>OZ038379.1:153278438-153878438 GCA_964036045.1 Eutreptiella sp. 'Long Island Sound 2002'
CGAGGGTGACGTATGGGGCGTATGTGGTGTTGCCGGTGGTGTCGATGGTGAGGGTGTTGTTTCCGGCCGTTGGCGCGTAACGTTTGTGGGCCGGACGTGGCGGTGGTGGCGAGGGTGCTGTAGATGACGGGTGGTGTGGCCCACGTCGCCTCCGGTGGTGGAGGTGTGATAGGTGCCGTGGTGGTGAGGGTGGTGTTGGCGACGGTGGGGTGCCGCGGGTGGTGTATTGGTTGTTGGTGGTGGAGCTGTTCTTGGTTTGTGGGTAGTCCCCGTCCGGCGGTGGTGGTGTTGGTGGTGTCGATGTTCGTTGAGGCCGTTGGCGATGCCAGGGGTTCCTGGCCTCGCGCGGGGTGGTTGTGGCGCTGGTGAGTGCAGGTGGTGCCATGGGCGGCGGTGCCATTGACGGCCCGGCCGGGTGTTCTGGCAGTGATGCTGACGGTGTGGGTGCGGTGGCGGCAGTGTTGTGGTCGTTAGTTGATCGACGTTTGTGTCTTTGCGGGTGTCGGTGACACTGATGGTGGGTCGGCGTAGGCGCTGCTGGTGGGTGTGGGTCCGGGTGTGGGAGGTCTTGGGTTGTTTTGGGCGCTATGGGCTGGCTTTCCTGCTGGTGCTGATCATCGTCTTCTGGCGGAGGGTGATGTCGCTGGTGGGGTGTCCGCTGGTGCTGCTGCAAGTTTTGGGTGTAGGTGTGGTTTAGGGTGCGGCGTTGGTGGGTGGCGCCGACGGTGGGTGGCGTGACTGATGGGTGGCAGCGGTAGTGGGGGTGTCGGTTGTTGGTGAGGCTGCCGTCGTCGGTGTTTCGGTTGGTGCTGGTGATGGTGTCGCTGGTTGTGCAGATGGTGGGGGGTGGGAAGGGGGACCCGCATCCAGGTGGTTTGTGAGGGTGTTGTGGCTATCGGTCGACCGTGCTGCTTTCGGTGGTGTTCTTGAGGGCGGTGCGGTTGTTGGCTGGGAGTGTTGTCGGCGATGCTCTGGTTGTTAGTGCCTGCGGTTCGTGGTCGTAGGTGGTTAACCGGGCTTTGTCGCTGGTGAGGGTGGTGCAAGTGGTGTCGGTGACTGTTCGGCTGGTGCCGTTTGTGCGGGCTGTGTGGTTGTTGTGTCAGGGGTCGGTGGCGTTGGTGACGGTGACGGTGGTGCGTTGGGGGTTGGTGCCAGTGGTGGCGCTCCGATGGTGAGGGTGCCGGGGACGCTGGGTGGCTCCGCGCTGTTGGGTTTTCTCCTCGCCATTCCTGGCCGAGGGTGCCGCTGGTGTCACTAGTGGTGAGGGTGGTGGATGTGGTGGTGTTGCTGCGGTCTTTTGTGCTGCTTGGGTCGTGGGGACCCCTGGTTGATGTTGACGATGCTCCGGCTGATGTCGATTCGGTGGGCGTGACGGTGTGTGCTGTTGCTGTTTCTACCCTTGGCTGGGGGCCCGGTGGGTGGCGCTGGTGGCGTTTGTTCGCCAGCCGTGCTGGCGTCTTTGGTGATGCCGTCGGTGGGGGCGCCCTAGGTGTTACTCTGTGCCGGGGTCGTGGTGGTGGTGGTAGGGGTGTTGTAGGTGACGGCACCTCGGCACGTTGTTGGTGGGGTTGGTGGTGGTGTGGATATTGCCGTGGGTGTTGGCGGCGTTGGTGTTGCCGACGGTGAGGGTGTCACGGTGGTGGTTGGCGTGTCTCGTGGTGGTCTGATGGCGTGGGTGTTGTTGGTGTTGGTGCTGGGCGCCGCCTGCGTTTGGGTGGTCGGCGGTTCCGGGCGTGCCACTCGTGGCTGGTGTTTGGCCGGCTTGTGGTCCTGGTGGTGCCGGTTGTCTCTGGTGTTGGGTTATTTCCTTCAGCTGTCCTTGGGTCTGTAGTGGCAGGTGTTGCATCGGTTGTGGTCGAGGGTGTCGATGCTGTGGGTGGGTGGCGGTGTCGCCGTGTTGCCGCTGTCGGTGGTGCTGGTGATGGTGTTGGTGAGGGCGCCGCAGGGGGAGCTGTGGGTGTTGGCGTTGTAGGGCGTTGCAGGTGATGCCCTGGTGGATGGTGGTGTTCTGACGGTGGGGGCGGGACCTCGCCACTCCTGGCGGAGGTTCCCATGGGCGTTGCTGGCCGGTGTGTTGGCCTTAGCCCCCTTGGTGTCGTTGTTGCCGATGGTGTCGTACCGGGTGGTGTCGCCGTGGTGGCTGTCGTTCACGCTCCGGGTTGCTGTTGGTGAGGCCGCCTTGTCGGTGGTGCCGTCGGTGATGCCGGTGGTGAGATCGTTGCGGGCGTTGCTTTGGTTTGCGGCGTCTCCGATGTTGTTGATGCTGTTGGTGGTTGGTGTGGGTCTGTGTGTGGGTTGTCAGTGGCCTGTGTTCGGGGGTGGGCGTTGGCTGGTTCCTGTGGCTCTGTCTGGGAGGGTGTGCAGTAGGTGGCGTGGGCTGCTGGTGATGCTGTTGGTGAGGGTGGTGCCGCCGGTGGTGTGGGTGCCGCTGGTGACGGCGTGGTGGATGGCGCCCTGTGGTTGGTTTGGTGGCGAGGGTGTGGTTGTTGATGGTTCTGGGCGTGTGTCTTCGCCTCCTCTGGCCGGGGCTTGGTGGTTTGCTGGTTCACCGGTTGTGGTGGCTTTGGTTTCCTCTAGTGGCGGAGGTTGCCGGTGGTGACGCTCAAGTGAACCACATTCCCTTCGGAGCTCGCAATGTCAAAGGAATTCCGAGGTCTGGCCAGGTGGCTCCTGAAGTCTACATATTTTGAGGATGTCGAGAATTCAGCCTTGCACAAAGAGTCCCAAGGACGCATAGGCATGTCATCAGTGTACACCCAATCTGCACAGCGGAACTTTAATGCACCAATCCCCTTGATATGACGTTGTAGGGTAGTAATCCCGGATGTATTTCCTGTTATAGAGAAAACCTGGGTGTCCAGACCATGTTTGCACCTAAGACGCGAAATTTCGCCACTATCATCAAAATTCGATCCTTTCATAGTGCAATTCGGGATGCCTGCACAACATACTGCGGGATGGGTGAACCAACTCCTGTGGACAGTCAGGATGCACAACAATCCAGCCCCATCGCGTTTCCCCTCGGCATTCACGTGCCACTTTAGCCAGTCCTGCAACAGTAGCTCGTGGAGTCTCCATGTATCTGGCACACTGTGCAAGGTATGGTCCAATGAGCTCCTCCAATGGTTCCCTAGGAACCCGGTTTAAAGGTAATATGGATTAATTTTTGGCAAAAATTAATAAGATTAAACGAAAGTTGTCGCTTTTAGCGGGGGATGCGGGGGCTCACTTGGGAAAATTTCCACCCCCACGGGGTACCTTGTGGGTTTGACCGCCATCGTGTGCGGTTGCATGCTTGGGGGGGGATATTGGTTGGAAATTTTAAAAATATTAAAATGGCTCTCGGCTTTAAAATGTCCGTTTCATTTTTGCTTTAATTTTTCAAGAATTTAAAAATTAGGAAGTCGCCAGGATTAATTTTAAACCAAGAAAATTTTAACCAAAACCTCCAAAATTGAAACCTCCCTACACAAGCACAACAACACATACTACGGAACCTTTGTGCCCGCCCGCGGCCATTTGGGCCATTGTGCTGTACTTACACCTCTTGGGACCCATTCTTGGGGTCCCAAAGGGGTGCCGTGGGTTGAGTGTCCTCAAGGGAGCTAGTGGGTTCGGTGGTGGTGGTTTGGTGGGGTTTAGGGACTTCTTGCCGGACAATCGGGGGGTTAGCCGACTCGGTTTGGGGTTTTGCGGGGGGGTTGATGGGCGTCTTTTTGCCCGGGCGCGCCTTTTGAGGGTGCGCGGCCGCGGCCTCCGCCTCTGTGAAGAGGAGGCCTCGCGGCACCTCATAGAGCTCGGGGTTGTCGGGGTATCGCACCGAAACAACCCCGCTCTTGCGGGCGTGGGCACCGGTGACGGTGCCCACCTCTACCCCGGTGGGGTAGGGGACGTGGACGGAGGACCCAACGAGTGGATCGTCGGGACCTCCGTCCTTCTTTTTATCCCCCCCCCCCTTTGCTTCCCCCTCCCCCTTCTCTTCCCCCTTGGGCTTGGGGACGGCGTGGCCTTGGTCTTCGGGGGTAGGGGGGGGGGTTGTTCTTTTTCTTGCGGGGGGGAAGGGCTCCGCTTGAGGGGTCCGGGGCACACTCCGAGTCGGACTCATCGTCCGACTCGAAGCGCTTCCTCTTGAGGTTGTGTTTGGGTTTTGGGTTGGGGTTGGTCTTGGATGCGGGGGGGGGGGTTGGCTGGGGGGGGGGGGTTGGCTGCCTGGGGGTTGGGGGTCGTGGTGGCGGCCTTCCCCCTCTCCTCCCCCTCCCCGCCCCCCATCTCCCTCCACCTATCCCCCTCCTCGCATCCCACCCATCCCACCTCCGCCATGTGCGCCCAGGTGCTCGGCCTATACGGCCGAGCAGGTCCCCACGTGGTGGAGAGGACACGGCCTTGTTCCCAGTCTTGGAGGCCGCGGAGTAGGGCCGGCCCCAAGGCCGGATTGCGGGCGAGGATCTTGTGGACCCCCCCAAGGCCCACGCTGTTCTCCCCATCCCTATCCCACCACAGGATACGCATGGGGCGAACGTCGTCCGCCCGAACCACCACGTCCTTGACCTGCAGGGGAGTGCAGGCAGAGACATGAGACGGGGCAAATTTGGTAAATTTTCGGCGACTTTGTTTAATTTTTTTCGTTTAATTTTGAACGTTGATTTTTAATTTTTCGGTCGGCGCTTTAAATTTCAAAGATTAAACTAAAGAATTTAAACCAGACGACGAAATTGTAAAAAAAACCAACCTCCACACACACCTCACCGAATCCACGGCTTCCTTGAGCCTAGACAGCTCCCATTGCAGCGCGGAAGGCTGCAGAGGCTGTAGATGCCTCCATAGGGTCCGCAGTAGGTGTTCTGGTGGTCTTCGGTTGTCGGACCACCGCCGCCACGCGCTTGTTGGTACCGCGGGACCCAGCCACTAGCCCTTCGTAGGTGTGCTGGGCCCCAGGGTCGTAGATTGGGTTGGGCAAGGCTAGGAGGGTGGGCCAGTTCGGTGCAAAATACACCGACTTGCCATGTCTCCACTGCCTGCACCAACCCAGAGCTACCCGGTGTGTTAAACACACCAGGTAGTGGGCGTTCCCGAAGCGGATGCCCCGCGGGTCATCCAGCGGGTTTAGGGCTCCCAGCGAGCCCGTACACACCTGCTCACCCGCGGGGCACGTCGGCCCGCCGGGGACCGTGTCCATACCCATGCCCCCCCCCTGCCTGCATCCCTATCCCACCCCCCTTTAACGTCCCCGTTCTTCCGGATGAGGGTCCGGAGGAGCCGGCGCAGGACCCACTTCAAGGTGAGGTGGGCCCTACTCGGCGCTGAAAAAAGTGGGGTGTCTCCCCCACACCCCTCTTCCAAGGCCTGGGCGCTCCAGGGGATCGCCCCGGCCTTCCCCAGGTTGCTGGAGCCAAACCCCAGGGCTTTTTGGAGCCACCGGGTCAGGGGTAACACCGGGGGGGGGGGTGGGCTTGCTCCTGCACCTCATCCCCCTCCCCCTCCCCTGACTCATCCCCCTCATCCACTACTTGCTCCCCCTCAGCCACCACCACGTCCCCCCCCTCCAACTTAATCTCCTGCCCCCCCCCCCCCCTCTGGATAACTGCCCTGGCTCTGAGAAGCCCTGCGGGCTTCCCTGTCCCTCCTCCTCTCATCCTTCTCCCTCCTCCTCTCCTCCCTCTCTTGCCATCGGTCAATAGAGGCGACGGCGGGTGCTCCGGTCGCTCCGGTTGCTCCTGGTGCTCCGACAACTGGGGCTGGTGCAGCTGGAGCTGGAGCTGGAGCTGGAGCTGCTGGAGCCCCAGATTGCAGGCGGTCCTCCACTTTTTGCATCTGTGGAGGACAGCATGCAAAAATTAAAAAAAAACAAACTTGGTTTAAAATATCTGGTTTCAATTTTGAATCGCTAAATTCGGTTTAAATTTTAAAGATGAAAAGTGGCCAGCATTAAAATTCAAACGAGCATTCGGTTTAAAATTTAAACGAGGAAAGCGGCTATGCACTATGCATGTGGGCAGGCACACGACGACTATGCACGCACACACACACAGGCAAGCATACCAGGCGTGTCCCCATGGATTCGACCATCTTCTCCAACGCGGCGAGCATGGTGGGATCCATGGATAGGCGAGAACAAAGGAGCTGGGGGGGACAGCAAAAGCGCGGAGGAAGGGGGGCTGTGGGTGGCCGTGAGGGTGGCCATTGTGCAGGGGGCAGTATGGGGGGTACCGTGGTGCCTAAGGGGGAGGTCAAATTTTAAAAACCACCACTCCCATACCTGTAAAACCACCTTGGCCTCCCTTTCCGTAGAAGTGGGCCCCCGCCATCCCCCCACCCCGTGCCGTGTGGTCATTGTACGCCCTTTTCAAGAGAGCGTTAAGGCTCTCAACCACATCGGCACAAACCCCCCCCATCCCCACCCCTAGCCGCGCTGCATTGGCCACCGCCATCGCCACGTCCTCCTCCAGGTACAGCAGGTAGTTGGACTGGCAGGCGGCCTTGCAGCAGCACTCCCGGTACGCGCTTGCCACTGCTGACGCCTACAGGGCCCTAGTGGGGGGGGGGGCGTCAGTGTACAACTCCCGGAGGAGGTCGCGCATGGCCAAAAAGGCCTGCCACTCGCGATCCTCCGGGGTGTAGGCCAAAAGGGGGCCCATCTCCTCCCATGCCAGGAAGAGCGCCCGGGCCTCCTCTCAATCTGGGGGCGTGGAGGCACCCAGCTTCACGCCCGTGCGGGCGCGGTACAGGAGGCGTTGCACTGCCTCGGTGTTCTGCTTGGGGAGGTCCTCCAAGCGTGCCTCAATGAAGGCCACTTGAAGGCGCCCCATAGCCATGCAACAATGGAGGATGCATAGGAAAACCAAACACCGCTGCACCTGAAGGTGTGGTTCACCTATGCGCCCTCCATTTTCCAAGCTGCGGCCCGTCAGCTGGTATTGGCGACAGGCCTCCGCCTCGGCGGCCAATGTCCGCCGCACATCCACCCGCAACCACTTCGCCGCCGCCTTGTCCCACACCCCCATGTTGTAAATAGAGCCCACCATGGGCGACGTAGACACCCCAATAAGGCGGCGGACGAACGGCTGGTCACCCCCAATAACCAGCTCACTGGGCACCCACCGGGTTGCCCAGCAAAATTGCTTGCAATCGTGAATGGACTGCAACACCTAAAGAATCGGATGGTGCATTAATTTCCGAACAGATCTTTTTCGTTTAAATTTTAAACTAATTTTTCCGGCGACTTAAATTTTAATCAGAAATGCAAAATTAAACGAACAAAATTTAAACGAAGCGGTACGAAAATCAATGCACCACGAAACGGCCACAAACCTGAAGGTTCTCAGCCCATATAGTGGCCAAAGCGGCCATTTCTTTGTCCCCGCACACGGCCATCCCAATGACCCACAAATAGGCGGGTGTGCGCCCCCGCTTGCCATGGTTGAGGAGCCCAATGGACAATTGAGTCCAACTCCCACCGGCGCACGGGTACGCATCACCACGCAAAATGAAGGTGAGGGGCCGCGTCCAATCAATGGTGTCCACTAGTGGTGGACGCGATTGAATGTAGCGGGCCCATGAATGTATGGGCCAACTGCGGCCGCTAGCGGGGTGGTCGGAGACGGTCACCGGCGGGCGCAACTCTAGCGCCTTGACCAACTCCTTCCAAGTGTCCAAGAAGGCTTACTGTGTGGGGATAGGGCGCGGGAATTGGTGGCCGGTAGCGGCCGTATAGTCAAGCCCGCGTCGGGTCATGAAGGCGGAGAGGTGGCGGTATCCCGTCTTTGGGACATTGAGCTCCATAAGTAGCCCAATAAGGTGGGGTGCGGGAAAGAGCATAGAAGCGTACTGCTTCACCGCCTCCTTTTGCTTATTGCGAATGAGGGTGGGGTAGCCAACCTCCGTGGCCTCGGCCCAACGAGCCTTGGCCATCGGGGATGAAGCCACCCACTGACCAAGGGGTCCCGCAAACTCTTGGCCCCACTCAAACGCGGTAGCGTCATGCTAAGCTCAGTAAGGGTGTCCCGAGCGAAAGGCATAACAAGATCTACACAAGGGAAAAGTAGGTGTGGAGTGGGGTAGGAGGTGCCCCCAAGGAAAGACTCTATGGGTTCAATAACCGACCCATAGGCATTAAAATCCCGCTACAAACCCATGAACCAACCTTGGACGACATGAAACACCTCGGGGATCCTAATATATCCATGTACGTAACCGAGCAAACCGGTTAAAATCAGGAAATTCTCGTTTAAAGAGTTAAAATTTGTTGGTTTAATTTTTAATTGCATTCAAATTTGAAAAATTAATTTAGCCCATATTACCTTTAAACTGGGTTCCTAGGGTTTGAATGATCCAAGTGCCAAGGGGATCCTCCTGTTCTCAAAATTGCGTATTCCATCAATTGTTGTATAGCCAGTTGCATTAATTATTCTAGCCAAGGGTAGCCAGCGTCGTGCCAGAGAATCCTACAGTGCATACAACCAAATTTTTTCGGGCCAAGGACAGTAATGCGCATCAAAGCAACAGTCACACACCACGCTTTCTTCATCGGCTGACAGTCCAGCCTCCTCCAAAATCTGGCGGCGCACGTCAGTGAGACTGAGATCAGCATTCTCAGGCTCCTCCAAGTTCTCCATCAGCAGCACTGCCCTCTCACTCATGCATGCTCCTGTGCCTGACAGCTGTGCTGTCTGCTGGTGGCCGGCTAGGTGTCTCCTCTGGCGCAAGGGAGTATCCCACTTCACAACCATACACTCAAATTCCAGCTGCCATCTCAAAGGGTCCAGATTCTTTTTCTCACGTGCACTGCCCAGTCTCCTCGCCGCACAAAAGACATGCCGACCACCAATGATCCAGAAGCTACCCACTGAGGCAATAACAGAAGAAAATTCGTCCCCAGGCCAGTACACAAACAACAGACGTGTAGAAGCAAGTGCAGCAACATACAAGTGTCAAGCCAGACGAGTAATCCTTTGATGATCCCCACGGGAGGTACCCTTGCCAAATCCTCCAGTCGCAGCTTTAGTCTGGTCTCGCTGACCTTCCGGTTTTGCCGATGCTCGCGGTTGACATCCACCCGCAGGACCTTGTGGGACAACACCAGTGTCTTCTGGACGGCATCTGCTAGAGTGACTGTTTTTTGAGTGGCCTTCTTGTTCCCCCGGCTAACTAGGACCTGTTGACTAGGGCCCTCGGAGGACCCCTGTGAGAGTTGTGATAAAGAGGGTGGCTCTGGGGCCACAGGCACATGGGTGTTTAATTTTGGGGGAACAGATGACATGACAGTGGGGGCCTGGAGGAAATCAGGGTCCTCTGGGCATGGTTCACATTGACAGACAGTGGTGATTTGGTTGTTTCCGGACCAGTTATTCCTAAATTATAGCCTTTGCAAGGGGAAATCCACGAATGCTGCAGAGAGCAGCTGAAATCACACATCATGACAGTCTCAGCAAAATGTAATATGTATAATCATGAGAGTCGGGATCACACACAAAAATGAATAGCACATTAGTGGTACAAGATGCAGCAGTGTAACAGTACCCTGTGGGACACAGGCTCAAAACACACGAAACCCAAAAGCAAGCGAAATTTCGCGTATGAAACCAAAATGTGCTGAAAAAAAATGCAAAACACCAAACATCTCAAATGTGGCGAAATTTCGCCACTCCATGCAAAAACACCAGAATCAAGGGACAATATCTGGTACATTGTGCAGACAACAAGTATGCCACTCCCATTGTGAAGTATCGTGTCCAAAAACCTTCCATTCATCCAAAATAGCTACTATGTGGTCATCATCCGACACACTACTGTTATCGGCCACCTCGCGGCCATCGTCCTCGTCATCGCGCGCATTGTCCGCACCTGCCCCCCCCCCCCCCCAATTCGGATGCTACACCCTAATGTGCGGTTGCTGTGGGCCACGTTTGGCTGCTGGTTTTGGATTCCTTGGGGCAGGTTTGGCGATGGGTGCACCGTGTCTGCGGGGGGGGGGCGGGGGGGGGGGCACCTGGTTGTGCAACCGGTTTCCCTGGTTTGGGTTTGGGTTTGGGTTTGGGCTTCGGCGGGCGGGTAATTTGCATCACTCTCTGGATATCCACCTTCCGTTGCCCGGCAATCGTTGATGGAGGCACCGTTTGATGTAGAACCGTAGGAAGGTCATCGCTTGGGGTATTCTTACGAAGAAGGGTCCTAATATATTTGTGGAACACACTGAAAAGAACGCTACGTGGTGGAACGGCTGCAAATGTACTAGGAAACCGAAGGTCATCTACACTAAGCAACACAACGCTTCTACTACCCGAAGGGGTGGCGGCCTCCATTGTATAATGGGCAAGGATGCAACAGACACACTCAGAATAAACTTCCTCAAATTGCACCCATACCACTTCACACACTTCTCTGTAAGTGAAACCCGCAGGTTCTTCCTCCATGTCAGGGTCTTACTCAACGTTACAAAAAATTCGGAGGTGCCACTCAGGGATGTGATGGTAGTCCATATCCGGCACGGTGCACACAACCTGCTCAACATAGCCTCCCCATATTCCTTACTGTGAAGACAACCGGGCGTTCGAGAGTGCCAACACTGCCATGTGACCAGAGCAGCCACCAATGTCTTGATGTACTCGACATTCTCCCATTGATCTCCCACCAAAGAAAGCATAACGAACAAACAGGACTCCAGCACTGCCAAAGCATTCTTCCCACTTCCGGGATCTCTACCAGCCCAATTGCAGTCTCTCAAAAGGACACCAATCCTAAATGCAGCAGGGCAATACTCCTTCAACAACACCTGCAACCCCAAAAGTAGCTCCTTGCTTTTAGAATGCATGTCCGTCAATGGTCAATTCTGCACCGCAAAGGCAAATGCATCAAGTTTTCCTCGAACTCCTGGTAGGCAAGTGCCAGCAGTCACACAAAGCGCCAGTATTGTCTTCTCCATATGAAGGAGCTTAACCTTTGTTGGTACTACATCCCCTTCCTTGAAATCGGTATGTACTCTCTCGATCCGACAGATAATGGGCATAAAGTTGCGGTAAAGCATGGTGATCATATGCTTGTACGGGTGCCAAACCCCGTAGATGAGGGGGAGGCTTGACCAGTGCAACTGGAAGTTCCATGGAGTGTAACTTTGCCCATACAGGTGTTTCAAGAGGTCATAGTCAATCTTCATATCCACACGCAGCGGTAAATCATGACCAGTTGCCGGATTGTATTTAGCAGTTTCACGAAATCCAGTTTGGTTCCACACCGTAGTTGAGACAGCATCATTGGTTGCCAGCGGAGAGATAGCACATTTTGCCGCACAATGTCCAGGGGGACACTGACAAAGGTACGCTGAATCATGTCAGGAAGAGCATAAACCCGCCGAAACAGATCCGCATGACGAAGTTGTAAATCATCAACACGTGCCCCAATTGTCTAAACGGCATCAAGTAGTGAGACATGACCCGAAAATGGTGGTAGGGCTGGCAAATGTAACACGGCCACAGCTCTGCAATTTATGGAGTGGTCAGGATGGAGCGGGTCCACCCCATAATTCTTTTTCACCCAGTGGTCATACCAGAGCACCATCTGGTGGTTCTGCGTGCTTTGCCAAAGCCAACTTGCTTGTTGTCGCGCATTGGCTGTAAGTGAGGGCATAGCTGCATGCACAAGTCTTGTGGGAGCCAACAAGCGGCGGGTCCTCCGGCTCAATGAAATAGGTATTGGTACATCCTGGGACTATGCATGAGGGGCTGCCATCTTTCTCAGACGTTCTACAAGCATAGCAGATGATTTGAGAAAACAGTGTACCAACGGGGCTTGTTCCGTATTCCATGGGCAAACAACAACCGCGTAAGGTCCTTCCGTGATCGTCAATTTGTCCACATTGCCCAGCCCCAGACAGCCAATAACCTTGCAGAGCCCCCATTGGCAACATCCGTCATGATCAACATTCTGAAACTGACGACTTGCCACAACCACCCTTAGCAGTGCCGGATCCATGTCGTGTGGTCACCTCATAGCAAATACTTACATAGTTGCCTCAGAACAGGGAACATGCTGCATGTCAAGATTGTCGGAATGTTCATAAAATTCATCTGGGGCACAAATTTCGGGACAAATGAAAGCAAATTAGCATGCAAATATACAAATACAGAGTAAGCGTATCAAAATATCAAATAATGAAGGAGTGGCGAAATTTCGCGTCTCATGAGTGAAAAAATGCATGAAAATGGGGTATGATATCGGCCAATTTCAAAGGCGTGGCGGAATTTCGCTTCATTTTTGGAATTTGGCTGATTTGGGGGTTCAAATTGACTATTCGGAATTGGAACATTTGCATGGTTGAAAAAATGGCTTTTCAAACACAGTCTGAAACGGTAACTCACACCCGCCTGCATTTCATACCCTAAAAAAACACCCCATTTCGGGGTAACAAAATCGACTTCTTGAGGGTCACTAGCGCGGGCAATTAAGGCCTCCTAAGTATATAAAAATGTAGAAATAACAACCGTGCAGGTTAGAAAGGACAGCTGGTCCCGAAGTTAAAGGGTGAGCTAGCCCCCCCCCCCCCCCCCCCCTTGGGGCAGAGCTGCGGCTAGCGGAGCCCTGGGAGCTCTGCTCAACCACCGCCTCAGCGAAGGAGGCGTCCATGGCCGCTGCCGTGAGGCGGGGGGGGGGGGGGGGTTGCTGCTGGTGCACATCCTCGTGGGCGGCACTCACCCTGGCCATCTCGGGCGCCACGGTGTCCACCTCGACCTGCTGGCTTCCCGCTTCCGGGCCGAGGGGGTGGGGGGGCGTCGTCCTCCCCCTCGACGTCAATGACGTCAACCCCCCCCTTCCAATGCCTCCCCACATGGACGCGCATGGCAAGCCATGCCACGGCCACCCACTCCGGCCTCCGCTTCTCCCACCCCGTGACCACATTCAGCCCAAGGACCCCAGCCGTGGTCAGTGTCCCCTCCTCCCCAATCCATGCCACCCCCATTTGCATCCGCCAGTGCCCGCTCACAAGCTTGTAGGCTACTATGCCCACCAGTTCCTGCCCCTCGGGAACGTTGGAACCCCCGACGACCACAATGGGGCAGGGGAAGGAGATGCGGAGGGTGCCTTGCACCGCCCGGGCCTCCAAGGCAATGTCCCACACGGTAGAGAGATGCCACTGCCGCCCTTCGGGCCCAGGGGGCACCTTCTGCGTCCAAGCCGGAGACGGCTGCCTAGGGGCGAGGGTGACCCGGTCCAAGGGGGGGTCGAGGTCGGCGGTGCCCAAGTCGTGGCGGGACGGCATGGGGACGACCACCTCCCGCACGGCATGCCCCGCATTGGAGCTGGCCTGGCTGTGACCCCGGGCAGAGCGTCTAGAGCGCCGCGAGCCCTCACTGCCCTCACCGCAGGCCTCGCTCGGGGTCTGTCCACCACCGGTGCCTCCGGGCGGCTCGCTCTGCTACTCGCGCTCCTTCACACCAGCGGCCAGGGCTTCAATCGGCGCCGGCCGTGGTGCCGAATGTCCGGCGACCACGCGTGGAACGGGACCTACAGACAGAGAGAAGTGTCCAAGGCACCAATGGAGAATGGGGGAGCAAAGATGGAACAATGCAACAATAAAACGAACAAATTGGACGAAATTCACAGAAATTCGTACGAAATTCGTACAAATTTCACAATGCCTCAATATTTACACACATTCATTCACGCGAAATTCACGTGAAATTAGTACTAATTTGGTACGGATTTGGTACGAATTTCACGTGAATTTCGTCCAATTTGCCAATAAAGAAAGCAAACACACAAGCAAGCACACCTTGAAATCACATGGGCATGTGATTGACCATGCCACAGCCTTCGAGGATCTGAGCGACCGCCACGCTGGGCAATGTTGACCAGATGCCACAGCGTGGTGGGCCGCACCGGGTGAGCAACACCCGCCATGGCGAAGTGGATCTCCGACTCCACATCGACGTTGTCCCTCTTGCATATCTCGATCTCGTGCACGCTCGCCAAGGAGAAGAACGTGCACTGCTCGGCGACCTCGATGACCGCGAGGCCGGAGCTCGGGGCCGAGCGGGAGAGGAAGGTGGGGTGGAAGGGGCAGGAGGGGGGGCCGGCCGGGACCACCTCGGGGGCGTCAGCGACGGGGGCCTGGGCAGCACCCCCCTCCCACAACCCCACCCTCCCAACAGCCCCCTTCCGCACCCACAACAGCTGGTCCACGCTGGGGAAGTCCAAGCTGGACAAATCCCCGGCGACGGCCAGGGCCTCTTGTAGGGGGCTGGGGTCCAGGTGCGTGGTGTTGGGCTGGTGGTGGCGGTGCCGGGGGTCGGGGGTCCACAAGTTAAAACAAAGTTCCCTGCAGCCCATCCGTGGCGTCGGGGAGGGCAGGCAACCCATGGTGGCGGCTGGTGGCCACCATCAGCAGCATGTCCCCCCTCTGCAGCTGAATGGTGTCCTAGCGCGCCTCGCCCGCCTCCCCCAGGGCCCTCCCCCCCTGCACCGCCACCTGGTAGTCCTCTGACAAGCACCGGAAGCTACTCAGGTGGCACCCCGAGATGTCCCACGGGGGGAGCGACCCCTCGGTCCTGGACGCCAACTACCCCCCCAAGTAACTGTTGGCCGAAGGCCCCTAGGGGGGGGGGGGGGGGGGGGGGGGGCTTGGAGGGGGGGGGGCTTGCAAGGGGGGGGGGGGGTTCTGGGAGGGGCGCCGGGGAGGGCGGTTCCCGGGGAGCTCGGGGGGGGGGGTGTCGGGCACCTCCGAACAGTTGGGTATGCGGCCCAGGTGTGATCCGACAGTTCACACCGCCCCTTCCCACAATAGAGGGTAGGGTATCATCGGCTTGGGTATTCCCAGCGACACTGGGAACCTCAGGGGGGTGGGGCCCAAAAGAGGGCAGAAATGCTACATCACCCCTGCATTCTCGGGGCTCCCCAACAAAGGGGGACAAAATCAGAACTCACAACCCCCGCTAGGGGTCACCATGATGCCCCTAGGGGCCCCTAGTATCTCAAAGTATGGGTCTCTAGTACGGCCAAACGCCCAAATGGTTGCACTGCGCGCGCACACCGCTTGCGGCGCCCCCCAAAATCAGAATTGGCCCACTTGTGGGCAAAGTGGCTACGTCACCCCTGCCGTCTTGGGGATCCACAGCGAGAGCGGGGGGGCAGAATCAGAATTGGCCCACTTGTGGGCAAGGTGGCTACATAACCCCTGCCGCCTAGGGGATCCCCACCGCCTCAGAGCGGGGGGCAAAATCAAAAAAAGGCCCACAAGTGGGCAAGGTGGCTACATAACCCCATTGGGCGCCTTCGGCGCCCGTTGGCTCCTTGGGCTCATACCTTTGACAACTAACTGTTGGCCGGAGGCCCCTTGGGAGGGGGGGGGTACTTGGCGTCCTAGGACCCGCGGAGTCGCCCCCCCCCCCCCCGGAGACGTCACTGCTGTCGGGGGGGAGCACCTTGGGTGGGTGGCGACATCGGTGTGGGGGAGCTGGGCGCCACTCCCCACAATCACCACGATCACGCTGCACGCCGTCACTGGGTGGAGGTTCCCAACCTGAGGAACACTTTCGGTGAGAGGGGGGTGGAACTTCCTGAAGAGAGGCCCACCGACCCCCGACCCCACCCAGCCCCAGGGAGCTTTTGCTTTGCCAACGCCGGGGGAGCTCAAGATCCCTTGCATGATCTTCACTTCGCCCGGCGTTGAAAAGAACCTCAAAATTTTTTTGCGACGACTTTTTCGTCGCCGCTGCCCCACGCCTTCATCACCTCTTTGCACCCCACCTTGCAATCCCGTGCTTCCACAAGTCCCCGAAGCACAATGTAGCCGTTCCCATCAACAAAGTTGAGGGGCGGCTGGGAGGGGCCAAGCCTGTCGGCGGTGGGGTCGGGGTGGCCCATCACCCCATGAGGGGGGTCGGGAAGGGGTTCAGTGCGGAGGGGGGGTTCACTCGAAATGAAGGGGGGGGGCGCATGAGGCACCACAGTACCATTGCAAAGAACTTGTACTGTAGAAGGTGGGGTGGGTGATGCTGGGGATGTGCACCTTTGGGGGGATGGTGGGATAGAAAGGGGCGATGCCCAAATCCTCCCACCACCGGGGGCTGGCAAAGTGCCAAAAGAAGGGGAAAAAGGAGTGGTCGGCCGGTGCACCTGCGGCAGGACCGTGCAGGCACACCATGTCGCAGTGGGGGGCGGTATACACAAGGTTAGTGGTGGGGTACACCTGGACGTGGGCGTCCTTAGGCTTCCCCACCGGGTTAGTGCGCATGGAATCGAGGGGTGGGTCAAAGGTGGCACGTTGAGGGGTCAGATGCAAAAATTTAAGACAGGGGAGCTGGCGGCGGAGTTCCCTCCACAAAGTTGAGGATCAGGCCTTCCCCCCAAGGTAGGAGTTGCGCGTGGGGCTGCGCAGGTCGATGTGGATCACATCGGGGCAGAGACGAGGGATGCTGCCCAGCCCAAAACATCATCCACCCCCACTGCCCCCGACAAGTAGGTCGCCTCCTCGAATTGATGGTGGGCGACGCAAAGGGCTTGGCAGTGGGCGAGGGTGTCGGCGGCGGGATCGGGGCGCGACTGCAGGCTGGCGAGCTAGGACAGAGTCTGCTGGGACATGGTCAAAAGAAGATGCGAGGAAAGGCTTTGAGAGCTGTGAGAAAGCGAAGCAGTGGAAATTGGGGCAAATTCGTCCGAAATTCGTACGAAATTCGTACAAATTTCGTGCGAATTTCAGAGTCTCGTGAATATATGAACCTAGCGTGAATTCATGTGTGAATTTGGGTGCGTGAATTTCACATTCACCCGAATCTCACCAAATGTGTTGAACCGTGTGGCTACTTAAAACCTCTAATTTGCATACATTTGTTGGATCTCACTTTGGGCGAAGATAGCACGAGAAACGCAAACGATGGCACCAAGTTACGAGCAAAACACAGCAGAAATTGGTGAAATTCACAGTATCGTGAATCTCGGATTGAAACGGACGGTTCACGAAGGTTCATGTGCTAGCCGCACCCCTGCCAGGTGCGTTAAGAGGCGGGGGGTCATTGACCAGCACTCGTCGCAGGCAGAGGTCTACGAACTGGTCTCACCCGCTGTCCCTGGCCAGACGATTGACGTCCAAGCGCGCCGAATGCAGCATACGAGTGCTACCCGTGTCCGATGAGGTCAGACACCGCGTCCATCGGACGACGGGCTCGCCGCAGGAGGGCCGTCAGCTTCGTGGGGGTGGTCGGGATTGGAGGCAGCGACATGGTGCTTACGAGGACTGCGCGAGCTATGGAGAAAAAGGCCAGCGAGGAGAAGAGAAGTTTTGCAACTCAGACCAGCCCCGAGACGTGGGGTGCTGTGTGGCTAGGAGCGGTGTGGGGCCGAGGATTGCACACACTGAGCACGACACTTAGGACGACAATTGACACTGGGCTTTTTACCTCTGCCCTCGTGTCACCCCCCCCCGTGTCCCCCCTGTTGTCTCTGCCGGTGCCCTTGTGCCCCCCGTCCTTTCTTGGTCGTCGCCTTGGCGGCGGAAAGGGGGGGGTGCACAGGTCCACTTCCCTCGGTGTTTCCCTATGGGGGGGCTGGTGCTCCCACTCCCCGTCAGGTTGTAACACTGTTGTACGGGCAATGCATTTGTACCCGCCTCGTACAAATGGATGTGCGTCGTATCCAGGTACACCGGCCGTTCCCCACACCGGGGTCCGGTACATTGTGGGTCACCAGAGGAGCCCTTGCAGGGCCGACGTGTCTCTTGCCGGCCCCGATGGACAGTGTGTCCTACCCACAACTCCTCACTTGGCACGAAACGCAATACATGCCTTGGGCACTGCTCCGTGGCAGGCGCATTGGCCACCCCCCCAGGCCGGTGCCAGCATGGGCCGCTGGCCTGCGGTCCCAGGCGTATCCCGCGTTCTTGCATTAGCTCAGGCGGGGCCGATACGGTCAGCGGGGGGGCTCCCTAACCCTTCAAGTTAGGTTCCGTGCAAACGTCCCCTTGTGTGTTTCAGGGGCTCTTTCGCGGCCCGTGATGTGTCCTCGCCTATGATGCGCGTCTCTCCCGCCTCCCCCCTCCGTCGACCCCTCTCCTGGGGTCGGTCTCCACCCCGCCCTATCCAGCCTCCAGCTTTCCCGACACACCGCGCGTCGGATGTGTCCAGTGTTGGTGTGTCGGCCCCTGGCGCTGCCTTTGTGCCAGGCCTGGTTTGTGGCCGTGCAGGGGGCCATGGGGTAGGGGCTAGGTATCGCTTTCCTCTGCCTGTGTTGTAGCGCGCACTGAGCATGGCCGGTATGGATTGCAATTGGGTATGGCATGGGTTCAGGACACGCAAGTAGCGTTGCAATAACCACTCCAATGTGAAACCCCTTGTGTTGTCCCGCCCGCCCCCCATGTCAGTTCCCTACCGCCTGTTACCCTGGTTGGCTGACTTTTCCCGGCATGCGTTGGCCTGATGCAGGTGGTTCGTGTCTGTTCGTGTCGCCGAGGCTGTATTAGTTTTGGGCATGGGGGTTGGGGGTTGGGCGGTGGGTCTCGCCTTCCACCGTCTTGCCTGTTTTGGAGCACGCCCTAAGCATAGCACGTACGGATTAGGGTAGTGTACGGCATGGGTTTAGGACACGCAAGGAGCGATGCAATAAGCACGACAATGTGTAACCCCCCGGTCTTGGGGTGTCCCGCCCCCCCCACACCCTGTCAGCCTCCTGCCGCCCGTTACCCTGGTTGGCTGTCTTTCGTTGGCGTGCATTCGACTGACGTAGGTGGTTCGCGTGTGTTAGTGCGGTTGAGTTGGGTCAGGTTTAGCCGTGGGGGCCTTGGGGTTGGGGCTCGATTTCAGTTTCCACCCTCTGGCCTGTGTGGTGGCGCGCACGGAGCATGGCAGGTTTGGTGTAGGGCGGGGTATGGTTTGGGTGTTCAACATGCGGGTAGCGATGCAATAAGTACAACAACGAGTAACCCCCTGCCCCTAGGTTGTCCCGCTCCCCATGTCAGCCTCCTGCCGCCCGTCACCCTGGTTGACTTTCGTCGGCGCGCACCTGTCTCGCCTGGTGGTTCGTGTGTGCGAGTTCTGCCTAGGTTGCGTCACCTTTGCCCCTCCCCCCCAAACTACTTATTTCGGGTATAGGGGGGCGTAGAAGGGGGGGGGGGGGCGTAGCAGGTGCCTCTCGTCCAACCCTCCTGTTCGCACCACAATCAGGAAGCACAAAGCGAAGCAATGGGTCATGAGGGCAGGGGAAAACATTTCGACATTGATCGGCTACTGACCGAGGGCGGTGGTCGCCTCGTCTCGTAGGTTTTTGCAGTGGCCCGTGCCTACTCCCTCCTATGCCCATACTTACTGGAGGAGGTACGTACCCGGTCCAGTGTGGCGATAGAGAATGAGGAAGTGCGGGCAGCGGGGAGGATTTACGGTACGCCAGGAAGGCTTCTTGCACCATCCGCCGCCCTTGTCGAGGGGAGGGCCCCGGTTTTGGCACCTAATAGCCCTTGGGGGGGGCGAAATCCCATCCTCTCCCTTGCGCCCGTGTCTCCACTACCGAGCGGCCTGATACCACTGCCTCGGCATCACCCTGTGAGAGGTGGCGGCTACAAAGCGGCGGTGCGCTCTCGCCCCCCGGATCACTGCCACCCCCGAGCGCAATGGCGGCTCCTGGGGTCCTATGACAGTAACACGGGGAGGCGGGCGGGGTATTCATACCCTTTCTGAGCTGTGGATAAGTGGCGGTTTGAATG
Source organism: Eutreptiella sp. 'Long Island Sound 2002' (assembly GCA_964036045.1). Classification (NCBI taxonomy): domain Eukaryota; phylum Euglenozoa; class Euglenophyceae; order Eutreptiales; family Eutreptiaceae; genus Eutreptiella; species Eutreptiella sp. 'Long Island Sound 2002'. Next base: position 153,298,117 of record OZ038379.1, read on the forward strand.
GGGTGCAAATATTTGCGCGAATTGACCCAAATGTCAAGGTTATCTGAGGCAAACGGCATATTTCCGGTTGCTTCTGAGGGATTTGAGGGCGTAAAATTGTTGCCCCAGCTCCATTACGCATCATGCAGTGAAAATCCCGCCCATACGCATGCACCATGCCCAAAAGGCGCCCAAAACGAAAAGTGCCAAAACCTGGCAAGCCTGTAGCCAATTCATAGGCATGAATTCACGTGAATTCGTACCAAATTAGCACGAATTTCATACGAATTCACGTGAACTCATACAAATTGCACCCTTGTGCTCCCCCTTATTTGTCCTAACACCCGGGGTACCCCCCCCAAATGCACCTCTGCATGCACCTTGGCCACAGGCAACAATGGTCTGGGGTCATGGGGTATTCTCATATCCGTTTCTTGCAACACCGGAACCGCCGCTCTAGGGCCTGAAGGTGTGGCAGGTCGTTTAGAACCTGTCTGCTTGTACAGCTTGCGTACTTTTGTACACTTATGGGCCCCTGCCCATGTTGTGCCCTTTTGGTCGCATCCCAACCATGTGCCGCCAGGCTATCATCAATGGTGTGGTTGTCCACAACCACTTGCACCCCTAGTTTCCCGCGGAGGAGGCTTAGGCCCCCGCTGTTGCGCAAGATGCGCTTCAGCCTCCGGTGACTCCCCCCATGGCAAAGCGGGAGAACTTTGACGAGATCCTCCACTTCTTTGCAAAAAAAAAAAACCTGTGGTCGATCGAAAGATGCTTCCGCAGAAATTTGCCATACCGGAGCTCATTGTGGGCAGCACCCATGGCTACGCTATGTCTCGGGAGCCGCCCCAAGTTGGCTCCAGAGAACCATGCGGAACGCCAAGCGAACACACACATGCTTGCAAAGTTCTCCAACAAGGTCTTGCAGAACGACTGCCAACTTTTTCCTACTACTTGATGTTGCCTCACACTGGGGTGCAGGCAAGCATCCATTACCTTCTCCCGTGCCATGTTACGCATGAAGTGGATGGCAGTAGCACACTCCATCCTTACTTCCCCCCCCTGTTTCCTTTGTCGTTGTTTAATGGGGCACGGGTGCAAGTTCGTGCAACAAGCCGTGCCTCATCTAAAATTGCTTGCGGCATGGTGCGTGCCACAGTGGCTGGTGGCTTACCTGTCAATTGTAAAACTAGGTCACGTGTCCCGTTCATGCCGCACAGCAGGACAAGGAGGACCCCATGGAGGCCATAATTAGGCACCCGCCTATCACCTGTAATGGTCCTATATGCAGCGCCTAGGGGAACAGCCCCTATCTAGTCGGCGTCTATTGCACTTGCTCTGCCAAAGGTAGCAAGGCAAAGAGCACGGCTGCGCATGCACACCCAGCACACCGTCGCTCCGTGGGATTCTGCCTTCCAGCCTTGCAGCCCGCCGTGAGCACCTGTGTTTTCCCACGTGCACACATAAAAAAAAGGGACTGCCTATCATTCCCTTCCGTATCTTTATAACTTACGGTTGCAGCCTTGTGGAACTCATCATCAAAATGCATTTCTTGTGAGGCCGTCTAAGGGGTTTCCCAGTTTTCACTGCCCCCTAGTAGCCACCAACTAGATCGGTCGTTGGGGCTGGCGGTGCCACCAAGGGTGCAATGGACGTACGAGGGCTCATGCCTTGATGTACGATCAACCGCAATAGGCGACCAATCCAGCCGTCGGTCCCCAAGGTGCATGATGTCCGAGGGTGGAGGTGGTCGACACTAGTGGGATGTGGCATTCTAGGGCGTGGTGCGGAACCCCTAGTTAGAGCACAATTTCTAGAACACCCACCTAGCCTCCATTTTGGGGCAAACCACCTAAAACAATGGATTCGGCACCCTCAAAAAACCCCCATCCGATTTCTTTCCCCAACCAACCCTCATCGTAGGGGTGGTTTCTAGGGGGGGGAGGGGCAAAGTGCTCTATTGAGTTAGAGCAGAGTTAGAGCACCTTGCTCCAACTAATTAGAGCACTAGTTATCGCGCGATAACTCAGTTATGGGGGGGTTATCGGGGGTAGCTATCACGCACCCCTCCTCCATCGCTCACTAGGACAAACAAGGCAAAACACTTGGCACAAACCGTTTTTGCTGTTTCTTCACACAAACTCCTCAATGTCCGAAGCCTTGGCTGCATCCAGACCAAAAAGCCCTTGCTCCAGGGCGTTCATGGACATGCAATGGTGCATGTGGCGGAGGGACATACTTGGCCTCACCAAGGACCAACCCTTGAAACAATTTTTGAGACTCCTCTTGTAAGGCCCATGCCTATACTCTGTGGAGATGGAGGAAAACTGAAAAATATTCCTCCACTTCGCACCAAAAAAAGTGGAATGTGCCAAGCACCAATGGATCCACCTGGTGGGGGACCAACCTGAGTCTCCCCAAACATTCAAAAACTTTGTGGTCAACGCACGGTGGCGTTCCACTTGGGTTAGAGTGCAGATCTCCCTCACCGTCCAAAGCTCATACAAACCCTCAATGAATTTCACCATGACATGCACAACAACCCATAATGGAGGTCCACCAGGGGTCCTCACGGAGGGGACATGCTCTTTGAGGCAATCCACAAATTGCCTTTGGAGAAGGGGGCAGGTAAGGAACACTTTGGTGCTCGTAAGATCACAACCTTTTTCCTAGGCCGTTGATGCCGAGGGGAGACGTTCCCTCAGAGGAACGCCTGAGGTCTCATCCTTGAGGGCTCGTTTGGAGGCCTGCAAAGCTGCAAGAGCTTGGGCTTTACCAGGGGTACCAAGGGGGAGGGGCTGAAGGGTGGTCTCAGTGCGCTTTACAGTGCTATTTAGAATGCGGCATGCTGCATGTTGGTAGTCCCCAAGGCGTATGTCAGGGGTCACACATCTCCAAAATGCCCCCCATCTTGAGGTGGACTCCACCTCCATGTGCTCAACAACACCATTGGGGCCTTTGCACAACCAACACTTAGAGCCAGCCCCAGCCATTGCTTGCATCCCTTTCCCATCCCCCGTCAAACTAACAATGCAATTCAAACATTGGTTTTGAAATCGGACACCATCCTCCTCCACATCCTTCACCCCTTGATTGACGTTGGCAGAGACATTAAGTCTTCTCAAAAAAGCCTGTTCATCAAACCCATCCATATAGAACCGTGAGGCCCATAGCATCACCTTCGAAGCATACTTTGGCCCCCCGCATACATTGACCCATACATATGCAGGGGTAGAGGATGCCTTCCAGAAGGCAGTCGCATCCATTGAAATGACGACAATGGCAACGCCGCTAGGGGGGGGGTTTCCCGATAACTCGGGCCATAGAAATTGCATTATGCACAATTGAATGCAAAGGCACATGGGCGGCTACCCTATTGCGGCCTGTGGTGGAATTGATAATAGTTGCTTGCAGAAAGTAGGGCATGATCCGTTGTTGAACAGTCCTTCGGTCCCGTTGTGGACAACGGCGACGTATTCGCAAAAGGGCCCTTCAAGAAGGATGCATCCTGCATGCCATCCGTAGCATGCTTAGGGCCTCTTGCTCTTGAATTGTGAATGCAAGTTGGGCACCAAATGCGGCAGAGAGGGCTGTGCAAGGCCCACCACTGAAACAAACTTCTCCCTTGGTGTTGGTACCACACACGATGATGGGATCCCCCAAGAGAACTGGAACAGCCTCTGAACCGCCTTCAACCGCCGCCGCCGGGCCTTGGGACATTGCAACTCAGTGTACCGCCGCAGGTTGGCTGAATTTGGAGCCCTCCGGGCCTCATTAACAGCAGTATCCAAGAACAATAAGAGGTCTTGGCCGGGAAATGAGGGTTGACACAGGGGCCCAAAAGACACGCGCGATAACCCAGGCGATAACTAGTTTTCGCGTGATAACCCCCGCGATAACCCACGGGATAACACAGTTGGAGCGAGATAACGTAGCGCGATAATTAGTCAGAGCACCTAGTTAGAGCGCGATAACTACCGCGATAACCAGTTAGAGAAGAGGTTAGTGCGCACTAACTGGAGGGGTTAGAGCATGTTGGGCAGCCTGAAACCAAGGACCACAATTTGCCGCCGCCACGTAGGCTTGCAATGCAGCAACCCCCTTGCACTATAAAAAATCACGCTCCATCGCTCAACCTCCCATGGCAATGGAGCGTGTAGTGCCCGGGTGTTCAACAACACCGGGGCTTCTGGCGCGGCCTTGCATGCCCAACCCCCAACCTCACTACCCTTGCACCCACGGGTGTGCCCCTTTTTGTCCCTTAGGGAAGGATTCAGCAGGCCACCACTCTCCACCAGGAAATCTTCTGCCCTTAAAGACCCCACACACACAATCAGCGCCGTGGGCGCTCCATCACGCAAATGGGCGTGAAGGCCCATGGTCTCAGTCCCTTGGGAGCGAAAAATTTGGATGCTACATATGGCCATGTGAACCATGGTGGTGCATTGCGAGTGCAATACTCATTGAGCCCCGCAACGAAGGGGGTGAGGGGAGGCCTCAAGGTAGAAGCAGCCACCTCGGTCGAACCAAAAATAGAGGGGTCGGGGTTTCCGCTTCCCAGGAGGCCCAAGTGGCACATGTCCACTTGGGCCCCATATCGCTCCTCTCCCTGAAAAATGCCCTTAGCCAACACCCTCAGCAAACCAAGAAGTCATTGAATCCCACTCCTACCGCCACCCTGACTCCGCAACCCTGCCTGCTGGCGGTGTAGGTGGCACTGAGGGTGGAGGTGAGGCTGCGAACTTGCGCCTTAGCCACCCCGAGGCGCCGTTGGAGGTCATCCCTCGTCCTCCGCAACGCCTCCACCTCCAACCTCAGCTGTGGTGCCTCCACCTCGGCCTTCTGTCTCCCCTCGTTGGCCTCCTTTAGTTCCCCCCTCACCGCCTCCAGCTCCTCCCCCCTCTTGTTGGACACTTCGAGAGCACGGTCCTGGGCACGCTGAGTGTTGCCCCGGACCTTCCCTACCCTCGACAAGGCCGACATGGTGTCGGCCGCCCTCTCCCTGGCCAATGCGGCCTCCAGCCCCGTGACGGCCGCTTGCTCCTCCAAGGTCTTGCAAGCGTCCGTCACGTGGGTGGCCAAGGCCCCCACATCAAGGGCGGGGGGGGGGGTGCTGGGCCGCCACCTTGGCCACCTTCGATGGCTTGGGGGGGGGGGGCTTTACCCTTAGGGGTCGGGGGGTGACCCCCCTCCGCCTCCACCCCCACCACTTCATGCCCGCGCTTTGTGGGCCTCCCCCCCTTAAGCGGATACTTCTCGCCCACAAAGCGGTTGCATCACGCACACGTTGGGGGGGGGTCGTACCCCCCCAGCTAGTGGATGTCAGACCCCCTGCCCAGCTTGTGCCACACCTCCCGCCTAGTGTATTCCCCCGTTGCTTCATCAACGAAGCAAAGCCTGAGGAGGAAATAGTTTTTGCGCTTGGGGGGGTCGCTCATCCCGATCCAACACAAAAACACAGAAACCGTTTCCCCCTCGGGCACATTTTGCCATTCCGCCGTTTCCCCCCCAACCCACATAGGAGGGCAGGGTGAGGTTGGTCTTCCAATCCACCCCCCCCTCCTTTTCCATGATGGTAACCTGCTAATACCACCCCCCCTTGCTGGCACGCCTCGTCCGCCGTCTCCCCCCACCGCCAGGATGCCCCCTCAGCCAGCTTCTTGATCTCCTCCCTCTCTAGCTCCGCACGGGCCGCCACCGGCTTGGCGGCCCGTGCTCCTGCTACTTCGCGGTTGCCTCCGCCACCTCCTTGGTGAACACACTCGGCAACTGCAAGGTTGTGGACTGGGAAGCACGGAAAAAACAAAAAACACACGCGATAACTACGGCGATAAGTCGTGCGAAACCGTAGTTAGAGCGCGATAACCCCCCGCGATAACCCGCGCAATCATTACAGGCTGTTTACGAAGTGTAAAAACCAGTTACAACAGGATAACCTAGCGCGATAACTAGTAAGAGCACCTAGTTGGAGCGTGATAACTACCGCGCCGTAAGTAGTTAGAGCAGAGGTTAGAGCAGGGTGTAGTGCGCACTATTCACACCTGGTGACACGGGCACATGCCTTTGTCCGCCTCCTTCTTGGGGTCCTCCAGCACCAAGTTCACCCTCCGCAGCCACACGAAGTCCGTGACGGCTGGAATACCCCCCCACTTGCCTCCACTCCACCACCTGGGCCATCCCCTTGAGCTCCGGGGGGACCCTCGCCACTGCTCCATACATTCCCTTCCTCACCACCAAAATGGTGTCCACCAGCACCTTAATCCCAACATGCTCTTGTAAGCTGGGCCACGGCAGTGCCTCCCCATGGCACCTTGGCCAAGGGGCACTGGTCGGGGTGGCCTGCCACCCCTCCAACCTCCTCAGCGGTGAAAGGGGCAACCATCTCCCTCCCAACCCCCTATCTCCTCAACAAAAAATGCCCGGTGGTTGTTCCCACCCGGAGCAAGGGTTGAGCACATTGCTCAATGCTGACCCCATTGCCCCCCCCCCCCCCCTCCTCTCCCCCCTCCGGCTGCTCCCCCTCCTGCCATGGCACACAAAGACCATCTTTGTGTGCGGCGCACAAACTTGCCTGTGCGCGGCCGTAGGGCTCGGCAACAGCCTTCCCCCTACACCTAAGCGCCCCCTTACATGGCGGTGTCTTCGCACCCCGGGCACCAGGCACCCCCAGTTGGGGCCGCTTAATGGCCCGGGGGACATGCAGGTTGGGGAACCATAGGTTAGGGCCTTGGGTTAGCTCAATTGCAAAAAATGCCATGAGGCGAGGATCGGACACACCGGTGGGCGCGGCCTTTGGAATGCCCGACGCTCGAACATCAAGGGCATTAAAAAAAAAGGCAGTGCCCCTCTTGAATGGCACATCCCTCTCCACCCAAGGGTCAGGGAACCCCGAACTGCTGGAGGGGACAAAAAGAAAATGCGACCCATCTTCGGCCTCATGATTATGCGAAAGCAGAATCAAACAATTAACAATCAATGTGCCCCCGGGCTAGGTGCAAGGGGGGCATCGCGATGCAGATGTTGTAGGGTGTGGTCATAGCACTAAATTTCTGCCATATCAAGAATGGTGGAGGTCCACCCAACCAGACCCCCCACCCCACCACACTCTTCTTCGCAGTCACAAGCACACGATCTGCGATCCTTTTGAGGACCGGCAGATCGTGGAGCTTGTGGGGGTTGTGCTTGTGGTGGTTGCGGCCCCCATAGTTGCCGTAGACTGTGCGGCGGATCCTCAAAACTTGGGGCCTGCCCACAATGCGGGGTTCTCATTGAAAATGGGTGCCTTCTCTGGGAGAGGCACCCTCTCAAGATCTTCCAAAAGACTCTCGAGCTGCACATGACTCAAAAAATCGTGTTCGAGGAAGTGAGTCACCACCAACTTGTCCCCAGTGGTGACCACAAGATCCATTGGATCCCTATTAATGGCCCCAATGGGCTCTGCCTCAACCACTTCCTTGGCCTCCCCAATAAGGGGAGGTGATGCCCTAAAAGGAAAAAGAATCAACCCCTGGCCCGAAACAATGTTGGGAGTGGTGACCCCATACCACTCACGCTCCCACTCCCTTGTGGGGCAAAGAGAGTGCATGGGGAGCTTGGTTTCGGGGTCCTCAATGCAGACCCGGCGGGTGTTGTGGGTAAAGGGTTGGGGGAACCAACCATCCGTCTTCCCCTTCCCCTTACCAGGTCTGCTCCTTACCTTCTGGACACTAATCATGAGGGGGTGGTGGGGCTTGTCCTTCCCCCTCCCAGCCCCCACTTCCTCCACCTCCTCCGCTTCCTCCTCAACGTCCTCCTCTTCGTCGTGACCCACCTAGAGGGTCGTCTTTGTTCCTGCACCCTTCTCGGCATGGGCCGTGCAGACGGACTGCACCACCGCCTCCACATCCCCCGGATGAAGTTGGATCAAAAATCCAGCAACCCCTGGATTTACCTCTAGCAAACTAGAGATGTAGTTGCTGAGAACCAGGGGGTCCTTGTCGTCCGCCATGAAGGGGGAACAATGAATGATGAGTCCAAAGCCCACACCCTTGTCAAAGGGACTCGCCACAGGGCGCCGCACTTGGGTGTCACCCATCGTAAACCCCTCAGGTCCGCCAGGGCGACGAGCCCCAAGGACTTTTTGATGGTGCTCGCACCAAGCGTGGGCAGCAGCAAGGGCCATAGTAAATAATTTGAGACCTAACACGAAGAGGGGAAACATGGAAAAAGAGCAAATGACGCGCAATAACCCGCGCCATAACTCGCGCGATAACTAGTTCTCGCGCGACAACTAGTGCGATAACTAGGTTATCGCGCGATGATTCTCGCGATAACTAGTGCTGTAACCCCATTATAGCTAGTTAGAGCACAAAAGGACCAAATCGCAAAAACTGCAAGACGGGCAATACCGAGCAAACGAGACATGGAAGGCACATTGTTGCATCATAGTGCACCCATGTAACATGTGAAAGTCCGGGTTCCAGCCATGACATATTGACAAACCCCAAAAACGGGGGGGGGGTTCCGCACCATGGCCTAGAACAGCGCATCCCATGTACAAGTGGCCGATGCCATTAGGGAGATATCAGCCCGCACCATAGATGGCCGTGTCGTCTCCCGTCCAGGTAGTGAACGCCGGGGACTCCGGTAAAGCTATATAACTATATGGCTGCCAAAGCATGCCGTACACCTGTTCCCATACCACCCCGTACGTCTTGCTCCCCCCCAGGTACCGCGCCTATTCCTAGAGAGGTGCAACGACCGGATCCGCCAAACGGCCAGAATCAACGTCTCCTCCATGCTGGGCTGAGGCTGCACGGTCCGTACAACTCTTGTCTCCGGGGTAAGCACTATTTGCCCGGTTTCGGGCAGGTACTTGACGGTGTGGGGTGCTGCAAGCTCACTGCTAACAACTTGCTTTTGGTCTTGTATGCGCCTCCATCGCGTGCAATCGGCAACCAAATGGAACGGCTCCTTCGGCTTAGCCCCGTCTCCACGGCCCAAGGTGTGTGGTAGAAAGACTCTGCTAATGGGGAGGATTGTATCGTAGGATTGTACCGTCCCTATGCACAAGGTGACTAAATTCTGTAAGATTCATGTGAAATTCGTACGAAATTCGTACGAATTTCACACGAATCTGAGCGAATTTGTCCTTTTTTATCCTCTTTTGTCGTTTCTTCGCATGAAAAATCGTGTGGCTCATTCCTAATTGCGTTCACCGGTAGAAAAATGCGACCTCCTTGTTCACTAGGATTCTAGACACCCACAGCAATCAACACGGGAGGGCCCCGAGAATTAACAAGACTTGAAAAGTGCAATGTGCAATGTGCAAAGAGTAATAGTTATAGAAAAGGACGTCACGTAGATTGCCAACTTTGCAAAGTGGGGGGGAGTACCCCACATGTCCTTCAAATTGGACATGCCGGCATCGCCGGGGGGGGGGGGGCAGGTAGTACTTGTATGTACATATATTCATATATAAATATGTACAAATTGAATTCGTGCAGGTTAGATGGGACAGGAGGTCCCGATGTGAAAGGCAAAGCTACAGCCCCATAGGCTTGAATTCACGTGAATTCACGTGATTTTACACACATGTTACCGGTGTGCACCCCCTAATTTGTCCTAACACCCCAGGTGCGCTGTCCAATGCATCCATCCATGCGCCCTGGCCACAGGCAACAATGGTCCGGTTTCGTGTTGTGATCTCATGTCCGTTTCTTGCAACACCGGAACCGCCGCTGTAGAGTCTCAAGGTGCTGCATGTCGGTGAGAAGCCGTCTTCTTATACGGCTTGCATACGTTTGTACACTTATGGGCCCTTGCCCATGTTGTGCCCTTTTGGCAGCATCCCAACCATGCGACCAGAGGCTATCATCAATGGTGTGGTTGTCCACAACCACTTGCAACCCTAGTCTCCCCCGGAGGAGGCTTAGGCCCCCGCTGTGGCGCAACATGCGCTTCAGCCTCTGGTGACTTCCCTCCATGGCAAAGCAGGAGAACTTTGACAAGATTCTCCACTTTTTGCAAAATAATACATGTCGTCGATCCAAAGATGCGTCCACAGAAGTTTGCCCCACTGGAGCTCATTGTGGGCGGTGCCCATGGCTATGCTATGGTCCGGAGCCGCCCCAAGTCGGCCCCGAAGAACCATGCGGAACGCCAAGCGTATACACACATGCTTGCAAAATTCTCCCACCATGTTTTGCACACCGACTCCCAACTTTTTCCTTCTACTTGCTGCTCCCTCACACTAGGGTGTTGTAGGCAAGCATCTATTACCTTCTCCCAACCCCTGCTCCGCATGAAATGGATGGCAACAACACACTCCATCCTTACTTTCCCCTTGCTGTTTCCCTTGTCGTTGTTTAACGAGGCACGGGTGCAAGTTCGTGCAACAAGCCGTGCCTCATCTAAAATTGCTTGCGGCATGGTGCGTGCTACAGTGGCCGGTGGCTTACCTATCAATTGTACAACTAGGTCCCGTGTCCGGTTTATGCCGCACAACAGGACAAGGAGGACCCCATGGAGGCCATACTTAGGCACTCGCCTATCACCTATAATGGTCCTATGTAGAGCGCCTAGGGGAACAGCCCCTATCTAGTCGGCGTCTATTGCACTTGCTGTGCCAAAGGTAGCAAGGCAAAGAGCACGGTTACACATGCAGACCCAACACACGGTGGCACCAGGGGATTCTGCCTTCCAGTTTTGGCAGCCCGCGATGAGCACCTGTGTTTTCCCATCTGCACACATGAAAAAAAGGGACTGCCTATCGCTCCCTTCCGTATCTTTAAAACTTACGGTTGCGGCCTTGCGCAACTCGTCATCAAAATCGATTTCTTGGGAGGCTGCGTAGAGGGTCTCCCACTTTTCACTGCCCCCCAGAGGCAACCAACTAGATAGTTGGTTGTGGCTGGCAGCGCAACCAAGCGTGCAATGGACGTACGAGGCCTCATGCCTCAATGTACCATCCACCGCAATAGGCAACCAATGCAGCCGTCGGTCCCCGGGATGCATGATGTGTGAGGGTGGGGGTGGTCGACACTTGTACAGGTGGCCGATGCGGTCGTGTAGGTAGCAGGCCGCACCATGGATGGCCGTGTCGTCTCCCGTATAAGCAATGAACCCCCGGGACTCCGGTAACGCTAGCTGCCGAAGCATGCCGTACACCTGGTCCCATACCACACCGTACGTCATGCTCCCCACTAGGTACCGCGCCTCTGTCCTAGAGAGGTGCAACGACGAGATCCGCCAAACCGCCATAATCAACCTCTCCTCCACGGTGGGCTCAGGCGGGACGGCCACTACAACTCTTGTTTCTTGGGTACGCATGCACTATTTGCCCGGTGTCGGGCAGGTACTTGACAGTGTAGGGTGCTGCAAGCTCCTTGGTAACAACTTGCTGGCTCCTTGGGCCGAGCTCCATCACCACGCGGCATGGTGTTTAGTACAAAGCCTGTGGAATTGGGGAGGTTTTTATCGGAGGTTTCTACCATCCCCATTCCCAAGGTGACTAAATTTAGTGAGATTCGCGTGAAATTCGTACGAAATTCGTACGAATTTCGTACGAATTTCATGTGAATGAATGTGTGTGAATACTGAAGGTTGTGTAAAATTCGCACAAAACTCGTATGAAATTCGTACGAATTTCATACGAATTTCACATGAGTCCGAGCGAATTTTTTCAAAAAAAAGATTTGACTCATCCTTTTGGCCTCGTTGGCCCTCACAGAGCAAACACAGGCTGAAGCTCAGGGGTTACCGCACACCCGGTCCAATGTCCACTTCTCTCATCATTTCGGCTGACACCCTCAGCAGTGTAACAGATCAACTGCCATAGGAGACCCCAACTAAAATACAGACAGTGCGGAAGAAAATTTCGCAAAGTGGGGGGGGAGTACCCCACATGACCTTCAAATTGCCAATGCCGGGGGGGGGGGGCAGTATATTTGCACATATATTCATATTCCTTTCTCTACCATCTGTACGTTTCTGGCTGGAGGCGCGCTTTTGTGGCCCACGGTGTTGCACGTAAGGTTTTGAAAACGCGTAGAGCGCGCACAACGCGTACAACACGTACAGACCAAGTAACACGCATAGAGCGCGCAGCACGCCGAACACGTGCCTCCAGAGGCACGTGCAGAATTGAAATACCGGAACGCGCAGAACGCGCAGAACGCGCAGCACGTCGCTTTGCACACGGGCGCACATCGAGGAGGGGCCGCGTCCTCACAGTCGGGTATCCAGCCTACGCGGTTGTCCCCCAGGGTTCCCACTGGTCCCATGGGTAGGGATAGCAGAGGCTCCGCCTCCATGATCGTCTCGTTCAAGCCCCCCATTCCACCACACTACTCCTCATCCTCCCTGTCCTCCTCATCCTCCTCATCCTCCTCGTTCTCCTCATCCTCCTCATCCTCCTCGTCCTCCTCGTCCTCCTCATGGTCCTCCTCCCACACCTCCTCGTCCTCCTCGTCTACCTCCATGTCCTGTGCGCCTTGCACACCTCCATAGCCATGTCCCGGTGCAAAGCACAACATGTGGAACGCCTTTCCACAACCGGTACATTCATAGGCGGTTCTTCCCCTCTTGCAAAAGTGGCACACACGCCGCCGTTGTGTCGCCACCGGCACGTGTACCTCTTGGGCAAAGGGCCACGGGGAGGGCGCAATGGGGGCGGCAGCACGAACAATTCAATTGCTGCTTTCTTGAAACGGTGTCCGTGCACCCTGCATGGTCCACGCAAAGCAGCGGCCGCAGCCGCCACCATTAATCCGAACGTCGAAAAAGCATTCACAACGCAATAAATACCGGCGTAGGTGCCCCAATGGAAGCGCCGCCTACCGATGCCACCACTGTGGGGTTGGCTGTGAGTGTGCTTGCTGGGCCAACGGCAATGGCCTTGAAAAGAAAAGGGGTTGTGAGGTTTGTCTGCCGCGGACCTCATCGGGGTCGGGCCACTCATCCCCATCCGAAAACTGTGTGTTTGAAAATATGCTACTTGGGCTGCTCCAACTTAGGTCGGACCAATTTACTAAATCTGCACTATCTCGTCCTTCTCCATCTCCTCTCCCGCCGCTACGGCTTCCTTCGGGGGCTGCTCTCCCATCTCCGCATCGCTTTTCGCCGCCCCAGCGCTCTCTTCCTCGGCTGCCTCCGGCTCCTGCGGTGGATCTACTGGCGCGGTTGACTCCTCCTCCGGCTCCGTTTTGATTGGGTGCTGCAGAACACGAAAAACGCGTGAAACATGCAACCCACCTCCAGAGGCAAGCCGAGAGGCACCAAAACGAACACGTGTGGAACGCGCAGAACGCCGAGAACACGTGGCCCACATCCAGAGGCACACCCGGAGGCTACGTGCAAATCCCCTGGAACGCATAGTACTAATGTGCAAAGCGCACCTATGCACCTTCCGTGTGCGGGGGTCCCGTCTCCGGCCCCATCTCAGGCCTGCCTTGCTGCTCCCCGGACGGTGGCGGTGGTGGTGGCTGAGGTCCCCGCGGCAGTGGCGGTGGTGGGAGTAGTTGCGCTGGTGGGATCCCTGGCGATGGCGGTGGCGGCAGCATTGCTTGCGGTGGAGGATACGTGGGTGGCCGCGGATACGCGGGGGGCTGCCACCTGTACGGGTCGGACCCATACGGGAGGCTCCCGGAGCTCGAAGGCATTTCTGGATCCGTCTTCATCGGCTGGTACTCGTACCGCGGCTCATACTCGTATCGCGGCTCATACGGATACCCATGCTGCTGCGGCCACTCCTCCCAGCTTGTCTGCAGAACATGTAGAGCGCGCAAACCAGGTAAAACATGGGAAGGCAAATCCAGAGGCAGTCACAGAATTGAACGTGCAGACCGCGTAGAACGCGTAGGACGTGCAAAGCAGACAGGAGGCAACTCCGGAGGCAAGTGAAAAGACCCGTGCCACGACGCCCAGCACAGGAATGCACACCCGCTGCCTCTTTGCATCCTTTGTTCTCACGAGTGTCCATGCCCCTGTGTCATGTATCAGGTGTCGGGTAGGTGGACACCTCTATCCTCCGTTAGGGTGTAGGCCATGAGGCCAGCCATGCGGACCGTGCGCGACAGTTTCTCTTGTACAGACCACGCAAAGCGCGTGCAACACCGGAAGGCACCCCCAGAGGCAACGAAGAGGCGCAACATCGGGAACACGTAGCACGCGCAGAACGCCGAAAACGCGCTACACGCTGGACCGGAGGCTTTAGAGAGGGAACACGCAACACATGATGTACACCTGCAAAGCGCCAGTAGGCATGTCAACAATGTTCTCCGCACCAAACGCACTCAGTTGGTCCATGCTGCGCCGTGGTTGGTATCCTGACGAGAGGGGCTCCCCCTTCAATTTCGCCAACGGCAGGCCTGCAGCTGCGGGGTCACCAAAGTCCGTAGGCCAGTCCGAGGCTGCGACACAGTTCGTGCACACCGACACCCCCTTGATCAAACCGATTGCGACTTGGCGGGGTGAGCTGCTGCGGTATCGCTCCTGAAACAGTGCTCTGGCAGCGACGGTGCTTTGTGCATTCTTCGTGCCACAGCGGAGGTCCATCTGCACACTCTACGCCCGCACGTCCGTCCCCAGAAGCAGCGCCAGGCCCAATTCGCGGCGCGCTTGTGTTTCCTCGGCCAAACACACTTTGTAGTGTTGGCATACTCGTCCGAGTGACACTTCGTACTCCGACTCCAGGGTGCGCTGCATGGCCTGCACATCGTTGTCGTGGGCGACCCCGGCTTGGTACTTCTCCCCTCGGGTTGCACCTGTGGGCATCGTCCTGTGCGGTTCGCCTTCCACTGCGCAACGCACATGCTTGGGCTTCTCCTCCACTTTCTGCTTGCCCTTGCTCTTCTTCTTGGGTGGACTCTTCGTCTTTTCCTTCTTCTTCTTGGACAGCTCCTCCAGCTCTGGCTTTGACTGTGGCTTCGCCTTGACAGGGGTCCCCTTTGGTTGTGTGGCCATGCGGGCAACCTCCAGCGGGGTGCTGCGGGGGGCGCGTTGGGCGAGGGAGGGCTCGTCCTCGTTCTTCACACTGGCAGCATCACTGCCCTCCTCCTCCTCCTCGTCCTCCTCCTCTGCCTCCTCTGCCTCCTCTTCCGACTCCTCTTCCGACTCCTCCTCATCCGTGGTTCCCTCATCTTGGATCCACGTCCACAGCCGGTCGCGCGGAATCTGTAGAACATGCAGAACATGCAAGACACATGGAGGCAACCCCAGAGGCAACAGCAAAGGAAGCGCGCAGAGCGCCGAGAACGCGCAAAACGCATAGCACACAATGAGAGGCAGCTCCAGAGGCAACGAAAAAGGGAACGGATAAAACGCGCAGAACGCTCAGAACACCTTTTTGTATTTCAAGAATCCATCCTTCTTGTTGCGGACGTCTTGCACCACATGTGGCGCATGTGGCTTGCCCTTCGGGGCCTTCACCTGTAAAAGGGTGCAAGAGGCGGTAGGGGACAACGTGCAGCGCAAAATAGTGCTCACATGAACCGCTAACCCGTGAACGTGGTACACCTGATACGTTGTGAGGTTTGTCAACCAAAATTCTTTGTCCTGCTTGTCCTTGGCCCCTTTCTTCTTCCGATTGACCCATCCGGCATGCCAACCCGCTGCGACACAAGGGGGTGAGGAGGACAGCGGTGCAAGGCGAGAAGCGAGACAAAAACGGAGACACACACACATACTCGTGGCTTGTTTAATTTGAAAGACAACGAAAGGCGTTGTGCTTCAGTTTCCCCGGATGCTTCCACTCTCCCAGCTTCCCACCCTTCTGCAACCATTGAGAATGTGTGGCGGGGTACAGGGGTGCAGGCATGGCTCCTGCACCATAAAAGCAAAGCGGCCTAGGAATGTTGAGGCAAAAACATGCTGTAGAGCACGTAGCACGCGTACAACGGCTCCAGAGGCAACGTCACAGGCGAAAAATGACAACACACAAGACACCCAACACACGTGGGCAATGTAGCACCAAGGCAAAGGCATAGGCAGAAGGCAATTGTCGTTCGAACACGCACGTTTGAGTTCCATTGGGAACCAGTGCAGGTGTGTGGCAGAGTACACGGGTGCAAGCATGGCAAAAAAAAAGTCGGGTGTGGTATGATAGGTGTGAAGCAATTAGCCCCTGCAGAACGCGTAGAACGCGTAGGAAGACTTCCAGAAGCAGACTCAGAGGCAGCGGACCGAAACACGGAGGACGTGCAACACACGCAGCACGCCTAGCACCAAGACAGAGGCAGAGGCAAGAGGCAATTGTGCTTCTCTCCTCAAAAATGGTTGAATTGAGCTAAACGGATAGTTCCATTGCGTCGGGCACCCTCGAAAACCCCCCGGAAGCACAAAACAATGATAAAAGCAAAAACGCGAGAAAATTTCGTGCTACGTGTTCTACCCGTGGTAACCAAAGGAATATATAACAATGTACAATTAACATCCGTGTTGGTTAGAAGGGACAAGTGGTCCCGAAGTTAAAGGGTGAGAAACCCCCCCCCCCCCCCTCCGGGAGTTGAGCTCCGGCCAGCAAAGCCCTGGGAGCTGTGCTCCACCACCGCCTCAACGAAAAAGGCGTCCATCGCCGCTGACGTGAGGCAGCGGAGGGGGGGGTACTGACGGCCCACGTCCTCGTGGGCGGCAGTGACCTTGGCCATGTCGGGCGCCACAGTGTCCACCTTGACGGGCTGGCCACTTGCCAGCAGGGCAATCCGGAAACCCGTCGACACAGCCGACATCTTGCCGGCTGCTGCCGCGGCCTGGGCATGCTAGGCCTGCGTGCTGGCCAGAAGGTATCGGAAACCGGCGGCATTGCCCCCCCCCCCCCCCCGCCCTCTCCACCGTTCGGCCCTCGGCACCGTGAGCCCCCTCCCCTGTCTATGCTGGTAACTTTGCCCGTCCCCGGTGGCCTTGCGCGCCCTCCCCGAATCGCGCTCCAGGGTTTTCACCTTGGCGGCCAGGCGGTCCCTCTCCTTGGTGAGGTCCGCCACCCCCGTCTTGGCAGCCCGCCTGTCCTCATTGGCCTTGGACAGGCAGGCCTCGAGTTCGCGGTTGGCGGCCTCCGCGCTCATCGCGCACACCTCCCACGCCCCTGCTCGCTGCAGCTGATGCTGCTGCTCCACCCACGCCCCCACCGCCCCCCTCTGCCCCCGCCCTGCCGCCGGCTCCGCCCACTCCGCCGGGGTGGCCGTACGTGGGGCTTTCTGGGGGGGGGGGGGGGCAGCGGTGTCCCCTTGGGGGGGGGGGGGCTGGGCTTTCTGCTTCTGGACCAAGGGGACGGGGGGGGCGTCCTCCTTCGGGACCCCCTCGACGTCAATGACGTCAACCCCCCCCTTCCGCTTCCTCCCCACATGGACGCGCATTGCAAGCTATGCCACGTCCACCCACTCCGGCTTCCGCTGCTGCCACCCCGTGATGACATTCAGCCCAGGGAGCCCAGCGGTGGTTACCGTAACCTCCTCCCCGGTCCAGACCACCCCCGTCTGCACCCACCAGTGCCCGCTCACAAGCCGGTAGGCAAACACGCCCACGAGCTCCTGCCCCTCGGGCAGGTTGGAACCCCCCATCACCACAATGGGGCAGGGGAAGGAGATGCGGAGGGCGGCCTGCAACCCCTGGGCCTCCAAGGCCAAGTGCCACATGGGAGAGAGATGCCGCTGCCGCCCGTTGGGCCCGGGTGCCACCCTCTGCGTCAAGGCCGGATCCGGCTGCCTGGGGGCGAGGGTGACCCGGTCCAAGGGGGGGTCGAGGTGGGCGGTGCCCAAGGCCTCGTCGGACGGCATGGGGACGACCACCTCCCGCAAGTCATGCCCCGCAGCGGAGCTAGCCTCGCTGTCGCCCCGTGCAGTGCGTCCAGAGCGCCGCGAGGCCTCATTCCGCTCACTGGGCCGAATGGCACGAATTCCGTACGAATTTCACGTGAATTTCGTCCAATTCGGGAATAAAGGAAGCAAACACACAAGCAAGCACACCTTGCAATCACATGGACATGTGATTGACCATGCCCCGGCCTTCGTAGATTTGGGCGACCGCCACACTGGGGCTGTGTTGAGCAGATGCCACAGCGTGGTCGGCCGCACCGGGGGGGCGACGCCCGACATGGCGAAGTGGATCTCCGACTCCGCATTGATGTTGTCCCCCTGGCACATCTGAATCTGGTGCACACTCCCCACAAGGAAGAATTAATATGCTCTGCTCGGCGATCTCCATGACGGCGAGATCGGAGCTCGGGGCGGAGCGGGAGGGGAACGTGGGGTGGTAGGGGCAAGTGGGGGGGCCGGCCGGGAACGCCTCGGGGGCGTCGGCAAAGAGGGCCTGGGCAGCACCCCCCTCCCACAACCCCACCCTCCCAACCGCCCCCTTCCCCACCCACAACACCTGGTCTACGTTGGGGAAGTCGAAGCTGGCCAAATCCCAGCAACGGCCAGGGCCTCTTAGGGGGGGGGGGTCCAAGTGCGTGGTGTTGGGCTGGTGGCGGCGGTGCCGGGGGTCGGGGGTCCACAAGTTAAAAAGGGCCCCCTGCAGCTCATCCTTGGAGTCGGGGAGGGCAGCCAACCCATGGTGGCAGCTGGTGGCCACCATCAGCAGCATGTCCCCCCTCTGCAGCAGAATGGTGTGCTGGTGCGCCTCCCCCGCCTCCCCCAGGGCCGTCCCCCCCTGCAGCGCCACCTGGTAGTCCTCTGACAAGCAGGGGAAGCTACTCAAGTGACACCCCGAGATGTCCTTGCTGTCGGGGCGGAGCACCTCGGGGTGCGTGGCGACATCGGCGTGGGGGAGCTGGGCCCCACTCCCCACACTCGCCACGATGACGCTGCCCGGGTTCCACACGTGGTTCCACACGTGGTTCCACAAGCCCGCGAAGCACAATGTAGCCGTCCGCATCAACAAAGTTGAGGGGCGGCTGGGAGGGGCCAACCCTTTCAGGGGCAGGGTCGGGGTTGCTCATCACCCTCTGAGGGGGTTCGGGAAGGTGTTGGGTGTAGAGGGGGGGTTCACTCGAAATGAAGGGGGGGGGCGCATGAGGCACCACGGTACCATTGCAACGAACTTGTACTGTAGAAGGAGGGGTGGGTGATGTCGGGGATGTGCACCTTTGGGGGGATGGTGGGATGAAAAAGGGCGATACCCAACTCCTCCCACCACCGGGGGCTGGCAAGGTGCCAGGAGAAGGGGAAAAAGGAGTGGTCGGATGGTGCCCCTGCAGCACGATCGCGCATGTACCCTTCGTGAACCGGCCGTTTGAATCCGAGATTCACGGTACCGTGAATTTCACAAGTTTTTGCTTTGTTTTGCTTGTAACTTGGCGCCATCGTTTGCGTTTCTTGTGCCATCTTCGCCAAAACGTTGTCCTTGGAATCGTCTTTAAATTTGATGTTTAACCTTGTTGGTAGCTTGCGAATGTTGGGCTCAATCACCGTGAACGTTACGTTACAGTAACACGAATTTACCAAATTCACGCATCAAATTCACGCATCAAATTCAGGTGAATTTCACGTGAATTTGACAGATTTTTTTTTTGAAATTTGGATGTTTTGGAAATTCGTACGAATCTGGGAATTCTGGTGAATTTCGCAGACAGCGCGCGCGACATTCGCACGAAATTCGTACGAATCTGCCAAATTCGCACGAATTTCGTACCAATTTCGTACGAATTTCCTACCAATTCGTACGAAATTCGTATGAAATTTGTGCAAATTTCTCAAATCCAGGCCAAAAAGTACCGGGACGAAATTCCAGGATTTTTGTTTGGCGCCGTTTGGGCCTGTTGGGTCCGTTTGGGGTGGGACTTTACTGAATCATGGGGACTGAAAATGGAACTTAATTTTTGCCCCCCCCGTCATATTGAAGCTAAAATGTAGCGTGTTCTAAAAAAAAAAAACACCCAAAATGGGTCAAATTCGCGTGAAAATTCACGCAATTATTCAAACGGCCACTTAAACCCCGTTCACGAAGGGTACGCAGGCACACCATGTCGCCATTGGGGGGGTATACACAAGGTTAGTGGTTGGATACACCTGGACGTGGGCGTCCTTAGGCTTCCCCACCGTGTTAGTACGCATGGAATTGAGCAGTTGGTCAATGGTGGCGGGTTGAGGGGTCAGGTGCAAAAACTTAAGAGAGGGGAGTTGGCGGCGGAGTTCCCTCCACAAAGTTGTGGACCAGGCCTTCCCCCCAAGATAGGAGTTGCGGGTGGGGCTGCGCAGGTCGATGTGAATGACATCCGGGGAGGGGTCGAGGGATGCTGCCCAGCCCACAACATCGTCCACCCCCAGTGCCCCCGACAGGTAGGTCGCCTCCTCCAATTGGTCGTGGGTGACGAGGAGGGCTTGCTACTGCGCGAGGGTGTCGGCAGCGGGATCGGCGCGGGACTACAGGGAGGCGAGCTGGGACAAAGTTTACTAGGACATGGTCACAAGAAGAAGCAAAGGTAGGCTTTGAGACCCGTGAGAAAGCAAAACAATGAAAGTTGGGGCAAATTCGTACGAATTTCGTGCGAATTTCAGAGTCTCGTGAATCTGTGAACCTAGCGAGAATTTATGTGTGAATTTGGGTGCGTGAATTGCAGATTCGACCGAATCTCACCGAATGTGTTGAACTATGTGGCTACTTAAAACCTCTAATTTGCACACATTTGTTGGATCTCACTTTGGGCGAAGATAGCACGAGAAACGCACACGTTGGCAGCAAGTTACGAGCAAAACACAGCAAAAAGTTGTGAAATTCGCGGTACCGCGAATCTGCTATTCAAACGGCCGGTTCAAGAAGGGTACACCATGGCCAGGAGGAACGGAGCGGCGGCGGCGTTGCCCCCCCCCCCCCCCGTCTCGGCCGTTGGGCCCTTGGCCTCCCCCTCCGCCGTCGATCCAGGTGCCCTCCCCCCCGGGCCCTTGGCCCGTGGCGCCGCCTCCCGCTCCAACATTTTCACCTTTGTAGTGAGGCGATCCTTGTCGCGGCGAAGGGCGTCACGCTCCGCCTTAGCGGCCTGGCGGTCTTCGTTCGCCTTGGCAAGGCGGGCCTCTAGGTCGCGCTGCGCGGCCTCCGCGCTGATCGCGCGGACCTCCCACGTCGCGCGATGCTGTTGTTGCTGCTCCACCCATTTAGCCACATCCCCCCTCGTCCGCTCAGATGCCTTCGGCTCCGGCGAGGTGCTTGTACGCGGGGCCTTGAAGGGCGGCACACCTGTGTCTGCTTCAGGGGGGGGTTCCGCTTCCCGGCGCGGGGGGCGGGGGGAGGGGCGTCCTCCTCCCCCTGGACGTCAATGACGCCCCCCCCCCCCGTTACTGCGCATCCTCCCCACGTGGACGTGCATGGCAAGCCATGCCACGCCCACCCACTCCGCCCTTCGCTTCTCCCACCCCGTGACCGCGGCCAGCGACATGATGCCGGGCGTGGTCAACGTCCCCTCCTCCCTGATCCCCGCCCCCCTCCCCCCCGCGTACCCTTCGTGAACGGGGGATAAGTGGCCGTTTAAATAATGCGCGAATATTCACGTGAATCAACCCAAATTTTGTGGTTATCGGGGGAAAACGCCATATTTTTGGTTCCTTCTGAGGGATTTGAGGGGGTAAAATTCTTCCCCCAGCTTCATTACGCATCATCCAATGAAGGTCCCGCCCCAAAAGCATCCACCTTGCCCAAACCGCGCCCAAAACGAGAGGTGCCGAAACCCGGCAAGCCTGTAGCCGATTCATAGGCGTGAACTCACGTGAATTCGTACGAAATTCGCACGAAATCGTACGAATCTACCCGCCAGTGCCCGCCACCGCCGGTAGGCAAACATGCCCACCAGCTGCTGCCCCTCGGGTAGGTTGGAATCCCCCCGGATCACAAGCTAGGGGGCATGGGAAGGGGATGCGGAGGTCGGCCTGCACCCCCTGGGCCCCCAAGGCGAGGTCCCACACAACAGAAAGATGCCGCTGCCGCCCGTCGGGCCCGGGCGCCACCCTCTGCTGCCAAGCAGGCTCCGGTTGCCTCGTGGGCAAGGTGACCCGGGCCAAGGGGGGGTCGAGGTGGGCGGTGCCCAAGTCCTTGCGCGACGGCATGGGGATCACCACCTCCCGCCCGGCCCCCCGCCCACGCCCCGCACCCGAGCTTGCCTTGCTGCGGCCGCCCACAGTGCGTCCCGAGCGCGCGGGGGCCTCGCTGCGCTAACTTGGGGCCTCACTTGGGCCCGTCTTGCCCCGGAGCCCTGGGCCCGCTCGCTCTCCTCAACGGGCACCTGCACGCAATGATGCGGGGTGAACCGCCTGCAGGCGTGCTGCCGCACCTCCGGGGACCACGTGTGAAAAGGCACCTGCGGACAAGGCAAAGTGTGTGAGGCACCACTTGAGGAAGCGGGAGCGTGGATGCAACGACCGTTGGAGAAACGGAAAGCAAAAAGTACACAAATTGAACGAAAATCGCACAAATTCGTGCGAAGTTGGTACGAAATTCGTGTGAGTTTCAAACGAATTTCGCAGAAACTTCTGTATTCGCACACTTGCCGAGCACATTCGTTCGTACGAAATGCGTACGAAACTCGTACGCATTTCGTACGAAGTTCGAACAATTTGTCAACACATCAAGCAAACACACACAAATGCATAGGGGGCACACTTGGGCAGTGTTGAGCAGGTGCCACAGCGTGGTCGGCCGCACCGGGGGGGCAATGCCGGAGATGTCGAATTGGATCTCCAACTCCGCGTTGACGTTGTCCCCCTTGGTGATCTCGATCTGGTGCACGTCCCCCACAAAAAAGAGCACCGAGTGCTGGGCGACCACCATCACGGCGAGGTCGGTGGCCGGGGCGGTGCGGGAGAGGAAGGTGGGGTGCATGGTAGGGGCAAGTGGGGGGGGCGGCCGGCACCGCCTCGAGGGCGTCGGCAAAGAGGGCCGGGGCAGCACCCCCCTCCCACAACCCGACCCTCCCGACCGCCCCCTTCCCCACCGACAACTAGTGTTCCACGTTGCGGCAGTCAGCAACGGCAAGGCCTTCCGGGGGGGGGATGGGGTCCAGGTGGGTGGTGTTGGGCTGGTGGTGTGTACCCTTCCTGAACCGGCCGTTTGAATCCAAGATTCACGGTACCGTGAATTTCACCCGATTTTGCTGTGTTTTGCTCGTAACTTGGTGCTATCGTGTGCTTTTGTCGTGCTATCTTCGCCCAAAGTAAGATCCAACAAATGTGTGCAATTTACAGTTTTGAAGTAGCCGCATGGTTCAACACATTTGGTGAGATTGGCGTGAATGTGAATTTCACGCACCCAAATTCACGCATAAATTCACGCTAGATTCACAGATTCACGAGAATGTGAAATTCGCACGAATTTCGTACGAATTTCGTACGAATTTCGTGCGAATTTCGTGCGAATTCGTACGAATCGGCCGCATTTTTGTCTTGTCACTGCTATTTGTTGCACACATGGGATATTGAACAATTTGTTTTGTAGATCAAATCAAAACATTACACATTACATTTCTTAATCTTTGTTGCGTTGCTCACAAATTTGTTGGGAAGGGCATAGGTTATAGGTGATAGTGGATGCAGTGGTGGGGGGTCCATTGGGGTCGAACCATTGTTGCCTTGCTCACACAGTTGTTGGGAAGGGCAAAGGTGATAGTTGCTAGTAGATGCATGAGGGTGGGGTGGGGGGGTCCATTGGGTCAAACCATAGGAGCGTAATCAACCATGTCTAGGGTTGGGGGGGGGGCAAGGAGACCCCCCACTTACAGCCCCTGAGTGTCTGGGTGTGGGGTTATGAGGGTGTCTTGCTTGTTGCAGTGCGGTTAAGGTTAGGGAGGGTATCCTTTTTCTCTTCACAGGTTTTGTGTATTGAGTCGCTTCCCAATGGTGTTGCCTAACTTCTCACCACAGTCAGCCGCATCGCGTCGCGGCACGGCCTGGCTCTGCAGGATCCAGCACGAGCATTCTGTAGAAGGGGTGATTGGGAGCACAAATTGTGGGGTATTGAGAGGCATCTTCTTGTGCACTTTCCAATGTTGAACAGGGACGGCATTGCTATTTCAGGATTGCGTACAGATGGGGTGTAGCCTGTGCTGATATGAAAGCAAACAGGTATGTTTGTGTTTGTGTTTGGGTTTGTGTGTTTGTGTAGGGGTTTGTATGTGTGTGTGTCTGTGTGTGTGTGTGTGTGTGTGTGTGTGTGTGTGTGTGTGTGTGTGTGTGTGTGTGTGTGCCGGGGGGGCACGTATCGGGAAATGTGTGTGCTTGGTTCTTTGGTCACCTCACGCCGTGTGTGTGTGTGTGTGTGTGTGTGTGTGTGTGTGTGTCTGCGGTGTGTGTGTGTGTGTACATTGCTGCACTGTATGTGTGTGTGGGTGCCGGGGGGGCAGGTATAGGGAAATGTGTGTGGGTGTGGGGACTCCGGTACATGCATAGGTGGTGTTGGTGTGGCTCTTCTGCCAGTGTCCTGCAAAAATGGTACGAAATTCGTACGAAGTTCGCACGAAATTCGTACGAAATTCGTGCAAATTTCGTACGAATTTCGTACGAATTTCGTCCCTCAATACGTACCGTGAATGTGGTTGTTACGAATTTGGTACGAATTTCGTACGAAATTCGTACGAAGTTCAAACAATTTGCATGAATTTGTGTCATTTTTGTGTGTGTGTGGGTGTGCCTGGTCGAAGGGGTTGTTGTTTGTGTGGGCGTGGGTGCATGGTGTGTGCGTGCCTGGGTGATATGTGCATGCATTGGTGGTTCTTGGGTTCTTGGGTGGTTTTGTTGAATCATGTGGGACAATACTTTTGTGTTGTTTGTAGTTTGTGACTGTCTGTCGTTTGTGTTTGTTGCTGCTGAATGTCATTATGTGTGTTTAATGCCTGCTTTTCGACTGTGTTGGTATCGCTGTTTTCCTTGTTGCTTGTTGTGCTTCGTCTGTCTGCTGCTCCTCACTGGTGACTGTTGCTGATGACCTGACTGTGTTGTTTTTCTGTGTTGTTGTTGTGTTGCTGTGCTGTGTGCTATCAGTGGGTGTGGATGGTTGGATGGGTGGCTGCCTGTTGTTGAATCATGTGGGACAATACTTTTGTGCTGTTTGTAGTTTGTGACTGTCTGTCGTTTGTGTTTGTTGCTGCTGATTGTCATGATGTGTGTGTAATGCGTGCTTTTCGGCTGTGTTGGTACCGTTGTTTTGCTTGCTGCTGGTTGTGCTTCGTCTGTCTGCTGCTCCTCATGAGTGACTGTTGCCGATGACCTGACTGTGTTGTTCTTCTGTGTTGTTGTTGTGTTGCTGTGCTGTGTGATATGGGGTGACTGTGTTGTTCTTCTGTGTTGTTGTTGTGTTGCTGTGCTGTGTGCTATGGGCTGAGTGTGTTTGTTCTGCATAAAAATGATACAAATTCATGCAAATTGGTCGAAATTCGTGCGAAATTCGCACGAAATTCGTAACAACCACATTCACGGTACACTTTGGGGACGAAATTCGTACGAAATTCGTACGAAATTCGCACGAATTTCGTACGAATTTCGTGCGAAATTCGTGCGAATTTCGTACCATTTTTGCACGACACTGGCAGAAGAGCCACACCAACACCACATATGCAATAACGAAGTCCCCACACCCACAGACATTTCCCTGTACCTGCCCCCCCCCCCCCAGCACACACACACACACACAAACACACACACACACACAGACACACACACACGCATGCACAAACACACACATACCCTCAATGAAAGCAAACAGCCCCCCATGCACTCGACCCACACCCACACATTGCCCGCCCACACACCCTCATACGTACCTGGACAATGGATGTGTCACGGTTAGATGTGTAGGGGGGGGGGGTTCTGTGTGTGTGTGTGTGTGTGTGTATGTGGGTCTGCCTCTGTGTGTGGATGGGTTTCTGCGGATGTGTGTGTGTGTGTGGGTGGGTGGGTCGTTGTGTCCATGTGTAGTTGGGTGTCCGGTTGTGTGTGTTTGTGTGTATGCGCGTGTTGGTGTGAGGTGCGGGAAGGGTGTGCGTGTGTGTGTGTGTAAGGCTTGTGCGTATATGTGCATGGTTTGGTGCTCCTCACATCCTCACAGACAGTCGTACATGTACCCCCCCCCCCCCCACACACACACCCACATGCCATTAGTGGAATCAAACCGCCGTGCCACCCCACCCACACCCACACACTGCCCAGCCACACATACGCACACACACCTGCATAGTGGATGTGTCGTGGTTAGGTGTGTGGGGCGGAATCATTGTGGGTGTGTCTATGTGTGTGTGTGTGTGTGTGTGTTGATTGGTTTGTGCGCGTGGGTGCGTGTTTGTGTGAGGGTGTGTATCCATGGGTCCGTGGTTGTGTGTGTGGGTGTGTGGGTGTTGGTGTGAGGTTTGGGACGGGTTCGTTTGCGTATGTGGTCAGGTGGACCCCACATCCTCACACACACCAACACACAGACGCACGCCCGCACGTAGAAACAAACGGGAAGTCACACATCCACCCACATGCAAACCCACCCATACAACCATACACAAACCCACACAAACCCACACACCCCACACAAAGGCACACCCACACACATGTGCACATGTTGCCTGTAGCCAGGGTGCCTGCAGGGGTGTTTGGGGGGAGGTACCCCGGGTGTTAGGACAAATGAGGGGGTGCACAAGGGTGAAGTTGGTATGAATTCACGTGAATTCACGTGAAATTCGTAAGAATTTCGTACGAAATTCGTACGAAATTCGTGCGAATTCGTGCGAATTTCGTACGAATTCACGTTAATTCACGGCCGTGAATCGGCTACAGGCTTGCCGGGTTCAATCCTACTTGCCCTCTTCCACTCGTCACTCGTGACTCTTCAACCAAAAGGCTCCAATGGCAGCGGCAGTGCGGGCACGCAGTGCAATCAAAGCATTGAAGGTGGAATAACAATGCCTGTGTAGCAGGAAACAAACAAACAGGATGGTTGGACCACTGCACCAGTGCTTGTTGATTGGGAAGTTTGCAATATCGATGTAGAAACAAATTGCGGACATAATTAGCGAAGAAAAATTATTTTTGAACCACAAGTGAAAGAGGTGCAATTTCAGAAGGTAATTAGACTGGGAGATCGGGATGCGGGATTGTTACAGGCGGGTGCGGATCCGGTCGCGCGCGCGATTGTTGCCGTTGGGTCTGCACCAACAGTGCTGGGAGTGCTGTGAGTGCAATGCATGAATTTAGATTTGTACTAAGTGTATGAGGTGTACAGTGTAGTCATTGGCGGTGGTGCATGTGTGTGGCAGTGAAAGTTTCACTGCCGGTGTGGTGCTGGTCTGGAAATGGGTATGTGCAGGGTCCATGAGCCGTGTAGGTCGGGCATTTTTTCGAGCACAGGGGGCGTATCGGACAGGTTGGACGTACCGTCCCAGTGTCGAACAAATGCACGGGCTACACAGCCCCCGAGGGGGCAGGTGTTTGGTGGCAAAGTTGTGTTTCGTCACGATGACTGCAGTTCAGAGTGGGGGCCTCTGACCTGACGCGGGGAGCAAAACTGGTCGTTGCTGGCAGGCATGCGAGGCATAGTTGCAGCCAACACCTCCGGGTGCCGCCCCCAGCGGGTGAGGCGGTCGCTGAGTGTAGGTACCCACCAGGAGCGCGGATACCCTTTCGCCTGCATTGAGGCAGTCACATGGGAGACAGTGAACAGGACGTCATCATGGGAGGAGCGATAATACATGCAGTTTCGGGCCATGGACGGTATGACACTCTGTACAACACGCCGTGCACTGGGTTTGTAAGTTTCAGGAAACCGTCGTTTCACCTTTTCAATGGGGAGGTCCGTACCACGTTTGTCTGCATATCTGACACGCACGTATGGGTGGTTCTGGGTTGGGTGGCGGGAGATTTGGAGTTCGGCCTCGAGTGAGATGAGACAGTCTCCCTCAGCCTCGGGTTGGAGGCGGAGGCCATACAAGTGTTCAAAATTTTCTTGGATTGCCTGCAAGGGGGTGTGTTTCCGCTTTACGCCCACAATATTGTCAACATAGCGGAAGGGGTGGACGGGGAGGTCAGCGGGGTGTAAGTGGTGTACATCCGTGGGGACGGGGGTATAGGCAGGGTATCCGCGGAGTTCACACATAAAAAGGTTTGCGATTGCCATTTGTGCACTACCAGTACCCCCGATTGCAATTCCTCGCTTTTGGCGGTAAACCGCCGAGCCCACAGTGAACATGTCATTATGAAAGACATCGAACTGGCAAAATTTGATCACGTCCTCAAACTGGAGGTTGTGGAAGTAACAGGAGTACCCTGTGCCTATACGGTCGAGTTGGATGTCTTGCTTATTGATGGCAAATCTGAGGCTGAGGCCCCTGGCATTTCTGGCTTTGACAACCGCTTCGTGTAAGTCCCGGATGGCTTGGACAGTGGCCTCACGGTCAAGGCTGGGAAACATTTCGCAGACATCAAGTTCAAATAGGGTGAGGTCAGGGAAGGCCTGGGGCTCGGTGTGGGAGGCAAACCAGGTATTCCAACGGCGTGTGAATCTGGTCAAGCACTGAGTTGTAAGAATGGCAGTGCTGGGGATGAGTCGTTTGGCCTCGCAGAGGGGGAGTGACAGGGCGCGGCTGACTAGTAGTCCATGGGAGCGCAGGGGGTGGTTATAATAGGAGAACAGTACACGTTGTTTCCACTGGCCAGTGGACTCAAACATTTTGCACTTGGGCAGTATAAAGGAGTGGGGGGGCGCATGGCGTGGGCCATGTTTCCAAAAACGGTGCAGGTTGTACTGTTTGCTGGCGTCGTACAGGGCAGAGGAAACATACTCCCGCGCATCTTTCGGTGATTCACAATCGCAAATAAAATCAAACTGGGCAGGATTAGAATAAATCTCCAGGATTTTTGTATAGTACAGTGTTGGGCAACACGCAAAACATCGGCTTTCATTCTTATCCATGGGGAGGAAAATGAACTCGGGGTGGTCCTCCTTGAAACGTTGTATGGCATCTTGGCGACAGTACCAGGGTTGGATTGTGCGTTTTGCACACCATGCTGTTCGAACGTGAGATAGGACTTCAGTGTAGAGGTCTGGGGCAGAAGTCGGGTTGACAGGCAAATGGGAGAGAAGTCGTTTCAGCCCGCTCGTAACCATGGTTTTTGCTATCCACCAGGGGAGGACCGGTTCTGGTTTTAGGTCCTGGACAACAATGGGGGTTTTGTTGCCAAAGAATTTTCGGAGGTGGGCCGGTCGGCGGACCATCAGGTGGCCATCTACCAGTGGGAGGCCATGTGCCGCAGGGAGGTCAGCACACTTACACGGGAGCGTGGCATGTTTTTGTATCTCAGAAAAAGTCAGTGGAATTTTCCGCGCGCACAGCACATCTCGGACGGAGGTATGGCGTTTAGCCACAACAGTTAAGGTACGGCCAAAATATTCTCGTAGGCATCCTGGGATTGGGAGGCGGGAGATAAAGGAGGCAACAATGTCACGGAGGATGCGGGGCTCAATATGACGCAGGGTAGGGATTGTTATGGGCATACGCTGTAGGATTTTGAGCCTAGTGCTCTGGTGCACCTGGTGTTGGACCTTTTGAAACACATGATTGGAAATTTCCGGGGAGTAGAACCGACGGACACGTGACAGCAGGGCAAGGCGGGCAGCAAGGGGGGTTGTTTGACGGCGATTGTGCAGGATGGATTGTACACTGGAGTTCAGGGAGAGGCGTTGCTGGGGGGTTTGAGCCAGTTTTCCCCGCAGTAGGAGTTCCCATCTACGGGAGTAGACAGGGCCATCTCGGACATTGAGGGTTGGCGTCAAGCGACCCATCCATGCACGTTCCATACGTAAGGCTCTATTCGGGGGGCAGTGCTCGAGTAAGATCATGCCCCAGTTTTCGAAGCCAGTGCGTGCCATCATCGGATATATAGACCCGAGTCCAGGCAGTGTTTGTGGCCGTACAGGGTAGTGTAGCTCTTACAGGCACGGATATGTTGGCGGAAGCGGGTTACTCCTGCCTTCGGGAGGCCAAGCGCCCCAGTTTGGCCTACATAGACACGTTTGGAGGAAATAGAGAACAGGGCATAAATCCATGTGCCACGTTTCCCAAAGTCCTGACACTGGCGGTACCTACAAAAATTCCACAAACGGCGTAGGTGGGGTTGTGGTGCAAACCGCAGTAGATTCGCTCGTTGCTGCAGGAAAGCACACCAGTCTGAGTGGGTCCAAGAGGAGGACATATCACGCGTGTGGGCGGTCTGTGCATGCCATTTTGACCAAAAGAGGTCATGCATCCGTTGGCGTGATGTGGGTTGGACCCATTGTGGGGGCAGGGGGTGCAGTGTCGCGGAGTTCTTCCGGCAGATAGGGCCAAGCATACTTACAATTTGATGCGGGGGCAAATTAAGGTGAACCAATATGCGCCAAAAACAGGGTGACAGGTAGGGAGTAGGGGTATGACGGCATGTTCAAAGATTGTGGTATGGCAGTGAAGTGGGGGATTTCAGAGAGCAGGGAGACAGAGGGGTGGCTGGTCAGGTCGCTTTACAATGCATGTCCCGTGGGAACAACTATGAGTATAGTCGTCGGTAATTGGGAGGACAAACGGTCAAAGAACCATTGCGTAGCAGTTGTCGGAGTGGACGGTTGCACGCACCAGACTGCATTCATAGAGGGTACGGTGGACGCAGAGTTCGTCCAACTCGGGGCAGAGGAAGCAGGGTTGAGGGCATCACTAAGCGTCACATAAGTTTGGGGAAAATCAGGTGGTAGTGGGCCTCCATCAATTACCGTATCGGCATTAAGGGTTTGGGTCAACGACAAAATCCAATTATACCGTGGTCTCCACGAGTCATGTGGAATGCTGGAGACTACTCGGCGTGCATCAATGGCAAATGAATTGAGGAGGTCGTAAGTGATGGACTGCCAGGTGGCACAATGATAACGTGACGCGTACGTGGACCAAAAAGATTGGACACGGGGGTGGGAGAGGACATATGCATGGAACCGTGACACACCGGCTCTAGCTAGAGCGACTTCACGCGGTATCTTCGGGTCCGGTGGAGTGACTCCCATGCGGATAGACACCAAGCGCAAAGTAGAACTATCTTGTGTTTGGACGTTTTGGATAGTGGAGACAGTTCGGGAGAGGTCCTCTTGTTTGGTCCTCAAGACGGTCATTTCTCCGGGAAGTTTGGTATCCAAAGCTTGGAGTTCAGTGCGCCATGGTGTTGTACTCGAAGATGTTGCGGACGACGGGGTAGAAAGGCCGGAGGACGGGGTAGACGGAGCGGAGCGCGCGGCGGGCCCTTGTAATCGGGCACATTGCAATTGGAGTCCCGGTTGCTTCTTGACCATTTCTTGGGGCGCGGCGCTAGCATTCTCCGCCTCTAGTTTAGAGCCATAGCCAATTCGGTCTAGGACGCCTTCCGCGTCACTCATGAACGTGAGAGACAAGTATTCCGGCGCACTTTCAAGGAGCGGAAGGTATTGGTCAGCGCGGAGGTTTTGTGAGTTGCGGGTAAAGAGGCATCCGACAACGGCAGCCGGTAGTATATACCGTCTCCGGCTCTTCTTTTTTGGGATACTTAGCAATGCGTGCTTGCCGCGTAGGAAAGTACACGTCCGGATCAAAAGGTTTTTGGCAATCTTCAAAGAGATGCGGTCCCAAGCAATTGTCACACACTAGGCTCTTCTTTTTGTGTGGGCAATCACGGTACATATGGTCCAAGGATTTGCATGCGAGACACCGTAATCGGGCTACGGAGCCTTTGGAGCGTTCCATGCCACGGCATTGGGTTGTAACATGATTGCACCAACCATGTGTCTTGCACCACTTCGCACCGGCATACGCTTTATCATTATGGTTGGAGACATTCGGCGGCCGTGTCTCCGGGGCGGCGGTAGTTGGCGGTGGTCGCTCCACGTGATCATTGGTAGCGGTAGGCGGTGTGGTTCTCGGGTTGTGTGGTGGCGAGGTTGTTGTCGTAGACATGGTGCCTTTATAGTACCGCTACAACGCACACACAATCGTATACTTCGTCCGGCGGTTGGGGAGATGGGCACGTGGCAATGAAGGTGAAAGTGAGGTACGCAAATATAGCAAAGGCGGCAACACCGAGGGTACCAAAGAACATAGAGTGGCTCCGGTGTTAGCGGCAATGAACGGGTCGTTGAAGATAAAGGAACTTGTTACGTTTATCGGCTGCGAAGCACACGTAACAAAGCCAAGCTCAATCCTACTTGCTCTCTTCCACTCGTCACTCGTGACTCTTCAACCAAAAGGCTCCAATGGCAGTGGCAGTGCGGGCACGCAGTGCAATCAAAGCATTGAAGGTGGAATAACAATGCCTGTGTAACAGGAAACAAGGAAACAGGATGGTTGGACCACTGCACCAGTGCTTGTTGATTGGGAAAGTTGCAATATCGATGTAGAAACAAATTGCGGACATAATTAGCGAAGAAAAATTATTTTTGAACCACAGGTGAAAGAGGTGCAATTTCAGAAGGTAATTAGACTGGGAGATCGGGATGCGGGATTGTTACAGGCGGGTGCGGATCCGGTCGCGCGCGCGATTGTTGCCGTTGGGTCTGCACCAACAGTGCCAGGAGTGCTGTGAGTGCAATGCATGAATTTAGATTTGTACTAAGTGTATGAGGTGTACAGTGCAGTTATTGGCGGTGGTGCATGTGTGTGGCAGTGAAAGTTTCAGTGCCGGTGTGGTGCTGGTCTGGAAATGGGTATGTGCAGGGTCCATGAGCCGTGTAGGTCGGGCATTTTTTCGAGCACAGGGGGCGTATCGGACAGGTTGGACGTACCGTCCCAGTGCTCGAACAAATGCACGGGCTACACAGCCCCCGAGGGGGCAGGTGTTTGGTGGCAAAGTTGTGTTTCGTCACGATGACTGCAGTTCAGGGCTGGGGGCCTCTGACCTGACGCGGGGAGCAAAACTGGTCGTTGCTGGCAGGCATGCGAGGCATAGTTGCAGCCAACACCTCCGGGTGCGCCCCCCAGCTGGTGAGGCGGTCGCTGAGTGTAGGTACCCACAAGGAGCGCGGATACCCTTTCGCCTGCATTGAGGCAGTCACATGGGAGACATTGAACAGGACGTCATCATGGGAGGAGCGATAATACATGCAGTTTCGGGCCATGGACGGTATGACACTCTGTACAACACGCCGTGCACTGGGTTTGTAAGTTTCAGGAAACCGTCGTTTCACCTTTTCAATGGGGAGGTCCGTACCACGTTTGTCTGCATATCTGACACGCACGTATGGGTGGTTCTGGGTTGGGTGGCGGGAGATTTGGAGTTCGGCCTCGAGTGAGATGAGACAGTCTCCCTCAGCCTCGGGTTGGAGGCGGAGGCCATACAAGTGTTCAAAATTTTCTTGGATTGCCTGCAAGGGGGTGTGTTTCCGCTTTACGCCCACAATGTTGTCAACATAGCGGAAGGGGTGGACGGGGAGGTCAGCGGGGTGTAAGTGGTGTACATCCGTGGGGACGGGGGTATAGGCAGGGTATCCGCGGAGTTCACACATAAAAAGGTTTGCGATTGCCATTTGTGCACTACCAG
This sequence comes from Eutreptiella sp. 'Long Island Sound 2002', assembly GCA_964036045.1. Classification (NCBI taxonomy): domain Eukaryota; phylum Euglenozoa; class Euglenophyceae; order Eutreptiales; family Eutreptiaceae; genus Eutreptiella; species Eutreptiella sp. 'Long Island Sound 2002'. Next base: position 153,331,551 of record OZ038379.1, read on the forward strand.
TACCCCCGATTGCAATTCCTCGCTTTTGGCGGTAAACCGCCGAGCCCACAGTGAACATGTCATTATGAAAGACATCGAACTGGCAAACTTTGATCACGTCCTCAAACTAGAGGTTGTGGAAGTAACGGGAGTACCCTGTGCCTATACGGTCGAGTTGGATGTCTTGCTTATTGATGGCAAATCTGAGGCTGAGGCCCCTGGCATTTCTGGCTTTGACAACCGCTTCGTGTAAGTCCCGGATGGCTTGGACAGTGGCCTCACGGTCAAGGCTGGGAAACATTTCGCAGACATCAAGTTCAAATAGGGTGAGGTCAGGGAAGGCCCGGGGCTCGGTGTGGGAGGCAAACCAGGTATTCCAACGGCGTGTGAATCTGGTCAAGCACTGTGTTGTAAGAATGGCAGTGCTGGGGATGAGTCGTTTGGCCTCGCGGAGGAGGAGTGACAGGGCGCGGCTGACTAGTCGTCCATGGGAGCACAGGGGGTGGTTATAATAGGAGAACAGTACACGTTGTTTCCACTGGCCAGTGGACTCAGACATTTTACACTCAGGATCCCTTGTCTGCTTTTCACTCCGCCCAGCGTTGAACAGCAGCTCCAAATTTTTTGCGACGACCTTCTCGTTGCCGTTGGCCCACGCCTTCATCACCTTCCACCACCCCACCTCGCAATCCCATGCTTCGACAACCCCACGAAGCAGAATATAGCCGCTCCCATCAACAAAGTTGAGGGGCGGCTGGGAGGGGCCAACCCTGTTAGGGTTGGGGCCGGGGTTGCCCATCACCCCGTGGGGGGGTTCGAGAAGGGGTTCGGTGCGGAGGGGGGGTTAACTTGAAATGAAGGGGGTGGCACATGAGGACCCCCGGAACCATTGCAGAGAAGTGGTGCCGTAGAAAGTCGGGTGGGTGATGTCCGGGATATGAACCTTTGGTTGGATGGTGGGATGGAAAGGGGCCATGCCCAAATCCACCCACCACCGGGGGTTGGTAGCTGAAGAGAAACAAAGAATCGTCAGCTGGTGCCCCTACAACGAGATCCTGAAGGCACACCATGTCGCAATGGGGGGGGGGTGTCTACACCAGATTAGTGCACGGTGGGGTCCACCTGGACGTGGGCGTCCTTGGGCTTCCCCACCGGGTTAGTACGCATGGCATTCAACAATTGGTCCATGGTGGCGGGTTGGGGGAGAAGGTGCAAAACACGAAGGGAGGGAACCCGGAAGCGGAGTTCCCTCCACAAGTTTGTGGACCAGGCCTTCCCCCCCTGTAAGAGTTGCGCGAGGGGCTACACAGGTCAATGTGAATTACCTCGGGGGAGGGGTCGAGGGATGCTGCCCAGGCCACTACATCCTCCACAGCAAGGGTCCCGGACTGGTAGGTCACCTCCTCCATCTGGTGGTGGGCGACCGGCATGGCTTGGTGCTGCGGCAAGGTGTCGGCAGCAGCATTGGGGTGGCACTGCAGGGAGACAAGCTGGGAGAGAGTCTGCTGGGACGTGGTCGAACAAAGGGGTAAAGAAAGGCTTTGAGAGCTGCACGAGAAGAAAACAGTGGAAAGTGGAAAGTGGGGCAAATTCGTACGAATTTCGTACGAATTCTCACGAAATTCACAGTCTCGTGAATGTGTGAATGTTGCGTGAATCTATGTGTGAATTTCGGTGCGTGAATTTAAGATTCGACCGCACACCACCAAAGATGTCAAACCAGTGGCTAGTTAAAACCTCTAATTTGCACACATTTATTGTACCACGCTTTTGCCGAAGATAGCACGAGAAACAAACTCAATGGCACCAAGTTACACGCAAAACACAACAAAAAGTTGTCAAATTCGCACTACCGTGAATCTTCGATTCAAATGGCCGCTTCACGCAGGGTACATTGTTGGCATCCCCCAGCCCTTAGCCTCTGTGTGCAATTTTAACCCATATATATATGCTGGAAATTCAGAAGAATGTTGTCCAACGATGTGGATCTGTACTTCACCGCGACTAAATGGTCAACATATCTAAATGGGTGCACAGGAAGGAGCTCTGGATGTTGACCCTGGCCATCGGTATTCTGTGGTGCCATGGCAGGATAGCTAGCATGTTCCGCTGCCCACAAAGTGGTGATAGCCAACTATGCGCTGCAAGTGCCACCAATTGCTGCCCCCCGTTTTTGGCGAAGCAACCTACCACCCACAGTGAACTTAGGACACTTATGGAAACTCACACAGTGACTCTTAGGCATCCTAGACGCGTGCGAATCGTGGTTCTAGGGGTACTTAAAGGTGGGCGAGCTTCTGCGGAGACCCTCTTGCGGCACACGCCAAGGACGGAATAGTGACGGAACATCTGGACTGCAGCGGAAACGATCAAGGAGTTTACCCTGTGCGTCCGATGGACGGGGAGGATGAGGAGATTGTTGCCTCGTTTGGAAATGAGGGGACCACAATTCGGGTACCCAGGCTGTTTAGCCGTCTTGTGGGCACTGCTTCTAATTTGCATCTTAAGAGCGGAACATTTAGTACTATGATGGCTCAACTTGCTCGGCATTTTGTTTGCTTAGCTCTTAAGCGGAAGTGTGCTATGGCACTGGTGGTACGCCGATTGTGGATGGTGGTTGCGAGGACTATAGGTTAGATGAACATTTGGCCGTTTGCCTCATGGCGGTCGGTTCTTCTCTCTAGTGTGGGATGGGATTAACTATCTTTCCATGCCCCCAAAGCCCAAGGAGGCGAAACTCACACCCCAAGGCCCGGCTGCGGGGATTGGGGAGGTGGCGTGTTATCGCATGCTCCGGCAAACTTGTACTACCGGCCCCCCTTTTTTACTTGCCCCCCCCTCTTTGACAATTATTTCATTACTTTATGTGCCTACCTTAGGCCTAATTTAAACGGCCAAACGTGGTACCGACATCAAAATGCGGAAGGGTCTGCAGGTCATCGATAGGAAAGACCTGGTAAGTACTGCCCTCGGGGCCATGGAAAACCCCTTGCCCAACCTGCTGGCGGCATGCGTCCACCTTCTCTTGCAGGTTCTCAGCGGCAGACATTGTGGTGTAAAAGGAGGCCCCCTAACAGTAGCATGAAGGAAGTAAGAAACACAGGTGTGGAAAAGAATAAAGAGATGGGAAGAAACAGGATGGCACCATGGGTTTAACTGAGCATGGGCGACTCCCCTTGGTAAGTTGGAAATTCCTAGCAAACCACCAGAGACGAAAGGGTGCACCAAAGGGGTACGAAAGCACATCTAAGCTGTAGAAAAGGGTATGAAAGGGTGTACGAAAGGGGGTACAAATGCTCCCCTTTCGTACGAAATCTACGAATCCCCCCGTGTCGTATATGCCTTTCGTACATCCTTTCGTAACCCTTTCGTAGACCCTTTGTCGCAAAAATGGATGTTGCAACAAAAATGTTATCTCTAACCTACACGCGCACAACAAAGAAGTAAAGGCACCAAAAGGCTTGGACATGTACCAAGTTAAAACAATTCGTGGGTCGTGACCCAACTCAACATGTAGGTGGGTTACTTGTGGTTTCTTGTTTCAGGGGGGGCTTTCGTATAGGTACTTTCGTGACACACCACACTGGCCCCCCTGAGGAGCAAGAAATATTTTTGCACCTGCTCAACTCGGTTAGGCCTACCTTGGGGGGCTCAAGTGGCAGGGTGAAATTCAGATATCGGAGTCGCAACCCCAATAGAAGTTGAATGCATCAAATTAGGTTGAAAGATGGACAATATACTCCCCCCTGTCTTTGCGCCATCTCGGATCCTGGTCTTTAGTGCAAACACGTTCTTTTGGAATATAAAATATTATGATGAGACCGCATGTTGGATGTCAGATTACCCTAGCGGTCGTAACAGCCGTCCCGCACTTTTAGGTCCTCGGTTGAAAGCCGGGTGGGGGAAATTTTTTATGACCAGCCGGTGGGCCCCAAAAGTGGCATTTTGGTTGCGTTTTAAAACAGGACAAATATTGGAACAATAGGAACAAATTGACCCGAGCACCCCCCCAAGCCTCGATGTTGAGATTATAAAAAGGGTTTCATGTTGAGGTGATAGTTTTGAGGTGGCGCGGAAAAGTGCCCGGTGGCGTTCGAACCGGGGACCCAAAAAGTTGGTTCCGCGTATATTACTGATAGAGTACACCAGGAGCACTGCCAACCCTTTTTTGAATATCATACATGCAAATTCCCAAAATTCGCCACCGGATAGGGCATCCATAAGTCTGAAGATTCGAATCTACCTTTTAGATTCCAAAGAGCTCCATGAAAAGAAATTTTTGGATACGCTGTCGGCTCGGGAGTTATGGGCCACATCGGTATCAAATCGGAGCTCTGCGACGGCAGCGGCAGTCCTAGTAGGGTAACTTGCCAATTATCAAAAGCTGTCCAAATGACGTCCCCAAAGCTGCGCGCGTCACGGTCGCGCTTAGCGCGTGACGTCGCCGGTGAGTTAGCAAAATCGAAAGATATGCATGCGTCTTGAGCCGCGCTACTTAGAAATGAGGTCGTTACCCTATATCGAGCCAATATACCCACCGGAGGGAAGCCATCTTCCGGTGGTCTCTAGTGCCCAGAAGATGAATTTCCCAGTTTTCCGTTTTGGTGGTTGGATCACGGTCGCGCTTCCGGAGAGGGGTAAACGGCACAACACGCAAAAACAAAGTTGCTCATCGCGTCGAGGACGATCCACGCTACTCAAAACATGCATAGTTTGTGTGAATGGTGTTTAATTATCTAGCCCGCCCTACATGGCTAGCACGCAAAGTCGTCTGAAATCTGCGTTCTGCCGAAATTGGGCTCTATTACACTATGGGGGGGAGGGTATATCTTTGGTGCATGGCGCATTGCCCCCGCTCTCACTTGGATTCTCTGTCCTCCCCAACGGTGTCCATGTTATCCAACCCCCTTTGTCAAACCCCCCTCCTGCCCCCCCCCCCCCATCTACCACTCAGTAAATCAGCCCCTGACCACTAGATTCAGCTATATAACTAGTTTTTAAACCGTTCGGTGCCTCATAAAAACATTTGGGGCGACAAGAATATTGACCATGCGGAAGCTCAGCCGTATCTGAATTAGGCCCCTTGAACCACCCTGGCACGTTGCTATCACCCACAATTTTAGGTGAGGTCGACTCTAGGAAACACTCCCGCATTCTTTTCTTTGCCGGCAGTCGGCATTCCCGTAGCAGTGAACCGGGCCTATTCTTTCTGTTAACTAGTCTCTCTTCTCTCCCTTACATATTCAATCGTCTGTGGTAGTCGTCGTCGTCCTTTTGACAGCCCCCCGCGCTGTGATTTGCGCTACCTGGCGGCGGCAAGCAGCTGCCTTGCATTTGCCATTTAAGGCATTTTCAACCGCCTTCATGCCCTGCAAAGCAAAGAGGCAACATTCAAACATTGGTCGTGACATCCTCACGCCGTGGCACGAGTTGCGCGCAATGAGAGAAAAAATTCTTTTATTCAACATAAATATATTTAAAATATTTCTTTTTAACCTTCAAAGTCTCGCAACGTACTGCGGCACGACGCAAAGCTTCGGCGCCTTTTGTGGTCTTCGTGCTTGGTTGTTTCCATTCTCCGTCGCACCTACACACAGGTTTCCGACCTTTTCTTAGACTCAACTCACAAAAACAATGCCAAGCCATCGCGTGGCGACGGTGGAGAACGTGGAGGTGGTGGCGTTCCGTCTGGCGCGAGCCACTGCACGCGGAGAGGTGTTGGTCTGGCCGCTTCTCCTTCGCGCTAACTTTCCCCTAGCTTAGTTCGACTTTTAGGTCGCTCGAGCCGTTCTGCGCACTGCGCTGCATATCAAGATGTGCGCAACTACAAATGACATATCTTATCTAAGCTTCAGAACAAAAAAGGGCAAAGAACAGAAGGTCTGTTTTCTAACACACTACCTCACCAACCTAGGGTTTGGGGGACATACTATAGTTAATGTAGGACGAAGGTCCTTTGGCTTTGGGACCACCCATAGGCCCCAAAAACACTTTGTCCTACATTACCTCTGGGTCTGGGTGTCTTTTGGTGGCAGTTTTTGGTGGTTGAGGTGTGGGCCCCTCTTAGGGAAAAAGCCCCCCTCCATCGGAAATCACATGTGGAGTAATTGTGAACCATATGGAGCCACTCTACTTTAAAATGACCACAATTGCAGGGCAGAGGAGGAAGAAAACAGGCATGGACACACACATTGGAGCACATGGGCAGACAATCGAGACACAGGAGGGCATATTTGCAACAACTGAGGTCCGGTCAAATGACAAGATGGGAGAAATGCACCATTTCAGGCAGGCTTAAATGCCCTACACAGTTGGGGCGGCCAACGCCACGAGAATTCTTGTGTTGTTGCGCACATGGACTGAGCGTAAGCAAACCGGAACTGCCATGGCGCGGTCCTTGCAGCAGCGGTAGCGAAGCCACAGCCGGTGCAAATCCGCGTGCTGGCTTTCCATTGGCTCCTCGTCGGCAAGGCCACAGAAGCCATGCTGACGAATGAACTCTATGGCCTGTGTGGCCGTGATGTACTCCTTTGGAAGGGGTCGATGGGACGGAAAATTCACAGCCATAAAACCGACATATTGCAGGATAGGCTTGTAGGTTCCAAGAAGGGCGGTAGGACTCTACAAAGCCTGACCCATTGGAATGGGTACCAACACCACTGGTGATCCCTTATTCAGGGAGAGACCAGGGTTGCAGGACAGGCTTGCAGGTTCCATCCCCCACAAATCTCGAAGATTTGGTTTTTCATGGACGATGGGGGAAATCAAGCCCATAGGTGAATGCAGACTGTCCGACTCTATACTAATATGCCACTCCCTTACGATTTTGCGTTTCCGTACTCGAGAGCACAGTATGTCCGCCTGGTGCACTAGTGAACAAACCTTCTGGCGCTGTGTGCAGGTGACAGGCGGCTGTCACACGCACTCGCGGCTGAAGCGACAGGCTGCTGTGTGCGCGTGACAGTCATTTGTGGCAGTCTGGTCAGGTGGTGAAATACCGCCCCCCCCCCCAAAACGCCCCCAAAACGCGGGTCTATCCGGACGGTGTGCGGTCACCACGGGTTGTGAGGAGGTTGCCCGGGCGAGTTTTCACTTGGTCTTGGACACCCACTGGACAATTTCCTTTCGTGGTGGGCAACCTCCTTCTAAAGGCTCCAAGTGGCAGACATAAGAACAAGGCATACAAAAGGCACAAGCACGAGCAGCAAAAACACCTCTCACTGACCACGGTGCAGTACAACCTCCAGGCGCTCTCTGAGTTCCTGCTTCTTGCCTGTCACCCTCAGTTTTCCTCCAGAGGCATTGTACTGCTTGATAGCCTGTGTTAGAACTGCTTTGGTTACCTTCCCTTGGACTTGAGGCACCAAACCCACCATTAGCAAGTGCTGCAGCAGCTGTTGGTCCATGGCAAGTTTTTCAAGTTTTGCCCTCTTGTTGGCATTCTCGTGCAGTAGCTTGCCTAACATTACCTCAGAGAATCGCCCCACACTGAGCTCAGGGTCCGCAAGCCTTTCTCTACCTCTCTTCCTGTGTGCCACCAAGTCCTCAGGAGCCACTTCGTCACGGCAAGAGGACCTGTGGCACCGAACCCAGGCTGCAATTAGATGCATTCACATGTGAGGGCATCCGTCCAAGAGCATTCTCATGTAATGGAATACAGATTCACCCCAACGGCTGGTCCCACGGATTAAGGTTGGTACCTTCATCTCAAGGCTGCTCAGTGCCGCTGCAGCTGAGAGCATGCCCACGAAGCAGAAGAAAAAAAAACCAAGAAAACGACGCACCGCCAGAAAAAATAAAGCGAAAAATCGTCTTTTCCGACCTCAGAAACCCCCCCAAAAATTTAACGCCGCTGTTTGGTGAGGTCGCAAAATTTAGGACACTCACAAAAAAAGGAGAACAATAGAGTCGCGGCGGCGAAGAAGCTGAGCGTTGCTTGCCTCAAACCACCTAGCAAAGTACGTGCCCTAGGTGCTAGGGACTTGTACGCGCCCCAAAACAAAACACACATAAAGCACAACAACGCTACCGGCCGCTGAAAAACGAGTATGTTATATGCCGCGCAACGCGCAACGACGCAACAAGCACAACGCGGTGAGATGTAGACAAGGAGAGAACAAGTATGTAACAAACCGCGCCACGGTGGAGGTGTACCGCAAGTATGAGACCAAGCATTGCAAGCCCACTTGCATAGGGAGTACAACGGCGCCGTAACACGCGAAACACGAGAAGATGTGGTTAAAAAGGAAGCCGCACAAGTATGTTGCATGTCATGCCGCGCACGCGGAAAGGACAAATAACGAACAAAGGTGCAAGAATAACACACCCAAGCAACAACAACGCCACCGGCCGCCGAAAAACAAGTATGTTATATGCCACGCTATGCATATCGCCATAGCGCATAACGCCATACATAACGCCGTACCAAACACAATACACAAGGATGGCAAGGAGACAAGTGTACGGTATAAACCGCGCCATGGTGGAGGCATACCGCAAGTGTGCACACATGCGTGCGAACGCCTCGCCCCAACACGCCCACTCGCATAGGGAGTAAGACGGGGTCGGAACACGCCAAACATGAAAAGAGGTGGGTAAAGAGGGAGCCACACACGTATGTTAAATGTCACGCCGCGCACACGGGAAGGTCAACGAACAAAGGTGGCCAAAGAGGTATGTGGAGCCGTGTCGAGTGCAAGCTAGGATATAAACCTACGCCGAACAACGCACGCTAATATACCCCGTAGCAAGCACAACACGGTGAAAAATAGGAGAGGGGGGAACACGTACGAGACATAAGTAGGTAACATACCACACCACCGCAAGATTAACAGACCGACCGAGGAGGGCAATGGCAAGACGCCATGACACGACAAAACCCCCGCCGCCGACGCCTGCTTGCATAGGGAGCACAACGCCGCCGCGACGCACGGAACACGCAACAAGGTGGGTGAGATAAGTATGTTACACCCACGCAAGGAGCAAAACGGCGACAAGACACACATCACACGAGAAGATAAGGAGGGAAAGGAGCAAGGAGCAAGGAGCAAGTATGTTACCGTGTCGTGCCACGCCACGCACACGAGGGAAGCGACGAGCGCCCGGCCCGCGCCATACACACTTAGGCAAAGCGTCGTGTCTCGCTGGTGCTTCGCATCTTCCCACACCTTGCTCACCCTAAGATCAAGAGGATTAGGACACTAAGATTGTGGGAAAAAAAAAGATTGATCAAAGTTTGTCTCCCTCGCAAGTATGTTGCATGTCACGCCGCGCACGCGGGAAGGACAACGAACAAAGGTGGCGGCCAAAGAGGTGTGTGGAGCCATGTCGAGAGCAAGTAGCATATAAACCTACGCCAAACGACGCACGATAAAAGACACCGTAACAAGCACAACACGGTAAGAAATAGGAGAGAGGAGCACACAAACGAAGCATAAATAGGTAACATACCACACCACCGCAGGAGTAAGAGACCGACCGAGGATGGCAATGACAAGGTGCCATGGCGCGACAAAACCCCCGCCGCCGCACGCCCGTTTGCATCCTTTCTCTTCGCAGATCCAAAGGAGAAGGCCCAACGAGAGAGAACATCGAGCCGGCAAGGAAAAAGACCGAGACACGCACCAAAGCGGAGGCAGGGGGAAAATTGCATGCCAGGGAGAAGGGTAGAGGAAACGGTAAAGAGCAACGAAGCCGTGAAAGAAACAAGTGTTAGCCAGCAGCCAAGCAAGGGGCGCGCGCAGGGAAGGGGGCACGGCAGGCACACGGCGAGCACAACACCGCACCGAGACACCGGAGAGGGGTGCACCAGAGGGACAAGAGAAGAGCGGCACCGCGCACCACGACACGCACAGCACAGACACCAAACACACCGCACACACCCAACGAGCCCCGGCAGCCCGCCCAGAGGGCGGGCAGCCGGGGGAGGGAGAGCGTCTGACCCTAGACGCCCCTCACAACGGCGGACGGCAACCCCCCTGGGGACGCCCTACCGCCACCCCCACGGCGCGCAACGCCGGCTCGCAAGGGCGCGCGCCGTGGGGCCGGTGCAGGGTTCCCACGCCCGCATCGACCGCACCCGGGAAACACGGGTCGCGGAACCCGGGCTGCCCGCTCCAGAGGACGGGCGGCCGGGGGAGGGACAGCGCCTGACACCAGACGCCCCTCACAACGGTGGCAGGCCACCCCCCCCCGGGGGCGGCCCCCCACCACCCCTGCGGCACGCAGCCCCCACAGGGCATGCAGGCCAAAGGGACAGTGTTGGGCACCCACAGCCACACACCCGCACCCACAGCACGTGGGTGGCAGACCCCAACAGCCCGCCCAGTGGGCGGGCAGTCGGGGGAGGGACAGCGCCTGACCTCAGACGCCCCTCACAACGGTGGAAGGCACCCCCCCCGGGGATGCCCTTCCGCCACCCCCACAGCGAGCAACGCCGGCCCGCAAGGGCGCACGCTGTGGGGCCGGTGCTGGGTCCCCACGCCCGCACCGACCGCACCCGGGACACACGGGTCGCGGAACCCTGGCTGCCCGCTCCAGAGGACGGGCGGCCGGGGGAGGGACAGCGCCTGACACCGGGCGCCCGTCACAGCGGTGGTGACGCGGAATGGGCTGTCCCCCATCCGCCACTGATGTTTTCGGAGAATTGCGTCCACCAGCGTCGTCGCCGCAACTGTCGCGACGGCCTCCACGCGCAGCAAAAGACGCAAATCCACGTGGATCAAGGATAATTTAATCGAGTGAAGCGTGATTCCTGTTGTGGATTTTTTATAATAAAAGGAGCTGGTAAGCAGGTAAAGGTAGGGATACCAATGCGTTGATAGTGCTTCGACTGCAGGTTCGACGAGATCCATCGCATTGGTATTAGGCGATGTCAGCGCTGCACGCCTTTGGCGCTGCGTACCGTGTAGAGTAACAGTTTGTCTGTGGTCTGCTTTGCAGGCTTGTTTTTTGCTCCAGGCGGGCATGCAAAGCTCGCAGATTTATTTGTAAGCCAACACGAGCCGTGCGCCAAGCAGCGGGCATCAGTGGCCCTCACTGCAGTTACGAGCTGCAGTATCGCGGCTGCCAAGGCCATGAAGAAGGCCCTTCCTCGTAGCCCTCCCGCTATAGGCGCTGGCTGCATCGTGAAGGGATAAGAAAAGAGCTCTGCTCCAAAATGACTCCGTTGGATGTGAACACGATGAATCACATTGACGGGGTCTACGCCTTTTTTGCTGTCGCTGCTACTGTTGGTGTGTTGCTGCTGCTGGTGCGGGTCTTCAAGCAGGAGCGTGCGAAACCAAGCAAGGAGTTTCGAGAAACCAAGCAGGAGTATTGAGTCCTGAAGGTGTTCAAAATCAAGCGGCAAAAGCAAAAAAGGCACAAGCAGGATAAAAAGCTCGGTGGTGTGGCGCTGTAGAAGGCAACGTGTTCATAGGTTTTACCTACGCTGCTATAAGAAGGATTTCGGGGAAAAATGGTCGCGTACCCGGTACCGCTTCAAAATAAATCTGAGCTGCGTCCGTATTCAAGACAGACGCCATTTGCAACAGCGACCGAGAACGAGCCGAAAGGGAATGGACGAAGCAGGACAAGACGCCCTCAAGTGCAGCAGAGCCGACGACCACGTGACGGCTCTGAGGGATGTATTGGAGCGGCTGCTCCATTGGCTGCTCCCCGCCGACTTGAAGTCCTGCGACTCAGCAAAGCGTCTCCCAGCAAGGAAGCTGCGTGAAGGATGGCGTACGCAATCCTCTTAAGGAGGGAGGTGACGCGGAATGGGCTGTCCCCCATCCGCCACTGATGTTTTCAGAGAATTGCGTCCACCAGCGTCGTCGCCGCAACTGTGGCGACGGCCTCCACGCGCAGCAAAAGACGCAAATCCACGTGGATCAAGGATAATTTAATCGAGTGAAGCGTGATTCCTGTTGTGGATTTTTTATAATAAAAGGAGCTGGTAAGCAGGTAAAGGTAGGGATACCAATGCGTTGATAGTGCTTCGACTGCAGGTTCGACGAGATCCATCGCATTGGTATTAGGCGATGTCAGCGCTGCACGCCTTTGGCGATGCGTACCGTGTAGAGTAACAGTTTGTCTGTGGTCTGCTTTGCAGGCTTGTTTTTTGCTCCAGGCGGGCATGCAAAGCTCGCAGATTTATTTGTAAGCCAACGCGAGCCGTGCGCCAAGCAGCGGGCATCAGTGGCCCTCACTGCAGTTACGAGTTGCAGTATCGCGGCTGCCAAGGCCATGAAGAAGGCCCTTCCTCGTAGCCCTCCCGCTATAGGCGCTGGCTGCATCATGAAGGGATAAGAAAAGAGCTCTGCTGCAAAACGACTCCGTTGGATGTGAACACGATGAATCACATTGACGGGGTCTACGCCTTTTGTGCTGTCGCTGCTACTGTTGGTGTGTTGCTGCTGCTGGTGCGGGTCTTCAAGCAGGAGCGTGCGAAACCAAGCGAGGAGTTTCGAGAAACCAAGCAGGAGTTTTGAGTCCTGAAGGTGTTCGAAATCAAGCGGCAAGAGCAAAAAAGGCACAAGCAGGATAAAAAGCTCGGTGGTGTGGCGCTGTAGAAGGCAACGTGTTCATAGGTTTTACCTGCGCTGCTACAAGAAGGGTTTCGGAGAAAAATGGTCGCGTACCCGGTACCGCTTCAGTGGCAGGCCACCCCCCCCGGGGACGGCCCCCCACCACCCCCGCGGCATGCAGCCCCCACAGGGCATGCAGGCCAAGGAGACAGTGTAGGGCTCCCACACCCACACAACCGCGCCCACAGCACGTGGGTGGCGGACCCCAACACCCGCCCAGTGGGCGGGCAGTCGGGGGAGGGACAGCGCCTGGCCTCAGACGCCCCTCACAATGGTGGAAGGCACCCCCCCCGGGGACGCCCTTCCGCCACCCCCACAGCGAGCAACGCCAGCCCGCAAGGGCGCACGCTGTGGGGCCGGTGCTGAGTCCCCACTCCCACACCGACCGCACCCGGGACACCGGGTCACGGAACCCTGGCCGCCCGCTCCAGAGGACGGGCGGCCAGGGAAGGGACAGCGCCTGACACCAGACGCCCCTCACAACGGTGGCAGGCCACCCCGCCCGGGGACGGCCCCCCACCACCCCCGCGGCACACAGCCCCCACGGGGCATGCAGGCCAAGGGGACAGTGTTGGGCCCCCACACCCACACACCGGCGCCCACAACACGTGGGTGGCGGACCCCAACGGCCCGCCCAGTGGGCGGGCAGTCGGGGGAGGGACAGCGCCTGACCCCAGACGCCCCTCACAATGGTGGAAGGCACCCCTTCCGGGGACGCCCTTCCGTACACCCCCACAACGAGCAATGCCAGCCCGCAAGGGCGCACGCTGTGAGGCCGGTGCTGGGTCTGCACGCCCGCACGGACCGCACCCGGGACACAGGGGTCGCGGAACCCTGGCTGCCCGCTCCAGAGGACGGGCGGCCGGGGGAGGGACAGCGCCTGACAACAGACGCCCCTCACAACGGTGGCCGGCCACCCCCCCCCGGGGACGGCCCCCCACCAGCCCCGCAGCACGCAGCCCCCACAGGGCATGCAGGCGAAGGGAACAGTGTTGGGCCCCCACACCCACACACCCGCGCCCACAGCACGGGGGTGGCGGACCCCAACAGCCCGCCCAGTGGGCGGGCAGTCGGGGGAGGGACAGCGCCTGACCTCAGACGCCCCTCACAACGGTGGAAGGCACCCCCCCTGGGGACGCCCTTCCACCACCCCCACAGCGAGCAACGCCGGCCCGGAAGGGCGCACGCTGTGGGACCGGTGCTGGGTCCCCACGCCCGCACCGACCGCACCCGAGACACACGGGTCGCGGAACCCTGGCTGCCCGCTCCAGAGGACGGGCGGCCGGGGGAGGGACAGCGCCTGACACCAGGCGCTCCTCACAACGGTGGCAGGCCACCCCCCCCGGGGACGGCCCCCCACCACCCCCGCGGCACGCAGCCCCCACAGGGCATGCAGGCCAAGGGGACAGTGTTGGGCCCCCACACCCACACACCCGCGCCCACAACACGTGGGTGGCGGACCACAACAGCCCGCCCCAGTGGGCGGGCAGTCGGGGGAGGGACAGCGCCTGACCTCAGACGCCCCTCACAATGGTCGAAGGCACCCCCCCCGGGGACGCCCTTCTGCCACCCCCACAGCGAGCAACACCGGCCCGCAAGGGCGCACGCTGTGAGGCCGGTGCTTGGTCCCCACGCCCGCACGGACCGCACCCGGGACACAGGGGTCGCGGAACCCTGGCTGCCCGCTCCAGAGGACGGGCGGCCGGGGGAGGGACAGCGCCTGACAACAGACGCCCCTCACAACGGTGGCCGGCCACCCCCCCCCGGGGACGGCCCCCCACAACCCCCGCAGCACGCAGCCCCCACAGGGCATGCAGGCGAAGGGAACAGTATTGGGCCCCCACACCCACACACCCGCGCCCACAGCACGGGGGTGGCGGACCCCAACAGCCCGCCCAGTGGGCGGGCAGTCGGGGGAGGGACAGCGCCTGACCTCAGACGCCCCTCACAACGGTGGAAGGCACCCCCCCTGGGGACGCCCTTCCACCACCCCCACAGCGCGCAACGCCGGCCCGGAAGGGCGCACGCTGTGGGACCGGTGCTGGGTCCCCACGCCCGCACCGACCGCACCCGAGACACACGGGTCGCGGAACCCTGGCTGCCCGCTCCAGAGGACGGGCGGCCGGGGGAGGGACAGCCCCTGACACCAGGCGCCCCTCACAACGGTGGCAGGCCCGCCCCCCCGGGGACGGCCCCCCACCACCCCCGCGGCACACACCCCCCACAGGGCATGCAGGCCAGGGGGACAGTGTTTTGGCCCCCACACCCACACACCCGCGCCCACAGCACGTGGGTGGCGGACCCCAACGGCACGCCCAGCGGGCGGGCAGTCGGGGGAGGGACAGCGCCTGACCTCAGAAGCCCTTCACAATGGTGGAAGGCACCCCCCCCGGGGACGCCCTTCCGCCACCCCCACAGCGAGCAACGCCGGCCCGCAAGGGCGCAAGCTGTGGGGCCGGTGCTGGGTCCCCACGCCCGCACTGACGGCACCCGGGACACCGGGTCGCGGAACCCTGGCTGCCCGCTCCAGAGGAAGGGCGGCCGGGGGAGGGACAGCGCCTGACACCAGGCGCCCCTCACAACGATGGCAGGCACCCCGCCCGGGGACGCCCTTAAGCCAGCCGCACAGCGAGCAACGCCGGCCCGCAAGGGCGCACGCTGTGGGGCTGGTGCTGCGTCCCCACGCCTGCACCGACCGCACCCGTGACAAATGGGTCGCGGAACCCTGGCTGCCCGCTCCAGAGGACGGGCGGCCGGGGGAGGGACAGCGCCTGACACCAGGCGCCCCTCGCAACGGTGGCAGGCAACCCCCCCGGGACCGCCCCCCACCACCCCCGCGGCACGCAGCCCCCAAAGGGCATGCAGGCCAAGGGGACAGTGTTGGGCCCCCACACCCACACACCAGCGCCCACAGCACGTGGGTGGCGGACCCCAACAGCCCGCCCAGTGGGCGGGCAGCCGGGGGAGGGACAGCGCCTGACCTCAGACGCCCCTCACAATGGTGGAAGGCACCCCCCCTGGGGACGCCCTTCCGCCACCCCCACAGCGAGCAACGCCGGCCCGCAAGGGCGCACGCTGTGGGGCCGGTGCTGGGTCCCCGCGCCCGCACCGACCGCACCCGGGACACAAGGGTCGCGGAACCCTGGCTACCCGCTCCAGAGGACGGGCGGCCGGGGGAGGGACAGCGCCTGACACCAGGCGCTCCTCACAACGGTGGCAGGCCACCCCCCCCGGGGACGGCCCCCCACCACCCCCGCGGCACGCAGCCCCTGCAGGGCATGCAGGCCAAGGGGACAGTGTTGGGCCCCCACACCCACACACCCGCGCCCACAACACGTGGGTGGCAGACCCCAACAGCCCGCCCCAGTGGGCGGGCAGTCGGGGGAGGGACAGCGCCTGACCTCAGACGCCCCTCACAATGGTGGAAGGCACCCCCCCCGGGGACGCCCTTCTGCCACCCCCACAGCGAGCAACACCGGCCCGCAAGGGCGCACGCTGTGAGGCCGGTGCTGGGTCCCCACGCCCGCACGGACCGCACCCGGGACACAGGGGTCGCGGAACCCTGGCTGCCCGCTCCAGAGGACGGGCGGCCGGGGGAGGGACAGCGCCTGACAACAGACGCCCCTCACAACGGTGGCCGGCCACCCCCCCCCGGGGACGGCCCCCCACCACCCCCGCAGCACGCAGCCCCCACAGGGCATGCAGGCGAAGGGAACAGTGTTGGGCCCCCACACCCACACACCCGCGCCCACAGCACGGGGGTGGCGGACCCCAACAGCCCGCCCAGTGGGCGGGCAGTGGGGGGAGGGACAGCGCCTGACCTCAGACGCCCCTCACAACGGTGGAAGGCACCCCCCCTGGGTACGCCCTTCCACCACCCCCACAGCGAGCAACGCCGGCCCGCAAGGGCGCACGCTGTGGGGCCGGTGCTGGGTCCCCACGCCCGCACCGACCGCACCCGAGACACACGGGTCGCGGAACCCTGGCTGCCCGCTCCAGAGGACGGGCGGCCGGGGGAGGGACAGCCCCTGACACCAGGCGCCCCTCACAACGGTGGCAGGCCCGCCCCCCCGGGGACGGCCCCCCACCACCCCCGCGGCACACACCCCCCACAGGGCATGCAGGCCAGGGGGACAGTGTTTTGGCCCCCACACCCACACACCCGCGCCCACAGCACGTGGGTGGCGGACCCCAACGGCACGCCCAGCGGGCGGGCAGTCGGGGGAGGGACAGCGCCTGACCTCAGAAGCCCCTCACAATGGTGGAAGGCACCCCCCCCGGGGACGCCCTTCCGCCACCCCCACAGCGAGCAACGCCGGCCCGCAAGGGCGCAAGCTGTGGGGCCGGTGCTGGGTCCCCACGCCCGCACTGACCGCACCCGGGACACCGGGTCGCGGAACCCTGGCTGCCCGCTCCAGAGGAAGGGCGGCCGGGGGAGGGACAGCGCCTGACACCAGGCGCCCCTCACAACGATGGCAGGCACCCCCCCCGGGGACGCCCTTAAGCCAGCCGCACAGCGAGCAACGCCGGCCCGCAAGGGCGCACGCTGTGGGGCTGGTGCTGCGTCCCCACGCCTGCACCGACCGCACCCGTGACAAATGGGTCGCGGAACCCTGGCTGCCCGCTCCAAAGGACGGGCGGCCGGGGGAGGGACAGCGCCTGACACCAGGCGCCCCTCGCAACGGTGGCAGGCAACCCCCCCGGGACGGCCCCCCACCACCCCCGTGGCACGCAGCCCCCACAGGGCATGCAGGCCAAGGGGACAGTGTTGGGCCCCCACACCCACACACCAGCGCCCACAGCACGTGGGTGGCGGACCCCAACAGCCCGCCCAGTGGGCGGGCAGCCGGGGGAGGGACAGCGTCTGACCTCAGACGCCCCTCACAATGGTGGAAGGCACCCCCCCTGGGGACGCACTTCCGCCACCCCCACAGCGAGCAACGCCGGCCCGCAAGGGCGCACGCTGTGGGGCCGGTGCTGGGTCCCCGCGCCCGCACCGACCGCGCCCGGGACACAAGGGTCGCGGAACCCTGGCTACCCGCTCCAGAGGACGGGCGGCCGGGGGAGGGACAGCGCCTGACACCAGACGCCCCTCACAACGGTGGCAGGCCGCCCCCCCCAGGGGCGGCCCCCCACCACCCCCGTGGCACGCAGCCCCTGCAGGGCATGCAGGCCAGAGGGACAGTGTCTGGCCTTCACACCCACACACCCGCGCCCACAGCACGTGGGTGGCAGACCCCAACAGCCCGCCCAATGGGCGGGCAGTCGGGGGAGGGACAGCGCCTGACCTCAGACGCCCCTCACACAATGGTGGAAGGCACCCCCCCCGGGGACGCCCTTCCGCCACCCCCACAGCGAGCAACGCCGGCCCGCAAGGGCGCACGCTGTGGGGCCGTTGCTGGGTCCCCACGCCCGCACCAACCGCACCCGGGACACACGGGTCGCGGAACCTCGGCTACCTGCTCCAGAGGACGGGCGGCCGGGGGAGGGACAGCGCCTGACACCAAACGCCCCTCGCAATGATGGAAGGCACCCCCCCCGGGGACGCCCTTCCGCCACCCCTACAACGAGCAACGCACCAACGCACCAACGCACCAGCCACGGGACATCCGCACCCCACCCCCTGCTCTTAGGCACAGCGACACAACAATGGCGGAACCCGCGGCCCCACGCAAAACACGCCCCCGATCTCCGACGCTGGACGCAGCACACGAGGTCATCAGGGCGCTGGGACTCAGAGACGGCGAAGGAGACCCCCCACAAGGGGACGCGGGCACGGATTCCGACCTGGAGGCAGTACTGGAGCCCTCCACGGGAAGCGCGCCCGCGGAACCTGCGCCGCCGGCGGGCAGCGTGCCCACCCTCTGCCCCGCGTGGAAACGGGGCCACTGCACCGGCGAAGGCCGGTGCCCCAAACAGCACCCTCAGCCCGGCCCCGATGACGGAGCGCTGCCCGAGGTGGGAACCGCAGCCGCATGCGCCGCCCTACGCTACGGGGTGGCGCAGGGCTGGATCCTGGATGAGACCGCACGCGGCAGCGTGAACATCCAGGAGGCCGTCAACCGAGTCACCCACGCAGTACAGGCGGCAGTGGCCTTGCACACCCGGGGCCGCCACGGAGGACCCGCAGAGGGGATCATTTTGGAACCCTCGGGAATGATGCTGGTCCTGACGGCGGACATGGTCCGAGGGGTGCTCCACGCATCCCGTGTGCGGCGGGCGCGCCCACAGTTGACCATCCAGGTGTACACCCCCCCATGGGCGTGGCCTCTCACACGTGGGCGGCGCTCGCCGTCATGTGGCACCTGGCAGCGGAGGACGCCCCCACAGGGACCGCGGAGGAAATCGCCCGGGACCTCCACACCTGGCCGGCCGACCAGGATTACCCCTGGCGCAGGCCCCGGGGCGGCCTCCCAGAGGCACCCGCGGCAGAGGGGCTCAGCCTCGCGGCAACCCTCCAACGGCACCCCGACAAGAGGGCACGCCACTTCCTGCAGACGGGCACGGTCCCGGCCGCCCCGCCAGACTCCGAGTGGCGATGGGACGCAGGGGCGGCGCAACCGCTGCCGGGCCCCTGGGTCCTCCCGTTGTGGTATTTGCCCATGGGCACCCTGGCCCAGGCCACTCAAGCCGTCAAGGGGGCTTTCCCGCAGCTGCTCCTCCCCGGAGTGCCCCTGCTCTGCAGCCTGCAGGCGGGGGCAGCCTGGGTACGGTGGAAGGAAGGAGGCGGGCGCTCGAGCCCCTATTTCCCCCTGGTCCAGGGCCAGGCGCTGCTTCACGCCGAGGGCATGGGGACCGTTGAATGGGGGGCGATCGTGCCCGGCACGGCGTGCAGGTGGATCACCGCGGCCGCCCCAGAGCCCATGCGATCGCCGCCGGCGTGCCACCGCCTCCTACGGATGGTCATCTCTTTGGCCCCCAAACACGCCTTTACGAGGGACGTATGGAGGGCCATAATGAGCCACACCAGGGAGTGGCTAACGAACCCGGGTGCACGGTACCCGCCGGGGCCGGTGCTCGAACAGCTCACGGCCCCCACACCCGGGGTCCGCCACGCCCTGCACAGGGCGTCGGCTCTCACGGAGCAGCTCAACGACGAGGTGCTAGACCTGGCGCTGGAGCCGCTGCGGGTGCTTTACCTGCAGACCCACATCCCAACCGCGGGCACGTCCAACCGCCTAGGCCGCCTGGGGTTGCAGCGCCGCGTCGAGGCCGCGCAACCGGGAGGCCTGGTGGAACAGTGGCTAACGCTCCGCAACCCGTCCGCCGCGGAAGGCCACTGGTACCTACACCAACTCCTCTTCCTACCAGGGGCGGCCCCGGAACACCGCCGGCAAAACCCGTACCACATGCACCCGGAGCGCCGAGGCGCGCAGGACTTCCCGCAGCCAGTCCCGCCCGCCCTCTCGCCGGGGCAGGGCCCGGAGGCGCTGCAGCAGGGCCCCCCGCTCGACACCGCCACCACGGTACAACAAAGGGGACGCGACGGCGCGGATGGTGCCGAACCGGACGTCACGAACTGCGGAGCGGTGGCCTGGATGGCAGCCTGCAGGCACCTCGCCCGAGATACCACGGGGCTCCGGCAGTACAGACCAGCGGACCGCACGGCGCTGGCGTCCGCGGTCGCGGCCGTCACCATGTGTCCCGTGGCGGCGTGGCCGGCGCAACTGCTGCCCCACGTCCCCTGCCAGGACACGCAGCCCCGCCGGCCGGCTGCAACGCACGCGCCGACGGCACCCCTCACGGCGGAGCAGCTATACGTTGTCGCGGAGGCGCTGCTGGCGGACGGCGGGGAGAGCTTCGTCCACCACCACGGCCCGGCGCAGATTGCGGGAAGCATACAAGGGCCGCAGCGCGATGCACCACACCCGTGGCACGCCACACTCCGCGGGCGCACCCGCGTCTGGGATGCGGGCGATGGCACACCCCCTCCTGGGCCTCAGCAGGGGGAGGCACTGGTGCTGCAGACGGCAGGCTACCAGGCCATCCTGCACGGCCACGCCGGAGGGTACCGGTCGCACGTCCTTGCCGGGGGCCGCTGGACTGTCTGGCACAGCATCGCCAGGCAAGGGGCATTCCCGCCCCTGCCCCACGTCGACTGGTAGCAGGGCCCCACCCAGGTCTACTATATGTCGGCGGACCCCTGGCCGCTCGCAGTCCTGCTACACACCGTCAGCGCCCCCAACAAGAGGCAGGAACCGGGATGGGTCAACCCCCCCGCACTGGTGTGGAGGTTTGAGGTTTGAGGTTTGATTTTGCGGGTACTAGACGCCTTTCGGCCCCGGGGGGCCGCCTGGTCGGGCCAGGTGATATCCTCCCCACCGGGTCCTAGTGGGGGGCCCTCCAAGACGCACCTCCTGCCTGGTGGCGGAGTCCCCCAGGTTCACAGGGCTCGGAGCCCCGTCCTTCCCCGGCTTCTGCGTTTCGCCACTCCCCGGTCAGTGCATCAATTCGCAGCCGTGGCTGCGGGCGCTTACCCACTGCGTCGCCCCCCTAATGCGTGGTCGCCCGGAGCGCCGGCGCCGCCGGGCCCGTGCTACTGGCTTGTCGCCAGTCGGACCCCCTTGGGCTGGCGCGGAGGCTGCCTAGCCTAGGGGTTGGGGCGTGGCGCTGTGCGCCACTACTGCCTTGGCGGGTGCAGTGCCCCGTCTGTGTGTGCGCGGCGCTCGCGGCCGGTTCGGGGGGTTCGGGCCAGTACCTGGTGTTGTGTGTCTCTCATTTCCCCCTTCCCGCCCCGCGTGTTCCGCGCTGCGTGTGGCGGGCCGTCCCGTCCGGGTGTCCCTTACCCTCGCCCGCTGGTACGCCATTCCACGCGGTTTGTGCGTTCCGCGCGCTCGGTCCGGTTGCCCTTCTGGTAGTCCCCGCGTGCCGTTTTCGTGTGTGTGCGCTCGCGCGCCCGCGGCGTCCGCCCCCCCCCCCCTGGGTGGTGTGGTATGCGCACCTCGCGTGGTCCCGGCACTGGGCGCTGGTAGGGCCGTTCCACGTGGTCCGTGCCCCTCAGCGTGTCCTGCCCCGGTCCCTTGCTCCGTCTGGCGTGCTTGGGGGGGGGCGGTCCGGTCCCGGTTCCCCCCTACTTGGCTTGGGGTTGTGGGGGTGGCGGTAGGGCGTCCCCGGGGGGGGTGACTTCTACTGTTGCGAGGGGCGTCTGGGGTCAGGCGTTCCCCCTCCCCTGACTGCCCGCCCACTGGGCGGGCTGTTGGGGTCCGCGATCCACGTGTTGTGGGCGCGGGCGTGCGGGTGTGGGGGCCCTTCTCTGTCCCCTCGGCCTGCACGCCCTGTGGGGGCTGCGCGCCGCGGGGCGGCTCCGTGGCGTTCGTGTGCCGGGGGGGGGGGGGGGGGGGGGGGGGGGGCGTGTGCCGTACCCCCCGTTTGTGCGGCCGGTGGGGGCCTGTAGGGCGGGGGGTTGCTCTGCCTCGTTCCGTCCCTCTGCCTTCCCTGGGCAGGCAACAAAGCGGGTGTCACTGGCGTCGTGCTGTCCATGGGGGGCGTGGCCCCCCATACCACTCCGGTTCGTGCTGACCCGCCTTCTCTGGGCGCGATCTGTGCGGCGTCCTGGCGCGTTGGCGCGGGCTCGCTTGTTCTCCGCGGCCCGCGCGGGAGCCGGCGGCTGGGGCGGGGGGGTGGGTCGCGCTCCGGCTCCTCTCTCGGGCGGGGGGGGCGACCATCCCCCCTGTTTCCGAGGGTGGGGGCCGGGGCCCCCGCGGCTTGCGGGCCGGTGGGGGGGTGGGGGGGGGGGGTCGCGCCGCGGCCTCCCTGCTCCCCTTCTGGGTGGCGGCCTGCGGTACTCAATCCTGGCCCCCCTCGTGTCGTCGGCGCACTCCCTTCCGGCGTGCGCGTGCGGTCGGGGTCGCAGTGCCGCCCCGGGGTGGGGGGGGGTGAGGGGCGGCCCGTGGACCGCTCCCCCGTGGGCCCCTACAGACCTGAACCCCCCCTCTGCCCTCCCTGAGTGGGCTTTGGTCACGGGAGGGTCATGTGGGGCGCGGCCCCCATACTGTTCTGGTGCGCGCGTTGCTCTGGCACGCTGTTGTGGGCTCGCCCCGCGGCCGCGACCCCCGCGGGAGCAGGTCCAGCCGCACCCCCCCCCCCCGCGTCGCGGTCCCTTCTGGGGGGGGGGCGTCCCCTCAGCTCCGGGGGGGCGGAGGGCCGCTCCTGTGGCTCCCTAGCTGGGGGGGCTGCGGGGGGGGGGGCGCCCCCCCGCCCCCCCGCCCCGTCGGGCGTCGGCCTGCTTTCTGTTGCCCCCGGCGTGTCCCCCCGGGTATACTCGTGCCGTGGGGGTTGCCGGGCGGCCGCGGGCGTCGGGCACGGTCCGGTCGGCCGCCGACGGGTCAGTGCGGCGGGGGGGGGGGGAGGGGGGGGGGCCCTCTGGTCCCCTGGCGCCGCCTCCTGACGGCCGAGGGGGGGGGGCGGCATGGCGGTCCCCGCCCCGGGGGCCAGCCATCGGCTGGGGGGTCGCACCCTTCCCCCGCCCCCCTCTACCTAGAGCCGGACCCTCGTGCAGGCCCTCGCTGGGGCCCCTCATCCCCCCGGCCGTCGTCGCGCGGCGCTGGCCGGCCGGGGGCGGCCGTGAGGGTTAGCGGTCAGCGGTTAGCGGGCTGCGGGGCAGCAGGTTCCCCCCCGCGCTCGTTGTCTCCGCCCTCCCTCCCGCGGGAGGTGGCGCGCTCTCCTGCGTCACGCCGTACCGTGGGGGGGGCGCCGGTCGGATGGCCCAGCTCCCCCCCGCACTTTCTCGCGTCTGCCCTCTGGGCCGTCACCTGCGCCGCCGCTTGTGTGGGGGCTGGGGCTGTGGCGGCGGCGGGTTGCGCCGGCGGTAGCGCCAGTGGGCGAGGGCGCTGCGCAAGGCCCGGGGGAGCCAGTTGTTGGCGTCCGCATCCGTGATGCGGAGCACCGCTCCCCCTTCCAGGAAGGCCGGCCACGTCGGCTCCCTGTTGGGCCACGCCGCCCGGATCACTGACCTGAGGACCCTCTCATGGTCCTCCGGGGCTGCCCATCCCCCCGGGGGTACCTCTCGGTTTCCTCCGTCTCTCCGGAGGAGCACGGCATCGAAGGGCCAGTTCCTCAACCCCCTGGTGGTCCCCTGGTTGGCGCAGCACAACCACCCGTACACCTCCCCCACCAGGGGGAGGGCCTCCTCCCCCAGAGGGTCCGGGACCGTGCCCCAGTCCCGGTCCCACGGCCGGGCCCCCTCTGCACCTCGCGCCGGCTCCCCTCGCTGCCCCTGTGCCTGCGGCGCTGATGCCGCGCCCCACCCCTCCTCCGCCGAGGCCATCCGCGCCGGCTCCGCTCTCGGAGCGGGGGGGGCTGGCTGGTGCTGGGGTCGTGGGGGTTGGGGGGGGACGAGCTCGCCGGCGTCAGCGTCGATGTTGTAGAGGTGGTGGTGGTGGTGGTGGTGGTGGTGGTGGGTGTGGTGCGCCGGCATCTGTTGGATGCCGGGGGGGATGCACCTCACCGGCTGCATGTCCGGCTGCGGGGGCGCGCTGCTCCCCGCCCCCCTCCCTTCGGCCCGCCCTCCCCCCCGGGCTCCCATGCCCCGCCCCGCCTGTCCCTTGGGGCCCGCGGCGCCCTTGCCCATGCCCTTGGGCCCCTTTCCAGCCCCCTGCCAGTTCCGTAGGTTTCGCCCCCCGTCCCCCACGCCCTGGCCCGCCCGCTCGCCCACCGCCCCTCGCCCCGCCCCCTGCACCTGGGCTCCCTGCCCGCGCCCCTCCGCGCCCTTCCCGCGCCCTGGTCCCTTCCCGGCCCCCTGCCCTGAGTCGCGCTGTCCGCTGCCTGCGCTCTGCCCCCCCCCGCTGCTGCGCCCTTGCTCCCTGCCGCGCGTGCCGTGGCCTGCTCCTTGCGCGCGCTCCTGGGCACTTCCCCTGTCGCCTCCTGCCCCCCGCTCCGCGCTCCCATGGCTGGCACGCAGCTCTGCCTGCGCGCCCTCCCCTCCTTCCTGGATCACACGCCGGGCCTCCCGCTGTCTTTGCAGCTGCGGCAGCGTGACGCCCGGCGGTGAAGGGGGGAAGGGGTTGGGGGGGAACTGCTTCGGGGGGCTGGTGTGGGTGTGGGTGGGGTTGGCGTGGGCGCGGTACTTCGCGCTCTCCCTGCCCACTGCTGCTGCTGCTGCGGCCGCCGGCGAGGCGCCCGTGGCCCGTGCGGGGTCCGTCCCCCGCTTTCGCGGCGTGCTGGGGGTCGCGGCGTGGCCGGCCGAGGCGGTGGCGCGGCCCGCCGGGGCCGCTGTCGCAACCCCTCGCGCGCCCTCCTCGCTCTCCTCTGCGGCTGCGGCAGCCCTCGGCGATGCGCCCGGTTCCTGCGCCGGGGCTACCCCCCGTGTCGGCGGCGTGCCGGGGGCCGCGTTCGGGGCCGCGGCGTGGCTCGCTGGGGCTGCGGTCTCCGCTTCCTGCGCGTCTGGGCCCCCCTCCCGGGGCGGGGCGGCAGGGCTTGCTGCTTGGGCGGCGGGGGCGGTCACCTCGGCTGGCTCAGGCTCCCGGGCCGGCGGCGGCGGCCCGACGAGCACCGCCGCCTCCGCCAGCCTCCGCCTCTCGCGCTCCGCGAGGTTCTCCCCCGTCCACTCCGGGGAGGCGGGGGAGCGGGAGCAGGACCGGCGGTGGTGGCGGTCGTCCCGCTGGGGGGAGCCATCGGAGTCTGCCATCACTGTTATCCTGGTAGGCATGCGTGGTGGCAGGCGCGCCCTTCCCACTACCTCCTGGTGCATCAGTGCCGTGCCGTGGGCAGTGCCGTCTGGTGCTCTGCGGGGGGGAGGGGGGGAGGGGGTGGGGGGCCGGCTGTGGCGTCAGCCCCGCACGGCCGGGGGCCGGCGGCCATCCATCGGCATTGGGAGGGGAGGCGGGGGAGCCACGTGGGCCAGGCGTCGCGCCACAGCTCCCAGTCTGGGGCGGGGCCCAGGGCCCTGGGCCCCCGGGGGTCGTCGGGTGGTGTCCGGGGGAGCCGCACTAGGTGGACCCCCGTAACGGCGGTGACCTCCTGTGTTCGCAGGAAGGTGTGTACTCCGTCCCGCGCCGCGGGCGCCGGGAGGGGGGGGCGGGGTACGGGTGCTGCCCCATAGAGGTGGGTGGGGGTGATCCCCAGGACCCGCCCCGGGTCCCCGCGGGTCGCGACGACGAGGAGGAGCAGGGGGGTGCCAGGGCACTCTTGCCAGAGGACCTGCCCCCTGTGGTGGGCACCTCTAGTTCTGGAGAGGGGGGGAGACAGGTCTGGGTTAGCCCAGCCGTGGGGCGCGTGCGTCGCCGGCGGGAGGGCGGGGCACCAAGTGGGCTCCCTGGGGAACGCCTCGCATACGATGGCGTACGGGGGGGTAGGCCTGGTGCCGTCGTACACCGGGTTGGTCCGCCGGGGGCGGGCGGACGTCTCGCCCGCGCCCTCCACGAACACCGTGATCTCGCCCACCTCAAGGTCCTCGTCCGGTGGGTGTAGAAGGTGGAGCGCCGCATCCAGCTCAGACACTCCCCCCGGGTACGTGGCCCGCGCCTGGTTCAGGTACGGGGCCGCGTCCCCGGGGTAGCGCGTCCTGAGGGCGTGCAGCAGGGCTGGGGCGCTGCTGCGGAGGGACATGGCGGATCCCGCTCCCGTCAGCTGCAGGGTATCCCCCATGGTCAGGGGCCGGCCCGACCGGTTGGACTCGCGCCACTCCATCCAGTGCCCGTAGAGGGCCGCCTCCGGGCTGATGAGCCCCGGCTGGACGGCGTTCACGATCCGGTGCATCGCCGGGAGCAGCGTAGGGGCACGGCGTGGATCCACAGAAGGGCAGCGCCCGCGGGGCCCGCGCGTTCGTGTGAGGGGGTGTGTGCCCCCTCGATGCGCCGGTGCAGGGCCTCCTCCTCTGTGCTCCTGCGCGGGCCTGCAGGAGGTTCGGGCCAGGGGCACGCGGCCACCTGGGCGCACCGCGCGCACCTGTTGGCGCCTGTCGACGCTGCAAAGGACACCGTGTCACATTCCCCGCAGAGCCGGCAGGTGTGTGGGAGGTGGGAGGGCGGCGACCAAGGGTCGAGATGGCGGAGCCAGAGGTCGTCCCACCTCTGTCGGAGGGGGTCCCGGATCTCCAGCAGGCGGGCGCGGACGCGGCGCCGGTAGTCCCTGCCAAGCGTCTTCCGCTGGACCTCCCGCCACGTGTCGTCACGGAGGATCCCGTGGTCGTGGAAGGCGGCGATGAGGTCGTCCCACGCCGGGCGGGGGTGCCCCTTGGGGGGGGTTGACATGTACACGTGGCGCCCGGTGAGGTGGGGCGTCAGCGCATCCCATCGGCACCCGTTCGCGGTGTCTCGGTGGAGGAGGGCCAGCAGGGTGCCGTCCGCGACTGCCTCCCATCCCACTCGCAGCCCTTCACAGCCGTCCAGCTCCTGGCGCAGCGCGGCTGCAATGTCGGTGGGGAGCATGAGGAGCAAGGGCCCCTGGGTGTCGCCCAGCCGGGACAGGGCGTCGTCGTATACCGGCCCCCCAGCTTTGAAGTGCGCCACGCCGAGCTGGGCGGCCCTGCCCTCTGGGGGGTGCCACCGGACGGTGGCCGCGGCGTGTCCCCATGTGCGTATCTCCGTAGCCCGGAGTACGTTGGCGGCGTGAAGGACGATGCGGGGTGGGATGGGTGTCCTGACGAGTGAGGACACGTCCCCAGTCCATCCCGTTTGCGGCCCCGGGGCCGGCTGCAGCCATTCCCCCGTCGCCGCGTCCCACTGGTGGTCAGGTCCCGCCCCGCGGATCACGGTGGGTCTCGGCCGGGTGTCTGGCCCCCATCCCTTGAGCGGGATGGCGGCGTATCGTTGCGCAGGGGTCTCCGGGGCGCGCGTGGCGGCGCACCACCGGCCCCACCCGCGTGCCCATTCCTCACCAACGATGCGTGCCTCCCACGCGGTCATGGAGCCGCTCCCGATGATCCACGGTGGGAAGAGGGCGTCTTGTAGGTGCTTCGAGAACCCCCCCGGCAGGTCCTGGTACGGGTGGGGGGCCTCTTGGGGCGGGCACTCCAGAGTGCCATTCAGGACACGGAGGGAGGCTACGAAGTCCTTGTCAGGGCGCGGGGGAGGGGAAGGGTGGTCGCCCTCCGCCGCAGTGAGCCACCGGTGTGCCCGGGCCGCCGCGCCTTGGGGCTCGCGGAGGAGTTGCTCCAGCCGGTGGTTGCGAAGCTCCCATGCGAAGTCCCCCAGCCGGAGCATGTGGTGGAGGAAATTGTCCACAGAGGTCCCTTCCGGCGGGTCGTAGCGGGCTATGGCGCGGAGCTGCGCCTCCGCGTCCTCGGGCACGAGTCCGGAGCAGAAGACTTCCGTCCATGTGGCGCCTGCGGAGCGCCACGAGGCCACCCACAGGGCTTTGTCCCCGGGTGGGAGGTGGCGGGCCGCCTCGTGTACCGCCTGGCGGTAGTGGGGCCAGAGAAGCTGTGAGTGGGCGCACCCCACGTGCATGTGCACCGGGGTCTCCTCCGGGCCGCCGCATAGGAGGCACGGTTGTGGGACGATGGCGACGCCGGAGAGCTGTTCCTTACGGACGTGGAGCCTGCGCTGCACTGGCGTGGGGCCGTCTCGGGCCCGCAGCGCCCGGCGGTTGGTGGCCGTCGCGGTGAGGTCCCGGGCGTGGACATAGGCTGTGGCGTGGGCCACGTCCAAAGGTGTGTGTCCCCGGTGCGTCAGCGCATGGTCCGTCTGTGCCCGCTGCGCGACCTTGCCGAGCACCCGCATCGTGGGGGGCCGTAGATCGAGATGGCCGTCACGGCCGGCGACAATGAGTTGGGCGTGGCCAGGGTCCGGGGGCGTGTTCTGCAGGACGGTGTCCTGGGACGCCGCCCAGTCCGCCTTGTGCAGTAGGGCGTCACTGTGGTGCGAGGTGGCTCGGACGTACCAGAACGGGTGCCCGGCGTGTTGCCCTCGCGCGCACAGGCTCTCCCGGAGCCACCGCAGGGGCATCTGCTTGACCACCTTTGCTGCGCCCGCGGGGACCCCCGTGGTCTGCTCGCCATCTGCGTGCTGCAGGAGGTGGAGGATGACTTCAGCGTCCACCGTGTGGACCCATGGTCGCCGGGCACCGTATTGTAGGGGGAGGGAGGCGGCCACCCCCTCCCCGTCGGGCACCGTGCCCGAGATGGCCACCGCCCACGTGCGGGTCAGGTCGGCGGCGAGAGCGACGCTGGTGGGCTGTTTGCAGGGTCCGACCCCGGACGCGTCGGAAGAGGTGTGGCCCCAGGCCTCCGGGATCCAGTAGTACCCGGTGGGGCTGAGCCAGCACGCGTTGAGGTCGGCGGAGTGCCACCGGACGTCGGGGTGGCTGGAGGTCAGTTGGTCCACGCTCAGCGCCCTGGTGTCGCCGGGGCTGATCACTGGGTGGTCTTGCAGCCGGATCTCCGCTCCGGTGATCGTGCTTGCCCAGGACCGAAGTGCCGTCACATGTTCCTTGAGCCACGCCGGGCCTCCGCGCTGGTGCACCACCAGGTGCCCCGTGTCCTCCGGCTGGTCCTCCAACGCGTGCACTGCCATGTGTGGGTCGTGCGGCACCCCCGTAGCTACCAGCAGGGCGGTACCACGGGGGATCCCACGGGGTTTGGGCTGGCCCGCCCCCACCTGCACTATTACCCACTCGGCCCGGAGCTGCGCTTGCCCCGTCGCTTGGGTGCATTGGTCGTTCGTGGTCACCAACCACAACGGCGTCAGCGCGTGGGGCCGGGGGCGCAGGGGCTCGGGCCATGCCACGTCCGCGTTAGGCTCTTGGTGCTCGCTTTCCGCGAGTACGTCGCGGATGATGTACATGAGGGCTGCCGGCGGGTGGTACGCCGCCCCCCGCGTGGGGGGGGATAGGCCGCCCCGGCGGCGGTAGCCCCCGACGTGGAGGTGCAGGCCGTCCGGGGTCACCCGTGGGCCCATGTGGGCGTCCTGCTTAGCCCTCGTGGGGTGGACAAGTCTCAGGCGGTCGTCCCGCGTGCCGGTGGTGTGGAAGAGGTGGACCAAGGCGTCGCGCCACCCGGGATGGTTGATCGGCTCCTGCTTGTGGCGGCAATAATGGAGGTGTTCATCGGCGCATTGGTTGAGGCATTCCCGCACCGCCGTCGGCCACGGGTTGTTGTTGTCAGGGAAGGGGTGGCGTGGCCCGTGGTGCCCATGCCACGGCGTTGTGTGCGGCACCGTCAGGCGGCAGGTGTTGCGGTGCCGCAGCTTGGCGGTGCGCGGCGTGACGATGTTGCCCGGCGGGGACTGTAGTTGGACATGGGCCGCCCTGGGGCAGGCGATGGGGTTGTACAGCCCCACTCCCAGGGCGGCCAGGGCCCGGGGTATGCGGTGGACCCAGTCGCCCCCCGCTAGAGTTGCGAACTGCGGGACGGGGTAGTGCACCTCGGGACATATTCCGTGCGCGCCAGCTATTTCCCGGAACATCTTGGTGACCTCGGCGCGCACGGAGGTTGAGCGGTGGTGGACGAGTGTACCCACGAGGGCCACCGCTGCCTGCTGGCACCGCGTTGGCACCCGTGTGAGCCCCAGGGTCTGGTCATCCTGCAGGCTGTCCCGCGAGGCGTCGAAGGCGTACCGCGCCCTGTCCTTCGCGACCTGGACCGTGATGTGGTCCAGGTGGCGTGCAGTGTCGGAGTCGTCGGCGATGAAAGGGGCGACGTACTGCGTCACCCCCCCGAGGATTGCCAGGATGACGTCCTGCACCACTTTTGGTGGCGCGAGGGTGTTAAGGCACCAGTGGTGCACCGCCGCCAGGCGTAGCCGGTGCTTGCGCTGCAGGGAGAACTCCCCGTCCGGCTGCAGCTGGAGTCCCAGGTAGGGGACGGAGTCCGCCGCTGGTACCCAGTGCCACGGGTTTTCCAGGTGGGGACAGAGGCGCAGCTGCAGGCCCGGGACCCCCTCCCTGGTGGCCATGGCGCACTTGCGGGGGTTGAGCTCCATGCCCATCATCCCCAGGTACGCGGCCACCGCCTCCACGCCCTCGACGAAGTGCTGCAGCGTGTGGGCCACCACCAGCAGGTCGTCGATGTAGGCCTGGATGAGGCCGTGCTCGGCCCCTCCCGGCGGGCGCAGGCGGTTCCCCTGCGCCCTGAGCAGGGGCTCCAGGAGGAGCGCGTACAGCAGGGGGCTCTCGGCGTTGCCCTGCCGGACGCCGCGCAGCATGTGGACGGGCTGCGTTAGCCCGTGTGCGGTGACGATGCGCAGCCTGGCGCACGTGTGGAGGAAGAGCAGGAGGTCGATGACGTCCGGCGGCACGGAGAGTTTGCGCAGGATGAGGTGGAGGGCGCCGTGCGGGGCGGTGTCGAAGGCCTTCCGGGCGTCGAAGGAGAAGATGTAGTTGGGCCTTCCCCGCTGGAGCCGCCGCTGCACCATGAACAGTGGGGGGCCTGTGTTGGAGCCAGGGAGGGCCCCTTGCTGCCAGTCGCTGACCCCCGCACTGGTGTGGAGCCCACACCAGGAGGAGCATCTACGGGCCGCGTGGCAGGGAGACGCCATCAGGGCCACGGACGTCCCGGACCTTCACGCGGGGCCAATCACGCACGCCCGCCCGGCGGCTACCCTGGCGGTGGCCTGACGGGGACAGCAGAACCCGCAGTGGGTGGTCTGCACGTTCAGCCCGGCGGGCGCGCACGTCGTCGTCTGCGACCCCGAGCGCCTGCCGGGGCCCGAAGCCGTGGTCCGCGTGCCAGACTGTACCCGCATGATCGTCAAGGCGCTACGGGAGGGCGAACACCACGCCCTCCTGCTCCGGGTCAGGCTGAAGGACAACGCCCGGGCGGCGAGGCCGGGGGTGTGGCCGGCAGCGGCGCACCCCGCCGACCTGGAGCTCCAGCTGGCGGTCGCCACCACAGTGTACCACTGGCTACAAGCCTTCCACGACCTGTGATGGAGGGGCAAACCCGACCGCCAAATCGGCTCCACGCACTGGCAAATGTTGCTGCAAGCAGACGCGCAGCGCGATGCCATCCGGAGTCTCGGGCCCGCGCCCGCGCCACGAGCACTCGATGCGGCAGCCCCGGGCCGCACACTGGCGCCACACACGGTTCCACTGGCCAACCTGCCCTTCGAACCAGCGGCGGAGGGCGCCATCCGGAAGTCGGTGCCGCTGCCCCCGGCGCGAGGGGCCACGGGACCAACGAAATGCCCCCTGTGTGCAGACAAGTACTACACAAGCGGGGCAATGCTGGAACACCTGGCGTGGCACGCGGTGCACGCTGCAGCCCCGGTGGACGACAAGGAGGCGGCCTCCAACATCCTGCAAGGGAGGGCACGGAGGTCCCCATGGCACGCCCCGTACGCCCGGCGCCCCCCGCCCCAGGTGGCCGACCACGCAGACGGCGATGAGGAGGCACCCGGGGCGGCCCCGGGGACCGGCGGTGCGGCCCAACCAGGGTCCATCCCCGCGGGCCTGGCCCCCCTGGCCCCCCTTGGCTCACCTGGCCCCCCTGGCCCCCCTGTGGGCCCCGCTGGGAACGGGCTGGAACCCCATGGCCCCGGCGCACCCAGATGCCCTGGCTGCGCCGGCGGACCCAGCGGCGATGCCGCTGCGGGATAGCTGACTCCAGGAGGACACGGCGGGCGACGCCCTATGGCTCCTGTCGTGGAACCTGCGCAACGGCCTCGTACCGCCAGACCGGTCCTTCCGGGACACGCTCCGGCGGCGCCGGGGGCCGGCAGCCTGTACCGACAAGGAGCACCTCATCACCGGCATGCTACCCCAGGAGGGGGGCTTTGCCATCCTGCTCCAGGAAACAGGGATCGCCACCCGGGCGCAGGAGATGCACGTGGCCGCGGCGGTCCGGGACGCCGGGGCTGGCGGAGACGGGAGCCACTTCTACCTCGAGAGGGGGGGGCCTCCTCACCGCGGTCAGCAGCAAGTACGTGGCGGAGCACGATGTGCTCAGTTTCACGGTAATCGTCCCCAGGAAGGTCGCGGCCCTGGAGATCCGCATGGACGGGGGATGCCTCACCCTCATCAACGTCCACGGGCCGCAAGCAGGCTGCTCCCCGTGGGCGGGACGGGCGGCGTTCTGGGCGGACATACAAATGTATGCCACGGCACGCAGCCTCGGTGGGAGACACCCCGTGGTCATCGCCGGCGACACCAACATCTACATGGATGCCACCACCAACCCGGCCACGGAGCACTTCCGAGCGGGCTGGGAGGCCTGCGGTTTCCGGAGGGCCATGGCAGGCGGCGAGGAGGACATGACCCCCACGCTCCACCCGTCCCGGCACAGGGTGGACACCTTCCTGGTCAACGAGGGCCTCCTGCCGTGGTCCCTGCGGGAACGCGTCTGGGCTCGCGGCATGGCACACCCCCAGGTGATCGGCTCGGACCACCTCCCGGTCCGCCTGGCCCTGCCGGGCCTCCTCAGCGCAGCGGGGCGCGCGGCGATGCCCACCCCTTTCAGCCACACAGAGGGGGGCCTCCTCCCGTACGACGCCGAGGCCGCGCCCGTCCAACACTGCCTGTGGGCGGCGGTCACCGCCGCGCAGGATGAACCCTCCCTGGCGCCCTGGCTGGGTCCCGCAGAGCAGCACGCCTACGGGTCCATGCCCGCGGCCGCGGTGGAAAAGGTGTTCGAACACCTCCACGCGACGCATGACGCCCTGGCGCGTGTGGTGGGACGCCGGCAGCCGTCCCCGGCGGGGACGGACCCGTCGGAGGGGGACCCCCCGGAGAGCGGAAAGCGGCTCCAGGCGGCGGTCCTCCGCTATGACACCCTGGCAGCGTGCGCGCCGGTGGCGTACCAGGCGGACGCGGCACGGCATGGCATCCGGTCCGAGGCGGCGCTCCGGTTCGCGGAGGAGCTGCGGGGTTCGTCGCCTAGGTTCCGCGCGACCACACAGGGCCAGCTACAGGAGGAGCTGGAGAGGCAAGCAGCCGCCCTCGAGGAGGACATTCGCCAACTCCGCTCACTCCTGGCGGCAGACCGCAAGCGCGCCATCAAGGACTTCTGGGGCCGCCACGCCCCCGACATCGCGCAGCTATGGAAAGCCGTGCGGGGAGCCATAGAGGTAGAGGCCCCGGGCCCGTCAGGCCTCCGGAACGTGCGGGTCCCCAACACCCAAACGCTCCTCACGGCGGCCCACGACGTGATGTTCGCAGTTCGCGCCTTCTGGC
This sequence comes from Eutreptiella sp. 'Long Island Sound 2002', assembly GCA_964036045.1. Lineage (NCBI taxonomy): Eukaryota > Euglenozoa > Euglenophyceae > Eutreptiales > Eutreptiaceae > Eutreptiella > Eutreptiella sp. 'Long Island Sound 2002'. Next base: position 153,365,144 of record OZ038379.1, read on the forward strand.
GAGAACTGTATGACAAACGCCCGGTAGACCTCCCAGGCTTCCAGGCAGTCCTCGGCCGCCATGTCCCCCGGGTCCCTGAAGGGGCCTGGACATAGGTGCAGCAGTACTCTATGCGGGACCTGCAGTCCGCCCTGGACAAGGCCGATGGCAAGGCCCCAGGTCCCCACCAGGTGGAGGCCCGTTTCATCAAGGCCCTCCCGGCACCCGTCCAGTGGCTCCTGGTCCACTCCTATCGAGCCATCCTCCGCGGCGCCCCACCGCCGATGCACTGGAGGGACGCGCACATCTGGCTCAGCCTGAAGGTACCGGGCTCCGCCAGACTGGACGACTACAGGCCCATAGCCCTGGGCCAGCTGGACATGAAGCTGCTCAGGGGCCCCCTCACCCAGCGCATCACGGAAGTGCTCACACGGCACGGAGTGGTCAGCGACTGGCAGCAAGGGGCCCTCCCTGGCTCCAACACAGGCCCCCCACTGTTCATGGCGCAGCGGCAGCTCCAGCGGGGACGGCCCAACTACATTTTCTCCTTCGACGCCGGCAAGGCCTTTGACATCGCCCCGCACGGCGCCCTCCACCTCATCCTGCGCCACCTCTCCGTGCCGCCGGACGTCATCGACCTCCTGCTCTTCCTCCACACGTGCGCCAGGCTGCGCATCGTCACCGCACACGGGCTAACGCAGCCCGTCCACATGCTGCGCGGCGTCCGGCAGGGCAACCCCGAGAGCCCCCTGCTGTACGCGCTCCTCCTGGAGCCCCTGCTCAGGGCGCAGGGGCACCGCCTGCGCCCGCCGGGAGGGGCGGAGCACGGCCTCATCCAGGCCTACATCGACGACCTGCTGGTGGTGGCCCACACGCTGCAGCACTTCGTCGAGGGCGTGGAGGCGGTGGCCGCGTACCTGGGGATGATGGGCATGGAGCTCAGACCCCGCAAGTGCGCCATGGCCACCACGGAGGGGGTCCCGGGCCTGCAGCTGCGCCTCTGTCCCCACCTGGAAAACCCATGGCACTGGGTACCAGCGGCGGACTCCGTTTCCTACCTGGGACTCCAGCTGCAGCCGGACGGGGAGTTCTCCCTGCAGCGCAAGCACCGGCTACGCCTGGCCGCGCTGCACCACTGGTGCCTCAACACCCTCGCGCCACCGAAAGTGGTGCAGGACGTCATCCTGGCAATCCTCGGGGGGGTGACACAGTACGTCGCCCCTTTCATCGCCGACCACTCCGACACTGCACGCCACCTGGACCACATCACGGTCCAGGTCGCGAAGGACAGGGCGCGGTACGCCTTCGACGCCTCGCGGGACAGCCTGCAGGATGACCGGACCCTGGGGCTAACACGGGTGCCAACGCGGTGCCAGCAGGCAGCGGTGGCCCTCGTGGGTACACTCGTCCACCACCGCTCAACCTCCGTGCGCGCCGAGGTCACCAAGATGTTCTGGGAAATAGCCGGCACGCACGGAATATGTCCCGAGGTGCACTACCCCGTCCCGGAGTTCGCAACTCTAGCGGGGGGTGACTGGGTCCACCGCATACCCCGGGCCCTGGCCGCCCTGGGAGTGGGGCCGTACAACCCCATCGCGTGCCTCAGGGCAGCCCATGTCCAACTACAGTCCCCGCCGGGCAACATCGTCACGCTGCGCACCGCCAAGCTGCAACACCGCGACACGTGCCGCCTGACGGTGCCGCACACAACGCCGTGGCATGGGCACCACGGGCCACACCACCCCTTCCCCGACAACGACGACCCGTGGCCGACGGCGGTGCGGGAATGCCTCAGCCAATGCGCCGATGAACACCTCCACTATTGCCGCCGCGAGCAGGAGCCCACCAACGACCCCGGGTGGCGCGACGCCTTGGTCCACCTCTGCCACACCACAGGCACACGGGACCTCCGCCCGAGACTCGTCCACCCCACGAGGGCTAAGCAGGACGCCCACACCGGCCCACGGGTCACCCCGGATGGCCTGCACCTCCACGCCGGGGGCTACCGCCGCCGGGGCGGCCTATCCCCCCCCACGCGGGGGGCGGCGTACCACCCGCCGGCAGCCCTCATGTACATCCTCCACGACGTACTCGCGGAAAGCGAGCACCAAGAGCCTAACGCGGATGTGGCATGGCCCGAGCCCCTGCGCCCCCAGCCCCACGCGCTGACGCCGTTGTGGTTGGTGACCACGGACGACCAATGCACCCAAGCGGCGGGGCAAGCGCAGCTCCGGGCCGAGTGGGTAATAGTGCAGGTGGGGGCAGGCCAGCCTAAACCCCGTGGACTCCCCCGTGGCACCGCCCTGCTGGTAGCTACGGGGGTGCCGCACGACCCACACATGGCAGTGCACGCGCTGGAGGACCAGCCAGAGGACACCTGGTGGTGCACCAGCGCGGAGACCCGGCGTGGCTCAAGGAACATGTGACGGCACTTCGGTCCTGGGCAAGCACGATCGCCTGAGCGAAGATCCGGCTGCATGACCACCCGGCGATCAGCCCCGGCGACACCAGGGCGCTGAGCGTGGACCAACTGACCCCGAGCCATCCCGACGTCCGTTGGCACTTCGCCGACCTCAACGCGGGGTGGCTCAGCCCCACCGGGTACTACTGGATCCCGGAGGCCTCGGGCCACACCTCTTCCGACGCGTCCGGGGGCGGACCCTGCAAACACGCCACCAGCGTCGCTCTCGCCGCCGACCTCACCTGCACGTGGGCGGTGGCCATCTTGGGCACGGTGCCCGACGGGGAGGGGGTGGCCGCCTCCCTGCCCCTACAATTTGGTGCCCACCGACCATGGGTCCACACGGTGGACGACGAAGTCATCCTGCACCTCCTGCGGCACGCAGATCGCGAGTGGACCACGCGGGTCCCCGCGGGCGCGGCGAAGGTGGTCAACCAGATGCCCCTGCGGTGGCTCCGGGAGGGCCTGTGCGCGCGAGGGCGACACGCCAGGCACCTGTTCTGGTACGTCCAAGCCACCTCGCACCACAGTGACGCCCTACTGCACAAGGCAGACTGGGCGGCGTCCCAGGACACCGTCCTGCAGAATACGCCCCCGGACCCTGGCCACGCCCAACTCATTGTCGCCGGCCGTGACGGCCACCTCGATCTACGGCCCCCCACGACGCGGGCGCTCGGCGAGGTCGCGCAGCGGGCGCAGACAGACCATGCGCTGACGCACTGGGGATACACACCTTTGGGCGCCACTCAGCGCACTCCTCTACCCGGCACACCACCCCCAGACCGCACAACAGAAGCCCCCGGAGGGCTGGGCGTCTTTTCGGGACGCCCACCTGACCGCCCCCGACGAGGCCACCGCCACACGGATGGGCCTCACGGACCAGAGCACCTACGTCAGAGGCCTCAAGACCAGCCTCCAAGAGGCACACTGCTGGCACGCCCGCTCCCCGTCGCCCCCACGGGGACAGGGGGGTTCACCCGCCCCCGACACCCACCAGGCCAAGAAGACCAAGACAGGTCAGGGGGCCCGCCAGCGCGCCCACCAGCAGGGCGCGACGCCCCGACCAGGGCCCGGGTCCAGCCACACCGCACCACCCCACGCCCAGACCCCCGGGGCACACCAACAACACCGCCCCCGCCAGCCCCCACCACCACCACCTTACCGCAGCACCCAAACCCTGCAGCCCAGTCAGCCATTACCGCCCACACACGTCCACACCATGCCAGGACCACCATACGCGCAGAGCCAGGGGACATGGCACCACCAACGCCACCACCACGCCCCCGTCCCTCCCAACCCCTACCCCGTAATGCCCCCATGCTACAGCAACCCCCACCAGCTACATCCCCACCACGCCCCAGCACAACCAGGCCACACGAACCACCCACCCCACATGGCACACATCACCACACCACACCATCACGTATTCCACCACCACCAGCCCCTACCATCACACCCACCAACGCCGGGGTACCACACACAACCAGCACACCCTCAACACCACCACCACGCGGTCCAGCACCACCCGCCGCCCCCTCTACACGGGCCCACGACACACGAGCCACGGTACACCCCGATGGACTCGCGGGGAGCCGCGCACGCACACCAGCAACACAAGGGCCTAGTAGGACCGCCCCACCACCACCAGCCGTCCCCCCACCCACACCCCATACCAGCGAGCACCATCCACCAGCAGCCACCCATTACATACGGACCACAGCCCCACCCGGACGCCCATGTGGCCGCCTCCCACCCACACCCCGGCACCACAACCAGTCAAGAACCGCAAGGACCGCACGGCGCACACACGCAAGACCCACACGACCCACAGGGACGCCCAGGCCCCCAGCCAGCACAACACCCACCCCCGCCCCCCCCACCACCAACAGCGCCACCCCCACACCACCCCCCCCCGCCCCCCCCCCCGAGACCGGGCCACGAACGCAACATGCGGCAGCCAGCACCAGCCGATTGACGTCGATGCCCCCGCCGACACACGCCACCGCGAATCCCCCCACCCGCGACCGCCACAACAGACCCCATCACCGGACCTCACGCGCGACAACGACGACCACCCCCCCCAAACCCACACCACCCCCCCCATCACACCCCGCACCACCAGCCGCCGCACCGGCCGAACCCTACGCCGTACACAACCCCGCAGCGGTACGGCAGCACCTCTGGGGACTCGGGGAACAGGACGTGCTGTGCCTCCGCACCTCCGGCACCAGCACCCGCATCCGGGCGGCCACCCTGGTTCAGGCGGCCACCCTGAGGGAAGGCGTCCGAGACTTCCTCTTCGACGCCTTCCTCCACGTCGCCCGACACAACCCCCCCCACGCGCCACCCCAGACGGCGAGAGCCCACCCCCCACGTCCAGCAGGGCAGCCCCAAGAGCCCCCTGCTGTACGCGCTCCTCCTGGAGCCCCTGCTCAGGGCGCAGGGGCACCGCCTGCGCCCGCCGGGAGGAGCCGAGCACGGCCTCATCCAGGCCTACATCGACGACTTGCTGGTGGTGGCCCACACGCTGCAGCACTTCGTCCAGGTCGTGGAGGCGATGGCCGCGTACCTGGGGATGATGGGCATGGAGCTCAACCCCCGCAAGTGCGCCATGGCCACCACGGAGGGGGTCCCGGGCCTGCAGCTGCGCCTCTGTCCCCACCTGGAAAACCCATGGCACTGGGTACCAGCGGCGGACTCCGTTTCCTACCTGGGACTCCAGCTGCAGCCGGACGGGGAGTTCTCCCTGCAGCGCAAGCACCGGCTACGCCTGGCGGCGCTGCACCACTGGTGCCTCAACACCCTCGCGCCACCGAAAGTGGTGCAGGACGTCATCCTGGCAATCCTCGGGGGGGGTGACACAGTACGTCGCCCCTTTCATCGCCAACGACTCCGACAATGCACGCCACCTGGACCTCATCACGGTCCAGGTCGCGAAGGACAGGGCGCGGTACGCCTTCGACGCCTCACGGGACAGCCTGCAGGATGACCGGACCCTGGGGCTCACAAGGGTGCCAACGCGGTGCCAGCAGGCAGCGGTGGCCCTCGTGGGTATACTCGTCCACCACCGCTCAACCTCCGTGCGCGCCGAGGTCACCAAGATGTTCTGGGAAATAGCCGGCACGCACGGAATATGTACCGAGGTGCACTACCCCGTCCCGGAGTTCGCAACCCTAGCGGGGGGTGACTGGGTCCACCGCATACCCCGGGCCCTGGCCGCCCTGGGAGTGGGGCTGTACAACCCCATCGCGTGCTCCAGGGCGGCCCATGTCCAACTACAGTCCCCGCCGGGCAACATCGTCACGCTGCGCACCGCCAAGCTGCAACACCGCGACCCGTGCCGCCTGACGGTGCCGCACACAACGCCGTGGCATGAGCACCACGGGCTACACCACCCCTTCCCCGACAACGACGACCCGTGGCCGACAGCGGTGCGGCAATGCCTCAGCCAATGCGCCGATGAACACCTCCACTCTTGCCGCCGCGAGCAGGAGCCCACCAACCACCCCGGGTGGCGCGACGCCTTGGTCCACCTCTTCCACACCACCGGCACGCGGGACCCCCGCCTGAGACTCGTCCACCCCACGAGGGCTAAGCAGGACGCCCACACCGGCCCAAGGGTCACCCCGGACGGCCTGCACCTCCACGTCGGGGGCTACCGCCGCCAGGGGCGGCCTATCCCCCCCCACGCGGGGGGCGGCGTACCACCCGCCGGCAGCCCTCATGTACATCCTCCACGACGTACTCGCGGAAAGCGAGCATCAAGAGGCTAACGCGGAGGTGGCATGGCCCGAGCCCCTGCGCCCCCGGCCCCACGCGCCGACGCCGTTGTGGTTGGTGACCACGGACGACCAATGCACCCAAGCTGCGGGGCAAGCGCAGCTCCGGGCCGAGTGGGTAATAGTGCAGGTGGGGGCAGGCCAGCCCAAACCCCGTGGACTCCCACGTGGCACCGCCCTGCTGGTAGCTACGGGGGTGCCGCACGACCCACACATGGCAGTGCACGCGCTGGAGGGCCAGCCAGAGGACACGGGACACCTGGTGGTGCACCAGCGCGGAGGCCCGGCGTGGCTCAAGGAACATGTGACGGCACTTCGGTCCTGGGCAAGCACGATCGCCTGAGCGAAGATCCGGCTGCATGACCACCCGGTGATCAGCCCCGGCGACACCAGGGCGCTGAGCGTGGACCAACTGACCCCGAGCCATCCCGACGTCCGTTGGCACTTCGCCGACCTCAACGCGGGGTGGCTCAGCCCCACCGGGTACTACGGGATCCCGGAGGCCTGGGGCCACACCTCTTCCGACGCGTCCGGGTGCGGACCCTGCAAACACGCCACCAGCGTCGCTCTCGCCGCGGACCTCACCTGCACGTGGGCGGTGGCCATCTTGGGCACGGTGCCCGACGGGGAGGGGGTGGCCGCCTCCCTCCCCCTACAATACGGTGCCCACCGACCATGGGTCCACACGGTGGACGCCGAAGTCATCCTCCACCTCCTGCGGCACGCAGATTGCGAGCGGACCACGGGGGTCCCCGCGGGCGCGGCGAAGGTGGTCAACCAGATGCCCCTGCGGTGGCTCCGAGACGGCCTGTGCGCGCGAGGGCGACACGCCGGGCACCTGTTCTGGTACGTCCAAGCCACCTCGCACCACAGTGACGCCCTACTGCACAAGGCGGACTGGGCGGCGCCCCAGGACACTGTCCTGCAGAACACGCCCCCGGACCCTGGCCATGCCCAACTCATTGTCGCCGGCCGTGACGGCCACCTCGATCTACGGCCCCCCACGATGCGGGCGCTGGGCGAGGTCGCGCAGCGGGCGCAGACGGACCATGCGCTAACGCGCCGGGGACACATACCTTTGGGCGCCACTGAGCGCACTCGTCTACCCGGCACACCACCCCCAGACCGCACAACAGAAGCCCCCGGAGTGCTGGGCGTCTTTTCGGGACGCCCACCTGGCCGCCCCCGACAAGGCCACCGCCACATCGATGGGCCTCACGGACTAGAGCACCTACGTCAGAGGCCTCAAGACGAGCCTCCAAGAGGCACACCGCTGGCACGCCCGCTCCCCGTCGCCCCCACGGGGACAGGGGGGTTCACCCGCCCCCGACACCCACCAGGCCAAGAAGACCAAGCCAGGTCAGGGGGCCCGCCAGCGCGCCCGCCAGCAGGGCGCGACGCCCCGACCAGGGCACGGGTCCAGGTAGGTAGGTAGGTAGGTGCACTCGGTCGTGGAGAGGCGCCCCATGGTTCCCCCTGGCGTCGCCCCTGTGACGAACAGGAAGAGGCTTCGCGCGTGAAGAGGGGAGGCGGCTTACTTCCCGCTAGACCTGACTGTTGGCCCCCAACAAAGCGGCCCCGGGCTACGCCGGGAGGGCTGATCGCCGCCAGCGTGACATGCTTGTCTCGCCGGGAGGGTGTGCCCCCGTGCTTGCGCACGTCCCCTCCTTTGGGCGGAACCCTAGGGGTTCACCGGACTTCCTGGCGTATCCCGTTCCCAAGGCGTGCATGCACGTTCTTGGTACTAGGGTTCCGAGGCGCTTGGGTGTCGCACGCTCCGCCTCGAGTCCCAAAGCAGCGCAGGCCTTAGGATGCAGCCTTACCCCCGGTCTCCGGATCTCGTTTGGCCGGGTCACCTGCATGGCACGGGCTGCCTCAGTGCCCGGGCTGTGGGCACTGGGTTTCCTACCGTCGTGTGGCGTTTGTGTTTGGGTCCGGTTGGCGGTTGGGTGCGGGTTTTGTTTACCCCGCCAGTCCTGGCTGGGGTCTTGGGTGGGTGTGTTTGGGCACGGTTTGTGGTGTTGTCCCTCTAGTGTCGGCTGTTTGTGGTGTTCGTGGTTGGGCTTCGGTTTTGGCCTGCTTTTGGGACGTGTGTGGTTTCGTGGGCGCCCCGCTTGCCCCCCGCCGTTTCCGGTTCCGGCGCGCGGTGTGGGCGTGTGTGCTGGGCCTAGGTCTCGCCTGTGCCCAGCCCTTCCTGGCTGGGTTGTCGGGGTGTGTTTTTTTTTTTCGCTTTTGTTTTTTCTTTTCTTTTTTTTTTTTTTGGGTTTGTGGTCCCTGTCCCTCCATCCCCTTTCTTTCGGGCTGGGCTGGTGGCTCTCTGTTTTTTTTTTTTCTATTTTCCGTGTCCCTTTTCCCCGTGGTCCGCTGTTACTGGCTTGGTGTTGCCGGTTTTGGGTGGGTGGTCCCCCTGTGCCTCTGTGGGGGTCCTTTTTTTTTTTTTTTCGTTGCCTTCTGGGGGGGGGCTTGGCCGCCTGTGGTAGTGTTGGCGGGCGGTTTGGCGGCTGTGGGCTGTTTTCGTGCCTTTTCCCCTTCCCCCCTCCTTCTTTTTTTTTTTTGGGGGGGGGGGCTTGCCTGTTCCTCCCTCCGCCTGCCCTGGGCTGTCGCACGCACTGGCCTGCATTCAGTGTTGTCTTCCGGGCTGCTGTCTTCAGTTGCGTTCTGTGTGGTCACGTTCCGGCCCCATGGGTCGGGTGGGCTTTGTACACGGTGGGCTCGGCGCCCTTTCTTGCTGGGTTAGGTCCTGGCTCTGCCGGCTGGGCGGCTGCGCCAGGCGGCTGCTTGTGGTTTTGGGTTAGGGGGCTGGGGCTGTTCGTGTCCTTACCCCTCTGCGGTGCCGGCTGTAATCTTCTGGGTGGTCCGTCACCGTTGTCGCCTGGCGCGCTGTGGCCCCGTGTGTGGCTTGCGGTGCTGGTGTGTGGCGTGGTGGCGCGGCGCCTTCCTGGGTGTGCGGTGGCTGGCTTCGGTTAGTCCCTCAGGTTAGGGTCAGTTGTGTCGTGCTGTGCCGCTGTGTGCCGCGTCGCGTCGCGTCGTGCTGTGGTGCGTTGCTCTGTGGCGCGCTGTGGTGCGGTGTGCCGTGGTCTCGCGTGGTGCCGCGGTGGGTCAGTGGAGGTCAGCCTGGCCTGTGTGGGTCGGGTAGGTCTTCGGGAAGTTCTGCTGAATGATCACGGTGTCCTTGTGGCGTGCACGCTGACTCTCACCCATGGACTCAATCTTCACCGGGCCCCGCTGACAGGCAGGCGTACTCGGGGTGTAGGAAGACGTTCTTTCTCCAAGGCAGACAAACAGAAATCAGGAGTCGGACGGTGGAGGTGGCTTCCGAACGCTGTTTGAGTGGCGAAAGGCTTGCACTGCAGCTCGGCTGCGCTGGCAGGGACATGAGGGTCCGGGTCGGTGCCGCCGGGGGATGAGCTCATACTTCAGGGTCAGGGGGATGTCCATATCTCCGGTGCTGAACTGCAGGGGTCCGGGGCACCGGTAGTAATCTTGGCTCTTCCAGTCCTCACGGCGCTCGGAGATGGCCTTGAAGGGGGCACCGTCCAGCAGCACCAAGGCCTTCGCGATCGATCACAGCCTTTCACTTCCCCTTGCGGCGCTCGAAATTCATCATGGACGGGATCGGCGTGCCGCCGCAGTGCCATTCCTCCACTGGACGCAACAGGTTGGTGACGGACGCCCTCACGGACGTGAGGCCAGCTGAGATCAAGCCCCCGGCCGTCAATCCAAGTGCATAGCAGTACTCTGCGTCAAACCGCGACGGTAACGCAGCCCGGCCCTTATAGCCCATGGTGTGGTCGCGTGACGGTCCGTGGGGTTGCCCTCCCTGGGGGCCTGTGCCTTGGTCCCGTGTCCTCTGGGGGTCCGTAGCCGTGGGTGCCGCGGCCGTGGTTTCGTCCTCTTCCGGTGCCTGGTTGGGGTCGTCGCCTGGTGGTGAGGGCGTGGTGGTGCGCCGTGCGGCGGCGTTCCCTGCGGCTTCCTCTGTGGGTGTGGCCCGTACTCCCCGTGTAGGTGTGCCCTCCGTTCTCCGTGTGGTTTCCGGTGGCCGGTGGGCGTGCGCTGGTGTGTCCCGTATGGCGTCCGATGTTTGCTTCGGTGGTGTGTGTTGGGGTGTTTGGTGGGGCTGGGGCGGCGCTGGTCTCCCCGTTGTGGTGTGCCCTTCCTGGGTGTGGGTCGTGGTGCCCGCCGTGGTGCTCTTGTCCTCCGTGTCTTGGTCCCCGTTCCCGCCCCGTCCTGGTTCTTGGGTGGTTTCCTGCCCCCATGTGGTGTCGCTGCCGGCGCCCTGTCCCTGCGTGTGGCTGCCCTCACTTGGGGCCCTTCCGTGCCCTCTTGTCTGTGTGCTCCTTGGTGCCCCTTGCCCTTCCCTTGCCCTTGTCCTGCCCCTTCCTGGTGTGGTGGTGGCGGGAGGGGCGGGGTGGGGAGGGGGCGCCGGTGGCCCAGGCTTGGGGGTGGGTGGCCTGGAGCCACTGGCGGAGGGCTTGGGGGGTGTAGGGGGGGCGGAGGCCCTGGACCGCATCGCGGAGGAGGGCCTCCCATGCCGCTTGCGGCATGATGGCCTCCGGGGCGGCCTTGTTGGGGTTTGCGGGGGTGCGGGTGCGCACCTCCTCGAAGGTATGCACCATGTGCACCCCTTCGTGCCTTCCCGCTCCCCCGGCCCATTTCACCCAGCGGCAGAGCTCCTGCAGAGCGGGGGGAGACCACCAGGCGAGGTAGGCGGGGGCCCGGGGGGGGGAGGGGTCCGTGTCCGGGGTCCTGGAGCGGCGGGGGGAAGACGTGGACCTGCGGTGGTGGCGGGGGTGGCGGTGCCTGGGGGAGCGGGAGCGGCGGCGGCAGGGGCTGGGGATGGAGGACGGGTACGGGCGGAGGGGGGAGCGGGAGGGGGAGGTGGACATGGGGCGGCGGTGGCGCGCTCGGTGGTGTCCGGGGGAGCGGGAGTGGTGGTGGCGGGGGCTGGGGGTGGTGGATGGGTACGGGTGGCGGGGGTAACGGGGAGCCCGGCGGGGCGTGTGGGGGGAGGGGGAGGTGGACGTGGGGCGGCGGGGGGAGCGGGAGTGGTGGTGGCGGGGGCTGGGTGGCCGGTGGGGGGAGGGGGAGGGGGACATGGGGCGGCGGTGGCGCTCGTGGTGGCGCCCGGGGGAGCGGGAGCGACGGGAGCGGGGTCCCTGGGGGTCGTGGTGGTATCTGGGGGAGTGGGAGCGGCGCGAGTGGGTGGTTGAGGCGCGGTGGGAGTGTGGGCGCCGTGGGCGAGTGTGTCGTGCGGGGGGGGACCGGGAGCGCCGCCGTTTGCGGGACCGGCCCCCGTCGCTCGAGTCGGGCCAGTCCGGAAGCGTCGGCGGCCTCTGGGGCGCCTCGCGCGGTGCCGCTTGGGGGGGGAGGTCCCCCGTCGTCCTTGGGGCCCCTTCAGCCATCGGATGGTGGCCGGGGGGGTACGGGGCCCCGCGCGGTGCCGCCTGGGGGGGGAGGTCCCCCGTTGTCCATGGGGCCCCTTCGGCCATCGGATGGTGGACGCGGGGGTACGGCTGGTACGGGGGTGGTGGCTGGTACGGGGGGGGTGGGTATGCGGGCGGGAACTCGGTGGCTGCCATCCCGTCCGCTGGTGCTGTTCGTGTACGGGGGGTTGTGGCCCGGTGGGGTAGGGCGGTGGGCAGTGGTAGTGGTGGGGGTGGTGTTGGTAGTGGTGGTGGTGGGGCCGCTGGTGGTGGTGGTGTGTGTAGTGGTGGGGTTGGTGTTGTGCGTATGGCCCATGGAGTCCTTGTGGGTTTTCCGGTCCCCCTTGTCGGGGTGGGGGGTTGGCCATCGTGGGCAGTCCCCGGGGCTGCACTATGTGGTGGGCATGGGGGAAGGGTTGGGGGCCGGTCTTGACGGTGACAATGGTTGAGGGGTCCCACGTCCCTGGGTCGGTTTGGCCGGCGGTGGTGGTGGTTTGTGGCAGATGGATGACGGGGCGCTTGGTGACGGGGATGTGGACGAGGGCCTGGACGGGGTCGTGCTGGGTGGCCGTCTCCGCGGTGGTGGTGGGTGCCGGCGGGAGGGGGGGGCGGGTTGCGGTGGGCGGGGGGTCCTGGCTTGGGCGAGGGCCCGGGCGGGGGTAGTGTCGGGTGGTTTTGTGTCGTTGCGTATGCGGTGTTGTGTGTGTTCGCGTGGGCGCCGGCTTGGGTTTGGGGTTGGGTTTGGGGTTGGGGTCCGGTTTTGGTTTGGGGTCGGGTTTGGGGTTGGGGTCCGGTTCCAGGTTGAGGAGTACCTCTGTCCGGAGGTGTGAGGGCGTCGATGTCGGGTCGGGGGTCGTCCCGGTGGGTTGCCGGGGTGCCTGAGTCGCCTGTGTGGGGGTTGGGGGGCCGGTGCGTGCGGCCGCGGCTTTGGCTTTCGCCGTGGCCTTGAGGATGAGTTTGGCGGGGAGGGGGGGGTCGGAGGATGAGTTGGAGGAGGTGGAGGAGGCTGAGGACGAGGAGGAGGTGGTGGACGCGGGTTGGGCTGTGATGCGGGCGGGCTTGCGGGCGGCGGCTTCTGCTGCGGCCACGGCGGGGAGGATGGAGGGCATGTCCCCGGGTTGTAGGTTGGGGGCGGGCGGCTGGGGGGGCCCGGTCGTCACCTGGCGGCCCGGCGGGCCGATCTGGTCGGCAGCGGCGGGGGAGGGAGGCGCGGGGCTGCGGCCTTCTCGCTCTGGGCTCGGCTGGGCCCGGGTCCTGCAATGTGCGAGGTCGTGTGGGTTGGTGTCCGCGGGGGGGAACAGTTCGCGTGGGCTGCATTCAGGGGCCGGGGGGGGTGGGCCTGGGTCCTCTGGGGTGTGTGTGGGGGGCGTGTGCGGGCCACTGGGTGGGGTGGGCGTGCCGCGGGGCGCGGGGCTCCCCTTGGCCGGTGTGTGTGGGTTGTCGACTGTGGGGGGCGGTGAAGGGTGGCCGGCGGGCGGGTGTGTGGCGGGCGTGTGCTGGTGTTCGGGCGGGTGGGGGAGGCCCGTGTCGCGGGGCCCGGGGGTGCGCGCGCTGGTGGGCGTGTGTGGGTCTCCGGTTGAGCAGCGAGAGGGGGGGGGCATGGGCGGGGATTGTGCGGGGGGGTGTGCTGTGCCGGTGTATGTGTCCGTTTGCCGCGCGCTTGCGTGGGCAGTTGTAGGCCGGGCGGTTTGGAGGAGAAGCTTGCCGTCTTCTTCTGCCGCGGCAAGGATTTCGCAGACGAGCTTTCGTATCTGGTGGACCTCTTGGTCAGTGGTGGGAAGGGGGCATGCTAGCTTTGGGCTAAGACCCGCGCGGTTGAGGACCCTGTGGATGGCGTGGTACCCGCAGGTGAGGGACTGTTGCGGTCTGGGGGGGGGGTTTGGTCGAGTGTCCGGGCCTGCCTCGACTTGTGTGTGGGCGGTGGGGATGGCCCAAACCCAGGGCACGGTCCCCGTGGGTGGCCAGTGGCGCTGGATCCAGTGGGTTAGGCAGAGCATGGCCAATCCCAGGTGGTAGCCCGCCTTCCCTGAGGTGATTTGGGCCAGGGCGCGGGCTGGGGGCGTGTCCCCTGGCTGGAGGACACCCCTGAGGATCCTGTGCTGGGTGGTGGGGTCCCCCACCGCCCCTGGTGGGGCGGTCTCCGGGGCGTACATGGTGTCTGTCCCCTGGATGATCCATTGCTGGCCGGGGGACGTAGCCGTAGCGGCTATCACGTGGTAGTGGCCGCGCTCGAGGACTGTAACCCAGACCTCCGGTGGGGGGTGGCCACTGTCTGTAGGTGGGGGGGGGGAGGTCGTCGTCCGGGGTGCGGAGGCCGGCGGCGCGGAGGGCGGTGTCGCGGTTGGGCGCGGTGGCCTGTTCCCACTGCTCCGGGTGGTTCGGGTCCGCTGGGTGGTCCGTCTCTGCTTGGGCCCGCCGTAGGCGTACGGTCCCTCGACGCGTGACGTTGCTGCCGGTGTCGTGCGTCAGGGCCTGGCCCCACTCGATGGGGGGGATCCAGATGGGCTGGCCCCGGGTGTGTTTGCGGGCTCGCCAGAGCACGAGGTCCACTATGGTCTCGTGGAGGCCGCTGCCTGGGGTGGTCAGGTCCCGGAGGGCTTTGACGGTGAGCTTGGTCCAGTCCTCTTGTAGGCGGTACCAGCCCAGGGGGGTGGCCGGGGCCCTGTCTTGGAGGGTCGCTCGGAGGAGGTCAGGGTCGCGGATGGTGGCCGGTGTGAGGGGGGGGTGCTCCGGGTCCGGGGGGGGTGGGCTGGATGGGCTGCCGGGGTCTTGCGTGTCTACGTCGATGTATGGTTGGCCCTGGCTGGGCTCGGCCGGACTGGGCGGTGCCGGGTGGCTTCTTGGGTGCGAGACGGGTCTCGGGGCGCTGTGGTGGTTCCTTGGAGACCTGTGGATGGAGACGGGGGGCGCGTGCGGGGCGTGGAGCGGGTTAGTGGACGTCTGGGTCATGCACGGCATGGTAATGGATGAGACGCTGCATGTGTTCCCTGGCAGCGGGGTCGGTGAGTTGTTCCGCGTGTGTTAGCAGGAGGTGTTTGCGGTGTACCATTTGGGCCGCTGCTCTGCGGACCGCTTCTAGCTGGAGGTGTGCTGCTGCCTCCATGGGGCTTTCCGTGTGTTTGGTGAGGTGTCGGTGCAGGGCCTGTGTCACTGCCCCTCTCATGGTGGCTTCTTTGATCAGGGGGTCCCGGAAGAGGTGTTCGGTGGCCTGGTGTGCGTGGCTGTGGGTTGGCCATCCTTCGTGTTGTCGCAGGGTTTCCGCCGGGGACCAGCCCACTAGGGTGTCCCTGTCTGTATGGAGGGGGCATTTCTTGAAGTGTTCCCAGTCCTCCGGGGTGGTGTGGTCGCATGGGCAGCGGGTGTGTTCGTCGGGGACGTGGCTGTGCTTGCGGGCGAGCCATCTGGCGACCCTGGTGAGGAGTGGCAGCTGCTCCCTGAGGAGCTGGATGCGTCGTTTCTGGAGGTGGGCTGGGACGTTTGCTGGGCGGAGCGCTGAGTGGTAGAGGGGGACTTGCAGTTTGTCCTGGAGCTCCTGGATGTGCGCCCGGCTGTCTGCGTCGCCGAGCACGCGGGCGAGATGTTGGATGGGGTTGGGGTAGTGGTACGAT
Organism: Eutreptiella sp. 'Long Island Sound 2002'; assembly: GCA_964036045.1. Taxonomy (NCBI): domain Eukaryota; phylum Euglenozoa; class Euglenophyceae; order Eutreptiales; family Eutreptiaceae; genus Eutreptiella; species Eutreptiella sp. 'Long Island Sound 2002'. The sequence continues at coordinate 153,380,394 of OZ038379.1, forward strand.
CTTTCGTGGGAGGAATAGGGGGCGTCCTCTGGTACCCAGTCCGGGGTCTGATGGGGCTCGGGTACAGGGGGCACGTGTTGGAGGTGTGTGTGGTTGCGGCCGAGGTCTGGGATCTGGAGGGCTGGTAGGTGTGTTGTGCGCTGGTGTACTGCCTGGTTGTCGACCTTACCATTTCCGTATTGGTGCCTGTGGGACTCTTGTTTCACGATGTGGAGTTGGACGTAGGGGGGAAGGCTGCAAGAGGCACACCGCTGGCACGCCCGCTCCCCGTCGCCCCCACGGGGACAGGGGGGTTCACCCGCCCCCGACAACCACCAGGCCAAGAAGACCAAGCCAGGTCAGGGGGCCCGCCAGCGCGCCCGCCAGCAGGGCGCGACGCCCCGACCAGGGCCCGGGTCCAGCCACACCGCACCACCCCACGCCCAGACCCCCGGGGCACACCAATAACACCGCCCTTGCCAGCGCCCACCACCACCACCGTACCGCAGCACCCAAACCCTGCAGCCCAGTCAGCCATTACCGCCCACACATGTCCACACCATGCCAGGACCACCATACGCGCAGAGCCAGGGGACATGGCACCACCAACACCACCACCACGCCCCCGTCCCTCCCAACCACTACCCCCTAATGCCCCCATGCTACAGCAACCCCCACCAGCTACATCCCCACCACGCCCCAGCACAACCAGGCCACACGAACGACCCACCCCACATGGCACACATCACCACACCACACCATCACGTATTCCGGCACCACCAGCCCCTACCACCACACCCACCAACGCCGGGGTACCACACACAACCAGCACACCCTCAACACCACCACCACGCGGTCCAGCACCACCCGCCGCCCCCTCTACACGGGCCCACGACACACGAGCCACGGTACACCCCCATGGACCCGCGGGGAGCCACGCACGCACACCAGCAACACCAGGGCCTAGTAGGACTGCCCCACCACCACCAGCCGCCCCCCCACCCACACCCCATACCAGCGAGCACCATCCACCAGCAGCCACCCATTACATACGGACCACAGCCCCACCCGGACGCCCATGCGGCCGCCTCCCACCCACACCCCGGCACCACAACCAGTCAAGAACCGCAAGGACCGCACGGCGCACACACGCAACACCCACACCACCCACAGGGACGCCCAGACCCCCAGCCAGCACAACACCCACCCCCGCCCCCCCCACCACCAACAGCGCCACCCCCAAAAAACCCCCCCCCGCCCCCCCCCCCGAGACCAGGCCACGAACGCAACATGCGGCAGCCAGCACCAGCCAATTGACGTCGATGCCCCCGCCGACACACGCCACCGCGAATCCCCCCACCCGCGACCGCCACAAGAGACCCCATCACCGGACCCCACGCGCGACAACGACGACCACCCCCCCCAACCCACACCATCCCTGCCATCACACCCTGCACCACCAGCCGCCGCACCGGCCGAACCCTACGCCCTACACAACCCCGCAGGGGTACGGCAGCACCTCCGGGGACTCGGGGAACAGCACCCGCATCCGGGCGGCCACCCTGGTTCAGGCGGCCACCCTGAGGGAAGGCGTCCGAGACTTCCTCTTCGACGCCTTCCTCCACGTCGCCCGACACGACCGCCCCCCACGCGCCACCCCAGATGGCGAGAGCCCACCCCCCACGGGGAGCCGGATCTGGGTGCCCCCCATCGACTGGGGGCGACACCTAGTCGGACACCTCGTGCTGGAGCGGGACAGCACCCAGGGCCGCACCCGCTACCGCGAGCCCAACATGGCCCACCCCCCACCCGGCGCCGGCCCCGACAACACCAAAGAGTGGGAGCGGGAAACATGGGTAGCCCGGATGGCCTCCCTGAGCAAGTTCCGGCACCACGTCCCGGGGGACATTCCCACCCCCGACAAACGGCAGCCAACCCCCTCCACGTACATGACCCTCATGTACAATCTGCACTACACCCTCTCCACCACCCACTACCACGCACCCACTGACCACTGGGTGGTACACGGCACCGACTCCCTCCTCCCCGCCGACTACGCCCCCCCCCCCCCACACAACCCAGGCCTCGACACGTACGCCAGGGGGGACGACCCGGACGACCCCCACATCTGGGGCACGTGGGAACGCAAATCCCTGGACACGCTGCTCTCCATCCGCAGCGGCAGCCAGGGCCTTGGTAGGGCGATGTATGGCCTCGCCAAGTGGACCCAACGGACCTGGGGGATTTCCACGGACCGGTGGGTGTGGGTGGTCACGCTGCGCCCCCAGCAGAGGGAAGCCCCCCCAAACCGCAGGGGAGCCACCCCCCCACGCCCCACCACCCTACAGCTCTCCCCTTACATGGTGGCAGCCCGCCTCATGGCGCTGCTGTGGCCGGGTCCAGACACCCCCACCCGAAACTACCCCCAACTAACAGAGGAGGACATGCCCGGCATCCACCGATGCTTCTTCCGCACCCTCGACTACCTCCAGCAAACACACCCGCACGTCCTGGAGCAGATATGGCCACCCCCGGGTAACCCACGTGCCCGCGCAGCCGAGACAACGCCGCCACACCAGCACCAGCACGCACGGATCCCCAGGGAAAACGCGCGCACACGCCCGGTGCCCGAACCCGCACCCTCGTTCTCACTACTTGCAGGACCCAGCATCCTACGCCCGCCCCCGAAGCCCAGGACCCTCCGCCGTCCCCCACAGCCCTCTCCTCCGCCTCCGACTCCACAACCTCCACCACCACGACCACCTCATCCACCACCACCACCACGTCCTCATCCAGCACTCCACCCCCCAGGCCGCGGGGGACACCTCCCAAATGGGCCCCCAAACCCGCCCCCGCCGCGAGCAACCCCGCCGCCGCCAAGGCCCACGCCCCAACGAGGCCCACACCCGCGACCCAGCCGAAACCCAAGACCGCCGCCAAACAGCCACCCAAACCCGTCAGCGCGCCACGACCGCAACCCGCAGCCAAGCCAAAACCCAAGTCCAAACCCGGCGCCACGACGGCAGCGCCAGCCCGGCCCCCCGAGGACATCCTCTATGACATTCGGCCCCAGCCGTCCCAGGCCCGGAGGCAGCAGCGCCCAGCACGGCGCCCCCCCACCGTCACCGACGCCGCCGCCACCACCTTCATAGCGGAGCGCGCCGCGGCCGAAGCACGACGCACCTCGTCCCGCCACCTCTCAGAGCCCGCACCCCAGGCCCACAGACCGCCCCCGACCAGGCCAGAACGACGCCAGGGTCCGCCAGCAGCGTCCCCGCCCCTCTACCAACCCTCGATGACAGCCCACATACAGCGCATGCCCCACTACCGCCGCCGCCGCGAGTCCCTGCCCAACCCCGAGGCAGAGACCGTGCGCGCACACCCGCGGGTGCACATCCGCGTGCGCCCCCACTCCCCGCGCACCCCCACGGAACAGGACTACGAGGAATCCCCCAGGCCCGCCACCGCCACCGGTCCCCACGACCCCGTCACACCCACCCACGCCCACTCCTCCGCGCAAGACCGCAGGCCCGCCCAGGGACAGTGGTGGCAGCGCTTGACCCACACGCAGCTCTGGGAGCTGCGAAAGTGGGCCCGGGGAGAGCCCTCCCTCGAGGGCCTGGTCCATCGGCCCCGCAAGGGGTCGGTGGAGAACTGCCGCCTCCGGCCGGCGGGGGGGGTGGATGCCGCAGGCCGCATGGGAAGCCATGCTGGCCGATGCGCTCCACCCCCTGGGAGTCCACCCCTGCAACCTCCCCGCGCCCCAGGACCACCCGTATGTCCTCAGGCGCCTGCGAGAGACCCTCCAGGAGACACAGCGAGACGGCATCCGCCTGTGGGACATCACCCAAAGCCCATCCCCGCACACACACACCCCGTCACCACCCCACAAGCGTCTGCGCACCGACACCGGCGGCACCCACAGCACCCCAGGAGGTCTGCGCACCACACAACACGACGCGCCTGACCCCCCGGCCAGCGGCGCCGCCACCTAACCCCGTTACCCAGCAAACCACCACCACGGGGCGCCACGCCAGGCCTCGCCCAGAAGTCACCAAACAAACTGGACGCCGAAGGACGCCAACGCACACGACAACGGGCACCACTAATCCGAAAGGCACCGAACCCAGGCCCGCTACCGTCGCAACCGCCTAACCGAGCCAAAACCCAAACACAAATCAAACCCGAGCCACACCCCGAAACCGCTAGTCCTTGACAGAAAAGTTTATAGTGTTTTCAGCACTGCGTTTTTGCTTCTCCTGCTGCTTGTTGTTGCTGTAGGGTATCCTGCTGCTTGTTTTGGATGATGAAAAGCTTTTGTTTGTTGAAATACAGTAAAGCCAAGTCAATCCAGGATAGCCCAAGCCAATAGTATGCAAGGAGAAGGTAATTCAGGATCAAAGCATGAAGGGCTACAGTGTAAACAGTGAAAGATGATTGGATATTCACAGAAACTACAGCTCAGGTCACAAATGAATGCATATTCACAAAGATAGCTGAAATGTTTTAGGAAAAGAGTTAGAAAACTGCCTCAGGATCACTCTCTCTCCATAGTGCCATCTTAGGAGATGTGCACTCTTTGTTTTGGGTCCCATATGTGCTGAGGTGGCATGGTATGTGGCGATGAGGTCACTGCCATGTCACATGGGATCTTCCTACTTAGCTAGGCTGACCAGGAATTGAACCCAGGACCTCTCAAAAAGAGGTGCCTAGCCCCCTATGGTGCATACCACTAGGGCAGATAAGTATTCATGGAAAAACATAGATAAATTCATAGGCTCTACCTTAGGTATGTCAGTGCTCAGTCAACTCAGGAAAAGATGTTTTACTTCACATTGAAAGGGGATTAAGGGGTCCACTCCATATCCTGATTGGGTGTTTGGTTCCATAGGTCAAAATGTGTTATCACCACTTTTGGTTGGACCAATACTAAGATTAAAATGCATGGATGCTCAGTGCATCTCTAATACAACTAGAGTATGCCTCAAAGCATTGGAAAAGCACTTTTTCTTACTCCCCCCTTGTGCTGTGGTGGCCACCACTGTCGCATTTTAGGAAAAAGGGAATTTTTCTTGGCCTTTCCTTGGTTTCCACATGTACTTTAAAATACCTACAGTCTCCCTCACACTGAAAAATGGGCGCTCACCATGGCTGGCGTCCGTTTGCTGCTCTGATTGTACAGTTTCCTACAGAAGACTCAGCGCTCATGGCGCTGCCGGGGCTCCTGTGGCTTGGTTGGGTTAGTATGGGAGCATGCCAAACATGTGCATATGCATCCCTCCCTCCAAGACGCAGCGTCGACACAACCCAAACGCAAGACACATTATACACACTCGCATGGGTTCTCCTAAACCTGCTGGCGACCTGTGACCTGTCTTAGGGCGAAGGGAGTCCAAAGAAAATTAAAATTGCCCCTTGGTGGGGTCTTGGTTCTGCTCAGTCTCTCCAGGCTGCTGCGTTTCGGCCCGAACACGGCCTACTCAGCGAGGCTGCGCGTGGGTATCTGCAGAGGCAGGAATGGGAGAACTATGGACGAATCCACGCAAAAACGAAGCGACGACACCAAAATCCGTCAAATGACGGCGTAGAATGTTTCTGAAACGACACACCTGAGTAGAATCCAATTGTGCATCAGAAGCACATTTTTATAGAAATTATAGTCATCTCTGGATTTTTTAAATCCAGAAATTCATACGCATAAAATGGCGGCGCGCAGGAGCGGCTCCTAGCGAAGCGCCAGAAAATGGAAAAATAATGGAATTGTAAACGTATGTATCACGTAGTCTTGAAAATAAGGAGACACACATTAATAAATAAACATACAGATTCCACCCACACTAATAGAAGCTTCAAAAAGTCAAGAATTCGAAAATCAATCGAAGAGACTTCAATGAATCAGGTATAAACTACAGGTATGCTTCTCTTGCATGCCGCATACACATTGCTCGTCTCGTGTCTCCGTGAACGAGCCTTGTAGCAGCGCCAACAACGATAACAACGATAGGACGCGATAGAGGGATTGATTAGAAAGATTGCAGATGATTAGCGGTCAGATCAGGGTGATTAGACATACACACAAGTGCATAGCAACGTTCTTCGCGTGCGCCCCTTTTGTCCTCTCACCTTGCTTCACTTCCCAGCGGTAGGTAAGGTAGGTACGCCCAGGCGGGGCCACCCCCTGGTGGAGTCAAGATTGACGCTGAGATGGGCACGTTTGCCCAAGTGGGAAGTGCATACTCGCGCATGCACACACGCATTGAAGGGTAGGCCACGCGAAGTGCGCACGGTAAACCTTGTTTAGGCTACCCAGGGGCTCCTCGGTACGTTCTTTAAGAGAACCTGAGGAGTCCCTTAACGCTTGCTTGCTTGATAAGGGTAGCTGCTCCTGCAGCGTGTTTGCGGACAGTGTATTATAGGTCACGCTGAGAAGGGTATAATACCTGGAGCGTGGCTTGGTTCCTCCGCCGCAAACGCCCTTTCATTTGCCTTTGTTTTACAGGTGGGCAAGTAGGGTGAGTGGTGCAGCAGCATTTTTTTATTCCCTGCTAAACAAGGGCGCAGATCACACAAACAAGTAACTCCGCTCCGCCTGTGGCAGAGCAGGGAGTCCGACTTCATCGACATCTGCGCCTTGCACGCGAGAGCACTCCTTCCCTCCAAGCCCTAACAGGGGAAACGCGTTGTGGCGTCCCCTGTCAGGCCACAGTTGCTTAGTAGCGCTGTGTTCTCTTGCCATTTCACAGGAGGGTCGCTAGGACCCAAGAGACCTTCATCCTCGCAACGCCCAGTAGAGTGTGGGTGTAGGAGTGGTAGTCCTGAGTGGGGGCTAGAGCCAGTTGCCCAGTGCTCGCCCACCAGGATGGTGCCACTGTAGGGTGTGTAGGACCTGTAGGGGGTGTGTCACTGTCCCACCCTTTTCCTGCAATTTTAGCGGGGTTGGTCGTCTGTGGCAGTGGTTAGGTCAGTGTTTTGGCCACATAGCAAAACGGCGTTTTGCATGCCTTCATAGCCTTTGGCCACCCCTCCCTGTAGTAGACAGATAGGTAGGGAAAACAATACCTGGATTAGCACGCTGGGTATTCCCCAAAGGTTTTGCGCCAGCACAGAAATTGGGCGCATAGGGGAGGGGAGACCCGGGGCGTACCCCGTGGCATCAATAAGCCAGCCCTCCAGGTTCAGCAAGGGCGCAGACTTGGGTATAATTAGGACACCACTTCTGCGGCTTGCTCTCAGGACCTTAGGACTAGCTCACTCACACATACGCTTTGGCAGGTAAGGGTAAGGTTCAGTCCCTAGCTTTAGTCTTGGAGGCAAGCGTCTCAGCGAGCCTCAACAACTCACCAAGCTTGTTCTGGGACAAGTAGTCAACCAGAACTGAGTTTAGGCGTCCCTCAGGTAGAACAAATGCAGAGAAGGGCTCCCAGGTGGCCTCTTCGACTCCAAACCCTTCCCAGAGGGTGAGGAAGCGCCAACGCTGGCGATAGCGGTGGCGTAGGACAGACTTCACCAGGTAGAAGCCCTCCTTAGCCATCTCCTCGGCGTTCATGTCGGGGAGTTCACCTTCAACTTCCATAGGGCTGGCAGCCCCTTGTAGGTCCAGAGCGGCGATTTCCTCGTCGTTCAGCTCCCACTCCTCCCCACAGAGGTCTTCAGGATCATGGTAGCGCTTCAGGTGTTGAGCGGCGCACACCAGGGTCCCCCCTAGACGGGGAGAACACCGCACCGTGATACGGTGACCATCCACAGATAGAATCTTGTACCGCCCGAAGTATGGGTCATCGCTGGTAGAGCGAGGCCAGGCGGGTAGTCGACTGTGGTGCACCAGCACCCAGTCCCCCTCTTGGTAGGTGGCCGGTACTCGGTGCTTGTTCTTCTTGTTCCACTGACGCTCCCTCACTCTCTGGAGCATAGCCTTGGCCTTGTCCACCTTCGCTTGTTGCTCTTGGACCCACTCACCCACAGAAGAATGGGTGTCCTCTGGATAGGGGGCATGTAGGAACCACGCCGGGCGCCCCATGAATAGCTCATGTGGCGAGTAGCCAGTAGCTGAACTCTCTTGGGAGTTCATCATCAAGGATATGACGGGGAGTAGTCTCACCCAGTCTCTGGTGCGTTCAGTTTTGCACCATATTCTGACGTTCTCCTTCAGGACACGAATCTGTCGCTCACATAGGGGGTTGCTCGTGTGAGAGTAGGGAATCCCCGTAGACACCTGGACATTGAGGGACCTCAGGACCCTCTTGTACCAGCCAGTATCTGAGCGTACTCGTACGCCCTCATCGGAGTTGATCTCCTTGGGCGCCCCATAGACACAAAACCACTCCTCCAGGAGTATCTTGATAGTCTCCTCTCCGGTAATGTGCTTGGTACATGGGAACACCCTGGTAAACCTGGTCAACCCACAGGTTACCACGAGGGCGAAGTCATAGCCCCCGAACTTCGGCATCTCCGTGTAGTCCACGTATAGAACACTGTTAGCACAGTGAGGGATGGGCAGGGTCGAGTAGAGACCTCTGTCCCTGATATCCCCTGGTTTACAGGACCTGCACGGGCACTTGTCCACGATAGGCTGGAGGGTTTTCCGCAGTTGGTCGTCAGTCCACGTAGTGTGGAACCACTGCTTGAACAGCCTCAGGGTACGGTCAGCACCCACATGACCACTGGACTCATGGGTCCACTTCAGCAGCGCTGGGACTCGGTCACTAGGCACCACGATGCGGTCCTCGTGCCAGAGGTAGCTCTTGTCCCGCTTCCACTGGTCTTGGTTGACCAGGAGGGGTTCAAGGCGTTTCTCCAGGCGCCGGTAGATATCCCCAAACTCCTGTAGGTACCCCGACTGTTGGAGTCCATCCAGGGGGCGTATCATGGTCATGTTCAGGTCCAGCTGTACGTCCATACGGCTGAACGCCTCCTTAGCCAGCGCTTCAGACCGGGTACCAATCAGGGCGTCGAAGTTGTTGCGGCTGATGTAGTCGGCGCACTCGTTCTTCACTCCCTGGATATGGTGTACCGTCAGCCGTAGTTGACTGAGGTAGGTCCACCAGCGCCGTAGCTTGGCCTTCTCAGGTGGGGGACCCTTCTGGAAACTGCGGACCGGTTCTTGGTCGCATAGCCAAACCACAGGGTTACTCCCCAACAGTCGTGCTTGTGAAGATAGCACCAGCATACCCGCGAGCAATTCTTGCTCATAGGTGGAGTAGTTCCCCCTGGCCTGGTTCCACTTCCAGTTCCAGTGGCCCATAGGTACTAGGACCCACTTGTCGTCAGGGTAGCTGTGCTTGAGGGTTCCATCTCGGTTGAGACCTTCCGTCCCCCATTGGGAAATGGCCGAGTCGAACTCCTCCTTCTCTAGTGCTTGCCATTGGAACAACGTTCCACCACCGCCCACATTGCTGGCGTCGGTCACCAGGATAATCTCCCCTTGTGCCCTAGGCACGCCCAAGCACTTAGCGTTGGCTACCTTGTCTTTGAGCTCGTCAAACGCTTGTTGCTCTTGTGGGCCCCAGCGCCAAGTAGTACTCTTCTTGATCAAGTCCGTCAGAACGGCGCTGGTATAGGGGAAGTTCTTGATGTGGCGGCGATAGAAGTTGCACGCCCCAATGAAACTGCGTACATCATGAAGTCCTTTCTTGGGGTCTTCGTGTCGTACCTTGGCATCCATCAGGGGTTTGGCCTTAGAGGCCGCTGGGGTCCACCACCCATAGCCAACGTCAAACCCCAAGTACTGCATAGTCTCCTGCATGAACTCACACTTCTCCAGCTTGAGTCGTGTGTGGTTCTCCTGGCAGACCGCAAAGAACTCACCCAAGAGGATTAGGTGATCCTCCTGGGTATTGGTCCCGAGGCATACATCGTCGATGTGAGCCTCCATCTGGGCCCCACGGGATATGAGCTCCTGCACCTTAGGTCTCCTTCGTAGGATGGACAAGATCTTGTTCATCAGCTCTTGGAACAGAGCGGGTGCGTTAGCCACGCCAAACGGCATGACCTTCCACTTGAATACCCTCCCCTGAGGGGTGATGAAGGCCAGTAGTTCCTGCGCGTTGGGCGTCAGGTCCACTTGCCAGAATCCACTTCGCTTGTCCATCTTGGTCTTGTAGCGACAGGAGGCTATCTTCTCCAGGGTAGACTCCATATTGGGAATGGACCCTGAGTGGTTCAACGTCTTCTTGTTCAGCTCTCCATAGTCCACTACCAGCCGTTTGGCTGTAGACCCAGGTTTAGCCACCAGGAAACAGGGGCTGCAGTGTAGGGGGTAGTCCCCGTCCTTGTACTCCAGGACTAGGCCAGCGTCGATACATTCTTGTATCTGTCGCTCAATCTCGTCGGCCTGCTCTTTAGGAGCTGGATAGGGTCTCCTCCGGATCTTGTGACCCACTAACTCGGGTTTCAGCTTCAGATCCATCTGTACCAGCTTGTCGCATGAGGCTGGAGGGGGTAGTTCTCCGAACACCTCCAGATAGGTCCTTATCAGCTTCTGTACCCGCGGGTCCAATACCTTGATCTTGTCCTCCATGTCCTCGTCGGAGTGTAAGTTGCTTGCCCCTTGAAGAGACGTCGGGAGGTGGTCCTCCACCGACTCTTCGCCCGTGGTAGTATCCTTCAGCCCTTGGTAGGCATATAGAAGGTCTTGCTCGACCATCTCCGGTGGACGATGGCAACATAGGCACGCTCGAGGGGGTTCACATACACATTCCTGCGAGAGGTCGTCCTCTTCTGGGGTCCTCACATGGGCACCCCATACGCTCTTCATGAGCTTGAGATCTACCTCCCTTTTGCCAGGTGGTGATCTTCTGTTCGAGGTCCTCCTTCAGTTGGGATAGGTCTCCCATACGTCCTTGCTTCAGTGGCCAGGAGCTGCGGGTAGGCTTCGCGTAGCATAGCTTTTTCGCCACCAACTTCCTTTTGGAATCCACATACTCCCTGAGCCTGGATCGAGGGTCCAGCTCCTCATCCACGGGGTCTTCTACCCTCATGGAGAGTAGGGGTTTCAGTGGGGCGACGTACTCGGCGTTCTCCACTTCCTCCACCGCGGTCTGCACGAAGAAGGCGTCGTGCTCAGTTTCGTCGTCTGAGTGGATAGAGCTAGGTAGCTCAGATAGTCCACACTCAGAGACTCCATCAGGTACAGGTACATGACAGGGAGAGTTGGGGGCGTTGGTGTCAGTCACGACGTACTCATCTCCTCCGGGTGTAGTTTCAACAGCATCTTGAGGTCGTAGGCGATCCTTCAAGTCACCCAAGGCGAGTCCATCGCTTTCTCCTTGTATAGCCTGGACCAGAGTAGGGTCCAGGTCTTCCGAGGGGATCGTGGTAAGACTTCCGTCCACCACGCTGAGCATACTCCCCCATCCGGGCTTCCCAATGGGCGTCTTGCGTCCCAGAGGCACGTAGATGGCCTCATCAGGTAATCGCACCGAGCTGATAGTCAGCTTGTCAAGGAGGGTTCGCCAGTACTCGTTGCCCCCATGGGCTCCCCAATCGGGGGAACACAGGACCATACGGGAAGGTTCCAAGGCCACCTTGGTCAGCACCTTCCCCAGTTCACTGAATCTGGGGTTCCCGTAGGCCATCCCGAAAGAGGGCCAGTAAAATTTGTAGCTGCAGTTCTTCCCCTTGCTGCAGTATAGGTCCAGTACATGCTGCTTGTCGCTGGCCATCAACTCCACACTTAGGTCTTCTCGAGAGTAACCCAACTCCTTCAGACCTTGGTCTAGGACTTCCCCCAATAGTTGATAGTCCTCAGTTTTGGAGGCCGCCATCATGTTCCAAGGCTCCTCCTTCGATAGTCTCAGGTAACTCGAGGTATTGAAGCGGTATGGGGTGCTTCACCCATACCCGCTGAACAGCCTGTGGCGCTCTTCGCCAGGCCAGATGAGGAATTTTCCTGTTGATGCTACGGCATCTTGATTTCTGTGGGATTTCTGTAAAATACCCCAGAAATCGTCATTTTACGTATTTTCTGGGCTGGCGACGACAGTCGTCGCCTGCGCGACGCAGCCCCAGATCGAGAATTTAACTCTCGATTTCTAAGGATTTTAGGCAATTTTATTATTGTTTTATCGTTTTTAGAAATAAAAGATTGTAGCGTGACCTTTTTCGCGGCGATCCGCGAAGGTCCATTTTTGCGAAAAGTGGCGCGTTCACGCATTTTTCAAAAAATGCTGAGGCGATTCCAGGAATCGCTCAGACGCCTATGGCGTAGCCCAACAGTGGGCCTTCTCATATGTAGGTTGAATTGGCGCAGAAACGCGTCGTGTCGGCTATGCGACGCGTTGGGGGGAGACGCGCAAAATGAGTGTTTTTGACTCAAAAATCACTTTATTTTGTTGTTTTTCGCCCAGAAACCACTGGTTGGCCCAGTTTGGGCAGGATCTCAGTGGAGATCCTGATGGCAACGCCTCGTAGCCGTCAGATTTTCTGATGCCGGCGACGCCGTCGCCTTCATTTCGCCCCTTTTTCTAAGCTATTTTATAGTTTAGAGGTGATACATATACATTGTACATGGCAACGCATTTATTTTGCATATTATTTTACATATACCATCTCTTTGTCCATAGACGCCAGATTGTGTCCGCGGACGCTCCCCGTAGGGTGAGCAAGGATTCCAAGACCATTTACGCAACTCCAATGGAATCGAAGTTTGGAATAGACTTCATGTAGTACTTGGAGAGGTTGGGGTGATGGGTTGAAGGATTTTCAATTTTTCCAATTTTTCTGTGGACGCACGGACATCACCCCCGCCGAAAATGCTTCAAAATGGTCTTGCCGCTGTCCGCGTGGTTCACTAGCGGACCTGTCGATGAGCTCCCACAACGTCGAGTGGTATCCTGCTGCCTGGTCTTCGACAACTCCCGCAGCGCAACAGACTGCAGCCTAAGGTATTGCACTGGTGGAAATACAGTGCAAGAAGGGACGCCTGGGCCAAGACTGGCCCCCAAGGCAACAGCAGCGACGACGACAGCCCTGAGATCAACTCCAGGAGCTCCTGCGACGACGACGACGATCCCAGCAGAGGTCTTCAGGAAATCTGGACCGTGCAGCAGCTTGACGAGTGGTGTGGATGGCAAATCCCAAGAGCAACGACAGCAGGTCGCGCGGAAGCGCCCCGCGTCCACCAGTAACCAAATCAGGCGCGCTAATTCGTCGCCTTGGGTGGGTTGACCCTCCGGGAGGTCCCTTCCTAAATTGGCGTGGGGCGCCTTGGGTAGGAAATGACCCTAAATCCCCCAAATCAGGTGCGTTCATTCGTCACCTTGGGTTGGGAATATACCCTAAAAGGCACGAGGAATTCGTCGCCTTGGGCAGGAAATGGCCCTAAATTCAGGCGCGAGGAAGTCGTTGCCTTGGGTTTCACCCTAAATAATTTTTTCCGAATTTATTGAATTTTTGATTTCCATGCCCATGGAGAAAAAGGGCCAATATGTGCGCCTAAGCGCCATCAGTCAGGGCGGAAGGCCCTGCAGCGCCCCTGGTCTGGTCACCAGAGGCTACGAGGAGTGCCAGGGACCAGTGTGGTCGCCTGAGGGGCAATTGCCCTATGAATATTTCAAGAACCAAAAAAAAAAAAAATTAATTTTTCTTTTTACATGTGTGTGGTGCTCCCCCCCATGTAAATTACTCACGAAGCCCCCCCCCCTCCCACTGTCCTGCTGAATCAGAGTTGAAACCAGGGCACTGCAGGGGTCAGAGCGCCTCCTTGGCCTTGCCTTCCTTTGGATATAGGTAAGGCTTCTAAGGAGGGGGGTGAAGCGGTATGGGGTGCTTCACCCATACCCGCTGAACAGCCTGAGGCGCTCTTCGCCAGGCCAGATCAGGAATTTTCCTGTTGATGCTACGGCATCTTGATTTATGTGGGATTTCTGTAAAATACCCCAGAAATCGTCATTTTACGTTTTTTCTGGGCTGGCGACGACAGTCGTCGCCTGCGCGACGCAGCCCCAGATCGAGAATTTAACTCTCGATTTCTAAGGATTTTAGGCAATTTTATTATTGTTTTATCGTTTTTAGAAATAAAAGATTGTAGTGTGACCTTTTTCGCGGCGATCCGCGAAGGTCCATTTTTGCGAAAAGTGGCGCGTTCACGCATTTTTCAAAAAATGCTGAGGCGATTCCAGGAATCGCTCAGACGCCTATGGCGTAGCCCAACAGTGGGCCTCTTCATATGTAGGTTGAATTGGCGCAGAAACGCGTCGTGTCGGCTATGCGACGCGTTGGGGGGAGACGCGCAAAATGAGTGTTTTTGACTCAAAAATCACTTTATTTTGTTGTTTTTCGCCCAGAAACCACTGGTTGGCCCAGTTTGGGCAGGATCTCAGTGGAGATCCTGATGGCGACGCCTCGTAGCCGTCAGATTTTCTGATGCCGGCGACGCCGTCGCCTTCATTTCGCCCCTTTTTCTAAGCTATTTTATAGTTTAGAGGTGATACATATACATTGTACATGGCAACGCATTTATTTTGCATATTATTTTACATATACCATCTCTTTGTCCATAGACGCCAGATTGTGTCCGCGGACGCTCCCCGTAGGGTGAGCAAGGATTCCAAGACCATTTACGCAACTCCAATGGAATCGAAGTTTGGAATAGACTTCATGTAGTACTTGGAGAGGTTGGGGTGATGGGTTGAAGGATTTTCAATTTTTCCAATTTTTCTGTGGACGCACGGACATCACCTCCGCCGAAAATGCTTCAAAATGGTCTTGCCGCTGTCCGCGTGGTTCACTGGCGGACCTGTCGATGAGCTCCCACAACGTCGAGTGGTATCCTGCTGCCTGGTCTTCGACAACTCCCGCAGCGCAACAGACTGCAGCCTAAGGTATTGCACTGGTGGAAATACAGTGCAAGAAGGGACGCCTGGGCCAAGACTGGCCCCCAAGGCAACAGCAGCGACGACGACAGCCCTGAGATCAACTCCAGGAGCTCCTGCGACGACGACGACGATCCCAGCAGAGGTCTTCAGGAAATCTGGACCGTGCAGCAGCTTGACGAGTGGTGTGGATGGCAAATCCCAAGAGCAACGACAGCAGGTCGCGCGGAAGCGCCCCGCGTCCACCAGTAACCAAATCAGGCGCGCTAATTCGTCGCCTTGGGTGGGTTGACCCTCCGGGAGGTCCCTTCCTAAATTGGCGTGGGGCGCCTTGGGTAGGAAATGACCCTAAATCCCCCAAATCAGGTGCGTTCATTCGTCACCTTGGGTTGGGAATATACCCTAAAAGGCACGAGGAATTCGTCGCCTTGGGCAGGAAATGGCCCTAAATTCAGGCGCGAGGAAGTCGTTGCCTTGGGTTTCACCCTAAATAATTTTTTCCGAATTTATTGAATTTTTGATTTCCATGCCCATGGAGAAAAAGGGCCAATATGTGCGCCTAAGCGCCATCAGTCAGAGCGGAAGGCCCTGCAGCGCCCCTGGTCTGGTCACCAGAGGCTACGAGGAGTGCCAGGGACCAGTGTGGTCGCCTGAGGGGCAATTGCCCTATGAATATTTCAAGAATCAAAAAAAAAAAATTAATTTTTCTTTTTACATGTGTGTGGTGCTCCCCCCCATGTAAATTACTCACGAAGCCCCCCCCCCTCCCACTGTCCTGCTGAATCAGAGTTGAAACCAGGGCACTGCAGGGGTCAGAGCGCCTCCTTGGCCTTGCCTTCCTTTGGATATAGGTAAGGCTTCTAAGGAGGGGGGTGAAGCGGTATGGGGTGCTTCACCCATACCCGCTGAACAGCCTGAGGCGCTCTTCGCCAGGCCAGATCAGGAATTTTCCTGTTGATGCTACGGCATCTTGATTTATGTGGGATTTCTGTAAAATACCCCAGAAATCGTCATTTTACGTCTTTTCTGGGCTGGCGACGACAGTCGTCGCCTGCGCGACGCAGCCCCAGATCGAGAATTTAACTCTCGATTTCTAAGGATTTTAGGCAATTTTATTATTGTTTTATCGTTTTTAGAAATAAAAGATTGTAGTGTGACCTTTTTCGCGGCGATCCGCGAAGGTCCATTTTTGCGAAAAGTGGCGCGTTCACGCATTTTTCAAAAATGCTGAGGCGATTCCAGGAATCGCTCAGACGCCTATGGCGTAGCCCAACAGTGGGCCTTTTCATATGTAGGTTGAATTGGCGCAGAAACGCGTCGTGTCGGCTATGCGACGCGTTGGGGGGAGACGCGCAAAATGAGTGTTTTTGACTCAAAAATCACTTTATTTTGTTGTTTTTCGCCCAGAAACCACTGGTTGGCCCAGTTTGGGCAGGATCTCAGTGGAGATCCTGATGGCGACGCCTCGTAGCCGTCAGATTTTCTGATGCCGGCGACGCCGTCGCCTTCATTTCGCCCCTTTTTCTAAGCTATTTTATAGTTTAGAGGTGATACATATACATTGTACATGGCAACGCATTTATTTTGCATATTATTTTACATATACCATCTCTTTGTCCATAGACGCCAGATTGTGTCCGCGGACGCTCCCCGTGGGGTGAGCAAGGATTCCAAGACCATTTACGCAACTCCAATGGAATCGAAGTTTGGAATAGACTTCATGTAGTACTTGGAGAGGTCGGGGTGATGGGTTGAAGGATTTTCAATTTTTCCAATTTTTCTGTGGACGCACGGACATCACCCCCGCCGAAAATGCTTCAGTATGTTCCGACTGCTCCAGTGGCACAGACTCTCTGCCACTGCCGTGGTCCACGTACAGGAGGTAGGGCGCTTGCAGCGTCAGGGATTGTATCTGGGAGTGCTGCACGAAGAAGTCAGTACCCAGTACAAAGTCGAAGGCCTCAGTGTCCATCACATAGAACCGATGGGCGATAGTTCGAGAGCCCATAGGTACCTCCACTTCACAGTCCCCGCAGCTGTGCACCACATGTCCATCCCCCACGCGTATAGCGGCGGTGGTCATGGTGTTCTTCAGGCTCCCACAAGGTAAAATTTTCTTGGCCACTATAGATATTGTGGCGCCAGTATCCAGTACCCCCAGGTATTCGCGTCCCCCTAGTCGGATACGTACCCAAAACACCAGGTCTTGGGTGCCACCAGAGCGTCCCCGTCAGAATTCCGCGGGACAGGTCACCTCGAACCCCTTGTTCCGCAATTTGCGGGCCATCCTCATGAAACGGCTTTCTTCTTGGCGTTGCCGTCATCACCACCTTCATGCTCACGCTTGGCTCCTTGTTCTTGCTGGGCCTGCGTCTGTGAGCGTGTGGTAGGTCCAGACTGCCCTCCAGAGGGCTCGGAGTTCCCCCCTGGATTAGGGTTGGGGTTACCTCCGTTTCTTGTCCTTGTTCTTGTTGTCGTTCTGGCGGTTAGCGCCTCCTCCTCGTCCACCTTGACCCTTGTCTTGACCACCTTGACCACGTCCTTTCGACTTGCCCTTGCCGGAGTCGTTGCCTTTGGCCTTGCCTCCACCTTTGCCTGAGCCTTTGCCAGGATCTTCCCCCTTAAGCTTCGCCGATAGGCGTTGCTTATGGTAGCACTCATCCTCGTAGTGCTTCCGCTTACCGCAGAATGCACACGTGATGGTGCAGCGGTAATGATCCGGCAGCTTCACTTTGGCGCCGGTGATCTTTTCCTCCTGCTTCCCCTGGACTACAAAGCAGTCTCGCTGCTCGCAGTCGGAGGCGTGCTGTAGGTGGCCCTGCTCATCTCTGGCATCACACCAGAATAGCTCCTTCACGTTCTCCATTAGACGGGCGTGGGCGTGTTTGGGGGTAGTCCCCTGCCCAGGTCGGGACCCTTGGTACCCTTTGCCTCCAGAACCTCCACCAGCACGGTAGTTGTTCAGGTGCTGGTCGCTCTCCTTCTCCAGCGCCATCTCCAGGAGCAGCACGCATAGATCCTCGTAGCGGAGGGATCTAGCCTTGCGCTCAGCCGTCAGACGGCACTCGTTTCATAGCTCTCGGGGGAGCTTGGCGCACAACCAGAACAGCAGGTCGTCACTGCTGTAGGAGCCGGGCGTCAGTCGTCCAGCCCAGTGATCCAAGTCCGCCAACAGCTCGGAGACCCTGCCAGGTTTGGGGTTGTTGGGCAGCACGGGCAGGTTCTGGATCTCGGCCCTGATGGAGAGGTCGGTCTCGTAGGTCGGGTACTGCCTCTCCAGGGCAACCAACACGTCGGCAAAGGTGGCGGAGTTAGTGACGATCTGCCTGACCTGCTTCTCCAGGTACTTGGTCTTGCAGCACTGCAGGAGCAGATCGCACTTCACTCGCCCACTCGCGTGGGTTTGGCCTGTCAGTCGTAGGAACCGGCCAAAGTTCTCAGCAAACTCGCTGAGGTCCTTGCCTGTGAACTCAGGCAAGTTCACCACTATCTTGCAGGTGGCAATAGCCTTCGCCTCCTGAGCTCGGCGTCCTTCAGGGCGTCGGGTCTTCTTCTTCTTCTTCTTCTTCTTCTTACCCTTGGGGTCCTCGGGGTCCTCAGGGTCCTCGTCGTCTGAGGGCGAAGAAGAGTCCATCGACGGCGGCTCGTCGTCGGAGGGGTCTCCGCCAAGATCACTGGAGCCATAGGGCTCCACGTCCACCATTGCCCTTAGGGCTGTCAGCCCCAGCCGGTCCAGCTCGGCCCTCGTCGAGTTTGTCACGTGGCTGTAGGGCGGCTGGGCCGTTCTCGGGACGAATGGACTTCTCGGTACTGCTGCAGGAGTCGGCATCGGTCGGCTCCTCAGGCTCCCCAGGGTATTTGTCAACCCTGCCGCCCGGTGGTTAGCCTGTACTCGGTGGGGTGACATTCCCACCGTCGTAGGTGACGCATGGGACGGGATCATCAGGGGCTCCAGTTTCTCCCTGATTTCTTGCGTGAGGTCGCTCACGATTTGCGAAGTGGCTCCTCGGAGCACCTCGTTGATCTCTGACCGCGTCAGGGACCTGTTGGAGGATCTTCCCGATCCTCTACTCCTGCCTCCCAGAGACTCTGGTCCTTTCCTCAACCCACTCAAGGGTGCATACCCAGGTGCATACCCAGGAGCATACCCAGGAACTTCCATGTAGGTTCCAGTGGCATGGAGTGGATGGGGATAGTCAGCTGCATACCATCGCGGCGCAGCGCTGGAAGCCACAGGCTCACTGGCAGTAGTTGCCTCATGGAGCGCAGTGGTTGGTGGGCCCATACCATAGGCGGGGTAGGGAGGCATGCCAGTAAAGCCTGTGCCCTCTGCCATAGGTAGGTTGGTTGTGGAAGTGGATGTTGTGGCGGCTGGGAGTGTGGTGGTTATGGGAGAGGGTGATGCAGGGAGGCCAGAAGCGCTTGGTGCGCCTTCGAAGGTAGGGATACTCGTCAGGTCTTGCCCTTGTTCCTCTCCTTCGTCTGCTTCTCCTCCAGCATCCTTCTCGCTCTCGTTCTCTCTCTTCCTCTTCACAGGCTGAGGCTGAGAGACCACTTCCTCCACCGACAGGGCCCCGAAGGCCGTCTGGAGGCCATCCAGGGAGTCCTCCGCCGTATCCACTGGCCCATGTAAGGGCTCCACCGAAGGTACAGCGCCAGGCGCCGGCCTTGCCGGTGCCTCAGGCGCTGGCGCCGTCTTCACGTCGGCGTCCACTCTTCCTGGATCCATCTTAATCCGCCCTTTTGCTTATATTTGCCTGCTCGGAGCACTGGTTGTACGGCGCGGGGTCGCTGCCGGTGCACAGAGACAGGCTGCCTCTTGCTACCAGAAAAGTTTATAGTGTTTTCAGCACTGTGTTTTTGCTTCTCCTGCTGCTTGTTGTTGCTGTAGGGTATCCTGCTGCTTGTTTTGGATGATGAAAAGCTTTTGTTTGTTGAAATACAGTAAAGCCAAGTCAATCCAGGATAGCCCAAGCCAATAGTATGCAAGGAGAAGGTAATTCAGGATCAAAGCATGAAGGGCTGCAGTGTAAACAGTGAAAGATGATTGGACATTCACAGAAACTACAGCTCAGGTCACAAATGAATGCATATTCACAAAGATAGCAGAAATGTTTTAGGAAAAGAGTTAGAAAACTGCCTCAGGATCACTCTCTCTCCATAGTGCCATCTTAGGAGATGTGCACTCTTTGTTTTGGGTCCCATATGTGCTGAGGTGGCATGGTATGTGGCGATGAGGTCACTGCCATGTCACATGGGATCTTCCTACGTAGCTAGGCTGACCAGGAATTGAACCCAGGACCTCTCACAAAGAGGTGCCTAGCCCCCTATGGTGCATACCACTAGGGCAGATAAGTATTCATGGAAAAACATAGATAAATTCATAGGCTCTACCTTAGGTATGTCAGTGCTCAGTCAACTCAGGAAAAGATGTTTTACTTCACATTGAAAGGGGATTAAGGGGTCCACTCCATATCCTGATTGGGTGTTTGGTTCCATAGGTCAAAATGTGTTATCACCACTTTTGGTTGGACCAATACTAAGATTGAAATGCATGGATGCTCAGTGCATCTCTAATACAACTAGAGTATGCCTCAAAGCAAAGGAAAAGCACTTTTTCTTACTTTGACTCCTAACAAGGCCCGCCGAGAGAAAAGTTTATAGTGGTTTCAACACTGTGATTTTGTCTCTCCTGCTGCTTGCTGCTGGTGTAGGGTTTCCTGCTGCTTGTTTTTGGAGATGAAAAGCTTTTGTTTGCTGAAATACAGTAAATCCAGGATAGCCCAAGCCAGAGGTGTGCAAGGAGAAGAGAATCAGGATCAAAGCATGAAGGGCGGCAGTGTAAACAGTGAAAGATGCAAGGATATTCACAGAAACTGCAACTCAGGTCAAATCGGAATGCATATTCACAAAGATAGCTGAAATGTTTTGGAAAAGAGTTGGAAAACTGCCCCATGGTCACTCTATCTCAATAGTGCCATCTCAGGAGATGTGCACTCTTTGTTTTGGGTCCCATAAGTGCTGAGGTGGCAGGGCATGTGGCGATGAGGTCACTGCCATGTCACATGGGATCTTCCTACTTAGCTAGGCTGACCAGGAATTGAACCCAGGACCTCTCAAAAAGAGGTGCCCAGCCCCCTAGGGTGCATACCACTAGGATAGCTAAGAATTCATGGAAAAACATAGATAAATTCATAGGCTCTGACCTGGATATGTCAGTACTCAGTCAACTCAGGAGAAGATGATTTGCCTCACATTGAACGGGGATCAAGGGGTCCACTCCATATCCTGATTGGGTGTTTGGTTCCATAGGTCAAAATGTGTTATCACCATTTTTGGTGGGACCAATACTAAGATAGAAATGCCTGGATGCTCAGTGCATCTCTAATACAACTAGAGTATGCCTCAAAGCATTGGAAAAGCACTTTTTCTTACTCCCCCCTTGTGCTGTTCTGGCCACCACTGTCACATTTTAGGAAAAAGGGATTTTTTCTTGGCCTTTCCTTGGTTTCCACATCTACTTTAAAATACCTATAGTTTCCCTCACACAGAAAAATGAGCGCCCACCATGGCTGGCACTCTTATGCTGCTCTGTTTGTAACATTTCCTACAGAAGACTCAGCGGTCATGGCGCTGCCGGGGCTCCAGTGGCTTGGTTGGGTTAGTTTGGGAGCATGCCAAAACATGTGCATGTGTATCCCTCCCTCCAAGACGCAGCGCGACACAAACCCAACGCAAGACACATTATACACACTCGCATGGGTTCTCGTAAACCTGCTGGCGACCTGTGACCTGTCTTAGGGCGAAGGGAGTCGTAAAAAAATTAAATTGCCCCTTGGTGGGGTCTTGGGTTCTGCTCAGTCTCTCCAGGCTGCTGCGTTTCGGCCCAAACACGGCCTACTCAGCGAGGCTGCGCGTGGGTATCTGCAGAGGCAGGAATGGGAGAATTATGGACGAATCCGCGCAAAAGCGAAGCGACGACACCAAAATCCGTCAAATGACGGCCTAGAATTTCTCTAAGACAACACACCTGAGCAGAATCCAATTGTGCATCAGAAGCACATTTTTATAAAAATTATAGTCATCTCTAGATTGTTTAAATCAAGAAATTCCTGCGCATAAAAAGGCGGCGCGCAGGAGCGGCTCCTAGCGAAGCGCCGGAAAATGCAGAAAAAATGGCATTATAAACGTATGTCTCACGTAGTCTTGAAAATGACGAGACACACATTAATAAATAAACATACAGATTCCACCTACACTAATAGAAGTATCAAAAATTCAAGAATTCGAAAATCAACGAAAAAGACTTCAATAAATCAGGTATAAACTACAGGTATGCTCGTCTCGTACGCCGCATACACATTGCTCGTCTCGTGTCTCCGTGAACGAGTCTTGTAGCAGCGCTAACAACGATAGGACGCGATAGAGGGATTGATTAGAAAGATTGCCGATTATTAGAGGTCAGATCTGGGTGATTAGACATACACACAAGTGCATAGCCACGTTCTTCGCGTGCGCCCCTCACGTGCCCACTTGTTCTCTCTCTCCAGCGGTAGGTAAGGTGAGTAAGCCCAGGTGGGGCCACCCCCTGGTGGAGTCGTGATTGAGGTACAGATAGGCAGGTTTGTCCAACGCAGTCGTGCATGCTCGCGCATTCACACACGCATTAAAGGGTAGGCCACGCGAAGTGCGCACGGTAAACCTTGTTTAGGCTACCCAGGGGCTCCTCGGTACGTTCTTTAAGAGAACCTGAGGAGTCCCTTAAAGCTTGCTTGCTTGACAGGGGAGCTGATCCTTCAGCGCGTTTGCGGACAGTGTATTATAGGTCACACTGAGAACCGTATAATATGGGGAGTGTGGCTTCATTCCTCCGCCGCAAACACCCCTTCATTTGCCTTTGCTTTACAGGTGGGCAGGTAGGGTGATTGGTGCAGCAGCATACCATTTTTTTCATGCCCTGCTAAACAAGGGCGTCAGATCACACAAACAAATAACTCCCCTCTGCCTGTGGCAGAGCAGGGAGTCCGACTCCTTCGACATCTGCGCCGTGCACGCAGAAGAGCACCTCTTCCCTCCAAGCCCTAGCAGGGGAAACGCGTTGTGGCGTCCCCTGTTAGGCCACAGTTGCTTAGCAGCGCTGTGTTCTCTTGTCTTCTTCACAGGAGGGTCGCTAGGACCCACGACATGTTCTTCAACAACACCCAGTAGGGTGTGCGTGTAGGAGTGGTAGTCCTGAGTGGGGGCTTGAGCCAGTTGCGCAGTGCTCGCCCACCAGGATGGTGCCACTGTAGGGTGTGTAGGATTTGTAGTGCGTGTGTCACTGTCCCACCCGTTTCCTGCAATTTTAGCAGGGTTGGTGGGCTGTGGCAGTTGTTAGGTCAGTGTTTTGGCCACTTAGCAAAACGGCGTTTTCATGCCTTCATAGCTTTTGGCCACCCCCCCTGTAGTAGACAGATAGGTAGGGAAAACAATACCTGGATTAGTACGCTGGGTATTCCCCAAAGGTTTTGCGCCAGCACAGAAATTGGGCGCTTAGGGGAGGGGAGACCCGGGGCGTACCCAGTGGCATCAATAAGCCAACCCTCCAGGTTTAGCAAGCGTGCAGACTTGGGTATAATTAGGACACCACTTCTGCGGCTTGCTCTCAGGACCTTAGGAATAGCACACTCACACATACGCTTTGGCAGGTAAGCGTAAGGTTCAGTCCCTAGCTTTAGTCTTGGAGGCAAGCGTCTCAGCGAGCCTCAGCAACTCACCAAGGTTGTTCTGGGACAAGTAGTCCACCAGAACTGAGTTTAGGCGTCCCTCAGGTAGAACAAATGCAGAGAAGGGCTCCCAGGTGGCCTCTTCGACTCCAAACCCTTCCCAGAGGGTGAGGAAGCGCCAACCCTGGCGATAGCGGTGGCGTAGGACAGACTTCACCAGGTAGAAGCCCTCCTTAGCCATCTCCTCGGCGTTCATGTCGGGGAGTTCACCTTCAACTTCCATAGGGCTGGCAGCCCCTTGTAGGTCCAGAGCGGCGATTTCCTCGTCGTTCAGCTCCAACTCCTCCCCGCAGAGGTCTTCAGGATCATAGTAGCGCTTCAGGTGTTGAGCAGCGCACACCAGGGTCCTCCCTAGACGGGGAGAACACCGCACTGTGATACGGTGTCCATCCACTGATAGAATCTTGTACGGCCCGAAGTATGCGTCATCGCTGGTAGAGCGTGGCCAGGCGGGTAGTCGACTGTGGTGCACCAGCACCCAGTCCCCCTCTTGGTAGGTGGCCGGTACTCGGTGCTTGTTCTTCTTGTTCCACTGACGTCCCCTCACTCTCTGGTGCATAGCCTTGGCCTTGTCCACCTTCGCTTGTTGCTCTTGGACCCATTCACCCACAGAAGAATGGATGTCCTCTGGATAGGGGGCATGTAGGAACCATGCCGGGCGCCCTAGGAATAGCTCATGGGGCGAGTAGCCAGTAGCTGAACTCTCTTGGGAGTTCATCATCAAGGATATGACGGGGAGTAGTCTCACCCAGTCTCTGGTGCGTTCCGTTTTGCACCATATCCTTACATTCTCCTTCAGGACACGGATCTGTCGCTCACATAGGGGGTTGCTCGTGTGCGAGTAGGGAATCCCCGTAGACACCACGACATTGAGGGACCTCAGGACCCTCTTGTACCAACCGGTATCTGAGCGTACTCGTACGTCCTCATCGGAGTTCATCTCCTTGGGCGCCCCATAGACACAAAACCACTCCTCCAGGAGTATCTTGATAGTCTCCTCCCCGGTAATGTGCTTGGTACATGGGAACACCCTGGTAAACCTGGTCAACCCACAGGTTACCACGAGGGCGAAGTCATAGCCCCCGAACTACGGCATCTCAGTCTAGTCCACATATAGAACACTGTTAGCACAGTGAGGGATGGGCAGGGTCGAGTAGAGACCTCTGTCCCTGATATCCCCTGGTTTACAGGACCTGCACGGGCACTTGTCCACGATAGGCTGGAGGGCTTTCCGCAGTTGGTCGTCAGTCCACGTAGTGTGGAACCACTGCTTGAACAGCCTCAGGGTACGGTCAGCACCCACATGACCGCTGGACTCATGGGTCCACTTCAGCAGCGCTGGGACTCGGTCACTAGGTACCACGATGCGGTCCTCGTGCCAGAGGTAGCTCTTGACCCTCTTCCACTGGTCTTGGCTGACCAGGAGGGGTTCAAGGCGTTTCTCCAGGCGCTTGTAGATATCCCCAAACTCCTTCAGGTACTCCGATTGTTGGAGTCCATCCAGGGGGCGTATCATTGTCATGTTCAGGTCCAAGTGGACGTCCATGCGGCTGAACGCCTCCTTAGCCAACGCTTCAGACCGGGCACCAATCAGGGCGTCGAAGTTGTTGCGGCTGATGTAGTCGGCACACTCGTTCTTCACTCCCTGGATATGGTGTACCGTCGGCCGTAGTTGACTGAGGTAGGTCCACCAGCGCCGTAGCTTGGCCTTCTCAGGTGGGGGACCCTTCTGGAAACTGCGGACCGGTTCTTGGTCCCACAGCCAGACCACAGGGTTACTCCCCAACAGTCGTACTTGTCAGGATAGCACCAGCATACCCGCGAGCAATTCCTGCTCATAGGTGGAGTAGTTCCCCCTGGCCTGGTTCCATTTCCAGTTCCAGTGGCCCAGAGGTACTGGGACCCACTTGTCGTCAGGGTAGCTGTGCTTAAGGGTTCCATCTCGGTTGAGACCTTCCGTCCCCCATTGGGAAATGGCCGAGTCGAACTCCTCCTTCTCTAGTGCTTGCCATTGGAACAACGTTCCACCACCGCCCACATTGCTGGCGTCGGTCACCAGGATAATCTCCCCTTGTGCCCTAGGCACGCCCAAGCACTTAGCGTTGGCTACCTTGTCTTTGAGCTCTTCAAACGCTTGTTGCTCTTGTGGGCCCCAGCGCCAAGTAGTACTCTTCTTGATCAAGTCCGTCAGAACGGCGCTGGTGTAGGTGAAGTTTTTGATGTGGCGGCGATAGAGGTTGCACGCCCCAATGAAACTGCGTACATCATGAAGTCCTTTCTTGGGGTCTTCGTGTCTTACCTTGGCATCCATCAGGGGTTTGGCCTTAGAGGCCGCTGGGGTCCACCACCCATAGCGAACGTCAAACCCCAGGTACTGCATGGTCTCCTGCATGAACTCACACTTCTCCAGCTTGAGTCGTTTGTGGTTCTCCTGGCAGACCGCAAAGAACTCACCCAAGAGGATTAGGTGATCCTCCTGGGTATTGGTCCCGAGGCATACATCGTCGATGTGAGCCTCCATCTGGGCACCACGGGTTATGACCTCCTGCACCTTAGGTCTCCTTCGTAGGATGGACAAGATCTTGTTCATCAGCTCTTGGAATAGAGCGGGTGCGTTAGCCACGCCAAACGGCATGACCTTCCACTTGAACACCCTCCCCTGAGGGGTGATGAAGGCCAGTAGTTCCTGTGCGTTGGGCGTCAGGTCCACTTGCCAGAATCTGCTCCTCTTGTCCATTTTGGTCTTGTAGCGACAGGAGGCTATCCTCTCCAGGGTAGACTCCATATTGGGAATGGACCCTGAGTGGTTCAGCGTTTTCTTGTTCAGCTCTCCGTAGTCCACTACCAGCCGTTTCGCTGTAGACCCAGATTTAGCCACCAGGAAACAGGGGCTGCAGTGTAGGGGGTAGTCCCCGTCCTTGTACTCCAGGACTAGGCCAGCGTCGATACATTCTTGTATCTGTCGCTCAATCCTGTCGGCCTGCTCTTTAGGAGCTGGATAGGGTCTCCTCCGGATCTTGTGACCCACGAACTCGGGTTTCAGCTTGAGGTCCATCTGTACCAGCTTGTCACGTGAGGCTGGAGGGGGTAGTTCTCCGAACACCTCCAGATAGGTCCTTATAAGCTTCTGTACCCGCGGGTCCAATACCTTGATCTTGTCCTCCATGTCCTCGTCAGAGTGTAAGTTGCTTGCCCCCTGGGTAATAGATGTCGGGAGGTGGTCCTCCACCGACTCTTCGCCCGTGGTAGTATCCTTCAGCCGTTGGTAGGCATATAGAAGGTCTTGTTCAACCATCTCCGGTGGACGATGGCAACATAGGCACGCTCGAGGGGGTTCACATACACATTCCTCCGAGAGGTCGTCCTCCTCTGGGGTCCTCACATGGGCGCCCCACACGCTCTTCATGAGCTTGAGATCTACCTCCCTTTGCCAGGTGGTGATCTTCTGTTCGAGGTCCTCCTTCAATTGGGATAGGTCTCCCATACGTCCTTGCTTCAGTGGCCATGAGCTGCGGGTAGGCTTCGCGTAGCATAGCTTTTTCGCCACCAACTTCCTCTTGGAATCCACATACTCCCTGAGCCTGGATCGAGGGTCCAGCTCCTCGTCCACGGGGTCTTCCACCCTCATGGAGAGTAGGGGTTTCAGTGGGGCGACGTACTTGGCGTTCTCCACTTCCTCCACACAGGTCTGCACGAAGAAGGCGTCGTGCTCAGTTTCGTCATCTGAGTGGATAGAGCTAGGTAGCTCAGATAGTCCACACTCAGAGACTCCATCAGGAACAGGTACATGACAGGGAGAGTTGGGGGCGTTGGTGTCAGTCACGACGTACTCATCTCCTCCGGGTGTAGTCTCAACAGCATCTTGAGGTCGTAGGCGATCCTTGAAGTCACCCAAGGCGAGTCCGTCGCTTTCTCGTTGTATAGCCTGGACCAGAGTCGGGTCCAGATCCTCCCAGGAGATGGAGGTAAGACCTTCGTCCACCACGCTCAGCATACTCCCCCATCCGGGTCTCCCCATAGGCGTCTTACGACCCAGAGGCACGTAGATGGCCTCATCAGGTAACCGAACAGAGCTGATAGTCAGCCTGTCCAGCAGGTTTCGCCAGTATTCGTTGCCCCCATGGGCTCCCCAATCGGGGGAACACAGGACCATACGGGAACGTTCCAAGGCCACCTTGGTCAGCACCTTCCCCAGTTCACTGAACTTGGGGTTCCCGTAGGCCATCCCGAAAGAGGGCCAGTAAAATTTGTAGCTGCAGTTCTTCCCCTTGCTGCGGTAAAGGTCCAGTACATGCTGCTTGCCGCTGGCGATCAACTCCACACTCAGGTCTTGTCGAGAGTAACCTAACTCCTTCAGACCTTGGTCTAGGACTTCCCTGAATAGTTGATAGTCCTCAGTTTTGAAGGCCGCCATCATGTTCGAGGGCTCCTCCTTCGATAGCCTCAGGTAACTTGAGGTATGTTCAGACTGCTCCAGTGGCACAGACTCTCTGCCACTGCCGTGGTCCAGGTAGAGGACGTAGGGCGCTTGCAGCGTCAGGGATTGTATCTGGGAGTGCTGTACGAAGAAGTCAGTCCCCAGTACAAAGTCGAAGGCCTCAGTGTCCATCACATAGAACCGATGGGCGATAGTCCGGGAGCCCATAGGTACCTCCACTTCACAGTCCCCGCAGCTGTGCACCACATGTCCATCGCCCATGCGTATAGCAGCGGTGGTCATGGTGTTCTTCAGGCTCCCACAAGGTAAAATTTTCTTGGCCACTATAGATATGGTGGCGCCAGTATCCAATACCCCCAGGTATTCGCGTCCCCCTAGTCGGATACGTACCCAAAACACCAGGTCTTGGGTGCCACCAGAGCGTCCCCGTCAGAACTCCGCGGGACAGGTCACTTCGAACCCCTTGTTCGGCAATTTGCGGGCCATCCTCATGAAACGGCTCCTCTTCTTAGCGTTGCCGTCATCACCACCTTCATGCTCACGCTTGGCTCCTTGTTCTTGCTGGGCCTGCGTCTGTGAGCGTGTGGTAGGACCAGACTGCCCTCCAGAGGGCTCTGAGTTCCCCCCTGGATTAGGGTTGGGGTTACCTCCGTTCTTGTCCTTGTTCTTGTTGTCGGGCTGGCGGTTAGCGCCTCCTCCTCGTCCACCTTGACCCTTGTCTTGCCCTTGACCACGTCCTCTCGACTTGCCCTTGCGGGAGTCGTTGCCTTTGCCTTTGCCTCCACCTTTGCCTGAGCATTTGCCAGGATCTTCACCCTTAAGCTTCGCCGATAGGCGTTGCTTATGGTAGCACTCATCCTCGTAGTGCTTCCGCTGCCCGCAGAATGCACACGTGATGGTGCACCTGTAATGATCCGGCAGCTTTGCTTTGGCGCCGGTGTTCTTCTCCTGCTGCTTCCCCTGGACTACGAAGCAGTCTCGCTGCTCGCAGTCAGGGGCGTGCTGCAGGTGGCCCTGCTCGTCTCTGGCATCAGACCAGAATAGCTCCTTCACGTTCTCCATGATACGGGCGTGGGCGTGTTTGGGGGTAGTACCCTGCCCAGGTCGGGCCCCTTGGTACCCTTTGCCATGGCCTCCAGAACCTCCACCACCAGGACGGTAGTTGTTCAAGTGCTGGTCGCTCTCCTTCTCCAGCGCCAGCTCCAGGAGTAGCACGCATAGATCCTCGTAGCGGAGGGATCTAGCCTTGCGCTCTGCCGTCGAACGGCACTCGTCCCATAGCTCTTGAGGGAGCTTGGCCACCAACCAGAACAGCAGGTCGTCGCTGCTGTAGGAACCAGGCGTCAGTCGTCCAGCCCAGTGATCCAGGTCAGCCAACAGCTCAGAGACCCTGCCAGGTTTGGGGTTGTTGGGCAGCACGGGCAGGTTCTGGATCTCGGCCCTGATGGAGAGGTCGGTTTCGTAGGTCGGGTACTACCTCTCCAGGGCAACCAACACATCGGCAAAGGTGGCGGAGTTAGTCACGATCTGCCTGACCTGCTTCTCCAGGTACTTGGTGTTGCAGCACTGCAGGAGCAGATCGCACTTGACTCGCCCACTAGCGTGGGTTTGGCCGGTCAATCGGAGAAACCGGCCAAAATTCTCAGCGAACTTGCTGAGGTCCTTGCCTGTGAACTCAGGCAGGTTCACCACGATCTTGGAGGTGGCAATTACCTTCGCCTCCTGAGACCTGCGTCCCTCAGGGCGTCGGGTCTTCTTCTTCTTCTTCTTCTTCTTCTTCCCCTTTGGGTCCTCGGGGTCCTCCGGGTCATCGTCCTCCGAGGGCGAAGTAGAAGTCATCGACGGCGGCTCATCATCAGAGGGGTCTCCGCCTAGATCGCTAGAGCCATAAGGCTCCACGACCACCATTGCCCTTAAGGCTGTCAGCCCCAGCCGGTCCAGCTCGGCCCTCGTAGAGTTCGTCACGTGGCTGTAGGGCGGCTGGGCTGTTCTCGGTACGAAAGGACTTCTCGGTATAGCTGCAGGAGTCGGCATCGGTCGGCTCCTCAGGCTCCCCAGGGTGTTTGTCAACCCTGCCGCCAGGTGGTTGGCCTGTACTCGGTGGGGTGACATTCCCACCGTGGTAGGTGACGCTTGGGGCGGTATCATCAGAGGCTCCAATTTCTCTCGGATCTCTTGAGTGAGGTCGCCAACGATTTTTGAAGTGGCTCCTCGGAGCACCTCGTTGATCTCCGACCGCGTCAGGGACCTGTTGGAGGATCTCCCCGAATCCTCTACTCCTGCCACCAAGAGACTCAGGTCCTCTCCTCAACCCACTCAAGGTTGCATAGCCAGGTGCATACCCAGGAACATCCACATAGGTTCCAGTAGCGGGTAGTGGATGGGGATATTCAGCCGCATACCATCGCGGCGCAGAGCTGGAAGCCACCGGCTCACTGGCAGTAGTTGCCTCAGGGAGCGCAGTGGTAGGTGGGCCCATACCATAGGCGGGGTAGGGAGGCATGCCAGTAAAGCCTGTGCCCTCTGCCATAGGCGGGTTGGTTATGGGAGTGGATGTTGCAGCGGCTGGGAGTGTGGTGGTTATAGGAGAGGGTGATGCGTGGAGGCCAGAAGCGCTTGGTGCGCCTTCGAAGGTAGGGTCATTCGTCAGGTCTTGCCCTTGTTCCTCTCCTTCGTCTGCTTCGTCTCCAGCATCCTTCTCGCTCTCTCTCTTCCTCTTCACAGGCTGAGCCACAAACTCCTCGACAGAGAGGGCCCGGAAGGCCGTCTGGAGTCCATCCAACGAGTCCTCAGCCACTTCCACTGGCCCATGTAAGGGCTCCGAAGGTACAGCGCCGCTAGGTCCAGGTCCAGGTTCCCCGGGTGTTGGCCTTGCCGGTGCCTCAGGCGCTGGCGCTGTCTTCACGTCGGCGTCCTCCTTCCTTGTGTCCATCTTCGTTCGCCCTTCTGCTTATATGTGCCTGTACTCGGCGCACTGGATGTATGGCGCGGGGTTGCTGCCGGTGCGCAGAGATAGACTGCTTCTGCTACCAGAAAAGTTTATAGTGGTTTCAACACTGTGTTTTTGTCTCTCCTGCTGCTTGCTGCTGGTGTAGGGTTTCCTGCTGCTTGTTTTTGGAGATGAAAAGCTTTTGTTTGCTGAAATACAGTAAATCCAGGATAGCCCAGGCCAGAGGTGTGCAAGGAGAAGAGAATCAGGATCAAAGCATGAAGGGCTGCAGTGTAAACAGTGAAAGATGCAAGGATATTCACAGAAACTGCAACTCAGGTCAAATCGGAATGCATATTCACAAAGATAGCTGAAATGTTTTGGAAAAGAGTTGGAAAACTGCCCCATGGTCACTCTATCTCCATAGTGCCATCTCAGGGGATGTGCACTCTTTTTTTTGGGTCCCATATGTGCTGAGGTGGCAGGGCATGTGGCGATGAGGTCACTGCCATGTCACATGGGATCTTCCTACTTAGCTAGGCTGACCAGGAATTGAACCCAGGACCTCTCAAAAAGAGGTGCCCAGCCCCCTAGGGTGCATACCACTAGGATAGCTAAGAATTCATGGAAAAACATAGATAAATTCATAGGCTCTGCCCTGGATATGTCAGTACTCAGTCAACTCAGGAAAAGATGATTTGCCTCACATTGAAAGGGGATTAAGGGGTCCACTCCATATCCTGATTGGGTGTTTGGTTCCATAGGTCAAAATGTGTTATCACCATTTTTGGTGGGACCAATACTAAGATAGAAATGCCTGGATGCTCAGTGCATCTCTAATACAACTAGAGTATGCCTCAAAGCATTGGAAAAGCACTTTTTCTTCCTCCGAGGGAACAACGTAACCACAGCCCACACCCACAGCCCACACAGCCGCCTAACCAGCCAGCTCCAGAAGCAAAGAGACACCTAACAAAACCCACCCTGGCCCAAGCCCGTGTACATCAGGACGCGCGAGCTGCACCCCTGGGGCGCGACTGCCGCCACAGCACCGACGACACACACTCGAGGACACAACACTATTGCACCGCCGCACCAGCTGCCCGTGCCTGTGCCTGCAGTGTACGCGCGCCCCTGTTTTTCTTTTTTTTCCATCAAAAAAAAACGAAAATTAGGGGGGGAGGAAGAGGGACACAACCACCCATGGCACACGCGCACCGCACATAGCGCGCACACCGGTGAACGGGAGCCAAGTGGCCCAGGACACCGCACACGCAACACAACACACCGAGCGAGCACACCGGTGAACCGGAGCCAAGTGGCCCAGGACACCACAGACGCAACACAGCAAACCGCGCGGGCACACCGGTGAACAGGAGCCAAGCGGCCCAGGACACTGCACACACGTAGGGCGGCCGAGGGACAGGAAAGAACCAACACCCAATGGGTCGGGCGCACTGGGGCGTCCCAGCCGACCCACAGGGCCAGTGGCAGGAGCGGTACTCCAAGGCCACTGGTCCGAGCCCGGCCAGGCTGCATCGGGGACCATGGCAAACGTCACCCGGAGCCATGGAAGCAACCGGTGACAGGCGAGCCGGTACACAGTCCAGTAGGGGGTCGCCTGCCAAGCAGAGTGGCCCCGCAACTCACGCCACAAGGGTGAGGCGGTCGTACCGTAGACTAGCGGGAGCGTTACCCCTTGTGGTGAGAGATACTCCACACGGCTGGGCAGCCCCCAGAGCTGCCGCCCGAAGGAAGGGGCATGTGGCCCTACCCATGGACACATGTGGGGACACCCTCCCACCTGGGACACATGGACCGGGTGGCCGCGACAATGCCTTCCCAAGCACATGCGGGAGCGGCTCAAGAGGCACCTGACATAGGGCAGTGGGAGGGACAGGATGTCCCCTTGGTAAGACCTTCTTCCTGCAATGTCAAAGGAGGCATCCCGAGCTCCCGAAGATACCTACCTACCTACCTCAACCCCCGCAAGTGCGCCATGGCCACCACGGAGGGGGTCCCGGGGCTGCAGCTGCGCCTCTGTCCCCACCCGGAAAACCCATGGCACTGGGTACCAGCGGCGGAGAGAGTCCCCTACCTGGGACTCCAGCTGCAGCCGGACGGGGAGTCCTCTCTGCAGCGCAAGCACCGGCTACGCCTGGCCGCGGTGCACCACTGGTGCCTCAACACCCTCGCGCCACCAAAAGTGGTGCAGGACGTCATCCTGGCGATCCTCGGGGGGGTGACACAGTACGTCGCCCCTTTCATCGCCGACGACTCCGACACTGCACGCCACCTGGAACACATCACGGTCCAGGTCGCGAATGACAGGGCGCGGTACGCCTTCGACGCCTCGCGGAACAGCCTGCAGGATGACCGGACCCTGGGGCTCACACGGGTGCCAACGCGGTGCCAGCAGGCAGCGGTGGCCCTCGTGGGTACACTCGTCCACCACCGCTCAACCTCCGTGCGCGCCGAGGTCACCAAGATGTTCTGGGAAATAGCCGGCACGCACGGAATATGTCCCGAGGTGCACTCCCCCGTCCCGGAGTTCGCAACTCTGGCGGGGGGTGACTGGGTCCACCGCATACCCCGGGCCCTGGCCGCCCTGGGAGTGGGGCTGTACAACCCCATCGCGTGCCCCAGGGCGGCCCATGTCCAACTACAGTCCCCGCCGGGCAACATCGTCACGCTGCGCACTGCCAAGCTGCAACACCGCGACACGTGCCGCCTGACGGTGCCGCACACAACGCTGTGGCATGGGCACCACGGGCCACACCACCCCTTCCCCGACAACGACGACCCGTGGCCGACGGTGGTGCCGGAATGACTCAGCCAATGCGCCGATGAACACCTCCACTATTGCCGCAACGAGCAGGAGCCCACCAACCACCCCGGGTGGCGCGACGCCTTGGTCCACCTCTTCCACACCACAGGCACGCGGCACCCCCGCCTGAGACTCACCCACCCCACGAGGGCTAAGCAGGACGCCCACACCGCCCCACGGGTGACCCCGGATGGCCTGCACCTCCACGCCGGGGGCTACCGCCGCCGGGGCGGCCTATCCCCCCCCACGCGGGGGGCGGCGTACCACCCGCCGGCAGCCCTCATGTACATCCTCCACGACGTACTCGCGGAAAGTGAGCACCAAGAGCCTAACGCGGATGTGGCATGGCCCGAGCCCCTGCGCCCCCGGCCCCACGCGCCGACGCCGTTGTGGTTGGTGACCACGGACGACCAATGCACCCAAGCGGAGGGGCAAGCGCAGCTCCTGGCCGAGTGGGTAATAGTGCAGGTCAGGGCAGGCCAGCCCAAGCCCCGTGGACTCCCCCGTGGCACCGCCCTGCTGGTAGCTACGGGGGTGCCGCACGACCCACACATGGCAGTGCACGCGCTGGAGGACCAGCCGGAGGACACAGGACACCTGGTGGTGCACCAGCGCGGAGGCCTGGCGTGGCTCAAGGAACATGTGACGGCACTTCGGTCCTGGGCAAGCACGATCGCCGGAGCGAAGATCCGGCTGCACGACCACCCGGCGATCAGCCCCGGCGACACCAGGGCGCTGAGCGTGGACCAACTGACCCCGAGCCACCCCGGCGTCAGTTGGCACTTCGCCGACCTCAACGCGGGGTGGCTCAGCCCCACCGGGTACTACTGGATCCCGGAGGCCTGGGGCCACACCTCTTCCGACGCGTCTGGGGGCGGACCCTGCAAACACGCCACCAGCGTCGCTCTCGCCGCCGACCTCACCTGCACGTGGGCGGTGGCCATCTGGGCACGGTGCCCGACGGGGAGGGGGTGGCCGCCTCCCTCCCCCTACAATACGGTGCCCACCGACCATGGGTCCACACGGTGGACGCCGAAGTCATTCTCCACCTCCTGCGGCACGCAGATCGCGAGCGGACCACGGGGGTCCCTGCGGGCGCGGCGAACATGGTCAACCAGATGCCCCTGCGGTGGCTCCGGGACGGCCTGTGAACGCGAGGGCGACACGCCGGGCACCCGTTCTGGTACGTCCAAGCCACCTCGCACCACAGTGACGCCCTACTGCACAAGGGGGACTGGGCGGCGTCCCAGGACACCGTCCTGCAGAACACGCCCCCGGACCCTGGCCACGCCCAACTCATTGTCGCCGGCCGTGACGGCCGCCTCGATCTACGGCCCTCCACGATGCGGGCGCTCGGCGAGGTCGTGCAGCGGGCGCAGACGGACCATGCGCTGACGCACCGGGGACACACACCTTTGGGTGCGGTTCACGCAACAGCCTATGTCCACGCCCGGGACCTCACCGCGACGGCCACCAACCGCCGGGCGCTGCGGGCCCGAGACGGCCACACGCCGGTGCAGCGCAGGCTACGCGTCCGTAAGGAGCGGCTCTCCGGCGTCGCCGTCATCCCACAACCGTGCCTCCTATGCGGCGGCCCGGAGGAGACCCCGGTGCACATGCACGTTGGGTGCGCCCACTCATGGCTCCTCTGGCCCCACTACAGCCAGGCGGTACACGAGGCGGCCCGCCACCTCCCAACCGGGGACAAAGCCCTGTGGGTGGCCTCGTGGCGCTCCGCAGGCACCACATGGACGGAAGTCTTCTGCTCCGGACTGGTTCCCGAGGACGCGGAGGCGCAGCTCCGCGCCATAGCCCGCCATGACCCGCCGGGAGGGACCTCTGTGGACAATTTCCTCCACCACATGCTCCGGCTTGGGGACTTCGCATGGGAGCTTCGCAACCATCGGCTTGAGCAACTCCTCTGCGAGCCCCTAAGCGCGGCGGCCCGGGCGCACCGATGGCTCATTGCGGCGGAGTGCGACCAACCCCCCCCTCCCCCGCGCCATGACCAGGACTTCGTAGCCTCTCTCCGTGTCGTGAATGGCACTCTGGAGTGCCCGCCACAAGAGGGCCCACACCCGTACCAGGACCTGCCGGGGGGGTTCTCGAAGCACCTACAAGACGCCCTCTTCCCACTGTGGATCATCGGGCGCGGCTCCATGACCGCGTCGGAGGCACGCATAGTGGGTGAGGAATGGGCGCGCGAGTGGAGCCGGTGGTGCGCCGCCACGCGCGCCCCGGAGACCCCTGCCCAACGATACGCCGCCATCCCGCTCGAGGGATGGGGGCGGGAAAGCCGGCCGAGACCCACCGTGATCCGCGGGGCGGGACCTGACCACCCGTGGGACGCCGCGCCGGGGGAATGGCTGCAAGCGGCCCTGGGGCCGCAAACAGGATGGACTGGGGACGTGTCCTCACTACTCAGGACACCCGTCCCCCCCCGCATCGTCCTTCACGCCGCCAACGTACTCCGGGCTACGGAGATACGCAAATGGGGACACGCCGCGGCCACCGTCCGGTGGCACCCCCCAGAGGACGGGGCCGCCCAGCTCGGCGTGGCGCACTTCAAAACTGGGGGGCCGGTATACGACGACGCCCTGTCCTGCCGGGGGACACCAAGGGGCCCTTGCTCCTCATGCTCCCCACCGACCTTGCAGCCGCGCTGTGCCAGGAGCTGGACGGCTGCGAAGGGCTGCGAGTGGGATGGGAGGCAGTTGCGGACGGCACCCTACTGGCCCTCCTCCACCGGGACATCGCGAACTGGTGCTAATGGGATGCCCTGACGCCCCACCTCACCAGGCGCCACGTGTACATGGCAACCCCTCCCCAGGGGCACCCCCGCCCGGCGTGGGACGACCTCATCGCCGCCTTCCACGACCACGGGATTCTCCCCGATGACACGTGGCGGGAGGTCCAACGGAAGACGCTCGGCAGGGACTACCGGCGCCGCGTCCGCGCCCGCCTGCTGGAGGTCCGGGACCCCCTCCGACAGAGGTGGGACAACCTCTGGCTCCGCCATCTCGACCCTTGGTCGCCGCCCTCCCACCTCCCACACACCTGCCGGCTCTGCGGGGAATGTGACACGGTGTCCTCCGCAGCGTCGACAGGCGCCAACAGGTGCGCGCGGTGCGCCCAGGTGGCCGCGTGCCCCTGGCCCGAACCTACCGCAGGCCCGCGCAGGCGCACAGAGGAGGAGGCCCTGCACCGGCGCATCGAGGGGGCACACATCCCCCTCACACGAACGCGCGGGCCCCGCGGGTGCTGCCCTTCTGTGGATCCACGTGCACCTGCGGGACCCCACATCTGTTGCGCACATGTCGCACGTGGTCGCGCCCTGACCCCCACCCGCCGCCGCCCTATGCGGAGCCCGCAGTACCATGCCACGCCGACGGGGGGATGGGCCGGGACACGCCAGGGCCCGCCGCAAAGCGCAGGAGGCGGCCGTCCGGGGCCTGGTGGCGGACGCGGCGACAGAGGCGCACGAGGCGCACGCTGCCCCACGGCGTGACCTGACGGGCAGTGCGAGGGCTTTCCTCAACGAGACCGCCCTCCCGGCCGTCCGCGCCCTGAATGGAGCAGGGGCCCCTACACTGCTCCCGGCGATGCACCGGATCGTGAAAGCCGTCCAGCCGGGGCTGATCAGCCCGGAGGCGGCCCTCTACGGGCACTGGATGGAGTGGCAGGAGTCCAACAGGTCGGGCCGGCCCCTGTCCATGGGGGATACCCTGCAGCTGACGGGAGCGGGGTCCGCCATGTCCCTCCGCAGGAGCGCCCGAGCCCTGCTGCACGCCCTCAGGAGGCGCTACCCCGGGGATGCGGCCCCGTACCTGAACCAGGCGCGGGCCACATACCCCGGGGGAGTGTCTGAGCTGGATGCGGCGCTCGACCTTCTACACCCACCGGACGAGGACCTGGAGGTGGGCGAAATCACGGTGTTCGTGGAAGGCGCGGACGAGACGTCCGCCCGCCCCTGGCCGACCAACCCGGTCTACGACGGCACCAGGCCGACCCCCCCCTACGCCATCGTATGCGAGGCGTTCCCCAGGGAGCCCACCTGGTGCCCCGCGGCTGGGCTAACCCAGACCTGTCTCCCCCCCTCTCCAGAACCAGGTGTGCCCACGACAGGGGGCAGGTCCTCTGGCAAGAGTGCCCTGGCACCCCCCTGCTCCTCCTCGTCGTCGCGACCCGCGGGGACCCGGAACGGGTCCTGGGGATCACCCCGACCCACCTCTATGGGGCAGCACCCGTACCCCGCCCCCCCCTCCCGGCGCCCGTGGCGCGGGACGGGGTACACACCTTCCTGCGAACACAGGAGGTCACCGCCGTTACGGGGGTCCACCTAGTGCGGCCCCCCCCGGCACCACCCGACGACCCCCGGGGGCCCAGGGCCCCGGGCCCCGCCCCAGACTGGGGGCTGTGGCGCGACGCGTTGGCCGCGTGGCTCCCCCGACTCCCCTCCCAATGCCGATGGATGGCCGCCGGCCCCCGCCCGTGCGGGGCTGACGCCACAGCCGGCCCCCCACCCCCTCCCCCCCCTCCCCCCGCAGAGCACCGCACGGCACTGCCCACGGCACGGCACTGATGCACCAGGAGGTAGTGGGAAGGGCGCACCTGCCACCACGCATGCCTACAAGGGTAACAGTAATGGCAGACTCCAATGGCTCCCCCCAGCGGGACGACCGCCACCACCGCCGGTCCCGCTCCCGCTCCCCCGTCTCCCCGGAGTGGACGGGGGAGACCCCCGCGGAGCGCGAGGAGCGGAGGCTGGCGGAGGCGGTGGTGCTGGTCAGGCCGCCGCCGCCGGCCCAGGAGCCTGAGCTAGCGGAGGTGACCGCCCCCGCGCCCAAGCAGCAAGCCCTGCCGCCCCGCCCCGGGAGGGGGCCCCAGACGCGCGGGAGGCGGACACCGCAGCCCCAGCGAGCCATGCTGCGGCCCCGACCGCGGCCCCCGGCACGCCGCCGACACGGGGGGTAGCCCCGGCGCAGGAACCGGGCGCATCGCCAAGGGCTGCCGCAGCCGCAGAGAGGAGCGGGGAGGGCGCGCGAGGGGTTGCGACCGCGGCCCCCGCGAGCCGCGCCACGGCCTCAGCTGGCCACGCCGCGGCCCCCAGCACGCCGCAAAAGCGGGGGAAGAACCCCGCACGGGCCACTGGCGCCCCGCCGGTGGCCGCCGCAGCAGCAGCAGTGGGCAGGGAGAGCGTGAAGTACCGCGCCCACGCCTACCCCACCCACACCCACACCAGTCCCCGCAAGCCGTTCCCCCCCAAGCCCTTCCCCCCGGGGCGGGCGCGGCACGTCCGCCCCCCGGCGCCCGAGCGCTCGCCGCCGGGCATCACGCTACCGCAGCTGCAAAGACAGTGGGACGCCCGGCGCGTGATCCAGGAAGAAGGGGACGGCGCGCAGGCAGAGCTGCGTGCCAGCCACGGGAGCGCGGAGCGGGGGACAGGAGGCGACAGGGGAAGTGCCCAGGAGCGCGCGCAAGCAGCGGGCCAGGGCACGCGCGGCAGGGAGCACGGGCGCAGCAGCGGAGGGGGACAGAGCACAGGCAGCGGACGGCGCGACTCAGGGCAGGGGGCGGGGAAGATGCCAGGGCACGGGAAGGCCGCGCAGGGGCGCGGGCAGGGCGCCCAGGTGCAGGGAGCGGGGCGAGGGGCGGTGGGCGAGCGGGCAGGCTAGGTCCTTGGGGACAGGGGGCGGGACCCACGGCACGGGCAGGGGGCCGGAAGGGGGCCCAGGGGCAAGGGCAAGGGCGCCACGGGCCCCAAGGGACAGACGGAACGGGGCATGGGAGCCCGGGGGGGAGGGCGGGCCGAAGGGAGGAAAGCGGGAGGCGGGGCGCCCCCGCAGCCGGACGTGCAGCCGGTGAGGTGCATCCCCCCCGGCATCCAACAGATGCCGGCGCACCACACCCACCACCACCACCACCACCACCACCACCTCTACAACATTGACCCCGGCGCCGGCGAGCTCATCCCCCCCCAACCCCCACGACCCCAGCACTAGCCAGCCCCCCCTGCGCCGAGAGCGGGGCCGGCGCGGATGGCCTCGGCGGGGGGGGGGGCGGGGCGCGGCATCGGCATCGCAGGCACAGGGGCAGCGGGGGGAGGCGGCGCGAGGGGCAGAGGGGGCCCGGCCCTGGGACCGGGACTGGGGCACGGTCCCGGACCCTCTGGGGGATGAGGCCCTCCCCCTGGTGGGGGAGGTGTACGGGTGGTTGTGCTGGGCCATCCAGGGGACCACCAGGGGGCTGAGGAACCGGCCCTCCGATGCCGTGCTCCTCCGGAGGGACGGAGGAAACCGAGAGGTAGCCCCCGGGGGGTGGGCAGCCCCAGAGGACCACGAGAGGGTCCTTAGGTCAGTGATCTGGGCGGCGTGGCCCGACAGGGAGCCGACGTGGACGGCCTTCCTGGAAGGGGGAGCGGTACTCCGCATCACGGATGCCGACGCCAACAACTGGCTCCCCCGGGCCTTGCGCAGCGCCCTCCCCCACTGGCGCTACCGCCGTCACAGTCCCAGCCCCCACACAAGCGGCGGCGCAGGTGATGGCCCAGACGGGGGACGCGAGAAAGTGGGGGGGGAGGCTGGCTCCCCCGACCCACGCCCCCCCCCACGGTACGGCGTGACGAAGGAGCGCGCGCCACCTCCCGCGGGAGGGAGGGCGGAGACAACGAGCGCGGAGGGGAACCTACTGCCCCGCGGCCCGCTAACCGCTGACCGCTAACCACAAAGGCCGCCCCCGGCCGGCCAGCGCCGCGCGACGACGGCGGGGGGGACGAGGGGCCCCAGCGAGGGCCTGCACGAGCGTCCGGCTCTAGGTAGAGGGGGGTGGGGAAAGGGTGCGACCCCCCAGCCGATGGCTAGCCCCCGGGGCCAGGACCGCCATGCCGCCCCCCCCTCGGACGTCAGGAGGCGGCGCCAGGGGACCAGAGGGCCCCCCCCACTCCCCCCCCCCCCCCCACTCAGGCCCAAGAGCGGACGGAGGCAGACGGAAGATACGGCGGCCCCGCACCCCCCCCGAAGAGGCCGCTGCACCCAGGGTGCGGGGGCACCACGGCCAAGGCAGGCGCCCGCACGCCCTGCCCGCTGCCGGCCGACGGCGGACCGGCGGTGCCCCGGACGGCGCAAACAGAGGGGCCCTTTCAGAGGCCGGCCCGGGGAAGACGGGGACGCGAACCAGGGCGGGGGGGTTCCCCCCCCCTCCCCCCGCCCCCCGCCGCACTGCCTTGTTGGCGGCCGACCGGACCACGCCCGATGCCTGCCGCCGCCCGGCAACCCCCACGGCACGAGTATACCCTGGGGGGGCGCGCCGGAGACGACGAATGGTAGGCCGATGCCCGACAGGGCGGGGGGGCGGGGGGGGGGGGGCATCCCCCACCACACTCCCCCCCCCCTGCTTGGGAGCCACAGGAGCGAACCTCCGCCCCTCCGGAGCCGAGGGGGCGCCCCTCCTCCCCCGGAAGGGACCGCGACACGAGGGGGGGGGGATGCGGCTGGACCTGCACACCGCGCACCCCAGCGCCCCAAGCCGCCTGCTCCCGCGGGGGTCGCGGCGGAAGGGCGAGCCCACACCAGCGCGCCGGGGCAACGCGCGGACCAGGCTTGGGGGCGGCGCACGGCGGCGCACCAGAACAGTATGGAGGCCGCGCTGCTCATGACCCTCCCATGACCACAGCCCACTCAGGGAGGGCAGAGGGGGGGTTCAGGTCTGTAAGCCCCCCCGGGGGAGCGGTCCATGGGCCGCCCCTCATCCCCCCCAACCCCGGGGCGGCCCCGCGACCCCGACCGCACGCGCAGGCCGGAGGGGAGTGCGCCGACGGCACGAGGGGGGCCAGGATGGGGTACCGCGGGCCGCCACCCAGAGGGGGAGCAGGGAGGCCGCGGCGCGACCCCCCCCCCCCACCCCCCCCACCGGCCCGCAAGCCGCGGGGGCCCCGGCCCCCACCCCCAGGCAGGGGGGATGGTCCCCCCTTTCCCCCCCCGAGAGAGGAGCTGGAGCGCGGTCCGCCCCCCCGCCTCAGCCGCCGGCTCCCAAAGGAACTGCGGAGAACAAGCGAGCCCGCGCGAACGCGCCAGGACGCCGCACAGATCGCGCCCAGTGAAGGCGGGCGAGCACAAACTGGAGTGGTATGGGGGGCCACGCCCCCCATGGACAGAACAACGCCACTGACACCCGCTTTGTTGCCTGCCCAGGGAAGGCAGAGGGACGGAACGAGGCAGAGCAACCCCGCGCCCTACAGGCCCCCCCCGGCCGCACAAACGGTGGGCACGGCGCACGGCCCCCCCTCCCTCCCGGCCCGCCCCCCGGCATAGGAACGCGACGGACCCGCCCCGCGGCACGCAGCTCCCACAGGACGTGCAGACCAAGGGGACAGAGTAGGGCCCCCACACCCGCACACCCGCGCCCACAGCACGTGGATAGCGGACCCCAACAGCCCGCCCAGTGGGCGGGCAGTCGGAGGAGGAGGAGGGCCTGACCCCAGACGCGCCTCGCAACAGTGGAAGGCACCCCCCCCGGGGACGCCCTTCCGCCACCCCCACGACCCCAAGCCAAGTAGGGGGGAACTGGGACCGGACCGCCCCCCCCCAAGCACGCCAGACGGAGCAAGGGACCGGGGCAGGACACGCAGAGGGGCACGGACCACGTGGAACGGCCCTACCAGCGCGCAGTGCCAAGACCGCGCGAGGTGCGCACGCCACACCACCCAGAGGGGGGGGAGCGGACGCCGCGGGAGCGCGAGCGCACACACACGCAGAGGGCACACGGGGACTACCAGACGGGCAACCGGACCGAGCACGCGGAACGCACGGACCGCGTGGAATGGCGTACCAGCGAGCGAGGGTAAGGGACACCCGGACGGGACGGCCCGCCATACGCAGCGCGGGACACGCGGGGCGGGAAGGGGGAAACGGGAGAGACACAACACCAGGAACCGGCCCGAACCCCCCGAACCGGCCGCGAGCGCCGCGCACACACGGAAGGGGCACTGTACCCGCCAAGGCAGTAGTGGCGCACAGCGCCACTCCCCAACCCCTAGGCTAGGCAGCCTCCGCGCCAGCCCAAGGGGGTCCCACTGGCGACAAGCCAGTAGCACGGGCCCGGCGGCGCCGGCGCCCCGGGCGACCACGCATTAGGGGGCCGACGCTGTGGGTAAGCGCCCTCAGCCACGGCTGCGAATTGATGCACTGACCGGGGAGTGGCGAAACGGGGAAGCCGGGGAAGGACGGGGCTCCGAGCCCTGTGAACCCAGGGGACTCTGCCACCAGGCAGGAGATGCATCTTGGGGGGCCCCCACTAGGACCCGGTGGGGAGGATATCACCTGGCACAACCAGCTGGCCCCCCGGGGCCGAAAGGCGTCTAGTACCCGCAAAATCAAACCTCAAACCTCATTTCAAGGAAAGGCATGAGGTGTGTTTTTACTGTGTGCTTCAGTGAGTCCACAGGAATGCGACAGATGGTTAGCTGAGTGAAATCTAAAACAGTGCTGCCATAGACAACACTCTTGCCGACTACAATTTCAGGGCAAGCATCCCATTGGTTGACCAGAACCAATAGGTTTCGAAGCCAGGCTTGATACCCTGTTGACGAAAAATTACCAAGTTGATGTGAAGCCTTCAGGAAAGGGCGCTCAAACTGAGGCAACACACCTTGGAGGACATGACAGGAAAACTGAATGATGGGATCTACCTGCCAGTCGAGCTACAGGGCATCTGTGTCTGGCTTTAGGAGAGGGCGAATACAGGTAGCATACCAGAGGCTCGATCCAGCCACCACACCGAAAGTGCAGAAGCGATTGGAACTGCAGGACACCATCTTGGCCTTAGGCCGGCAAGGAGGGAGGAATCTATCGGCTTCC
The DNA here is from genome assembly GCA_964036045.1 of Eutreptiella sp. 'Long Island Sound 2002'. Lineage (NCBI taxonomy): Eukaryota > Euglenozoa > Euglenophyceae > Eutreptiales > Eutreptiaceae > Eutreptiella > Eutreptiella sp. 'Long Island Sound 2002'. The sequence goes on from OZ038379.1 coordinate 153,423,996, forward strand.
ACTTTTGTTGCAGACCACTCAGGGCGTAGCACACCCAGCAGTCAGTTCGAAAGCCTCTTGAGGTAATGAAACACCAGGAATATAAAACCCTTCCCAGTCTTCTTCGGATGGCGGAGATGGAACATGGCAGGGTCATTTGCAAAATATTGTACAAGAGCACGGTCAAACGTGGTGTAAATGATACCAGCAATGTGGTCGTCGCAACCTTTAAATACTGTGGGCCTGTAAGGAGGTTTGGGGTCCTCCAACAAAGCATATGCGTGTTCACGAACACGCTCTAGCAATGCAACCAAACCCTTAACATGCCCTGTATTTACACTTGTGTTATCACAGATAACAGACGTGCACCAATAAATGCTGGTGGGCTGCACACTCAGTTCCTCTTGTCTTACGTTCAAGCGGTCCCAAAATTCTACAACCTTTCTCGAATAGCCTGCAGCATCTTTTTCAGTGATGTCCGTTAGGTCTGCTAACTGAACCTTCTGCTTGTATACAACCGCACAGTACCGCGTCGTCTTGCCCTTCTTTCTGTTGCCTGCGAATGCGCCCCAGTGAAACTGCGCGGAAGTCATTGGTGCTCCCAAATATGGCCTTTGTAGCCAACATATGATATTCCCCCCTGTGGGGGTCCGGGTGCATACACCAGTCTAAAATGCACAGAAATGCGAACGACTGCGTACCTAACGTCGAACGCAACAGCATTAGTTCAACCCAACGGACAAAATACACGTCAAAATTGACATTGCGTTACAGCCTATGTAGGGCACAGTCTTGAAATCCTCACATTAAAGGGCATTCATCCATGGTCTCGGCACGTCTAAAAGCGAAAAGTTCCAAATCCCATTCTAAGCCCTCAAAATGGCGCGTCGCACACGATTTCACCTCCTGAGCAGTCTGGGGCCTGTTTTTGCCGTTTTTTAGCACTGTCTGCGGGCCCGACGCTGTGCGAGCGCGGGGCAGTAATCGATTTCTTCTTAGAGGTGCTGCAGCGCAATTTTTATTCTTTTCCGTCTGAACATGCCATTTTTTATATTCAATATCGGCCGTCACATTGGGCGCGCAATCTACCACAGGCCGCGGATATTGCCTAAATGTGATAGGGGTCTTATTGTCTTTACTATTTTTACTTTTCTTTTTGCTATTTCAGGCTTTGTGGTGCTGTCTGGCATGTCAAAGGCGCAAACCAAGATACCGAAGCTCAGTGCACAGGGCCCGCCACCTATCCATGTCTGGCTCGACAATGTCACACGGATGTTAGAGGAGGAAGCGCCGGAAGGTTTGTACCAAGAAGCGCCCGCAGGACCACAGTTCATGGGAGATTTGTTTCATGATGCACCAGCTGATCCACAAGGTGAAGAATGTGTGAGTTACGTGAACGCTCTGAAATGTTGCAAGGCCTTCACTGCTGCAAAGGACCTCATCGGAGCAGAGTTTTCGTCGGTGGACGAATGGTTCATCAATTGGGCGCGCTATGTCGGCAGTCCACATGCTCTCTTGGATGCCGAATCAGAGAAGCAGGAGTTGATGGATCGCCGCTTGCAGTATGCCATTGCAATCCAGAGCTCCAATGAGGTGCAGCAAAAACCAAAGGTGTACACGCTCAGTCCGAGGAGTTTCGTAATGTATACAAACGCATTCATGCATGTATACTGCCGCAGATTCCCGAGTTCTGGTTTCTATTTGCACAATGAGTACATGATGCCTAGCTACTGGACGATGATGAAAGATGCAATGTGACGCTACAGGTTATGGTGGTTGCAACAGAACAAGGCACTGAAAGAGCCACCACTAACGAAAGAGGAGCTGATCAAGTTGTGCCGCAGCACTGATTGGAAATCGCCGGGTGCCAGGCAGCTGATGCGACTGATAATCAGACTGGGCCGATCCGGGTGGAGATGTGTGACCGCCTGCATTTTGACAAAGGAGACTATGGGATCCGAGTTGAACCTTCGCAGTGGTTAGTGTGAGCCGTGCCTCCCCGAAATCAAGCAACGCATGCCCAGTCTTGCGAATTCGGACCTGCCGTTCTTCAATCAGCTGTTGGTGGCTGGGCCGGACAAAGGATTGTGCATCATCGAAGCGCTGTCGAATCAGCTTGACGACCTGCGCGCTGCGCCCCCTGGAGTGCCGTACAACTGGACGTTCCGTGAAGGGGGCAACGACGGCCAGCTGCTGGAAAGTGCTGCGAATGCTGGAACTGTGCGGCGGCAAATCGGTCGATTTGCCTCAAAGGTTCTCGGAAGGCCTGTGACGACAAAGGCCTTTGCACGACAAGCTGCAATCTCCCGCATTCAAAGCAATGTTGCCGTGTCCACAGCAGATCTTACGAAGTGTATTGGCGTGCTTGACAGGACTCTGCCAATCTACAACACAGTCTCGAGGGAGACACGGCGAAAGGTGGCTGACGCGATGGCAGGCAATGTGGAACCGGCGAAGGTGCATTCGGCGACCCACTCCAAGTTCGAACCCAAAGCTTACTCTCTGCTGCCGGACGAGCCAACTTCCTCCAATGCAGCCACGCCGGTGGTGCGGAAGCACGATTCCAAACATGATTCTGCCCAATCCGTCCAATCCGGTGGTGCCGAACACGATGCCGAATATGGTTCTGCCCCAAGTGCCGACCGTTAATCCGAATGCGCTCCCTGTCGCCTAGCCCGTGTAGTCTTTGCACCACCCGTTTCCTTTGGGTATGGGTGGTTACAGCTATCCGGTGGCCCTTCCAGTGGGCCTTCCAGTTTTTTTTCTGAATTTTTTTCCGAATGTGCAAGGCAATGTGCCCGTGAATGTGCCCGTGAATGTGTCTTTGAATGCGCCAGCACCCAGACAGTTTGCGCCAGCGCCTGCGGCAGGGTTTCGCTTCGACCATGAGGACAACATGCCCCTCACTCAGGTCTATGAGGCAAGTTTTCATCCATTGCTGTGAACGAACCGCCCACCGAAACTAACACCCAAACGACAGTTGTCGACAGTTGTCCCCCTGACGAAAACAGTGGACCTGACGAACTGCCCAGGAGTCTAGTGCGTCCGTTGCGCAAGAGGAACAGCACTCGCCAGTCTGATTTTATTTATTCATTTGCCTCTGAAGACCCCAAGCATGAGCTTAAGCATGAGCCTCAGCCCAAACCCAAGAGAAGGAGGGTTCGAGTTGCCAGGGCGCCCTTTGATGGGCTTGCTCTGCGCACCCGCAACACAGTTGCCAGGGCGCCCTTTGATGGGCCTGCTCTGCGCACCCGCAACAAGGGGAACAATCCCTTTTCTTTGTTCTGAGATGGAAAGCTTGTGTTCATTACAGAAAGGTATGTGGGTCTTCATGCTAACACAGTCAGTGTGAGGGTTTTTGCTGCTATTTTGGCTGACTGAAGTGGCAGTCTTTATAACAGTTTCATGGGACCCTCCACAATGACAGGCTGTGGGATTGCTTCATTTTGCTGTGTGCTTGCTGGATGTCCCTTCCCCCTGCCCTTGCCACCACCTCCAGGTGCCCTGATTAGAGTTAATTGGTTGGAATTGGCTTCATTTGGTTCATTTGGTTCATTTGGTCATAATTCAAGTGGAATTCTTTCAAATGGTTTGATTCAGTCCATTCCTGCCCTCACCATGCTTGCTTTTGCCATCGTTGCAATGGAACTGGCTCAAATGGTTGATTTGAATGATTGATCATTTTCGTGTCACATTGTGTGGTACATTTGGAAGGCAATGTACCGGTGCATTTAGGACCCCTATCACAATTAATGAAAGACGGCAACAGGCCGATTGTGTCCGTTCCGCTGCTGTACTTTCCGTTTGTTCCAAGCATTCATGTGCCTTTTTCACGGTTATGCATCGTATCTGCATGTTTTCTCTTTGATGTGCCTTCGTGTCTTCTCCTTGAAGCGTGGCAACGCAATGAGGGTCGCCGCCCTCACTGTGCGCCTCCGCGGCCATAATGATCACGTCCTCCAACAACATTCCTACATCTACAATGCATACCTCCTTCACCTTGAAATAATAATAAGCATGATTAATCAGGAAGAGTTAATGATGATGAGGGGAACCATAATTTAATATATATGGGAATATTATTGGACGTTTGCTTTGCATGCCGCATCATAGCATGGTGAAATCCACCTCCATTGTGCTTTTGTCTTTTCTTGATCATTTTTTAGAGCAAAGACCAATTGTATAGCCAACTCTTGTTATGCCCCCACGATGTGGAATGTATCATGTGTCGTCATGGGCTTGCCAATGCCTCAACCATGTGGTATGCTTCAACATGTGTTACCATGGCCGTGACAATGTTTCAAGATCGAGTGATGGCGGAGTTGACAGGTATATTTTATCCACATCTCACCATCCCTTTGACTTATTGAACACGCATGACCAAATTCATCACTAATCGTCGCCTTATTGTGCTTCCATAATTCTTGTAGAGTGCTTATATATTTCCTTGACGAGTTAACTTTCTTTTTGATGGACAACACCACGCTACCACATTTCTTTCTTAGGCGGCTCAAGTTGCATGGTCAAAAACGAAGGAAAAGGTAGGAAAATGACAGGTTTCCAAAGGCATCAAAAAATAGTTGTTTTGATGGATATTTTAAAACCGCCGCAAACAAGTATGGCGGAATAAATATTTCTATAAGAATGACTTGTCCCATGGGCGAGACAGGGAAAAGTATTGTTTGGTGACCATTCTTTGCGCGAGGCCTTGCGCAAAGATGTTCATTTGTGTCAGATTAATGTGCTACAGCACGACGCATTAGGCAGGTTGTCGAAAAATGGAACCCTGTCGTATTTATAGACGTAACTTAGTACCATTATCAGGACCGCGTGATAGAGATGGATCTATTAACGAATAAACTGCAACAATGGTGTACCCAAGAATCTTGAAAAGTATAAAGGTTCCGGAACAAACTGTAGTTTCAAGCGCGAGGCCTCGCGCATGGAACGGCGCATGAGAAACATTAAAGTTTCGGTGATCATTGCGCGAGGCCTCGCGCAATGGATCTCATAAGCGCTCATAGAGACCAAAAATGGAACAGATCCACCAACTACATAGCATGTGCATTCCCCTGATGCGGCGCTGCTGCATGGGCGCCCATACAGGTCCTGCCGGCATCTCCAGTTTTCATACTGTGGTCACCGCTGGCTTCACTGCCCAACAGCGATGGTAGCGCGCCGCAACTGGCTCCCACAATCAGGATTAACTAGTCAAATGTGGGATCACCAGACAGTTACAGTTAAGCAAAAATTGTGCATGCGACAAGCGAATCACAGAATAATTGGTCGCGCGAAAACGTTGTGACAGGTCCATCTTTCAAATCGAGAAAGTTTTTCAAACAGCGATCTTTACGTCGATACAAGTACGCAATTATTCTTCACAGAAACAATGCCCCTGCGAAAAGAGATGGACCTTGAGAAGACAGTCGCCGCAGCATCTGGAGTTTTCCGCGATGTCTGCTCAGAGGAACCGCCGTACCACACGGCAGAAGAACTGTGGGAAGGGCTAAAGCAGGGGGACGAGGGCGCGCGATTGTTGTTTGTGTTTTTTCTGCGTCTGCGCAAAAATGAACGGACGCGTTGCAGCGTTGAAAAGGCGATTGCGGCAGAAGGCAAGAGATGGGTTGGTGATTTGATAGAGGAGGCCTGGCGCCTTTATTTCCTGATGCGCCACCGCGCAGTTCCATACCAGGGAAAACCAAAGTCAGTTGTTGCGGTAGAGGGAAGTAGGGCGCAGCGTCGCATTTTAGCAACGTCAGGTCTGGCGCGATACAGCGCACCTTCGCTGAAGGAGAAGGCCGCAGTCAGGTTACAGACTACATGGAACAAAATACACCAACAGTGGGTTGTGTTGTGGATGGACAACTGGTACAACAAACAGTTTACCACAAATCCTGACAAGAACGACAAAAGCCTGAACGCAACAGCGTTGGCTGTGTTGCTACTGAAGGATGCACCGCGCTACTGGCATGGTCATCCTAGCCTGGAAGAGCTTGAACGGCGTGTTCCTATTGTTGCACGCATGCTCGGGAACACCGAGGGAACATTTGCACGTATCCTGCGTGATCTAGGATTTGCAAGCACACGACCTGTTGTTCGAAACATTAAGGCGCCGCTTGACATTCTTCGCCCTGTACCTGCCAGGAGACCACATTGGCGACCCCTTTCTCTAAGTAAAGAAAAGGTGAGCGGCAACGTCTTGCTGCTTAATCTATTGCAATTCACTAGGAACTTGGCGCAGCACACTCGACCAGTCGTGCCTGTTTTATGTGATGAGAACATCCATTACCGCATTTGTAAGATAATGTACGGTGAAAAAACAACGGGTTGGAATGTCCGGCTTTTCTTGCGGTCACACCCTATATTGTATGGTTTCTGGCACGCGTACAAGTTTTGCGTTACACAAACATTTCGCTCATTTTGGCCGATTGTGAATTTCTTCCGTAAATGTTTGTTGCGCAGCGGTGACGCAGTCCCCTGTTTTCCCAAGCTGATCCCTATGGAGATAACTGTTGGCGCACTGCTGTTGGGTATGGGCCCCCACATACGGCGCCTTAACAGAAAATGTCATTCCCTTCGGCTGGCACGTCCTGTAAATCGGCGAGGACGCCTCCGTTACGCTGTGTGTAAGGCTATACAGCTTCTGTTAACACAATACTGTCCAATGTTACTATACCTAGGTCACCTCGTTAGACAGTGCAATTGGGCCGGGGAGACGGCCAACACGGTTGTTTTTGCTTCTGAGGGATTGCAGATTGTTATGTGTCTGTTAGACCGTTTGAACATGGGGGACACACTTTTAAAATACGAACGCCCTGTTGGAACTGCGCTATTGTGCCACACTGCATGGCACACAGCCATCCCTGGACAGGCTTTTGCCGAGGAGTTTTGTGAAAGTCTGCTTTCCAGTTTTGTGACAAAGAAGGGCCAAAACAGAGGTGCAGTAACCATTGAAGATGTTGACGATCTGTATCATCTCATCACTATCCGCAAAGAAGGTCACAGGGTGAATGTCTGCAAAATCCCCAATTTCTTTGTCAATTCCGTGCGTCAGCGGTTAACTGCTTACTTGAACGCAGGGCGTGTATATGTGCCTTTGGGTTAGGTGATGTGCTGAGCCTACTTGTACAATTCAGGCCCATTGGCCGCGCAGGGGTGTACCTAACTTTCCACCGTCACTTCTAATTCCGAAGGGTTCTAACCACTACAAACAAGTCCTTGTGTCTGTGTTGTTGGTGCTAACGCAGCAGGGGCCGCTTAAGGCTGGTTTTAAGCGAAAAGTGTTGGAGCTGATCCCCCAACGCAGTGTGTCGGAGGAACAGAGAGAGGCCGACACGCTGCAAAACGTTCGAAGAAGATTGGAGAACATGCAGTGATGCGCGAGGCCTCGCACAAACAGCATGAAACAACAGGTTAGTACACCCCCTCTCTTGCGCGAGGCCTTGCCCAAGGTTGACAGTCCAAAACAGTGCCAAGCCCCTTCAGTTTTGCATTCTCAACCATACTGTACTGGTATTCGCTAAAAGCGCCTCACATATGCATTATCGACGACGATTTTAACCCTTGTCAATGTTATGTTTCCTTCAAAACAGGCTTTCTCCTTATCGCAGAATGGCAAGCCCCGCCAAAAGAACAGCCGAGGAACGAGAAGATACCGACTATGACCCTGGGACCTCAGGATCAGAGGCTGGAACACCAAAGAAGGGGCGTAAGAAGAAGGAAAAACCAGATCCTGGCTTAACCTTGGGTACTGACATCGAGGACCACCTGAAACCGGATGGGAGGCAGGTGGAGGTTGATCTGGACAACGTGAGAATCGACCAGGAGAAGACAAAGGGGCAGATTAGACGGAAAGATACGAAGTTACTGCAGAAGCGTATTGAGTCACTCGAAGCAGCACCGCCAACAGGCCCATTACACGTCGTTCTCTGGGAGGATAATAGTATGTTGCCAACCGACTGTTGGCTCTTCCCGTTGCGCGAGCCCTCGCGCATAGACGTGTCTCATATTTGCAGATGGCGATTATTGGTGTGCATCTGGACAGCACAGCGTGGAAGCGATTGCCAAGATTTGGGAGAAGCGACGCACAGCGTGTCTGGATCTGCAGCAGTGGCATACTACATGCATCGCAGATATTCTGAAGCCTACGACACCGTGGGCCTTCTGTGCAAAGCTGGCGGGACAAGCACAAGGAAGCGCACAAGATGTTGAGCCAATACCGCTGTATGAGGCAGCAGATAACCTCATTCGATGTGTTGAAGATCAGCGGCGGCGAGGACTGGCTGACACGTACGGCAATCTCAAGATCACTATTGTGGATGCTGTGCAGATGAGTGCCCTGGTTCGAACCGCTGAATTGAAGCAGCCTGGTCAATTCGTATGTTCATTAATCGTTGTTTCGATGCTGCTCGTTGCGCGAGGCCCGGCGCATAACGTTGTCACTTTCAGGACAAAACGTATAAATTGTGGAAAGATTTTATGACGTTTGCCTACTATGCTGGTCCGGAAGCTGTGAAAGGTCTGCAGAAGTTCCACGACAAAGGGGAGAAAGTCACGAAGAACGCGCTGAAGAAACTGGACGGGATCCTAGTGCCGGAGTTGTACAAGAAAGTGGCAGAAGTGATGCAGGAAGAAAAAACAACCCTTAAATCCTTGCCGAATTCGATTGACGACATCATCCTTGACCAGTGGGTCTCAATGCATCTGGACCACCCGCACAACGGCCAGTACGTTCGTCCTGAGAAAGGTGTGTACCATCGACGCGACGTGGGCTCCGCTTCTGCATTGGTGCGCCGACCTTTCTCCATCTCTGTTCCTTAGCCAAAGACATGCGGACCCGCAAAGAGGTTGCTGTGCTTGGAGGGCCTGCCCTGAAGGTGACTCTTGGTACATGGGGCTATTGGCGGGAACCTGAAGGCAAAAGTCGCGGTCCAAGGCCGCCATGGAAATCCATGATTCGCGCACCACTGTGGCAGGTGGTAGAGAAAGGCAAACCCGCCTCCCTGAAAATCCTCAACGTCCAAAAACTTCTGGGTCAAGAGCCTACCAAGAGCCGTGTGGTCCCCCCAGCTGCTGGCGTTACTGGTGACTTCAAGACAGGTTTGAGGTTTGAGGTTTGATTTTGCGGGTACTAGACGCCTTTCGGCCCCGGGGGGCCACCTGGTCGGGCCAGGTGATATCCTCCCCACCGAGCCCTAGTGGGGGGCCCTCCAAGACGCACCTCCTGCCTGGTGGCGGAGTCCCCCGGGTTCACAGAGTTCGGAGCCCCGTCCTTCCCCGGCGTCCCCGTTTCGCCACTCCCCGGTCAGTGCATCAATTCGCAGCCGTGGCTGCGGGCGCTTACCCACCGCGTCGCCCCCCTAATGCGTGGTCGCCCGGGGCGCCGGCGCCGCCGGGCCCGTGCTACTGGCTTGTCGCCAGTGGGACCCCCTTGGGCTGGCGCGGAGGCTGCCTAGCCTAGGGGTTGAGGCGTGGCGCTGTGCGCCACTACTGCCTTGGCGGGTGCAGTGTCCCGTCTGTGTGTGCGCGGCGCTCGCGGCCGGTTCGGGGGGGCTCGGGACCGTACCTGGTGTTGTGTCTCCCCTTCTTCCCCCTTCCCGCCCTGCGTGTTCCGCGCTGCGTGTGGCGGGCCGTCCCGTTCGGGTGTCCCTTATCCTCGCTCGCTGGTACGCCATTCCACGCGGTCTGTGCGTTCCGCGCGCTCGGTCCGGTTGCCCTTCTGGTGGTCCCCGCGTGTCCTTTTCGTGTGTGTGCGCTCGCGCTCTCGCGGTGTCCGCTCCCCGCTGGGTGGTGTGGCGCGCGCATCTCGCGTGGTCCCGGCACTGGGCGCTGGTAGGGCCGTTCCATGTGGTCCGTGCCCCTCCGCGTGTCCTGCCCCGGTCCCGTGCTCCGTCTGGCGTGCTTGGGGGGGGGCGGTCCGGTCCCAGTTCCCCCCTACTTGGCTTGGGGTTGTGGGGGCGGCGGCAGGGCGTCCCCGGGGGGGTGCCTTCGACCGTTGCGTTGTGGGCGCGGGCGTGCGGTTGTGGGGGCCCCGCTCTTTTCCTGTGGGGGGGGGGGAGAGGTGTCGACTTCGTGTCCAGGCGCCGGTCCGCCGGATTCCCATGACGAGCCCGATGCGCACGGAGCTTTGCCCTGCGGGATGCGTGGGGGGGTTTGGGTGACGGTGGCTGGAGTGGTTCACCAATGTTCCGGCTCATGGCCCAGCAGAGCACCCCTACCGCGGGCTTACTCTTAGCACAGGGGGAGGGGGTTGCGGGCGCGTTTGTTCTGCGACCCGGGTGCCAGTGTATCTCAGAAGGCAGCCGCCCCAGAGGTAGCGCACCAGGCGCGCGCCGCGAAGGAGCTGGTTCGAACCCCGTGATCGGTGGTCTCCCACCGATCCCCTCGAATACCGGACGAGGCCTCCCGTCGACCTGTTCGAGTACAGGTGACGGTGCGCACTGCTGCAGGGGTGGGTGGCTCCCATGTGTTTTGTTTTTCTAGGGTGGGGGGTAAAACGAACGAGACCTCCACCCGATCCACCGGTATCGGTGGTGGCGCGAGTTGCTGGAGGGGGGGATGGTTCCCACGTCGCCAACTAGAGAGCTCTACGTGCAGGGATCCCAGGAGCACCAACGCCTGGGATCGAACCCCCGCACTGGACGATTGAAGACCTACGCTCTCACTACTGGGCCGCGGGAGTCTCTTACGTGACTTAGGGGTGTCGTCGGCTATGAATCCAGGGAATCCAGGGTACTGACATCGAGGACCACCTGAAACCGGATGGGAGGCAGGTGGAGGTTGATCTGGACAACGTGAGAATCGACCAGGAGAAGACAAAGGGGCAGATTAGACGGAAAGATACGAAGTTACTGCAGAAGCGTATTGAGTCACTCGAAGCAGCACCGCCAACAGGCCCATTACACGTCGTTCTCTGGGAGGATAATAGTATGTTGCCAACCGACTGTTCGTTCCTCCCGTTGCGCGAGCCCTCGCACATAGACGTGTCTCATATTTGCAGATGGCGATTATTGGTGTGAATCTGGACAGCACAGCGTGGAAGCGATTGCGAAGATTTGGGAGAAGCGACGCACAGCGTGTCTGGATCTGCAGCAGTGGCATACTACATGCATCGCAGATATTCTGAAGCCTACGACACCGTGGGCCTTCTGTGCAAAGCTGGCGGGACAAGCACAACGAAGCGCACAAGATGTTGAGCCAATACCGCTGTATGAGGCAGCAGATAACCTCATTCGATGTGTTGAAGATCAGCGGCGGCGAGGACTGGCTGACACGTACGGCAATCTCAAGATCACTATTGTGGATGCTGTGCAGATGAGTGCCCTGGTTCCAACCGCTGAACTGAAGCAGCCTGGTCAATTCGTATGTTCATTAATCGTTGTTTCGATGCTGCTCGTTGCGCGAGGCCCGGCGCATAACGTTGTCACTTTCAGGACAAAACATATAAATTGTGGAAAGATTTTATGACGTTTGCCTACTATGCTGGTCCGGAAGCTGTGAAAGGTCTGCAGAAGTTCCACGACAAAGGGGAGAAAGTCACGAAGAACGCGCTGAAGAAACTGGACGGGATCCTAGTGCCGAAGTTGTACAAGAAAGTGGCAGAAGTGATGCAGGAAGAAAAAACAACCCTTAAATCCTTGCCGAATTCGATTGACGACATCATCCTTGACCAGTGGGTCTCAATGCATCTGGACCACCCGCACAACGGCCAGTACGTTCGTCCTGAGAAAGGTGTGTACCATCGACGCGACGTGGGTTCCGCTTCTGCATTGGTGCGCCGACCTTTCTCCATCTCTGTTCCTTAGCCAAAGACATGCGGACCCGCAAAGAGGTTGCTGCACTTGGAAGGCCTGCCCTGAAGGTGACTCCTGGTACATGGGGCTATTGGCGGGAACCTGAAGGCAAAAGTCGCGGTCCAAGGCCGCCATGGAAATCCATGATTCGCGCACCACTGTGGCAGGTGGTAGAGAAAGGCAAACCCGCCTCCCTGAAAATCCTCAACGTCCAAAAACTTCTGGGTCAAGAGCCTACCAAGAGCCGTGTGGTCCCCCCAGCTGCTGGCGTTACTGGTGACTTCAAGACAGTGGAACAGCAGGATCCATTACTGTCAAGTCAAACTATCACAATTAAGGCGACCCGAATTTCAGCGTTGGCCCACGATCCTCCGAGGCGGTTTATTGAGATCGACAAGAAACTGATTGTCATCAACGGCGACATATTTGAACATCTTGCTCCTGAGATGATGTGCCCAGCCTCGCTGTATGAAGAGATGGCGCGTGCCGATACCCTTATCTGCGGCTCTCAAACTGTTGTTGACAACATGTTCGACGTGCTGGAGACGGAAACAGATAGGCGTCTCAACGATGATTTTAACGCGCCGCGCATGGCTAACATGTTGCGTGTTCCCATCTTCAGTTGGCGAGTCAAACCGAAGCCTGCAGGGGATCCTACAACGTTTGACGTTCGCTGGTTGCTGATTTCGTCACCGGATAGCTGGTCGAGAAAGGTATGATTCCCTCATTACGTCCGCTCGTTGCGCGAGGCCTCGCGCAATAACTTTTCCCTCATTGCAGATTCCGAATTATCTGACGTTTGGACCTACTCAAGTAGAGGAGATGGATCCGGTTGAATTTGGCGGTCACCTTCCGATAACGACGGTTCTGTGGTATTTCGACACTCACCTCTTTTACCTGAAGCAGGATAAGAGCTTCAAGCCTGCGTTTGTGTTCATTGATCATCAGCCGGATCTTGTGTGCAAGATCGCGTCCATCGAGCCGGATTCTCGCATGTACGTTCTTGGTGTTACCTCCGACAATCTCTCTGATTGGGTCAACAGAGTGCAGAGTCAGTTGAACCACGTATTGACACAAGGCTCGAAACTGGACGCGTCTGGTGATTGGGACCAGCAGGCCAACTGGTCAAACCGTGGTATTACCCTTTGGGTTCGCGATGACAAGGTGGGTTCTGATGCGTTGTCCCTGAAGGAGGAAGAGACTGCTGAGAAAGGTCAAGCTGCAGAAGCACTGGCCCCTGCAAAGGGGAAGTCTACTGGTGGGGAACCAGCCCCCAAGAAGAAGAAGACTGCCTCCATGCCTCAGGCACCGAAGTCGGTTACCGGTGCAGAATCGGACAAGAGCGATGGGGATGAAGAGGAGGAGAGTGAGGAAGAAGAGGAGGAGGAAGCGCAGGTCTCCCAGGGCAAGGCAGCGAAGAAAGTGGCAGCGAAGCCGAGGTCCGCGGAAACCGGGGCCCGAGCTCCATTCAAGCAGCCAGCCCGTCAGTCCCAACCAAGAAGCGAGCCCGTAAAGCCACCACCTAAGGGTAAGACGTCCGTTGCTAAGGCATTGGGTTCTAGGATGCAAACTGTTTCGAAGAAAAAGTAATTTCTTCGCTTGTTCTGATATATTATGCGCGAGGGCTCGCGGTATGCATTCCTCTTCGACGACCTTTATGCTGTCACCTTGTGCGGCACATTTTTCTCTGTGATGCATTTTATTGCGCTGTTGTGTTGGTGTCTGGGCGAGGACTCGCGCAAAGAAGGGGTGCCAAAAAATGCTTTTTGTCGTGCAGCGTGTAACATGGTTTTCGAAAACGGTTTTCCAAAAGATTGAAAGCTCATGGGTGTTCTTATTGCAAAGCATAGGTGTTATAGGAAACAAAAAGTCGTGGTTTTCCCGAAAAAGAACTTCATTTTGGTGGAAATAAATCATTTTCCCGGGCAGTCGGTTTTGTTGAAAATAAAGGAAAATGGACCAGTTAATTGCTTTTCACAGGTTTTTTGGTTCTTGTGTTTTAGGTCCCCCCCAAAAGGACAATTTTTTCACAGTGCTGTGGAGAGGCAGTTTTGGGCGCATTTTGACCATGCAACTTGAGCCGCCTAAGTCTTTGTCGCTGTGCTTTTCATTGAGTACACAGGTAGGTAGGTAGGTAGGTATCTTTGGGAGCTCGGGATGCCTCTCTTGACATTGCAGGAAGAAGGTCTTACCAAGGGGATGTCCTGTCCCTCCCACTGCCCTATGTCAGGTGCCTCTTGAGCCGCTCCCGCATGTGCTTGAGAAGGCATTGTCGCGGCCACCCGGTCCATTTGTCCCAGGTTGGAGGGTGTCCCCACATGTGTCCATGGGTAGGGCCACATCCCCCCTCCTTTGGGCGGCAGCTCTGGGGGCTGCCCAGCCGTGTGGAGTATCTCTCACCAAAAGGGATATTGCTCCCGCTAGTCTACGGTACGACCGCCTCACCCTTGTGGCTTGAGTTGCGGGGCCACTCTGCTTGGCAGGCGACCCGCTCCTGGACTGTGTACCGGCTCGCCTGTCACCGGTTGCTTCCATGGCTCCGGGTGACGTTTGCCATGGTCCCCGATGCAGCCTGGCCGGGCTCGGACCAGTGGCCTTGAAGTACCGCTCCTGCCACTGGCCCGGTGGTTCGGCTGGGTCGCCCCAGTGCGTCCGACCCATGGGGTGTTGGTTCTTTCCTGTCCCTCGGCCGCCCTACGTGTGTGCAGTGTCCTGGGCCGCTTGGCTCCTGTTCACCGATGTGCCCGCGCGGTTTGCTGTGTTGCGTCTGTGGTGTCCTGGGCCACGTGGCTCCTGTTCAACGGTGTGCTCGCTCGCTGTGTTGTGTTGCGTTTGCGGCGTCCTGGGCAACTTGGCTCCCGTTCACCGGTGTGCGCGCTGTGTGCGGTGCGCGTGTGCCATGGGTGGTTGTGTCCCTCTTCCTCCCCCCCTAATTTTCTTTTTTTTTTTTTGATGGAAGAGAAAGAAAGACAGGGGCGCGAGTACACTGCAGGCACAGGCACGGGCAGCCTGTGCGGCGGTGCAATAGTGTTGTGTCCTCTGGCGTGTGTCGTCGGTGCTGTGGCGGCGGTCGCGCCCCAGCGGTGCGTCTCGCGCGTCCTGATGTACACGGGCTTGGGCCAGGGTGGGTTTTGTTAGGTGTCTCTTTGCTTCTGGAGCTGGCTGGTTAGGCGGCTGTGTGGGCTGTGGGTTTGGGCTGTGGTTACGTTGTTCCCTCGGCGGGCCTGCTTAGGAGTCAAGGGTTAGCGGTTTCGGGGTGTGGCTCGGGTTTGATTTGTGTTTGGGTTTTGGCTCGGTTATGCGGTTGCGACGGTAGCGGGCCTGGGTTCGGTGCCTTTGGGTGTAGTGGTGCCCGTTGTCGTGTGCGTTGGCGTCCTTCGGCGTCCAGTTTGTTTGGTGACTTCTGGGCGGGGCCTGGCGTGGCGCCCCGTGGTGGTGGTTTGCTGGGTAACGGGGTTAGGTGGCGGTGCCGCTGGCCAGGGGGTTAGGCGCGTCGTGTTGTGTGGTGCGCAGGGCTCCTGGGGTGCTGTGGGTGCCGCCGGTGTCGGTGCGCCGACGCTTGTGGGGTGGTGACGGGGTGTGTGTGTGCGGAGCTGGACTTTCGGTGATGTCCCACAGGCGGATGCCGTCTCGCTGTGTCTCCTGGAGGGTCTCCCGCAGGCGCCTGAGGACATACGGGTGGTCCTGGGATGCGGGGGGGTTGCGGGGATGGACACCCAGGGGGTGGAGCGCATCGGCCAGCATGGCTTCCCATGCGGCCTGCGGCATCCACCCCCCCGCCGGCCGGAGGCGGCAGTTCTCCACCGACCCCTTGCGGGGCCGATGGACCAGGCCCTCGAGGGAGGGCTCCCCCCGGGCCCACTTTCGCAGCTCCCAGAGCTGCGTGTGGGTCCAGCGCTGCCACCACTGTCCCTGGGCGGGCCTGCGGTCTTGGGCGGAGGAGTGGGCGTGGGTGGGTGTGACGGGGTCGTGGGGACCGGTGGCGGTGGCGGGCCTGGGGGATTCCTCGTAGTCCTGTTCCGTGGGGGTGCGCGGGGAGTGGGGGCGCGCGCGGATGTGGACCCGCGGGTGTGCGCGCACGGTCTCCGCCTCGGGGTTGGGCAGGGACTCGCGGCGGCGGCGGTAGTGGGGCATGCGCTGTATGTGGGCTGTCATCGAGGGTTGGTAAGGGGGCGGGGACGCTGCTGGCGGACCCTGGCGTCGTTCTGTCCTGGTCTGGGGCGGTCCGTGGGTCTGGGGTGCGGGCTTTGAGAGGTGGCGGGACGAGGTGCGTCGTGCTTCGGCCGCGGCATGCTCCGCTATGAAGGTGGTGGCGGCGGCGTCGGTGACGGTGGGGGGGCGCCGTGTTGGGCGCTGCTGCCTCCGGGCCTGGGACGGCTGCGGCCGAATGTCATAGAGGACGTCCTCGGGGGGCCGGGCTTGCGCTGCCGTCGTGGCGCCGGGTTTGGACTTGGGTTTGGGCTTGGCTGCGGGTTGCGGTCGTGGCGCGCTGACGGGTTTGGGTGTCTGTTTGGCGGCGGTCTTGGGTTTCGGCTGGGTCGCGGGTGTGGGCCTCGTCGGGGCGTGGGCCTTGGCGGCGGCAGGGTTGCTCGCGGTGGGGGCGGGTTTGGGGGCCCGTTTGGGAGGTGTCCCCCGCGGCCTGGGGGGTGGAGTGCTGGATGAGGACGTGGTGGTGGTGGTGGATGAGGTGGTCGTGGTGGTGGAGGTTGTGGAGTCGGAGGCGGAGGAGAGGGCTGTGGGAGACGGCGGAGGGTCCTGGGCTTCGGGGGCGGGCGTAGGATGCTGGGTCCTGCAAGTAGCGAGAACGAGGGTGCGGGTCCGGGCATCGGGCGTGTGCGCGCGTTTTCCCTGGTGATCCGTGCGTGCTGGTGCTGGTGTGGCGGCGTTGTCTCGGCTGCGCGGGCACGTGGGTTACCCGGGGGGTGGCCATATCTGCTCCAGGACGTGCGGGTGTGTTTGCTGGAGGTAGTCGAGGGTGCGGAAGAAGCATCGCTGGATGCCGGGCATGTCCTCTTCTGTGAGGTGGGGGTAGTTTTGGGTGGGGGTGTCTGGGCCCGGCCACAGCAGCGCCATGAGGCGGGCTGCAACCATGTACTGGCAGAGCTGTAGGGTGGTGGGGCGTGGGGGGGTGGGTCCCCTGCGGTTTGGGGGGGCTTCCCTCTGCTGGGGGCGCAGCGTGAAGACCGGCACCCACCGGTCCGTGGGGACCCCCCAGGTCTGTTGGGTCCACTTGGCGAGGCAATACATCGACCTACCAAGGCCCTGGCTGCCGCTGCGGATGGAGAGCAGCGTGTCCAGGGATTTGCGTTCCCACGTGCCTCAGATGTGGGGGTCGCCCGGGTCGTCCCCCCTGGCGTACGTGTCGAGGACTGGGTTGTATGGGGGGGGGCGTAGTCGGCGGGGAGGAGGGAGTCGGTGCCGTGTACCACCCAGTGGTCAGTGGGTGCGTGGTAGTGGGTGGTGGAGAGGGTGTAGTGCAGATTGTACATGAGGGTCATGTACGTGGAGGGGGTTGGCTGCCGCTCGTCGGGGGTGGGGATGTCCCCCGGGACGTGGTGCCGGAAGTTGCTCAGGGAGGCCATCCGGGCTACCCATGTTTCCCGCTCCCACTCTTTGGTGTTGTCGGGGGTGGCGCCGGGTGGGGGCCGGGCCATGTTGGGCTCGCGGTAGCAAGTGCGGCCCTGGGTGCTGTCCCGCTCAGGCACGGGGTGTCCGACTAGGTGTCGCCCCCAGTCGATGGTGGGCACCCAGATCCGGCTCCCCTTGGGGGGCGGGCTCTCGCCATCTGGGGTGGCGCGTGGGGGGCGGTCGTGTCGGGCGACGTGGAGGAAGGCGTCAAAGAGGAAGTCTCGGACGCCTTCCCCCAGGGTGGCCGCCTGGACCAGGGTGGCCGCCCGGATGCAGGTGCTGGTGCCAGAGGTGCGGAGGCACAGCACGTCCTGTTCCCCCAGTCCCCGGAGGTGCTGCCGTACCGCTGCGGGGTTGTGTAGGGCGTAGGGTTCGGCCGGTGCGGCGGCTGGTGGTGCGGGGTGTGATGGGGGGGGTGGTGTGGGTTGGGGGGGGTGGTCGTCGTTGTCGCGTGTGGGGTCCGGTGATGGGGTCTCTTGTGGCGGTCGCGGGAGGGGGGAGTCGCGGTGGCGTGTGTCGGCGGGGGCTTCGACGTCAATTTGCTGATGCTGGCTGCCGCGTGTTGCGTCAGTGGCCTGGTCTCGGGGGGGGGGCGGGGGGGGGGGGTTTTTGGGGGTGGCGCTGTTGGTGATGGGGGGGGCGGGGGTGGGTGTTGTGCTGGCTGGGGGTCTGGGCGTCCCTGTGGGTTGTGTTGGTGTTGCGTGTGTGCGCCGTGCGGTTCTTGCGGTTCTTGACTGGTTGTGGTGCCGGGGTGTGGGTGGGAGGCGGCCGCATGGGCGTCCGGGTGGGGCTGTCGTCCGCATGTAATGGGTGGCTGCTGGTGGATGGTGCTCCCTGGTATGGGGTGTGGGTGGGGGGGCTGCTGGTGGTGGTGGCGCGCTCCTACTAGGCCCTGGTGTTGCTGGTGTGCGTGCGCGGCTCCCCGCGGGTCCATGGGGGTGTACCGTGCCTCGTGTGTCGTGGGCCCGTGTAGCGGGGGCGGCAGGTGGTGCTGGACCGCGTGGTGGTGGTGTTGAGAGTGTACTGGTTGTGTGTGGTACCCCGGCGTTGGTGGGTGTGGTGGTAGGGGCTGGTGGTGGTGGAATACGTGATGGTGTGGTGCGGTGATGTGTGCCATGTGGGGTGGGTGGTTCGTGGGGCCTGGTTGTGCTGGGGTGTCGTCAGGATGTAGCTGGTGGGGTCGCTGTAGCATGGGGGCATTAGGGGGTAGGGGTTTGGAGGGACGGGGGTGTGGTGGTGGTGTTGGTGGTGCCATGTCCCCTGGCTCTGCGCGTATGGTGGTCCTGGCATGGTGTGGACGTGTGTGGGCGGTGCAGGCTGACTTGGCTGCAGGGTTTGGGTGCTGCGGTACGATGGTGGTGGTGGGCGCTGGCGGGGGCGGTGTTGTTGGTGTGCCCCGGGGGTCTGGGCGTAGGGTGGTGGCATGTGGCTGGACCCGGGCCCTGGTCGGGGCGTCGCGCCCTGCTGGCGGGCGCGCTGGCGGGCCCCCTGACCTGTCTTGGCCTTCTTGGCCTGGTGGGTGTCGGGGGCGGGTGAACCCCCCTGTCCCCGTGGGGGTGACGGGGAGCGGGCGTGCCAGCGGTGTGCCTCTTGGAGGCTCGTCTTGAGGCCTCTGACGTAGGTGCTCTGGTCTGTGAGGCTTATCCGTGTGGCCATGGCCCCGTCGGGGGCGGCCAGGTGGGCGTCCTGAAAAGACGCCCAGCCCTCCAGGGGCTTCTGTTGTGCGGGGTGGGGGTGGTGTGCCGGGTAGAGGAGTGCGCTGAGTGGGTAAGGTGTTCCCTTCCGTCGGCCGAGGGCGGTGTTGAACCGGCGGCAAGTGATTCGGAGGTAGGCTGCTATCTCCTCTGGTGCCGTGTCCGCCCACGCTTCTGGCGTCAGGGCTGCTGCTTTGGGGGCCGGGAGTTGTGGGTCTGGGAGGTGTAGGTCACGTTGGTGGAGGTATAGGGCGAGGAGGATGTGGCGGACCGCCACGTTCAAGCCGCCTCCGCTGTGGCGTAAGGGTGGGCTGTGGGGGGGCTGGGGTGTGCTGCCCGTGGCCACGGCCATGGTCCATGCGTGGTCCGCCGCGTCCGCCACGTAGTACCCTCCCAGGTGGTCCCGGAGGGTGTCGGTGAGTGGCTCGAAGAAGCTCGGGTGGCTGGCGGGGGGGGTCTGCGGCTGGGGCCGCGGGCCACTCGCAGTGGTGGGGGTTGAGGTCCCCGCAGTGGGGGCAGTGGGTGAGGCGGTGCGCGGCTACCAGGCAGACCCAGTGGTCTTGGTTGCAGGGCAGGGCCGTCTGTGGTAGCCGCTGGCGTACGCAGAGGGGACATGCGGTGGCTGGCGGTTGGTGGCACCTGTGGACCGACGGCGGCGTTGGGGGATGGGGGCTGGTGGCGCGCGCATGCTGGTGGGAGTGTGTGCGGTGCCTGTGGTGCCCGTGTGTGCCGTGCCAGTGTTGTGCTCGGTGGATGGTGTGTAGACGTGGTGGGGGTTCCGTGTTGGTATGTCACGGGGTAGGTTCTCATGGTTGGTAGAACAGGATTTTGCTGAGGTGGGCTTGGTCTGTTTGGGGCAGGGTTGCTGCATGCTGCAGGTATTTGTGGGTGCGGTATGTGAGCTGATCCGCTGTCTTGGCAACGGCCGTCCGCTGCATGTGCGCCGCCGTGGCCTGGGGGTCCTCTGCGTGGGTGCGTAGCAAGGTGTAGACGGCAGTGGGGACGAGTCCCCTGCGGACCGCCTCGAGTACCTTCGTCTGCTTGAGGATGGTGGTGAGTTGCTGGGTCGCCGGGGACTGCGTCAGCCATCCGGCGTGCTGTGCCATGGTGTGGGTTGGGTTCCAGTCTGTGAGGGTGTCCAGTCCTCTGTATAGAGGGGCACACCTTGGAGTGGTCCCAGGTTTCTTCTTCCGCGTGGCCACAGATGCATTTGGTGTATCCTGCGGGGACGTGGATCGAGCGGCGCGCATACCATCGGTGGTATTGGGTGAGGAGGGGAAGCTGTTCGAGGGCGAGTTGGAGTCGGGGTTTTTGTTGGTGTGCTGGGAGGCTATCCGGGCGCAGGGCGGAGTAGTAGAGGGGTGTGTGGACGGAGTCTTCGAGGCATCGGAGGAGTTCGGTGTTCGCTGGGTGGCCCAGTGTGGTGGCCAGCTGCTGGATGGGTGTGGGGTAGTGGTACTGCTTGTCTCCATCTGTGTACGGCGTGTCCTCGGGCATCCATTCGGGGGGCTGTGTGGCCGGGGTTATCAGGGGCAGGTGCTGCAGGTGGCTGTGGTGTGGGGTGTCCAGTTGCACGTGTTTGAGCCCTGGGGTGTGGCTGGTGTTCTGGTTTTTTTGCCTGCGTGTCTGCGCGTCCATTGCCGTATGCGTAGCGGTGTGACTCCTGTTCGACGATGTGTAGGGCGTCTTGGGAGTGCATGCCCCTGAAGGCCATCCTAAGTCCCAACGCTTTTGTGGTGAGGCCGGACTCGAGTGCCTTGTGGAGGGCCAGGTCCGCAAGGCGCCTCGTGAAGTGGATGTCGACCGTGGCGTCCACGACTACCCAGATGTTGCGGGGCCGGATCGTTGTGGGTGGCGGTGTGGCGCTGACGGCGTCTGCCATGGTGCGCAGTTCGCCGTGGGAGGACGCCCCAAAGATGGTGGCCCCGGTGTGGTGTTCCACGTTGAGGCCGTCCGCGTGCCGGGTGATGCGCACGGAGGCGCAACCGACCATGGGGGTTTTTTGCACTGTGCATCCCCTCAATCCCCGGGGTGCTAGGGACCGACCATGGGGGTGCGTTGCTGGGTGCCGGATGCGTCAGTGAAGTAGATGAGGTGTATGTCGCTGGGTATGGGTAGGCGGGCAATTGCTGTGGGGTGATAGACGTAAATGGGGTTCATTTGGGCGGTTCTGGCGGTTATTTGCGTGGGTTGTAGTAGTGGCGCTGCATAGACGCCTATCCCCTGGGTGATGATGGCCTGGGCTCGTGGGGTGAGGCGGAGCAGGCCCCTGTCTGGGCGCCCCTGGGTGATATACGCGTACATCTGGTGGAGGAGGTATCCCGTATTGGGGTGGAACTTCTGGCACGTGATGGTCCGTCGCCGCTCCTTGTCGTCTTTGTCGCCGCGGAGGGTGGGGCATTCGTGCTGTAGGGGGCGCATGGGTGCCTCATGAGGTTCCTGCGCGGTGTGGGTCGCAGCGGTCGTACTCTATGGCCACGCTGTCCGGGTCTGCCCGCTCGTTGGTGAATGTCCATGTCGCCGTGGGTGTTCGGGTCCAGGCTACGTGCGCCGGGTGGTCTGGGGGTACCGTGTGAAACCAGGGGGAAAGCCATGCCTGCTGGTCAGCGGTGGCGGCGGCGGTGGGGGTGTGGTAGTGGTTGGAGATGAGGTGTAGCAGGGGCCACGGAGTGTCGAGGGCTGCCGGGCCGCAGTGCCAGCACGTGCGTGGTATGCCCTGGTCACTGTGTCTGACTGGTGGTACATCGGTCTCCGGTGCATTGTGTTTGGGGAGGGACCAGGGGGCATTGTGTCGCTGGACAGTGCGGGTAGCATGTTTGTGGCCGTTTGGTGCTAGTACAGGATGGTGGGTGGTGTCCAGTCTTCGGCTGACGGGGTGGGCTCCTCCTGCGTCGTGCCGCCGTCGTTGGGGGTCTCGTGCTCGCTCGGGCGGGGCCGGGGGTGCTGGCGCTGGAAGGCTGTGTACGCCGTGTCGATGTCCTTGGGCCCCTGGCATGTCGCGCCCTGCCTTCGTAGCACATGCGCGGAGGTACGCTTGGAAGACGTGGCGTTCTGGCCATTGTGGGTCGGAAAGGAACGGGGCGTGGTGGGCGTCGCATTGGGCCATGATCCTCATCCGTGTTGGGGTGATGAACACTATGGTGACGGTGGCCCCCACGAGGCACAGGGTGTCCACCTCGCCTGCCAGGTGTTGGTGGATGTCGGTGTGCGTGGCCGAGAGTGGCCCCTGTTGATCGCAGTGGTGGTTTGTCAGGATGGCGTGTGTGTGGTGCGGTAGGAGGAGTTGTAGCTGGGCCCAGATGCCAGTGCCCACGGAGGTGGAGACGCCGTGTTGCGCCAGTATCCACCGGGGGCAGGTGTTGCGGGCCATTTGCGCTTCTTTTATGCGTATGGCTGCCGCCTCGCGAACTTCAGGTTGATGGTTGTGTGTCACCCTGTGTAGGAGGTGCGCTGCGTGTTTGGCATAGGCCATGTCGACCAGGGCGCCTGTATTGTCTCCGTAGTAGCGCCAGTGGGCCATCATGGCCTCCTGCGGGAAAGACGTGGGCCAGCCTCCGTGTTGCGCCCATGCCTTCGTCACTTGCTGTCGAGCTTGGCGTAGGGCGTCTTGGGGCCGGGGAGGTACAGGGCTTGGTACCCGATGGCCGCGTTGAGCACCGCTTCCATGAAGTACGCCAGGCCCCGCGTAGACAGGAGGTCCCCCCTGGCAATTTAGGGTAGCCGGGCGAGGCGCTCTTCCAGCTTGCTTGGGAGTGTGATGTGGTTGTGCCGCGTGGCCTGTGTGACTCCCAGGTGGACTGTGGTGTCTTCCAGGTTGTAGGGGTTCGCCTTTCCGGATGTGGGGGGTGGGGGTCCTGGCGTCGGCCAGCCCGACTGATTTGTGGGGGTGCACTAGGAGCTGGTGGGCGTCCAGGTAGGTTGTGGTGAGTTGGAGAATGGCGGACGCTTGCTCGGTGGTCGTTGGTAGCCCTGCGTTCTCAGGGTCGCGGTGGCGGGTGGCCGTAGTTAGGAGGTTGTCGTCCGCGAAGTTGATGAGGGGGGACCGTAGCGGGTATGGGGCGTACCCCGGGTATACCCGTGCTAGCTCGAATGCCAGTGGTAGGGTGACGAGGAGGTAGAGGAAGGGGCCTTCGGCGCCTCCCTGGGGGACCCCTGCTGTCTGTGCCGGTCCACTGGGTGATGCCTGCGGCTCTGATGACGGCGTAGAGTCGGGTCTGGATGTACCCGTTCATGAAGGATAGGAATGGGAGACCCATGGCATCCCATACCTCCGTGAGGAGCCGGTGCGGGGCGTGGGGGAACGCGCCTTGGACATCGAGGGAGGCGATAATCATCTCGTAGGGGTTCATGTCCGGTGCGGTGTCCTGGAGGAAGATGGCCTCGTGGGGGGACCTGCCGGCCATGGCTCCCCACATGCTGGCGGGCACGTGGGCGAAGACCGCTGGCGCGATGCGGCCTAGGATGAGCGTCCACACCAGCTTGACCTCGGTAGTGGCGCACACTATGGGCCGCCAGTTCCCCGGCTGCGCCCAGTCCCCCTTTTTGTAGAGGGGGTGGACCAGGTTGGCCCACTCAGGGGGGATGAGCGTGGCCCCCCTGACGATGTCCCACAGGCGGGCTGCCAGGCGGCGTTTGACGGGCAGGGTGAGGCGTTGGTATGCTTCGGCCGGCAAACCGTCGACGCCGGGCACGACCCCCTTCTTCAGGCGGTCTGGGGCGCGTTGCAGTTCTGAGATGCTGAAGGGGTCCTGTTCGATGGCGCGCCGCTGTTCCCGGTTGAAGACCCTGGGCACATGCTCGCGGATGGTCTTTCTGGTGTGGGGGTCGAGCTCGGGGAGGGCGTCCCCGTGTTGTGCCTGGAAGCTGTCCAGGACTGCCTGGAGGACGGCGTCGGGGTCATTGGTGAGGCCTCCCTCGGGGGTGCGCACCGCGTGGATGGTACGGCGCCCCGTGTCCTCCAAGATGCGGCTGACGTACCGTAGGGACTTGTACGGCGTGTCGTTTCTGCCGTATCTTTCGCGTTCCTGGGCTGCAGCCGCTATGCGGAGGGCGTGCCATTCCTGGAGTTGGTGGCGGCGGGTGGTGAGGACCGCACGGAGGTGGGCGTCCCGGTCTCGTGCCTCCGGTGTGCTGGGGCGTAGCAGGGTGGCGAGTTCCTCTTTCGTGGTCCAGATGTCATGGACGAGTTGTTAGATGGTGAGGTCTGGTGGTGCTCCCATGTGGCTGGTGCCGCGCTACATGCCGCATGCTTGTGCCGCCCGGTGCATTGCGTTGGTGAGTGTGGGTGCATCCGGGCAGCGCAGGATGGCGTGTAGGGCCCTGTTATACCAGTGCCAGGCGCCGTGGTTGTCCTTGGCCGGGAACTGCAGTGTGGGTGGGAGGGTGTCGTCTGGCAGGGTGGCCGCGGGTGGGGGTAGATTGGGGATGATGAGGTCGATGTAGAGGGGTCGGTGGCCCGTGCCTGTGGGCGGCAGGTCCCCGTAGGCTGCTTCGTGGACGCGCACCGCGGTTGGGTCCCCGTAGCACGTGTCGATGCGGGATGGGTGGGTGCCGGCTTGGTGGGGGTAATGGGAGGGTGTGCCGGTGAGTCCTGCCGTGAGGTCGGCGAGGCCCAGTTGGTGCATGGCGTCCTGGACAGCTATGTCGGTGGCTGTGGGTGGGCCGGTGCGGTCGTCGTCGGTGGGGGCGGCGTTTGGGTCGCCTATGATGATGGTGGGTGCCAGAAGGGAGAGTCGGCGGTACGCCAGGCTCAGGGTGTCCAGGAAGTCCTTGGTCTCCTCCCTGAATGGGACGTGCGTGAGTCACACGTTTAGCTGCCATCCGGGCCCCACGCACTCGTACGCCCCGAGGCGACCATCCACTCCGAGGTCGGGGTGGGCAGGCACCGTGACCGACGTCCTGTGGTAGAGGGGCACCCCCTGTTGCCAGTGGGCGTGATATTTGTTCCCCTCCGGGTCCAGGATCGGTGCTGGTTCGGGTTGGTCCGCTCTGCGGAGGGCTTGCTCCAGGAACCCCAGGAGGTCTGCGCCTTCGGGGTGTGGCCCGGGCATGGCTTGCATTCCGGCGGCCTTGGTGGGGTCGTAGGTGACCGCAGGCTCAATGAGGATGTTGATGCGGGCGTGGGCTTCCGCAGGTGCCGGTTTCTGGGGACCGGTAGTTGGGGGGGCAGGCCGTGTCCGGCCCCTGCCCCGTCAGGCGTCGAGGAGGTCGATGACACCCTGAGCTGCGGGTGCCTTGGGGTTCCGCTTCTGGGGCTGGGGTAGGGGCCATGCATTGTGGACTTCGCCCGTGTACTCGGTGCCGGTGAGGTGCTCCGTGTCGGGGGTGCACAGCTGCATGCGGACCATCTCACGACCGGTTTGGTCTCGCCAGAGTTCGATGGTGCGCCCCACCTTCTTGTCGTTGGGGGTGGCCGGGTCCCACTTGACGTGGATCTTGAACCCCTGGTGGTCCCCGGTGACGAGGTACCGGTGCTTGACCTCCCCTGCGGCCCATATCCACTTGGAGGGGCCCGCGGCCGTGGCGTACTCGAAGGGCAGCTGCACCCGGGTACCGATGGCGTATTCGGGATACAGGGCAGCGGCTACCTCTTTGGTCCAGCTCTTCGACGTGGCTCTTGGCTTGGGCGCGGGTTTGTCCTGTGCGGGGGCCTTGCGCTTCTGCGCACCTTGGCGGCGCCGGGCAGCGGGTTGTCCCCGTTGGGGAGGTGCGCCCTGGGGCTGCTGTACGGGTGCGTGGCCCGGTGCAAACACGGGGTGTTCGCGGGCGGCTGGGACGTCGGGCTTGGACGTGGGGACGGGGTCCTTCAGCCGGAACACTTGCTTGGTCATGAGGCCAAGCACCTCCTCGGCCTCCTGCAGGGCGTCAGGCGGGTCCGTGGGCCGTGTAGCGGGTGGCGTGGCGTGTCCACGCTGGGGTGCGTTCCGGGGGGAGGGGTCCTTCTGGTGCCCCCTGCGGCCAGTGGAGGGCGTAGTGCAGCGCTTCCAAGGCTGCATCTGGGGCGTGGGGGATGCGTGCGGAGAGTCGCAAGCGGTCCCCTCCGCGTGGTGGGGGCGGGACTTGGTCGTCGGGGGCGTGTGCCGTTGCCCGTCTGACCTTGCCGTGGTCGTCCCATTCCACCGTCCACCAGGTGTCCCGGTCTTTGAGGATGTGGACCTCCGTGGTGGTCGGGGGGGCGTCCATGGCGTCCCAGCTGACGAGCTGGATGGGGCGGACCTTGGGGGTAGGTCTTCGGGGGTGCTCGCATGTTGAGGATTTGGTGGATGTCCTCGGCGGTAGGGCCCGTGTCGGGGGCGTCCTGCGCTGCCTGGGCTAGAGGTGGGGAGGGGCGGTCCTCCCAGAGGCGAGAGGCGGACGCCGTGGCGTACATGGCTGCGATCAGGACGTGTTCCGTCAGCCCTTCCACCATGAGGTGGTTTCCCCCCTCCAGGTCTCGGGGGATGGTGGCTTCCGCCTTTAGGGTGAGGAGTGCGATGGCGCGTTTGGGTCCAGGTGTGGCGTGCGTCGGCTCATCTGGCGGGCCTCCGTCGGATGGGGTGTGGGGGGGGCGCTTCTGGAAGGGGGATGGTCCCACCGCCAGGTGCTCCACAAGGTGTAGCGGTATGGCGTGTCGGTGGTCCGCTGCGGGCAGGAGGTAGGGATGTGGGTCCCCGGGTATAGTGCCGAGGTATATGCCCCCCCTGTAGGTAGGGGTGGGCAGGGGTTGTTGCAGAGCGCCTGCGCATGGTAGCGCGCACCGAGGGTTGCAGTGGGTGCATTGGGCTGTTATGGGGTGCGGTACCGCGTACACGGTGAAGGGCCCCACCGCGCGCTTGATGTGGCAGGGGATGATGGTGCGGAGGTCGGCCACCCGTGCCGTGCAGCTTTCGCCATAGTATATCCAGAGTGTGTCCTCCAGTGCCATTTTGGGGCGTAGCTTGCGGGCCAGTAGGTTCAAGGTGCTTTTGTTGGTGGCCTCGGTGACGGTGCCGGGTCCAGCGTTAATGCGTGGGAGCAGGTGGTTTTGGTGGTGTGCCGCGGCCCGTCTGCGGGCTGTGTGGAGGGCGGTGCTGTCGGCGGGAGGGGGCACGTGGTGGGTGGGCCTTTTGCGCGGGGTCAGGGTGACGTGTATTGGATGCTTCCATGCCGGGCGCGGGTGGTGTTGCGGTGGCTGGAGGCCAGGGTAGGTGGTAGTGGTGTATATGGTGACAGGGGAGCGCTCATGCGTGGCCTGGAGGTAGTAGTGGTCGCGACCCGTGTTGTGGGTGATGATGACGTTTGGCGTTGGTATGTCGTAGTGGAGTGCGGTAACAGGGAGTTGTTTGGTGATGCGTGCCGTCGCGTCCCCCGTTTTGGGCGCGGTGTCGTGGGGCACGAGGATGTGGACGGCCCACGCATCGTTGGCAGGGAGGTCGAGGTCCGGTAGGGTGGGATGAATGGGGCGTCCCCGGAAGTGTGCGAAAGCTGGGTTGTGGCGTGCCGCCGTTTCTTTGATGATGGACGGTGCCCATTGGTGCGGCGCCCCAACTTGCTGGGCCATGGCGGCGACGGCGTGGGCGATCGCTGTGAGGTCGGGGCCGATGCCAGGTTGGTCTGCCGGTGGCTGCAGGCCCCCTTCTGGTGCGGGGTGGTGCCACCATGGGGGTTAGCCCTTTTGCGTGTTATCGTGGGGGGTGTGCACGAGGCCGTGGTGGTTGGAGATGGCGGTCTTGAGGGCTTCCGCTGCCTCGCGGTGGAGGGTGCGCGTGTAGGCCCAGACTCCGGTGGGGGGGGCCGCCCCGGTGTGGGATTTGGCCGTGGTGGGGACCGGCTCGAGGGTGTGACTGGTGAGGGAGGGTCTGTGCAGCCCCTCGTGCAGGGAGGCGCACACGTGTGCCCACCTGTCCGCCCATCCCTGTTGGGCCCTTCCTGTGTCTGCCCCTGTGGGCAGTCGCACGATGACCACGTGCCAGGGGTGTGACCCCGGTACTACGGTGGGGGGTGTGGTGTGCTCGTTAGCGTGCAGCCACACTGCGGTGTCTGCGTTTGCCGTCGCGTAGTCCTCTCCCTCTGCTGTGTGGACATTTTTGACGGCGGCCTCTCCCTCTAGGGTGAGGAGGACGTGTGTGCCGGGGGGCTGCATGTGCGTCTCCGCGTCCCGGAGCCACAGGTACGTGAGCGCCACGGTGCCGGGGAGGATTTCCCCCCACGTGAAGGTGCGTTCGGGGGATGCCCACTGCAGGGGCAGTGTGCGGCGTCGGCGCGAGTCGTTGGTGGCATGTTAGTCGTGGGGGAGGTGAGGTTTGGTGAGCCGGTGCGGCATGCGTTCGGTGGTGGCTGTGGGGGGGTCCCAATTACATTCCTCTGGGGGGGGTGCGTCTGCGTCGTCCTCCTGGGGCTGGGCTAGCGGCAGCGCCTGTGCATTGGGTGTGGCGTCGGGTAATCTGCTGTGTGTGAAGATGTAGAAGCCCTCGGGGGTGAGTTGGAGGACGATGTCCCACTTCGCCGTCTGCTCTGGGGACCACTGGTGGGGTCCGTCCTGCTGTCGGTGGAGGCTGACCTGGTGGCCCCATCTCCAGCTGTGGTAGGCGAGGAGGCTGAGGACGGTGTCTTGCTCCGGGTCCTCCACGCTTTCCACGTATGCCGTCATGTCGGTGACGTCGACGGCGTACTCGTCCTCCCATTCTTGTGTGGGGGTGCCTGGAGGGGGGGGGGGCGGTGGTTTACCCGTGGAGCTCCGGCCCCGTGACGTCGGGCAGGTGGTGCTCGAGGGATGCCCGGTACTCGGCGGGCCCTTTGGTGGCTTCTCTGGGTGGGGCCCTGGCGCCGCGGGGCGTTGGACAGGTGCGTCCAGGGCGCCCGCTCGCGGGGGGGGGGCCGCGGGGGGGCATTATGCGGGCTGGGGTCCGCGGGGTCGCTTGCTGCGGGCTTGAGCTCCGTGTCCTCCGTGTGTCCGAGCTCCAGCTCTAGCAGGCTGTGGATGTCCAGGGCCATGGGGTCATCATGTGTGTTCACGTGTTGGGGTGCTGCTTCATGGCACGGTGGGCGTGTGATGCTGGTGCTCGGGGCACGTGCGGCGGCCGGTGCGGGGTCGTGCGCCGGTGTCCGGGGAAGCGCGCTGTTTGGCGTGGTTGTGGTGTGTGGCTGCTCGCTGGTGACTGTCCTGGCCGGTGGCGTTGCCCCTGTGTGCGGTTCGGGTTGTGGCCGGTGGTGGGCGTTGAGCTGGAGTGAGGTGTGCGGGGTTTCCAGGGCGGGTGCCGGTGGGGTGGGGTGCGGAGTTGGCGTGGCGGGGCTTCGTTCCTGTGTTGGTGGGCTGTGGTGTCCCATGTCCCCGGGTGGGGGAGGGGGATGCGGTGTGGTATGGTGGTGTTGTGTTGTGTTGTGGCCTTCCCGTAGGGGGGGGGGGGGGCACCGTGTCCAGGTCTGGTGGGGTGGGTTGTCGCCCAAGGCTGGTCCTCTGGCGGTGTGGGGCAGCCCCGCGCGGTCTTTTGGTCGTCCTCCTGGCATGTTTCAGTACGTGGGCCGTGCGGGGTCGGTGTGGCGTCGGGCCTGGGGTCCCCTGGGGCGGGGTGTGTGGGACTGGAGTGTCGGAACCAGGGGGCTGTGGTTGTGTGATGCTTGGGGGTGTCGGCCCACCGTTGAGTGGGCCCAGTGGTGTGGAGAGCGCCATGTATGGGCCACGCGCGGGCTATTGCGTTCGCGGGGTCCGCGGGTCGGTGAATCGCGGCATCTTGGGCGTGTTGTGGCCCCGGTGCGGCGCCCGCGGGTGGTGAGTGGCGGTTTGTGGCTGGGGTGTATCGTTTCCACGGTGGGGGGGGGGGGCTATTTGCTCGGGTGTGGGGTGGGCCCGTGGTAGACTGCCGGCTGGTAGCGGGTGTCGGGGCCTCACTGTGGGTGGGTCTTCCGCAGTGTCCCCTTGGTGCGTCCCGTGGTGGTCTCTGGTCGGCTGGCTGAAGGGGGTTTTCGGGGTGTACCGCATCCATGGGGGCACCATTGTGTGTTGATGCGCCGCAGCGGGGGGTGTGGCGGGTTCTGGGGGTGGGGCTTGTGTCGGTGTCGTCCGTGTGGTCGGCGGCGGTGTGTCGTGTGTCGTCATCGGCGGCTCTTCATTGTGGTCTATTGTGGTGGTGCTTGGGGGGTGGTCTTGGGCTTGGCGGGCCCTGGGAGAGTGCAAGACATGCGGGGTCGGGTTGGCTGGGGGGGGGGGGGGCGCGCGTGTGTGGGCTTGCGTGTTTGCCTTCTGCTCTCCCCGCGGTCTCTTCCTTTGCCTTTCTCTTGCTCCTCTCTTTTCGCTGGCCTGTTTTGCTTTTTTTTTTTTTTTTTTTAGGGGGGGGCTCGCCCGGGTGCTGTGCGTGGTTATGGCTGTGTGCCGGTGCCGGCGCCGGTGTGGGCGTGGGTGTCGTGGGGGACGGGGGTCGGGTTGCTGTTGCGCTCTGGGTTCCCTGTGTGTGCGCCGGTCCCCAGGCTTCCGGTTTCCAGGGCGCCGGTCCGGGGGGTGCTGATGGCGGGTGGTTGGCGGCAGTGGTGGCGCGGCGCTTGCGTGGGTGGTCGCGGCTCCTGGGTAGTGCCTGGGTGGTGTGGCCGGGCGTGGGCGTGCGTGTGGGTGTGTTCATGGCGTGGGCTGATGGGGTGGTGGGCAGTGTGGGCGTGGCTGGTTTGTGTGGGTGTCGGGTATGTGTGCACCGAAGGCGCGGTGGGTTGGGCTGGGGCACTGTGGGCGATGCAATGGGTGGAGGAGATGCTGGTGACGCCTACGGAGGGGCCGCTGTAGGCGTCGAAACGGGTTTGTGTTGTTGACGTGGGTGCTTCAGGTGATGCACCGGGCGGCGACGGGGTTGGTGACGTTGATGGTGTCATACGTGACGGGGCGGGCGCTGGGGGGGCCTGCGGCTCAGGTGGTCGCTGTAGGTGGTGCAGTGGGTGGTGACGTAACTGGTGATGTCGGCGCTGAGGGTGCTGCAGGTGACGTCGATGGTGAGGGCGCTGCGGGTGATGTCACGGGTGGTGGCGATGTTGATGTGGGTGTTGCAGGTGGTGTGCCGGCTGGTGGCACCGCTGGTACTGTCCTTGCGTAGGGTGGTGCTGGGGGTGCTGTGGGCGCTGGTGTCGTCGGTAGTGCCGATGGCGAGGGTGACGCAGGCGATGCACCGGTGACGGTGAGGCCGGTGTGTGCCGTAGGTGACGTGTTGGGAACGGGTGGTGGGGGGCTGCAGAGGGGGTTGCCGTTGGTGCAACGGGCGATGGTGGCGTTGGTGCCGCAGGTGGTGGATCAAGTGATGGTGTTGTTGGTGATGCCGACGAGGTGGTTTGTCTGCCTGTCTGACCGTGGAGTCGGTGCCGGCGTTGGGCGGTTGCCTTTGCGGGTCGTGGTGGCGGTGGGGGTCGCTGCGCCGGGTGCTTGGTGGGCGTGGTTGGGTGCTGGTGCGCGTGTTGGTGTGTACTTGGTGCGGGTTGCGGGGGGTCTGTGGGCGGCGGGTGCGCTGTTGCCGTGCGTGTGGCGGTTTGTGTTGTCTGGTGGAGCGTGGCCGGCGTGTGCTTTGCGTGGATGGTGTGGGGTCTGGTCGGCGTGGGTGGTGTCGGTGTGGGTGTTTGGGGTTGGGTGCTGGTTGTGGGCGTGTCGTCCGCGCGGTGTGGTCGGGCGTGATGCTGCCGCCGCTGGCGACGTCGATGGTGATGATGCTGCAGGTGATAGGGGTGGGACGGCGGTGTTGGCGGTTTCCGGTGTGGGTGCTGTGGGTGGTGTTGAGCGTGGGGGTGTTGCAGGTGTGTAGCGGGGTGGATGGTGGTGTGCCTGGCGACGGCGTCTTGAGTGCTACCGGGGGGGAGGGTGTTGTTGGTGATTTTTTGGGTGGCGGTGCCGCCGGTGAGAGGCTGGCGGAGAGGAGAGGGCGGCAGTGCGGCAGGGCGCGATGTTGGGTTCTTCGGTGTGGGTGGTCAGCCGGAGGTGGGTGCGGCTGGTGGTGTGGCGCTGGGTGTGTGTGGCCTGTGCCGGGTATCTTAGGTGCGCTTGTTGGTGCGGGTGTGTTGATGGCGGCGGTTTGTCCACCTTTCTGCCCGTGGGGTTGGTGTCGGCGTTGGGTGGCTCCCTGTGTGCGGTTTGTGCCGTTGTGTGTGGCGGTGGTGGTGGGGGTCGGTGCCTTGGGCGCTTGGTGGGGCTGGTTGGGTGCGGGTGCGCGCGTGGATGTGTACTTGGTGGGCAGCTTGTGTTGTCTGATGGTGCGTGGCTGGTGTATGCTCTGCGTGGAAGGTGCTGGTGTGGGTGCTTGGGGTTGGGTGCTGGATGTGGGTGCGTCGCCTGCGCGGTGTGGTGGGGCGTGATGGTGGGTTCTCTGACGTCTGTGGTCGGCTGGTGGCGGGTGTGGTCGGGCCGGTGTGGGCTGGGTTGTGGTGGTGGTTGTGGCTGGACCGCTTGGTGGTTGTGGTGTCGGCGGGCGGCCCTGATGATGGGCTTTGGGTGTTTGGTAGCGAGTGGGCGTGTATGGTGGTGGTGATGGTGTGTCATTGCGGGTGGTGTTGGGTGTGGTACCGTTGGGCGTGTGGTTTGCGATAACTGAGCACTCACCCCTCCGGGTGGCGCGGGCCCGGCCGTCCGGTAGCCCGTCCGGCCGGCAGTGCGTGCCTGCCGGGTGCTCACGCGTCCCTCCGGACGGCGGCTGTTCCGTAGCGGGCAGGGGCTGGGTTCACTGCCGGGCGCACACACGTCCCTCCGGACGGCAGCTGTTTCGTAGCCGGCAGGGGCTGGGTTCACTGCCGGGCGCGCACACGTCCGTCCGGACGGCGGCTGTTTCGTAGCCGGCAGGGGCTGGGTTCACTGCCGGGCGCACACACGTCCGTCCGGACGGCGGCTGTTTCGTAGCCGGCAGGGGCTGGACTCACTGCCGGGCGCACACATGTCCATCCGGACGGCGGCTGGTTCGTAGCCGGCAGGGGCTGGGTTCACTGCCAGGCGCACACACGTCCGTCCGGACGGCGGCTGTTTCGTAGCCAGCAGGGGTTGGGTACCATGCTGGGCGCACACACGTCCATCCGGACGGCGGCTGTTGCGCTGTGGGGACTGCGGGGCTTGGACTTGTTCTTGGCGGCTCGTTCGTCGTCGGGTGTGGGTGTTTGCCGTGCTCGTGTCGTGTTTTGTGCCGTGGTGCGTGCTGGCGTGCGGTGCTGCGTGTGTGCCCTGCTTGGCCTGCGTGTGGCGCGCGCTCCTTGCCCGGGCGTGCTGTTGCGCAGGCGCGGGGACACACCCTCTCTCTGGCGGGCCCGTTTGGTCCGATTGCGGGCCCTGTTGGCGCCCGGCTGCGGCCCGGTGCGCGGCAGTGGCGTGTGTGTACGTTCGGGGGGGGTGGTTTGGTTCCTCTCCTCTCGCTTTCCCCGCCTTGTCCCTCTGTCCCTCTTCGCCGGCCTGCCCTGTCTGCCTACCCTCTTCGTACCCGCTGGGTTGGCCTTGGCTGGACGGTTGGTCTTGGTGGTCTGACATGGTGTTTCTTTCCTGCAGGGCGGCGTGGGCTGGGTTCGTTTTGGGGGCGGGTGGCTCGTGTGGTGTGCCGTGCCGCATGTACAGTGTCCTGTCCAGCGTGCATGCCCTGTGTGTGGTGTTGCGTGTGCGGTGTCCTCGGCCCCCTGGCTCCTGTTCACTCGTGTGCACGCTCTGTGTGTGGTGGTGCGTGTACCGTGTCCTGGGCCTCCTGGCTCCTGTTCACTGGTGTGCACGCTCTGCGTGTGGTGCTGTGTGTACGGTGTCCTGGGCCTCCTGGCTCCTGTTCACCGCTCTGCACGTTCTGTGCGTGGTGTTGCGTGTACGGTGTCCCGGGCCTCCTGGCTCCTTGTTCACCGGTGTGCACGCTCTGCGTGTGGTGTTGTGTGTACGGTGTCCTGGGCCTCCTGGCTCCTGTTCACCGGTGTGCAGGCTCTGTGTGTGGTGTTGTGTGTACGGTGTCCTGGGCCTCCTGGCTCCTGTTCACCGGTGTGCACGCTCTGCGTGTGGTGTTGTGTGTACGGTGTCCTGGGCCTCCTGGCTCCTGTTCACCGGTGTGCACGCTCTGTGTGTGGTGTTGTGTGTACGGTGTCCTGGGCCTCCTGGCTCCTGTTCACCGGTGTGCACGCTCTGTGCGTGGTGTTGCGTGTACGGTGTCCTGGGCCTCCTGGCTCCTCTTCACCGCTGTGCACGCTCTGTGCGTGGTGTTGCGTGTACGGTGTCCTGGGCCTCCTGGCTCCTGTTCACCGGAGTGTACGCTCTGCGTGTGGTGTTGCGTGTACCGTGTCCTGGGCCTCCTGGCTCCTGTTCACCGGTGTGCACGCTCTGTGCGTGGTGTTGCGTGTACGGCGTCCTGGGCCTCCTGGCTCCTGTTCACCGGTGTGCACGCTCTGCGTCTGGTGTGTTGTGTACAATGTCCTGGGCCCCCTGGCTCCTGTTCACCGGTGTGCACGCTCTGTGTGTGGTGTTGTGTGTACGGTGTCCTCGGCCTCCTGGCTCCTGTTCACCGCTGTGTACGTTCTGTGCGTGGTGTTGCGTGTACGGTATCCTGGGCCTCCTGGCTCCTGTTCACCGGTGTGCACGCTCTGCGTGTGGTGTTGTGTGTACGGTGTCCTGGGCCTCCTGGCTCCTGTTCACCCGTGTGCACCCACTGTGCGTGGTGTTGCGTGTACGGTGTCCTGGGCCTCCTGGCTCCTGTTCACCGGTGTGCACGCTGTGTGCGTGGTGTTGCTTGTACGGCGTCCTGGGCCTCCTGGCTCCTGTTCACCGGTGTGCACGCTCTGTGTGTGGTGTTGTGTGTACGGTGTCCTGGGCCCCCTGGTTCCTTTTCACCGGTGTGCACGCTCTGTGTGTGGTGTTGTGTGTACGGTGTCCTGGGCCTCCTGGCTCCTGTTCACCGGTGTGCACGCTCTGCGTGTGGTGTTGTGTGTACGGTGTCCTGGGCCTCCTGGCTCCTGTTCACCGGAGTGTACGCTCTGTGTGTGGTGTTGCGTGTACGGTGTCCTGGGCCTCCTGGCTCCTGTTCACCGGTGTGCACGCTCTGTGCGTGGTGTTGCGTGTACGGCGTCCTGGGCCTCCTGGCTCCTGTTCACCGGTGTGCACGCTCTGTGTGTGGTGTTGCGTGTACGGTGTCCTGGGCCTCCTGGCTCCTGTTCACCGGTGTGCACGCTCTGTGTGTGGTGTTGCGTGTACGGTGCCCCGGGCCTCCTGGTTCCTGTTCACCGGTGTGCACGCCGTGTGTGTGGTGTTGCGTGTACGGCGTCCTGGGCCTCCTGGCTCCTGTTCACCGGTGTGCACGCTCTGTGTGTGGTGTTGCGTGTACGGTGTCCTGGGCCTCCTGGCTGCTGTTCACCGGTGTGCACGCTCTGTGTGTGGTGGTGCGTGTACGGTGTCCTGGGCCTCCTCGCTCCTGTTCACCGGTGTGCACGCTCTGTGTGTGGTGTTGCGTGTACGGTGTCCTGGGCCTCCTGGCTACTGTTCACTGGTGTGCACGCTCTGTGTGTGGTGTTGCGTGTACGGCGTCCTGGGCCTCCTGGCTCCTGTTCACCGGTGTGCACGCTCTGTGTGTGGTGTTGCGTGTACGGTGTCCTGGGCCTCCTGGCTCCTGTTCACTGGTGTGCACCCTCTGTGTGTGGTGGTGCGTGTACGGCGTCCTGGGCCTCCTGGCTCCCGTTCACCGGCGTGCACGCTCTGTGTGTAGTGGTGCGTGTACGGTTTCCTGGGCCTCCTTGCTCCCGTTCACCGTTGTGCACGCTCTGTGTGTGTTGTTGTGTGTACGGTGTCCTGGGCCTCCTGGCTCCTGTTCACCGGTGTGCACGCTCTGTGCGTGGTGTTGCGTGTGCCTTTTGGTCCTTTTGTGCTGGTGTGCTCGTGTGGTGTGTGTTGTGCTGTGTGTGTGGTGTCCTGGGACACTTGGTTCGTGTTCTTCGGTGTCGGGGTGTGTTGCGGTGTGTGTGGCGTCCGGTGTGCGGTGTTGCGTGTGCGGTGTCCTGGGCCTTCGGCCCCTGTTCTCTCGTGCGCACGCCCGGTGTGTGGTGTTGTGTGGGCGGTGTCCTGGGCCGCTTGGCTCCTGTTCACCGGTGTCCTTGTGCGGTGTGTTGTGTGGTGTGTGCGGTGTCCTTGGCCACTTGGCTCCTGTTCACCGGTGTGCCCGCGTGGCGTGCGTTGTGTCGCGTGTTCGGTGTCCTGGGCCCTGTGGCTCCCGTTCACCGGCGTGCTGTGTGCTTGTTCGGTGTGTTGTCTGTTGTGTGCGGTGTGGGTGTGGGTGCGTGCTCGCGTGCGCCATACCGTTGCAGCGACGTTTCGGACTCTTTGTCTTTGTTTACACATTTTTCTTTACACATTGCTTCCTATGGTGTCTTACTTACTCTTCCCGTCCTGGACTCTTTGATTTTGGCGACGCTCAAGAGTAAGCCTGTCTTAGCTATGATGGTGTGTGCTATTTACCCGATGGTTTGTGGACTCTTTGCATTTTGCGACGCCCAAGAGTAGGCGTGTTTGCTTAATGCATTCATGACATGCCCCTTATTCTTTATGTCATGGACTTTTTGGTTTTTGCGACGCCCAAGAGTAAGCGTGTCTTAATGCTTGCATGGCGGCATATGCTACTTAATCGTTGGTTTGCGGACTCTTTGTATTTTGCGACGCCCAAGAGTAGGCGTGTTCGTTTGATGCATTCATGACATGCTGATTACTCTTTATGTTTGTGGACTCTTTGTTTTTTGCGACGCCCAAGAGTAAGCGTGTCCTAATGGGCACAAAGGTGGGTGGGGAGGTACATGGAGAAGGACAAAGGAAGAGAAAGAGTGCAAGACGGAGGGCGTGGCGTGTTAGTAATCTATTTATCAGTATTTACGCGCCGCTCGCGAAGCGTTTTTCTTTACCTATACGGCGTGTTAGAGGGCGAGAGGCACGGTGTTATACTCCTAAGCTCGGTACGGTGCTTACGGCGTTAACTATTCCCCTAATCAAGCCCGAAAAATATTCGGTTGCGTTTTAACGGTTGCGTTGTTGTTGTTTGTGTGTGTTTTGTTTTGGGGCGCGCACAAGTCCCTAGCGCCTAGGGCACGCACTTTGCTAGGTGGTTTGGGGCAAGCAACGCTCAGCTTCTTAGCTGTCACGACTCTATTGTTCTTCTGTTTTTGTGAGTGTCCTAAATTTTGCAACCTCGCCAAACAGCCGCGTAAAACTTTTGGGGGGGTTTCTGAGGTCGGAAAAGACGATTTTTCCCTTTTTTTTCCCTGGTTGTGCGTCTTTTTCTTGGTTTTTTATTCTTCTTCTGCTGCGATCGCGCCACGAGGCCCAGCGCAAAACGTTGTCACTTTCAGGACAAAACGTATAACTGTGGAAAGATTTTATGACGTTTGCCTACTATGCTGGTCCGGAAGCTGTGAAAAGTCTGCAGAAGTTCCACGACCAAGGAGAGCAAGTCACGAAGAACGCGCTGAGGAAACTGGACGGGATCCTAGTGCCGGAGTTGTACAAGAAAGTGGCAGAAGTGATGCAGGAAGAAAAAACAACCCTTA
Source organism: Eutreptiella sp. 'Long Island Sound 2002' (assembly GCA_964036045.1). Lineage (NCBI taxonomy): Eukaryota > Euglenozoa > Euglenophyceae > Eutreptiales > Eutreptiaceae > Eutreptiella > Eutreptiella sp. 'Long Island Sound 2002'. Next base: position 153,461,539 of record OZ038379.1, read on the forward strand.
AATCCTTGCCGAACTCGATTGAGGACATCATCCTTGACCAGTGGGTCTCAATGCATCTGGACCACCCGCACAACGGCCAGTACGTTCGTCCTGAGAAAGGTGTGTACCATCGACGCAACGTGGGTTCCGCTTCTGCATTGGTGCGCCGCACTTTCTCCATTTCTGCTCTTTAGCCAAAGACATGCGGACCCGCAAAGAGGTTGCTGCACTTGGAAGGCCTGCCCTGAAGGTGACTCTTGGTACATGGGGCTATTGGCGGGAACCTGAAGGCAAAAGTCGCGGTCCAAGGCCGCCATGGAAATCCATGATTCGCGCACCACTGTGGCAGGTGGTAGAGAAAGGCAAACCCGCCTCCCTGAAAATCCTCAACGTCCAAAAACTCCTCGGTCAAGAGCCTACCAAGAGCCGTGTGGTCCCCCCAGCTGCTGGCGTTACTGGTGACTTCAAGACAGTGGAACAGCAGGATCCATTACTGTCAAGTCAAACTATCACAATTAAGGCGACCCGAATTGCAGCGTTGGCCCACGATCCCCCGAGGCGGTTTATTGAGATCGACAAGAACCTGATTGTCATCAACGGCGACATATTTGAACATCTTGCTCCTGAGATGATGTGCCCAGCCTGGCTGTATGAAGAGATGGCGCGTGCCGATACCCTTATCTGCGGCTCTCAAACTGTTGTTGACAACATGTTCGACGTGCTGGAGACGGAAACAGATAGGTGTCTCAACGATGATTTCAACGCGCCGCGCATGGCTGACATGTTGCGTGTTCCCATCTTCAGTTGGCGAGTCAAACCGAAGCCTGCAGGGGATCCTACAACGTTTGACGTTCGCTGGTTGCTGATTTCGTCACCGGATAGCTGGTCGAGAAAGGTATGATTCCCTCATTACGTCCGCTCTTTGCGCGACGCCTCGCGCAATAACTTCTCCCTCATTGCAGATTCCGAATTATCTGACGTTTGGACCTACGCAAGTCGAGGAGATGGATCCGGTTGAATTTGGCGGTCACCTTCCGATAACGACGGTTATGTGGTATTTCGACACTCACCTCTTTTACCTGAAGCAGGATAAGAGCTTCAAGCCTGCGTTTGTGTTCATTGATTGTCAGCCGGATCTGGTGTGCAAGATCGCCTCCATCGAGCCGGATTCTCGCATGTACCTTCTTGGTGTTACCTCCGACAATCTCTCCGATTGGGTCAACAGAGTGCAGACTCAGTTGAGCCACGTATTGACACAAGGGTCGAAACTGGACGCGTCTGCTGATTGGGACCAGCAGGCCAACTGGTCAAACCGTGGTATTACCCTTAGGGTTTGCGATGACAAGGTGGGTTCTGATGCGTTGTCCCTGAAGGAGGAAGAGACTGTTGAGAAAGGTCAAGCTGCAGAAGCACTGGCCCCTGCAAAGCGGAAGTCTACTGGTGGGGAACCAGCCCCCAAGAAGAAGAAGACTGCCTCCAAGCCTCAGGCACCGAAGTCGGTTACCGGTGCAGAATCCGACAAGAGCGATGGGGATGAAGAGCAGGAGAGCGAGGAAGAAGAGGAGGAGGAAGCGCAGGTCTCCCAGGGCAAGGCAGCGAAGAAAGTGGCAGCGAAGCCGAGGTCCGAGGAAACCGGGGCCTGAGCTTCATTCAAGCAGCCAGCCCGTCAGTCCCAACCAAGAAGCGAGCCCGCAAAGCAACCGCCTAAGGGTAAGACGTCCGTTGCTAAGGCATTGGGTTCTAAGATGCAAACTGTTTCGAAGAAAAAGTAATTTCTTCGCTTGTTCTGATATATTATGCGCGAGGGCTCGCGGTATGCATTCCTCTTCAACGACCTTTATGCTGTCACCTTGTGCGGCACATTTTTCTCTGTGATGCATTTTATTGCGCTGTTGTGTTGGTGTTTGGGCGAGGCCTCACGCAAAGAAGGGGTGCCAAAAAATGCTTCTTGTCGTGCAGCGTGCAACATGCTTTTCGAAAACTGGTTTTCCAAAAGATTGAAAGCTCATGGGTGTTTTTATTGCAAAGCATAGGTGTTATACGAAACAAAAAGTGGTGGTTTTCCCAAAAAAGAACTTCATTTTGGTGGAAATAAATCCTTTTCCCGGGCAGTCGCTTTTGTTGAAAATAAAGGAAAATGGACCAGTTAATTGCTTTTCACAGGATATTTGGTTCTTGTGTTTTGGGTCCCCCCCAAAAGGATTATTTTTTTGCAGTGCCGTGGAGAGGCAGTTTTGGGCGCATTTTGACCATGCAACTTGAGCCGCCTAAGTCTTTGTCGCTGTGCTTTTCATTGAGTACACAATGTGAATTGATTGTGGGCATATGCAATGGTCCGTTGTTTTTGTATTTCATGATGCAGTGAACGGTGCAAGAGCAATTGTGGGCTGGTTCGACCTTCATGATGCATACCAATAAGATGAGGTAGCCTTCGGAAAGAAGAGAAAGCTTGTGTACGGACTTAGGACGTATAAGAAGCCAATGCACATGCGAAAGTATCAATTGTTTTTTGGATTCGGATAGGTAGAAGTGAAAAAGCGAATGACTTGTGAGGGGCCCGCAGAGACATATGCACTTCATGGGGCCATGGTTGTGATGAAGAGATGTGAACCATATAAACTATGACTTGACATGAAAATTTAGCTCATCGGTTGGCTAGAACTTCATTGTGCATTGCAACGGGTTGTGAAAGTTTGTGTACGGACTTAAGACACATAGAAAGCCAATGGAAATGAGAAAGGATCAAGAATGTTGACCATGCGGAAGCTCAGCCACATCTGAATTAGGCCCCTTGAACCACCCTAGCCTAGGACGTTGCTATCCGCCACAATTTCAGGTGAGGTCCACTCTAGGAAACACTCCCGCATCTTATCTTTGCGGGCAGTCGGCAGTCTTGTAGCACTGAACCGGGCCTGTTCTTTCCATTACCCATGAGACCCACTGGGGGGGGTATTTTCTTCGAACGAACTTCAGTCTTCGAAGAAGATTCGAATCTTCGAACGAAGATTCGAATTCGAAGATTGTATTTGCTTTAATCGCAATTCAATTAAATCCAATCGAATCCAAGCTGCTGGGGAGAATTGCCGCAAAAGCGCAGCAACAGCAGCGCGCGCACCAGATTGACAGGCGATTGCCGCAGATTTGTGCCAGAAAAACGCAGATTTGTGCCAGAAGGACGCAGATTTGTGCCAGAAAGAAGGGTTTTTTTGTTTTTTCAACTGATGTGTTGTATTTTTAAGGGTGTCACTGTTTGACCAATGGTGCAACTTGGAATTACGCTCAAAAACGCGGTAGGCACGACGAATGCTTATAGCCAGGACGTTGAGGACGCGCTTGTGCAATTTTTCACCTCCTCCGGCCTGGGACGCCAGCTTTTACACTCAATCTACACACGAGTCAACCCAGGCGCTGACAAGCAGAGATTGAATCAACTTCTACGGTGGCACAGCGATGCTCAATGCTCGCCTGAAGAAGCAGTCGCTTTGCTTCTCGATTTGGGAATCCCTAGACGCCGCCTTCGGGTTCTATCGCGCTTTATTTCCAAGCGTGCGGACGTATGGTACAAACAGACTGGCCTAAGGTTTGGGAAACCAATGCCAGGCCGCCGGAGAGTCAACTTGGCTTGGAAAAGGATGAAGGAGACCCTGCACCTTGTTGGCCACATCGACAAGAAAACTGGCATCCGAAATGTCTCCTGGCCGTTTGATCACTGGATCAACTACGTTTTCACACAGCCTTGCCTCTATGAAACTCTACAGGCCAGCAAAGATGGGTTGGTTTTCATTGTGAGTGGCGATGGTTATCCTGTAGCGGGTGTAAGCTGGACTCAGCTTACCATTCGCATCTGAAATCATGAGTATCTAGCCCGCAATGCAGCACACATTTGGGTTTTAGAGCTGGCATACTGTGGTGACTCGAATCTGAAGGATTTGCGCCGGTTCTGGAAAAAGAATCTGAGGGTGTGTTATTTTTTCGAATATTGCCTTCGTTCGAACCTTCGACCGTTCGAACGAAGCTTTTCCTTCGAATGAACGTGTTTTTCGAACAAAATTTTGATTGCGCTTTGCACGCTACTAGGTCCTGCAGCGCATCATAACTACGCAATCCGTCGTGGTGAAGGGCGCACGCTGTGCGGCAAGTGTTATGCTGGGCGGAGATTTACCGTTTTCGAATAAGTTTTTGGGACTTACTGAGCATTGGTATATACCGTCAGTTCACAACTTGGGCCTTGGGAACCCTCTCAAGAGGCGGTACCTGGGCTGTCACCGGCGCAGAACGCGCACCGGTGATGCGTCCCGACTTGGCAAGACCCCTGTCTGCAAGGGAGCTCGTGGCTGCGCTTCAAAACCTTTGCTTCAAGTACCACGACACCATGCCATTATTTGTGTTCTTCATATGCTTATGCGAATTGGTGCTTTGCTTGGGGAATACTTGGAAAGGCTATGCTTGTCCGCCAGCAGGGAAGCACGCAACGCTATCAATAACATGCTGAACATTGCTCTGTGTGGTTGGCAGCTAGGTGAAACTTGTAGACCTGATGGACAAGAAACGAAGCGTTTGTTTTTTATATGGGATGGTATTGCTCATGTTTTGGGGTTGGCTGACGAGCACTTGGGTAACCAGGCTGTCATGCGGTTGCGGGACGTGATGCAACGGCTCTATCGCACCTATCAGCGCATCGACATTGACCTCCGAGCGGACTGTCGGCAGGCGGCCTGGGAATTTCGCGCACACTGTTTGCCTGATACCCGTTCCCATTATCTGATAATCTTGGAGTTCGATGTGCCCAGAATCCTAGAGGCGATAGCACCTTAGGGGCTTGGGATGTACTGCCAGGACTTGGCTGAAACCACGAATGCCAAGCTAAAGGATTTCTACTTGCGGTTCACAAACAGAGGGGGCAGCACCACAGATGACTACCAGCTCTCTGCTCTACTACGAACCATGGAGCATGCCTTCTTGTACACGCACTCCCATATTGTAGCTCACGGTACAACGCGCCCTATCTCTTGCCCAAACGCTGCATTGTTCGAATCTTTAATAGACGATGCCCCTCAATGGTGCTGACAAAGGAAGACAAGGTCGATGTCGCAAGACTGGTGGCGGTATGTGTTATTCTCCAAGCCCTGCAGGCATGCGTTGTAGTCCTTCGAATTTAGTTTTCCTTCGAATCTTCGAATCCTCGAACGAACTCTCGTTCGAAGGTTTTTCTTCGTTCGAATATTCGAATCCTCGTTCGAAGATATTTTTCGAATCTTTCGCGCTGTGCTCAGGAGTTGCTTCAGGCGCACCCAACTTCTGCCCCAGCGTCACGATCATCGCCAGGAACACCTTCTCAGAGTAGTACACAACTGGCTCAGCACCCAGCGCCGCAGCGTTCAGCGGATTTGGAGCCGTCACCATCCCCTTCTCGCCGTTTGGATGACCCGCTAGATTTTGGATCCCAGGATTCAGAAGAATATGATCCGGATTACGTGGTGGTGAACGAAGTGTTCGATGTCAGCGCTGAGTTCGACACTTGCCGCCAGGTAATCGTTGAATCCGGAGTCACCCGCCCCTACCTTGACCTCATTCTAGGGAAATCCGTACCCAATCCGCATACGCCCATTTTCAGGGACCCGAAGTACGCTTGGCTTACGCCACTGTCAACGTATGGGCGCTGTTTCGGAAAGTGTTTATCAGCCGATTGCAAAGATGTGGCTGCAGAGAGGGACTTGCCTTGTGCACTGGTCGCCCGCGCCTTCCCCTTCGCAGTCCCGAACAAAAAAGGCACCCCAACCCCGATAATACGTATGCTTGCGCTTGTTTGGCACGCCTACGGCGCAGTGGAGAGCTGGCGTGAAGACCGTCCCGTGATGCTCAGATTCCCCTCCTCAGAGCCCCCGGGGTGGGGCAAATGTACATCAACGGGCCGCTTGAAAGGCGTCAAGGTCACCGCTCAGGCGCGGGCTGGTGGTGAGGCAGCCCAGACGGACGAAGGAGCGCAGAAAGCCGGGGGAGTACAACAATTGCAGAGCACAACACCGGCGAAGTGGCAGACAATGCTCCAGTCAGCAGTCGCAGCAGGAGTGCAGCATGGCTACATGGGAGGGGACATTCCTGAATGGAAGGTACAGCATTTACCTTGTAGCTGAGCGCTTTTGACCATGCATGCGTCCTGTACGTTATTCTTCGAAAAACATTCTTCGTTCGAAGACAAAAACGTTCGTTCGAACATTCGAATCTTCGAACGAAGATTGTATTCGAAGTCTTTTACCGCTCCACTGCCCACAGGTTGCAGCAACGCAAAACAGCGCCGTTGGCGTCAGGTGGAAGCTTCAGCTACCAAGTCGTGGAATTGAGACGACCGTGACTGCGGGCAGCCTGCTCAACGACCTCCTAACGAAGCCTGCGAGAGCACTGACGGTCCTCGGAGCACTCCAAAACCATGAAGAAGGTCGCAGAAAGGTGAAGTCGATGCCAACGTGGGTCAACCTGAGCCAGGGTGGTTCCAAGTTGCATTCCCCTGAGGCAACCGAAAAAAAAGCGTCGACGACCAGTGCTGGTGTGCGGGGCAAAGATCCACAACCCGTTGTGTCCGGACGACGGGCAAAGAAGCTTGCCGAATTTCTCTCGTCTTACAAGAAGACGAAGAAGCCGAAGAAGAGACCACGAGCAAAGCCAGCGGCTAAGGAACCTCCGAAGAAAAAGGCAAGGCTGCTGCCGGGTGAGAGTTCGGAGAGTGAGGAGTTCGAAGAGACTGAAGAAGATGAGGAGGAGGAGCCGCCTTCCGGAGATGAGGAGGAGGAGCCGCCTGCCCGAGATGATGACGATGAAGACGAAACCCAGGAGACACAGATTCCAGACCGAGGGGCACTGCCGTGGGCATGGCTTCCCCTCCAACAAGAGGACCAGTGGGGAGCGTGGAGAGGAGTGCCGATTTCGAAGTGGTGCCCCTGGCGAACGGAGATACCCAGAGACATCCTGCAGCACAAGACCAAACTGGGCCGTGCCCGTACAATCTATTGGGTCCCTGCAGACTACAACTCTGCCATGTGGCATTCTGTGGGGGAGTATTGTGTTGCGGCCCGAAGCTACGCAACGGAGGAGGAGTGCAAAAACGCGGCGGCAGTGGCGTCGGCAACCGGTTGCGTGCCAGCTCCAAGTGCCAGGAAAAAGAAAGTGAAGGCGAAGAGGCCAAAGAAGAAGAGGAAGACGCCAACGAAGAGTGGTGAAAGGCAAGAAGATGAAGATGCCGGAGAGGGAGACAAAGAGAATACAGAAAAGAAAGACGAGGTTGCAGTACTAATGTCAGGCAGTGAGTCGTGAGCCAGGACTCAGAGAGCTACATTGGACAGGGACATTGGTGGTTCTGCGGTTCTGTTGTTGCCTGTATGTGCATTTGTAAACGCCGCGTCTTTTTCTTCGAAAAATATCTTCGTTCGAACATTCGAAGGTTCGTTCGAAGAAAAGTCCACCACATTTCGAAAATACACTTTCAGGGCATTTAGGTGGTTGCAGGCTGAATCCAAAGAACCAAACCCTCAAAAATACCTGTGTTGAGCATTTTATCGCAATGTTTGCAGCAAAACGGCCACAACAAAGGCGTTCGAACAGTTCAAAACGTTTCTTCGTTGGAAGAAATAATCTTCGTTCGAAGGTTTCGTTCGAAGAAAATACCCCCAGCAGTGGGTCTCATGGGAACTAATCTCTCTTCTCTCCCCTATATATTTAATCGTCTGGGGTAGTCTTCGTTGTCCTTTTCACAGTCCTCCGCAGTGTGCTTTGCGCTACTTGGCAGCGGCAAACACCTACCTAGCTTTTGCCATTGAACGCATTTTCAACCGCCATCGAGCCATGCAAAGCAAAAAGGCAATGTTAAAGCATTGGTCTTGACAACCTCATGCCGTGGCACGAGTTGCGGGCAATGTCAGAAAAAAATGTTTCTTTTAAACAAAAATATATTTAAACTATTTTGATTTTAACTGTGAACGTCTCGCAACGTAATGCGGCACGGCACCCAAGCTTCGGCGCCTTTCGTCGTCTTCGTGCTTGGTTGTTTGTATTCTCCGTCACACCTACACACAAGTTTCCGGCCTTTTCTTAGACTCAAGTCATAAACATATTGCCAAGCCATCGCGTGGCGATGGTGGAGGAGGTGGAGGTGTTGGCGTACGGACTGAGCCATTGCATGTGGAGAGGCGTTGGTATGGCCCTTTTTTCTTTAAGTTAACTTTCTGCTTGCTCTCTTCAACTTTTAGGTCGCTTTGCGCTCGAGCACTTCTGCGCACTGCGCTGCACATCAAGATCTGCGCAACGACGAACTACATATCCTATCTAACCTTCACAACAAAAAGCGCAAAGAACAGAAGGTCGGTTTTCTAGCAGGCCTTCTGGCGCTTTGTGCAGGTGACAGCTGGCTGTCACTCGCACTCGGCGCTGAAGCGATAGGCGCCTATGTGCGCGTGAAAGTCATCTGTGGGCCACCAGATGGTCCGCGACCTTTTTTTCTACGCACTGTTCGAGCGCGGGGCAGTGATGGCTGTGCGCTGACACGTGCTACAACGCAATTTTCATTATCTTAATGAAAGACGGTAACAGGCCGTGCGTTTCCGTTCCGCGGCTGTACTTTGCGTTCGTTGCAAGCGATCATGTGTCCTTCATGGTTATGCACCGTATGTTCATGTGATCACTTTCATGCGCCTTTGTGTGTTCTCCTTGCCGCTTGACAATGCAAGGACGGTCGCCGCCCACACTGCGGGCCTCTGCGGCCATAATGAACCCCCCCCCCCAACAACATTCCTACCTCACAATGCATACCTCCTTCACCTTGAAATGATAATAAGTATAAATAATTCGGAAGAAGTAATGATGATAAGGGAACCAGAATTTAATATATATGGGTATATTATGGGACGGTTGCTTTGCACGTCACATGATTTCTTGATCGGTTTTCCGAGCAATGACCAATTGTATAGCTGACCCCACCCTTATTATGCCTCCAGGGTGTGAAATCTATCAACATTTGCTGTCATGGGCTTGCCAATGCGTCCACAATGTGGTATGCTTCAACATGTGTTGCCACGGGCTTGACAGCACTTTAAGCTCGAGTGCTCGCGCAGTTCAGACGTATTTTGTTTTCATGTCACACCAACCATTTGACTTTTTGCACACGCATGACCAAATTGTTCCCTAAGTGTCTCCTTATTGTGCTTCCACAATTCTTGTAGAGTGCTTCCATATTTTTCTGCCGAGTTAACTTCTTTTTGATGAACAATGCCACAGTACCACATTTCTTTGTCGCCGTGCTTTTGATTAAGTACACAATCTGATTTGACCGTGTGCACATACACTTGTCTGTTGTTCCTGTATTTCATGATGCATGGCAATGAGTTGTGAAATAAGTTCGATGGAGTGAACGGTGCGAGAGCTATTGTTTGTTGGTTCTAACTTCATGATGGATAGCAATAGGTTATGAACCAATCACCAAACGGTGTGACAAATGGTGCACAAAGATGATAATGGTGTGGAGAGTGGTAGACAAAATACGTCTACCGGAACAGTAAGACTATTAAGGCTGGAACATTCCATACTGGTTCAGAAGACGCGAGAGTTGTTCCAGAAGACGTGATACGTCCACCGAAACAGTAAGACAAAAGGTTAGACGTAGGATCCACCTCTACCAACCAACTCCGGCCCAGACCCACCCACTATGTTATATTATGTTATCATATGTTATGTTATGTGTAATCATGTGCAAGAGACATGTGTAATGTGTGTTGTTTCGACATATGTATGTGTTTTCATGTGATTGATTCAACAAACCAGAAGCTGCAAGAACTCTAGCAGAATATTTTCTCACTGCTTCTGCCACCTGCTGACCGTCGGCATTGCTCTCCTGTGATCCGTCATCCATGATCCATCCATGTTCCAGACAATTTCGTTTGGTGGTCATGTGTTGAATTATTTAGCGAAATATTGTTTTGCTGCAAGAAATCTACTTGGAGTTGGTAGGACTACTGAATTACTGAATCAAGGCACTGATTGTTGTTCACGCCGAATTGTCCCATTTTTGTTTTCAGTAGTTCATGATGCTTTAGCATGTTTTAAAGTGCATTTTTTCCATGCTGAGCTGCGTTACACACAGAGTAGCTTCCTCCAAAGCCAGTAGATCTTGGGAGAAGGTGCATCGATGTTTTGGAAAGTGGCATGAGGTAGTCCCAATATGCTACGGATTGCACACAGCACCCAAAGCACTCTGTTTTTGTGTATCTCCACAGCTTCGCAGTCCCCAAACCACGATGTCACCAGCTCAAGCTTCAAGGCCTGGCGGACCGATGAGTTCTACTATGGTCACTCACGAGGGCCAAATCATTCATCGCAGCAAAGGCTGTGGGTTCAATAACACGCCCCCTGCATCTGCAGCTGCGCGAGCCGCACAGTGATTGGGCTGTATGCAAAACCTCACCCTGGAACCTGCACCAGCAGAAGGCTCACCGCGTTCATGCCTGTCACTTGTGCAGAACTAAATTTCCGGCGAAGTAGTGCTTTACTTTTGAAAAAGCCAGTGCGGAATTGGTGAGGTACGGACCGTTTCATGGTGTTGTTTTGAATGTTTATGTCCGTTTGTGGGCATGCAGAGCTCCAAAGGGTGAGCAATATGCTTTGATTGCCTGGAATCTTTGCACAAAACTGCGCAAAGAGGGCATTCGGAGGTAGTGAGTCAAACATCGACGATACAGAGTCATACAAACTTTTTGCAATCATCGATTGATTGAACTGAATTTAAAAATCTGATATCTCTTTTTAAACAAATGAGGGAGCGCTACAAATTTTTTGAATGAACTAGCGGTTGGAATGGAGAGGTGGTCTGAACGACTGCAAACATTGTCCAACAAATGACAGCGAGGGGTGGAAAGTCTAGACTAGTCTATTATTTGAAGGAAAAACAAATGATTTACATGGGGTACAAAAGCTACTACAAAAAAATGGTATCCTTACACGACAGTTGGATAAAGACGTTAAAGATTTCCGAAATGGAATTACAGCAAAGTTGCTTATGAAATGAAAGCCGAAAAGTAAAAAAATGAAAATGTACAAAATAATTGTGTGGTAGTATATGATATAATAGTAATATGATAGTAATATATAATATAGCATAATGGTGCGTCTAGTGGAACTATCTGTTGCGTCTAACATTTTGTCATACTGTTCTGATAGACGTATTACGTCTTTTGGAACAGTATAGACTGTTCCACAACGTCTAGCGAAGTGTCTTACTGTTCCAGTAGACGTATCACATCTTCTGGAACAACTCTCGCGTCTTCTGGAACAGTATGGAATGTTCAAGCCTTAATAGTCCTACTGTTCCGGTAGACGTATTTCGTCTACATGCCTGGTGTGAAGAAGGTAGATTTTGCAAAGACGTGCAAGTTTGTGTGCGGACTTAGGACACATACGAAGCCGGTAGAAATGAGAAAGTGTCAATTGCTTTTTGGATTCGAATAGGTAGAAGTGAGAAGGCGAATGAATTGTGAGGGGCAGGCAAAGGGGTATGCACTTCATTACGACATAGATGTGATGAAGAGATGTGAACAAGGTAAACTATGACTTGACGCGAACAATTGGGTCATAGGTTGGTTAGAACTTAATGATGCATAGCAATGGGTTGTGAATCAAATGCCAAACAGTGTAGCGAATGGTGCACAAAGATGAAAACGTTGCGGACAATGTAGCCTTTGAAAGAAGAGAGAGCTTGTGTACGGACTTAAAACGCATAAGAAGCCAATGAAAATGAGAAAGTATCAATTGCTCCTTGGATTGGGATAGGTAGAAGTGTGGAAGGGAATGACTTGTGAGAGGCTGGCAAAGAGGTGTCAACTTCATTGAGACATGGATATGATGAGGAGATGTTGTTTGGTTTCCGTCATGCCCCCCGCCCCCCGGTCCCCCCTGTGGGGCCTGTTCCCCGGTTATGGGGACACATAGTCCTTTTGTGCTGACCCCCGTCATCCCTTTGTGTAGGCTATTATAGGTGCACAATATGGGATTTGATAGGGGATATCATTAGCCTTCATCCCCCCTTAACCTTCCCTTTCATGGCACTTTTGACTTGAGCCTGCAGTAGGGATATCAGAGAACTCGGCGTCTTTTTCTGCCGCTTTCGTATCAGTAATTAGGGAATTTATTGCCCTGTTGACACCTATGCGAATTTGCCTTAAATTCGCATAGGTACAGAAGTTAGATATTGGCAGCGGCCTGGTGGTGAACCGGCGTCGCGCCAATTCGCGGGCGAACTGCCAGTTGGGATCTGGCGACCCAAATCGCGAGACCATGAACTGGCCTTTACGGCCATTCCATCCTGTTGAGTTAATGTGATTCTGACTGCACGGTTGTAATAGTCAATACTTAGTTTACAATAGGGAATTCAAAGTTCGGGCTCCGGTGCCACAATTTTCAGAAACCCCCTACCATCATGATGCCCAGCCATTGAAAGGATAGGGATACCTCAGGCATCGTTGCCGGCACCCTACGGTGCCTTTTTCTTTTACCCCCCATTGTTATTTTAGGCATGGTATGCATATCTTATGCATTTCATGTGCTCACTTCTGCCTAACCGTAAATTGAGATTTTCCATCCAATTCTCTTGATTAGAGATGCAATCGAATCGCATGACTCTCCTCTGCAATGGTATGTTATTTGTTTGTGTGAGTTGCAAGCCAGTTTAGAGAGATGCCTAAATCATTAGGATTGAATTCAGTTTTGGTATAGGTGAACAACCTATGGTGAATCTCAAGGTCATGTTGAATTCATTGATCCCAGGTTGCTGTCAATGTTGCCAAAAATTTTGGTTTGCCTTCCCTTCCCTTTGCAATGTCGAGATATGGTCGTGGTGGGTCACCACACTCCATGGTGGGACCCACTTTCATGCATGAATAGTGCATTTCTGTGTCGTTCATGATGCTACTTTTTGGAGTCAGTGTGTCGCGTCATTGTCGAGTCTTTTCGTAATGTCTTGTTGACGCCGTTACAACAAATCTCTAGTTTCATAATCACACTTGTTCAAATTCTTTTGATCAATTTCCAATTTTTGGTGTCAATTTTACTTCCGAGATTTTGGGCCCTTTGTTTTCATGTGCTCAAAGTTTGCCACTATATCTCCAAGATATAGTGGCGACGGAAAATGAGTAAGAGCTCATTTTGTTCGTACTCGGTAAGTACGAATAAGTACTTAATAAGTACGAGTTCTGGTTGCGTTTTTATACCATCTCAACAAGTTCAGCACTCTTGTGGTTCGGTTCTATGCTACATGTGGCCGTAGGGGGTGGCTGCGCCGCGTTGTGACCCACTGCTCCCGACCTTGGCTGATTGAGGCCCAATCTGCCCCCTGTTGGGCGCCTGTGGAGGGTACAACAAGCGGGTATGGCTCACCAATGCCCCTACCAAGGCATAAACCCTACATACAATCGCGGAAACCTGAACTATGCACAGACTGCAAGAGACCTGAGCTGTCACTCCCCCTTAGGTGATTCACCTATGGGACTGGCTGGAGTGTGAGGTAACGAGGAAATACAAAAAAAAAAGACAAGGTGCAGTTTCCACAGTATCTCAGAGGGCAGAGAAGCGTGTAAACACCCCAGCCTGAGGCCAAACCACGCTCTGGTTAGTGTGAGGTGCTAATTACCTAAGGTGGGAGCAAGGAAAAACCACACAGAAACAGGGGCAAAAAAGAAAGGTTTTGGTTGCGTTTCGACGCTTTCGACATCTTTTGGTTCGAAGTTTCAAACTTCTTTGAGCTCATTTTGGCATATTCATTTTATGCCAAAAATCACTCATTTTTGGCCTGTCATGGGCCTACTTTTCGAGCTTGGATCTCCAAGCTCGCGTTGATTCCGAGTCTAATGATTGTTTGTGTGTGTTGTGGCATTGGTCTACTTTGGTTAATGCACTTTGTTAGGCTGTGATTTATTGTACATAGGGCCACACATGAATTTTGGTGACTGTGTCTTGAATTTTTTGCTTCATGTGTTCACTTGTGGTGACCATGGAGATCCACTACTATTGAGTTTTTGGTTGAACGTTCAATCATTCGTGGTCTCAATGGTCCTTCATATCGATATATGGTCACCATAGGTCATCGTCGACTCTTGTCTGTACGCTACGACCAGTTTTTTTTCTTTGCCATTTTGGCCTATTTCTGCTTATAGTAAATTTGGTCATGGGCACATTGCTCAAATTTACTCAGTCCATGTGTTGCCGTTTCGAACTTCTATCTTCATGTACATGTTGAGTTCCAATTCAATTGTTGATTCCAATGAAGGAGCATGCTTTTCACTCTACGTGCATGCTTTTACTTGGTTATAACTCACTTTGGGATTACCACACCATTGCAATCTCTAAAGCCTTTTGGAGATTTTAAATGTTGTGTATTCACTTCATCCACTTGGTTCATTTGGGTCTTTGAGCCAAATCTCCTTGTTTCTTGACCCTAGACCTCTGCAACGTTTCTACTTTGGGTATTTGAACTTGTTTTGGTACGTTCTAATACTTACCCAACCCATTGGAACCAAGTCTGCCAAGTGTATAGGATAGTGGTTACATGGTCCCAGAGATGTACATTATGGACCCTGAAAACCACCCTGTCATGTAGTCACTTGGCGAGTAAACAGTAAAGAACCCGTGAGGAGTTTGAGCTTGGAGTCTTTCTCTATGTTTCAATGGTGCTCTGTACCTTGTATTGAGCATTTGTTGGAAGGTTACTGGTACATAGGTTCACTGTTTTGGATTTGCTCTAGAATTTTGTTGAAAATTCCACATTTTATGGGGTCACTTCTGGGGCATGGGAAAGCTGGCCCATCTTCTGGATTTTGGCCAATACTTCACCCATGGCTCTCATCAGTGTCTACTCCTCATATTTGAGGAGTTTGGCCTTCGGCTACCCTTATGGGATCGGACCCAACCCATATGTCACTTCAATTTTGACTTTGTTTCTGACTCAGGAATGTGTACATAAGCCCTTTTTGAGGTCCCCAAAAATGACCTCAAAAAGTGGGTACTGGAGTTTGTTGCCTTGCTCCAACCTGAGGGGGAGGCAGGGCCAGCCCTTTTCGGACAAACACATCCTCTCCTGATCCTCTGTGCATGCATGTTTCTGGACCTTAGACTAACCCTATGTCAGAGTTATTTGCATTCTTTCCTCACTTGCTTTTTCACTTATGGGAAGTTCACCAAAGTGCGCAGCCTACCAGTGTTGTTGCAGTGTCGTGGAATCACGGAGACAGGCTCAAATATCAGGTGGGCCTAGGATTGGACTAATGCCCTTTGGATGTGCCCACATGGAATCCTTGGAATCCCCTTTGCCTTGGCGGGAGAATGTGTTGAAGTGGGTAGCCTCTGATTTTTGGTTTTGCCTATTTTTGTGCCCTGCTTCCCATGCTAGGTCTCAGAGCCCGTGTGGAGTTGGGTCCTGCCATTCTACGTGTGTCAGGGTGAAGGTCTTGGCTACCCCCAACCAAGCTTGTTTCCTTTTGCGATGTGGGATCCTGAGGTGGTTTGGGCGATTTACCACTTTACCCCCTTTTCCACAGAATTTCTGGGGCCTAAGTCTCATAGGCACCCAGGACCACCACCCCCCCGACGGTGGTGTGGTGGGGCTATCTCCTGCCCCAAGGGGACTTGAGTTGGGATATTTGGGGAGGATGGAGGGTGGGTGTGTAGGCACTACATCCCCGCTTCTGACCCCGGCTTCTGGGGTCCTGTAGTGCCGGGAGTGGAGAGTGGCAACCCCCCCACTAAGGTAGGCTTTTACTGCCAGTGGGCCTTACCCATGTCTTGTTGTTTTTGCATGTTTCGTTTCTCCTCCTTGGGGATCCTGAATCAGGCTACCCAGGATGTGCTGAGTGGGAGAGTGGGCTCCCTTTGTTCCCCCTCTCGTGCCTTGATGCCTCACCCTTTGTGACTTATGTTGATCACTGCACCTTACCCTAACCGGGACATGGTTTGGAGGATTTACATGTTCCTATGACCATTTGTACATGCTTTCTTTCCTTTGTTGTTTAGACCTCAAAGGGACTGCTTCGATTTCGCAATCGTGATGGATGCTCACTGAGTTTGAGTGGATGTGAGTGGTCTTCTCCTTGTGCTACGCGCACGTGCAAGGGAGGAGGTCGCATGGGTATGGAGCTTGTCGACCCGGGGACGGTGGCCCCCAATCAGCAAATCGAAGCATCGACCAGCCCAACATCCCGAGCGCCATCGGTAAGGCGCAAATCAAGCCCCTTATCCTCGGAAAGTGTCAATCCCTCAGAGATGGACTTCACAGAGACCATGGATGCCCTCACCAAGGCCCTCATGGCGTCGGAAGAGTCCGGAAGAGAGCGCCTCACCATCCAATGCGGCATGACGCGCCTCCCTATCTTGGAGGACTTCGTCATTGACTTGGGTCCTGCCCTGCGGGTATGCAGGCCAGCCCTGGCCATCGAGGAGCGCTTGGAGTCCATGGAGAAGAGGATCTCAGTGATGGAGCGGGCCGTTAGCGCCCCCCTACCGACCTCCTCGAGTCCACCCAGCCCGGAAGCCCCAGCTCAGGACCACCCCCTGAGCCAGGTAGGTAGGTAGGTATCTTCCGGAGCTCGGGATGCCTCCTTTGACAGTGCAGGAAGAAGGTCTCACCAAGGGGACATCCTGTCCCTCCCACTGCCCTAGGTTAGGTGCCTCTTAAGCCGCTCCCGCAGGTGCTTGGGAAGGCAGTGTCCCAGCCACCCGGTCCATGTGTCCCAGGTGGGAGGGTGTCCCCACATGTGTCCATGGGTAGGGCCACATGCCCCCTCCTTTGGGCGGCAGCTCTGGGGGCTGCCCAGCCGTGTGGAGTATCTCTCACCACAAGGGGTAGTGCTCCCGCTTGTCTACGGTACAACCGCCTCACCCTTGTGGCTTGAGTTGCAGGGCCACTCTGCTTGGCAGGCGACCCCCTCCTGGACTGTGTACCGGCTCGCCTTTCACCGGTTGCTTCCATGGCTCCGGGTGACGTTTGCCATGGTCCCCGATGCAGCCTGGCCGGGCTCGGACCAGTGGCCTTGGAGTACCGCTCCTGCCACTGGCCCGGTGGGTCTGCTGGGTCGACCCAGCATGTCCGACCCATGGGGTGTTGGTTCCTTCCTGTCCCTCGGCCGCCCTACGTGTGTGCGGTGTCCTGGGCCACTTGGCTCGTGTTGACCGGTGCGCCCGCTCGGTGCGTTGCGTTGCGTCTGCGGTGTCCTGGGCCACTTGGCTTCCTGTTAACCGGTGCGCCCGCTCGGTGCGTTGCTTTGCTTGTGCGGTGTCCTGGGCCACTTGGCTCCTGTTCACCGGTGTGCCCGCGTGGTTTGTCGTGTCGCGTCTGCGGTGTCCTGGGCCACTTGGCTCCTGTTCACTGGTGCGCCCGCTCCTTGTGTTGTGTTGTGTGTGGGGTGTCCTGGGCCACTTAGCTCCTGTTCACCGGTGTGCCCGCTCGCTGTGCTGCTTTGTGTGTACGGTGTCCTGGGCTATTTAGCTTCTGTTCACCGGTGTGCCAGGCCGTGGTGTCCCGTCCCTTTGTTGCCCTCGGTGCATGTGCGTGTGCGGTGTCCTGGCCCACGTGGCGCCTGTTCACCCCTGTACGCGTTGTGCGCGGTGCGCGTGTGCCGTTGGTGGTTGTGTCCCTCTTCCTCCCCCCCTAATTTTTTTTCGTCCCTCCTCGTTTTTTTTTTTGAAAAAACAAAGAAATGAAAACAAAATTAAAAAAAGGGGGCGCGCGTACACTGCAGGCACAGGCATGGGCAACTGCTGCAGCGGTGCAAAGGTGTCGTATTCTCTGGCGTGTGTCGTCGGTGCTTTGGTGGCGACCGGGCCCCTGGGGTCGCGGCTCGCGCGTCCTGATGTACACGGGTATGGGTCAGGGCGGGGTTCGTTAGTTGCCTCGTTGCTTTTGGTGTTTGCTGGTTAGGCAGCTGTGGCTACGTTGCCCCCTTGGCGGGCCTGGTTAGGAGTCAGGGGCTAGCGGTTATGGGGTGCGGCTGGGGTTTGATTTGTGTTGGGACTTTGGCTGGGTTAGGTGGTTTCGACGGCTGCAGGCTTGGGTTCGGTGCAGTTGGGCGTAGCGGTGCCCGTTGGCGTGCGCGTTGGCGTCCTTCGGCTTCCGGTTCGCTTGGTGTCTTCTGGGCGGGGCCCGGCCTGGCCCCCCGCGGCTGCGGCTGGCTGGGTAACGGGGTTAGGTGGTGGTGCCGCTGGCTTTGGGGTCAGGCGCGTCGTGCTGTGTGGCGCGTAGGGTTCCTGGGGTGCTGTGGGTGCCGCGGGTGTCAGTGCGCCGACGTATGTGGGGTGGCGAGGGGGTGTGTGTGTGCGGGGTTGAGCTTTGGGTGATGTCCCACAGGCGTATGCCGTCTCGTTTCGTCTCCTGGAGGGTCTCCCGCAGGCGCCTGAGGGCATACGGGTGGTCCTGGGGCGCGGGGAGTTTGCTGGGTTGGCCATCCAGGGGATGAAGCGCATCGGCCAGCATGGCTTCCCATGCGGCCTGCGGCATCCACCTCCCCGCCGGCTGGAGGCGGCGGTTCTCCACCGACCCCCTGCGGGGCCGGCGGACCAGGCCCTCGAGGGAGGACTCTGCTCGAGCTCACTTTTGCAGCTCCCAGAGCGGCGTCTGGGTCCAGCGCCGCCACCACTGTTCCTGGGTGGGGCCGTCGCCTCCGGCGGAGGATGGGCGTGGGTGGGTGTGACGTGGTCGTGGGGACTGGTTGCGGTGGCGGGCCTGGGGGATTCCCCGTAGTCTTGTGCCGTGGGGGTGCGCGGGGAGTGGGGGCGCGGGCGGATGTGGACTCGCGGGTATGCGCGCACGGCTTCCGCCTCAGGGTTGGGTTGGGACTCGCGGTGGCGGCGGTAGTGACGCGTTCCCGTGGGGGGCCGGCCACGGGACGCTGCGGTGGACACGCGCAAGTGAGCAGGCAGGCAAAGCACTACGCTCACAGGGGCATCAATGCGCTCATGTCATGTGACAAAGCGTTTCAGGATCCTTGCCACTCTGCAACAAGGGAACGAAAGTATGTACAGCAACACATCAGGATATGTACACATGGGGTTAAGACTGGACTGGGGTAAGGGCATCACAGGACAAGAGACACTCAGTCCTAACTCGTATCCCAATCCCAGGTCCGACCCTCTCAGTGGCTGGTGCGGGCGGGGGCTCAAACACAACCCATGCCCTGCTCAGTCCGGACCCTGAAACCCTGCCAAAAGGGGAGGTGTTGCGCCCAGCCACAGGCTAATTCCCCGGAACCAAGGATCTCCAAGGCCAATCAACAGTGGCTCCGCATGCTCCCTTAACGACGAGTCCCAACTCCTCTCTGAGCCAGAGATATGGCCCCGCCATTATCACCCAGGAGTTGGTAGCTGAAAATGGGCTGTTTCAGCCAAAGCCGAAATTAGCTCAAAAATCTCCAAACTTGACCTCTCGTCCGGACCCGCCAGAGGTAGGGACGAAGCAACTGACCCTATGCCTTTCGAGTACGAACTCCCTGGAGCCCCTACCCAACCTGGTTCCCTCTGAGATTTTGGCATCAGGGCAACACGGATTCGTCAAGTGGGTTCATGATGCCAAAATCACCAAAATTGGCGTCATATCCACGCGTGGCTCGCCCGGCCAGGGCAAGGCCAATGGCTCAGAGGTTAGGAGGCAGGACCTGCGACTCATATCTGAGTGTACAACTTGGAATTGGGTCCGGGCTCAGTGTGGGCAGAGAGGAATGGGGCCGCCAATTGACCACACGGAGGGGTGAAATTGGGGTCCCAAAATGGGGTCATTTTCGCTGCTGGAAATGAGCCAAAATTCGGGGTGCTCCCAATAGTATATCTCCACGCCGGCTTGGACATGGGATTCGTCATTCCCTACGCGATCCACGCGGAGTCCACCGAAGACCCCCATGCACTTGGCTCTAAAAGATCTTCATGCCACTCGACGTGGTGACGATCCCAATCGGGTCCACAAATGCCAAAATGGCAAAATTGCCCACACTCATTTTGGGCTAGCACCTTAACGAAGGTTGCTCCGCTTAGCCCACGTGGTGTGTGAACCATGGGGACCAATATCCATATCACCCATGTCATATATGGTCCATTGGTCCATGTGTCCGGCGTGCACGAGGGTTAGAACATGGGGCACGGCGGGCAGCAAAAGTGGAAAATTGCTCCAAATGGCCAAAAATGCGCACACTTATGGTTGGGGCAAATGAGGCACATGCCCGACTTGGACCAGAGTGTACCATAGGATTGGTATCAAGTCATATGTGTCCAACATATCTTTTGGGCGTCGCCTAACTCCTCCGGTATTGGGAATGGCAGGGTCGCCAAGTGAGCCCATGATTTGGGATAGTCCCAAATCGCCAACATGGCGGCCACGGTATGCCAAGATCAAGAGGAGTTATTCGCCGGGTCCAAGATATGTTGGGCACCGAAGTATGTACCCTCATATCATACTTGAGTCATGCTGTCAATTGAGCGCAACGTTGAAATACACGGTCGCCACTTGACATCATGACGGGCCAAAAACGGCAAAATTGGCACAAAGACACACAAAAGTGCCTTGAAAGGTGCACAATTATATTATAATATCTCCGGCTTGGATCGTGCAATCAACTAATTCTTCCAAACACAATGACTTGACACCAATGACCTTCGATTCCACATATGTGCTCCACTTGGGGCGCTTTGAAAGGTTACGAGCGCTGCTTCCCAAGTGGGCACATGAAAATATGGAAAATTGCAAAACACACACCTTGCTCCCAACGCATCGCTTCGGGATCGCCACACAAGCTTCCCTTCACGAAAGTTAGGCTCGCAATTGATCGTAGGGAGTATGGAGAAGAGGCTTGCACAATATGAGGTCCATTGGCGGGTTTGGCTTGGAGCAATGGACCCGCCAAATGGGCATGCAACACAACACAAGGCACATACTCCATATTGCCCAAAAAGGTAGCTCCCCCCACGATATGTCATGCCCCTCCAAGGGCATAACTTTGTGTCAATCGCTCATAGGAACTCAATGAGAGTTCCTATGCAACACCGACACTTGCGCGCTACACTCGAAAGTTATCTTAACGCACGCAATATCATGGCCAAAGAGTTATAACGCAAACTCTACCCTCTTTACCATGATCCATTACGCTGGCGCGCACGTGTGGAGACGCAAGGCATATAATGCTTCCTAAATTACGTCGAGAGTATTGTGAATAAATCTCACGTTTCCTTATTGTCATTCCTCGCAAGCGGCACGAGATATGACCCTCACAAGTGGCCTCACGAATCAACTTTGTTTTTCCCATATCTCTAAGACAAATGGAGGGCAAGACAAAAGGAAAGTTGATTCGTGCATAGGGAAGCACGTAGGTCCACTCGAAGGAGGTCAAATCAAGTGCGGGGAAGTCGAAGTCGAAAATCAGATTTCGACATCCTGAAAAATTCGGATTAAGGTTGCGAGTGTGGAATGTGAAAATTGCGGATGCATCAATGCAGTTGCTGAAGACTTTAGAGCCTTCGTCACGGATAGCGCTAGAATTTCCATTATTAACAGTTAAACTGGCGGTTACGGTAAAGTCGCGATCCAACCGCCAGCAGTCAAAACAGTGAATATCAGAACAGAAGCGTAAAAATTGACGGAAACAATATGAAAATAAAACCCTGCTGATTCCTGATATTCTGATATATAAATCTCCGCTGGCGGTGCATCGGTTGCCGATGCGGGACTTTACGGCACGGAACACGCTCCCGCCGGGCTCGCACCGGGCGTCCGCGGGCGCTCTCCGTACATGGGGTTAGTGGACCGGAGACCGGTCTTCC
Source organism: Eutreptiella sp. 'Long Island Sound 2002' (assembly GCA_964036045.1). Taxonomy (NCBI): domain Eukaryota; phylum Euglenozoa; class Euglenophyceae; order Eutreptiales; family Eutreptiaceae; genus Eutreptiella; species Eutreptiella sp. 'Long Island Sound 2002'. The sequence goes on from OZ038379.1 coordinate 153,483,340, forward strand.
CTTCCGTACTTGGGGTTAGTGGACCGGAGACCGGTTGTATGCCTTGACCTAGCCATGGGGTTCTGGGTACCGCTTCACCCCCCTCCTTAGAGCAAACCCTGGGGGGGGCTCGATAACACCCACGCATGGCAGCGGGTACCCAGGACCATCCCCTGAAGGGGGGGGGGTGTCACACTCCACTTCAGGCTGATTCCCAGGTTAGGTTGCCCAAATCCCACAGTAAAACAGGTATGATGCTGTAACTGTTAGTAACTGCAAGTATAGTATCAAGTATCAAGTCCCGGGTCCTGGCGGCGATTGTTCGGCATCCAAAGGACCCGTTAACCCATACAAGGCGCACCGGGTGCCGGCTGCCACAGTCACCACCACAGTGGCAGTGGCATACACGGCCAACATAGGCGACACACGACGACCGAGGTGGTCCCACAGGTCCAGAGCGACCACAAAGATCCATCAGGCTACCCCAAGCTTCCCAAGGCCCGCCGACTGGGGAGAGTCCCCACGGGTCCTTCCTCGGGCGCACCATGTCCATATCCATACGACGCGAGTCCAGAGTGTCACAGCCGAACGAGCTCCTCCTTAAGGGATCGGGCATCAAGGCCGTCTTTACCCTCGCCCTATTACCACGAAGGCCATACATGAGGGAGTCCTCATGCAGTGTGGGCGGAGGCGTCGACTCCTCAAACCACCAGTTTCCCAGGCAGACTGACCGAGGTCAGGAGCACCGGAGGCCGCCATCCGACTGCAAGTGCGTCTGCGAGTCGGTAGGCTCACACTGGGACTGACAGTGGCGGACCGCTGGGAGTGTAGTCAGGCAACTGGGCTTCCCGCCTGGCGCCATCAGGATCTCCACATCACAGCGAATAGGGCAACACGGTATCACAGGCACTCAAACAGAAGAATATGTAATGCGGTACTGGTCCAGGCTGGACCCTGTGTATGAACATGTAAACGGCGACTCAGGGCGCCTCTGTATTGCGATTCGCATCCCCTGGGGATGAAAACAGTCCATCTGTCGGTGATGGGCTGACAATCGTAACATACAAATGCACATATCCTGGGGAACAGAGAAAGCAAGCAATAATCAGGTAAACAGGCGTGTAAACACACTCTGGACAGAGTGCCAAACCACGCCACGGTCAGGATAAGGCAAATGCAGGAGGGTGGACAGGATAACGCCTGAGTTCAGGCATATATAGTCTCCAGACACACGTCGACTGGTCTGGATTCCGCAAGTGCCATGGAACCAGACCACACACCAAAAAAATCGCAATGCCGATGACAGCGGCATCCGTTGCGCAACGTCGTATGGGCTTCAAGGCCCCAAGAGCTCAGAAATATGAAGGTCAGTCGCCCTACCTGGTTTCCCAAGGATTCAGCAGGGGGGGGAGTGACAAATAGAAAAAGAGAGGGGCCATCCACCTCTGGATACAGCAGGGGGGGGTATATGGCCACTCTGATGGCAGGTCACCGAAAGATGGAAGAGAGCAAGCAAGTAAGGAACGATCCGTCGGCCTCACAAGCGCTGAAAACGCATCAGGGGAGAGCTCGGGGCGCTGATCAGGCACCCCTGGCTGCAATCGCCCGGGTGAGTGCTGCCAAGTCCGAGACATGGATCTTGGTCTTGTGCTTACGGATGTACTCCATGAAGGGAGTATTGACCCGCGGCACGAACGAGGCGACGGGTTCCCAGGTGTCGTGGGAAGGCCCATAGCCTCGCCAACGAACCTTGAACTCCAGACCTCCAGGTGCCGAGGCTTTCGGACGCTGAGCAAGGATCTTCTCGACCGTATAGTTGTCCTGCTCAGCATAGTCGTCGTCCCAATCAGCCTCATGTGCGGCATAGCTCAGGGACACATGCTGGCCACGGAGGTCGGGTTCCCGCACACGGAGTTGACTTTCGTGGCGCTCCCGGAAGTGTCCGTGACCCACCTTGATGCGGTGGGTGTTCTCACCAATCCTGCGGACCACCTCTCCGGGTGTGAACCAGGTTTTGGTGCGGTGGGTGCCCATAGGGCGGGGTCTGATCACCCACACCGGGTCTCCCACCCTGAACTTCTGCGCTGTCGAGCTCGGGGCGGACTTCTGACGCTCAGCACGCTCCTTCTCGAGCTGCTGGCGGATGTCCCGCGCCGTTTGCTCTTGCCGCGCGAAGAATTCCTTGGCATCCATAGCCATGCCATCACCAGACAAGGGAAGTCCCCTACCCAGGGGGTCCCTGCCGAACAGAATCTGGTGAGGGGACAAACCGCCCGGAGTGGGGGTGTCATGATGGGCCTTCAGAGCAGGCCACATCTCCTCAAACCAGTTCCGCCGTGGATTGGTGATGTGAATCTTGCGCAGCTTCTCGAACAGCTGCCGTCCAGCCACTTCAGCACGGCCGTTAGACCGGCTGAGATAGGCGACGGTCTTGGCATGACGTATCCCCATGAGGGAACACATAGCCCTGAACCAGCCACCAGTAAGTTGGGGCCCTCGGTCACTGCAAATGGTGCGGGGGATGTCAAAGACGGTCAGCCAATGACGAATCATCATGACTGCCACTTCCTTGGCAAGCAACCCCTTTCTGCGTGCCGGAACGGCTACAACGTAGCCGCTGTGGCGGTCCACACAGAGAACTACACAGTCAAAGGTCTCCTTGCCAATGTGCACTTCGGGCATGGAGAAGACGTCCATGGCCACGCTCTCCATGGGCTGGTCAGGAACCGGGGTCCATTGGGTCTCCCCCTTGACGTTATGGTTGTCGGGATTGCAGACCTGACAGACCGAGCAACCCTTCCTGACCTTCTTGATGGCGGTGTAGAGAACGATATGGTCGATCTCGAACCGACGCTGCATGTCAAGAGCCTGCTTCTTGACCCCTGGGTGCAGCATGTGGTGGTGCCAAGCTTCACAAAGCTCGAGCACCCGGGACTCCGGTACTAGCGGCTTACCATTCCGGTCGAGCTTGCCATCTTCCTCGGTCAGCCCCTTTGGCCACTTGTGCCCGTCGTCAGGGTCGGTCACAGCCCTATACTCGGCCGCAAAGGCCTCAGACTTGGCGTAATCGTCGGTCCAGTCGTCCTGGAGGCAAGACTCCGGGAAGAGGTGCTTGTCGGACTCAGCTCCGTCAGGGGCGAGTACACTGACCGCTCTGCTCACCCTCGACGCGAGGGGGGCATCTGCAGCCATGACGACGAAGCATTTAGCACCCTCCTCCTCCATCAGGCGCTCCATTTCGATGATCCTCTTGGCTTCAGCGGTCTCAGCCTCATCGTCATGGGCAGAGATATCTGTCATGCCCTTGCTGGCGGGATAGGCCCACCTACTGAGACAGTCCGCCACGGTGTTATCCTTTCCAGGAATATACACAACCGTGAGTTCGAACTTGGCCAAGGTCTCATGCCATCTTGCCCGTCGGGAGGCGGGACCTGAGGGGGTGTCCACGTGCTCCTTGTGCCACGACTGCAGACTCTGATGGTCGGTGCAGACGGTGACGGGATGGAGGGCTATGTACCCAGCTCATTTCCTGAGAGCCATGACGATGGCATACGCCTCCTTTTCACGGGGCGTCCACGTCCGTCTCTGGCCTTCCGCCAGGACTCCGCTCCAGAAGGCCACGGGCACGTGCCTCCCGTCGTCAAGCACTTGCTCCAACACAGCGCCAATGGCGTAGTCGGAAGCGTCGGTGCGCAGGACGAACCCTCGGTCGGGATCCACGAGTTGCAGACCCACTGCGGATAGCAGCGCCTGCTTCATCCCCTCAAAGGCACGGTCGGACTCAGCTGTCCAGACCAGAGCCTTCTTGGACCCCTTCTTGGTCTCCTCTCCGTTGCCCTTGAGCATGGTCGTCATGGGGGCTGCATACTCGGCATACATTTTGATATACCCCGAGTAGTAGTTGCAGAACCCCAGATACGCCCGTAGCTCAGAGACCGTTATGGGCTTTTCTCAGTGCTCAATCGCAGCCACCTTGCCAGGTATGGGCTTTCGCTGCGCGTTCCCAACTACGTGGCCAGCGAAGACCACCTCGCTTACCGCAATGGTGGCCTTGTCACTGCTGCCCCAGAGTTTGTGCCGAACCAGAAGGTCCAGCACTCGAGTGACGTCCCTTTCATGTGCCTCCATGAGCTCCTCGTAGCTTATACTGGGGTCCCCGGACGCGATGATCACGTCGTCCACGAAGGGGTCCGCACAGTCACGCACCGGCTCAAGCAGGTTCTCCAGCATCCGCTGAAAAGCCGCATTGCCGTTGGTAACGCCCATGGGCATCACCTTCCACTGGAGAGGTCCAAGTGGAGTGCTCATGGCTGTGTAGGCACGGGACTCCTCGGCGAGAGGCATCTGATGATAACCATGTTTCAGGTCAATCACCGTGAAGATCCTCCGCCGGTGTTGTTTTTGCAGCATGTCCTCAATGAGGGGCAGCGTATAGCTGTCGTGCTGCGTTTGGGCGTTCAGGCCGCGGTAGTCGACCACGAGCCGCCATTCACCGGCCACCTTCTTGGGGACGACGAAGCACGCAGAGGCCCATTCGGAGTGGCACGGCTCGAGCCAGCCCCTCTGGATAAAGTCACGGAGGATCTTCTCCATGGCCTCCTTCCTCTCGCCCCTCAGGGCAAACTCCCGGTGACGATACACACGGGGGTCCTGCTTCAGTCGTATCTTGGCCTCGCCATACGGTCCACGCACCGGTGGGGGAAACACAGGCTTACCGCTGAAGAAGGTATCACCATACTTCTGTTTCAGCCTGGCCCTCAATGCCTGGATCTTGGGGCAGTCATCGGACTCCGCCTTGGCTTTTCCGGGCACTTGAACCACGGAGCTTACTTGAGGGGTAGCTACTCCGCTCGCTTTCGGCTCAGGTGGTCTTCCAAGGTAGCCCAAAGGGCCATCTCTGGTCTTGCCTCGGAATAGATCGCCGTAGGTGGGTGGGTTACCCCTGATTGGCTCGTCCTGGCTGGATAGGTGGTCCAGCACCCTCTGCACGAAGGTGTTCCCGTCATAGGAACCAGAGACGATCGAGTCCACTTCCCACCAGGCTCTGTCCTGGCCCTTGCCCTCACGCTGGTTTCCCCAGTTGTGAACGGGCTGATCCATATACCCCTGAACCAGATCCCACTCCTCTTCAGTGAGGCGGTCTTCAGATTCCGATTCTTCGATGTCAACAGGGGGAACCGCAAAGCATTGCCTCCAAGGCTCCGCTACGATGCGGTTGACACACACGAAGTCCGTGGTGTCGGCTTGATCAAGGCCCCCATCCACATAGTGGAATTCCGTTGGCCATCTCCTGGGTGGCATGGGCTGTCCCTTAGCGTCCTGATAGACACTCTCTCCAGCCGATAGGACGACCTTGTTTAAGGTCATGTTGGTCAATGAGCCTACCCAATGTCGGGTACTTTCCTCCTCGGTGCATTCCATAGGAACAACCAGCACTGCCTTGGAGCGGTCCTTGCGAATCTTCGCTATCGCTCTTGGAATGTCCCAACGGGGGCAATGGATCCACATCAATCCCTGATGTGGACCCCAGTGCTTCTTCCACGCGGAGTCCTGGGCGCTCCAGTACTTCTCACACACCCGCAGATGCGCGGAGGTTCCTGAAGAGAACGCATCCAGGGCCAGATCCGAAGCTCCCAAGTCCGCGACAACTCGGCTCGCCACTTCCGGCCTTACACCGTACTCCTGGTTTGCAGGACCAGTTGGCTCAGTGTCCAGTGCGGCCACTTCGAGCTGATTGAGTTTGGGGTGGATCCATTGGCATTCCACATGGTGCTCAGGTGACGATAGCCACGAGAGCTGGTCGTCCTGGTACAGGGTCATCGAGGCCTGGGCGGGGAGAACGCCGGAGTCTGTCTCCATCATGAAGTCGTACCCAACGATCATGTCCCAGTCCATCTCGGCCTCGTAGAAGCGACCGTGCAGGAGGATTTCCTTGCCGAGGTCTGGGCGACTCAGCTCACGATGGTTCACGAACTGCAGCCCGATGGCCGCTTCCTTCGTGCCTCCCACCATGTACTGGCCGTTCGCCAGCTTCAGCCTGACAGGTTTCCGACTGTCGGTCAGACACTCTGGCGGAAGTAGGCCAGCCTTGACCAAGCTGACCTGAGCGCCCGTGTCGACCAACACGTCGAAAACCTTTTCCTCTTCCCCGCATAAGGCACGGATCTTAAGATGCAACTGCCGCTCACGACCGACACGGCGCACAGCGTGCAAACTCAGCATCTCCGGCCGTTCCAGAAGCTCAACAAGCGACTGGTGCAGGTCGTGGACAATGGGCTCAGGCTGCCCATCTGCAGCATCCAGCTGCGGTCCGGGTGATCCTCCGATACTCTCGGACAGATCCTGTAGTACATCAAACACATTCTTGGTCGCGAAGGACGGACGGGTGCAAGGGTTCGTGCCTTCACTTGCCCTCACCCCGCCTCCGCGACTGGGTGCCGGACCGGGCCTTCCGCCCGCGGCAGTCCCTTTGTGCTTATCGACTCCCGACTGGGATGGTTCGGCGCTTCCCACGTCACCATCCTGCGACCGCCCTAGCTGGGGCCCTTGGCTGCAGGGGCTCCGCTAGGGGGCGTCGGTTGTGGAAGTAGGGGTGTTCTCCTTCGCATCAACCTCGTTGACGCCCATCTTCCTCCTCTCGCTACGAGTAGGCTTCTTGTCCTTGTCCTTGTTCTGGTCGTTCTGGTTGTTCTCCTTGTTCTTGTTGTCCGATCTGGGGACCCAGTTCCTCTTGATTTCCTGGATCTCCTTGGCCAACTCGGTCCCCTGCGACACCAGCTTGGAGAGCTCATCCTTGTCCACCTCCACTTTGGCCTCCCGGATACCCGCAGGTGCACGCTTCTTCGACCCGTGCGCCTTCTTGTAGGCCTCCGTGTCGGCCTGGTGGATCGGGCATGTTCGGTGGTCATGGTTGAAGGCTTTCTTCCTCCCATAACACACGAAACAGCCCTGAGGGTGAGCTCGGATGAACTCCCCAAAGGACAGCGGAGGGTCGCCAATGCGGCGAGGATCCCTCTTCTCCTGCTTCCTCCAACCCTGCTGCAGGGGCTTCCAGTTTCCCGGTTTGCTCCCCGCGCTCAGGTTTTTGGCCACAAAGGCACAAACGGCCACTTCGGCGGGCTCATCGTCGTCGTCATCGTCGACGAGAGTCTCATCGCCGCCTACTCCTGCTGGGTCCATGGCAGCTTCCCCGCCAGGTCCCTCGTCAACGTAGTTGACGTCGCGGTCGCCGGGCCTCAACCCGCGGGTGTGGTGGAGGTTTCGGTACTCCTTGAGTACTTCCTCGCCAACCCACTCCAGGATCTCGTCGCAGCTCATTCGCGCCGGGATGGCCTGCAGACGGATGGTCTTGCCGCTCAACTCACACTCGTCAAGGCGCCACATCGCGGTCTTCTCGCGATCACCTGAGACGGTGATGAGGAGAGCGTTCCGCAGGGAGTGCCGTTTGACATCCCGGGCCACGTTCTTCCTCGTCCAAGCCACCACGTTCGTATGATACTCTTTGGGGAGCATCATCTTGACCGTGTGGTTGGACTTGGCCCGCTTGGATTCCTCCTTGGTGACCCTCTTGATCCATGCTTCCGGCAGCATGGAGAGCAGGCGAGCCTGCTCGTCACCCTCGTTCCAATCCTCCACGTTGCGGCGGAAGAGGGTGTATTTCCCTCGGAAGTCTCGCCAATCTCGTAGGCGGATCTCCCGTCCATCATGCTCAAGCTTGATGGACTTCCACCGCTTGGCAGCCTCCTGCGGAGCATCCACCCGCTCCTGCTCGTTGAGCCACTTCTTGACTTCCTTGAGGGTCTTGATTCTCCCCTCCTTGGTCGCCACGAAGTATAGCTCTCCGAGCACTTCCGGCAGGCGGTACCTGAACCGTCTGAAGACATATCTCTCCGCATCCGCGGGAGGCAGGTCTTCAGTGATGGTCAGCCCCCAATCGTCCAGCTTCTCCAAGAAGCGGTCGAGGTTGAGGGGGTTGCCATCGTACATGGGGGGCTTGATGTCCTTCAAGTCTTCCCACACGGCGGCATCCGCGGCCTTAGAGACCATGAACGCCGGCCACGAGGTCGACCGAGGTTCCCATCGGCCTCGCCCACGGACTCCCACGGCCGCCACGTCCATCTCCTCCATGGAATCCCTGTGGCTACGCCGCGGTTCCTCCATGTACGCTGAACCTAGATGTTCACGCCGTACTCCTTCCATGTACGCCTCCTCATCACGGCGCCGGCGGCTGCGTTCAGCGGCCTCCCGTCGTACACCACGCGGCGGGCTGATGTCGAACTCCTCCAGGTCAAGGTCCAGGTCCTCACGTTCGCCGACATCCCACTCCACGTCTCCTCTGGGGACCTCATCCCTGAGTCCACCATAACGTCCACCAGCCATTGGGATTGGCTCCGGGGCTGGTGCGGGGCGCCGGGGGCGTACCGGTGTCCGCGGCGGAGCACGGCGGTTGCGGTACTCCGCGCTGAGCCACTCATCACGCCAATCCTCACTGCCACTGCCGGGCGGCACGCGCTGGTTGCGACGGCCCGCGCTGTGGTGAGAGGGGGCAGTGAGAGAGGGGGCACTGGCGCCGGGGCGACTCCTCGGGGCTCCGCCGGGGGCGTGGGGTCTGCCTGGACCTGGTCCGGGTCCCCAGCCGTCGTCCGACGAGCCAGACTCCAGGGGTGGGTGGTCGCTGCTGACGCTCCCATGGGCCTCCAGCGCGTCCAGCCTCTGCTGCAGGCCGCTGATGACCGTGTTCAGCTGCCTGGTCTCGGCCCTGGCGATGTCCAGCTCTCTCTGCGCGCGCGCGGCGACCTCGGAGATGCGAGTCATCTCGCCCTTGCCCGTGTCTACCTCACGCTCGAGGAACTGGACCCTCCTGCGGAGGTAGACAATCCACCGCCAGGTGGTATCCGGGTCGCCGTTCCCTGGTGGGTCGTCGAGGTACCCAGGGGGTCCTCCAGGAGGGCCTCCGCCGGGTCCGCCCGGTCCAGGGGGTCCTCCCCCGCCCGGTGGTCCGCCTCCAGGGGGTCCACTTGGTGGGCGTCCTCCAGGGGGTCCTGATGCTCCTCCGCCAGGGGGTCCCGGTGGGTCTCCGCCGGGTCGCCTCGGTGGGTCCGAGGATGGGCGCTTCCTCGTGATGCCGAAGTCCATGTCGTCATCCTCGTCCATGTTGCCCCACCTGGGCGTCTCGGTCTCGGAAGACTCCGAGCTCCAGTAGGGAGGAGGGAGATCCTCATCCTCACCTTCCGGCACCATGGGGACGTCTCCGCCTCCTCCGCCCGTCGAAGCCACCACTTGGCGATGTCGGCGGCCTCGTTCATCCCCTGTCGCTGGACTGTCGCTGGCGGTGAAGAAGGGGTCACTGTCGTGGGGGTGTCCGCCCGCTGGCCTCCGTGGCCTCTCGGGGGTCTTCCCCTTACCCTTCCTCCGTCGGTGGGCAGTGGGGCCACTGCTCCCACTGCTGCCCGTGTCGGCCTCGTCCAGCGTCATCTTGGAGGAGGCGTCCCCTTCGAAAAGCTTTCGAAGGGTCTCCACTCGTGATCCTCCCGGGGGAGTCTCGCGGCGGAGTTTGGCCTCCGCCTCCTCCATTGCGGCGGCCGTGGCTGCAGCAGCTCGCGCTTCGGCTTCCTCCCGGGTACGAGCCGCTTCGGCTTCCCGGGCCCGCTGCAGCCGAGCCTTCTCAGCTTCCAACGTCGCCAGCTCCGCCTCCGTCTTGGCCTTCTCCTCAGCGACCTTCCGTCGCGCGGCCTCGATGGCGTCCTTCTTGGCGGCGTCCGCCTGGGCCTTAGCCGTCGCTTCGGCGCGGGCCCTTTCCTCCGCCTCCTTCTTTGCCCTCTCTTGGGCAAGCGCCTCTTCCAGCGCCCTCACCTCGGCCTCCTTGCAGGCAATGGCCTCCTGCATCAGGCGGGCTTCCTCGTCGGCTGCCGCCAACTCACCGTTGACCTGGGCAGTCGCTGCCCCATGGGCGGCTACGGCCGTGAGTCCGGCCGCAATGGCCGCCACGGTCTGGGTGTGGATGGCCATGCCATGCGCCCACTCCGCAGCTTCCTCCTGGGCGATGCCGACGGCGCCCTCCACGGCAGCGCGGTGCTGCCTGGCCCGTTGCCGGGCAACCGGAACGTTGCAGGGCACCCCACAGGCGCGCTCACAGGCGCGCGCCACGTCCCTGTCGGGAGCGACGCTGCTGCTGGAGCTGGCCTGGTCGGCCGGCATCCTCCCGCGGTGGGCCGACTCCACGTCGCTGCTGGGGCCTGCTGGGGCCTGCTGGGGCCTCAGGAGCAGCAGACGGGGCTTGGCCTTGGTCTGCTTGGCGACTTGGATGAAGTCGCCGAGGGTCGCATGGCCGGGGTGATGACCACCATTGGCCCGTTGGGGACTGGGGGCTGGGGTTCCGCCCTTGGCACCTTGGGCGGCTTCGGCAGCCAGGGACTCCTGGTACTCCCGCCACTTCCGGTCCCGCTTTCTGTCCCCGGCGGACCGCTTCTCCTTCCCCGGAGACGCGCTGCTGCTGCCCTGCAGCCTGCGCTCGCTCCCCGGTTCCGGGAAGCTCTTCTCGATCATGTCCCACATGGAGACATTGATCGAGGCGCCCGACGGGTACTCGTTGGGCATCTCGTCCTCCTCAATCCCGTCGGGACGCAGGCCTTCGCCGGGCCTGTCAGGCCGGGTACACGTCCTCCAGCGCCTCTGCTGGGAGCGGAAGGCGAACCCTTCCGCCCGCAGCCAGTCCTCCACGGCCTGCAGGCGGTCGGGGGCGATGTCCGTGCGGAGCTCGAAGCTCCTGGGCATGCCGCCTTCGCACCGGGGGTGGCTGTGGCGGTAGTGCTGGTCCCATATCAACCCACGCAGTAGGAGCGCTGCATGGGGGTGGGGCCGCGGCCACGTCTTACCCGCTTCTTGCCAGTTTACCATGGCAGCGGGGGCGTGCTTGGTCTTGAGGTCCTTGGTGATCACTCGTTCCGCTCAACGCACTGGTCCTGGTGGTGTTTGTTGAGGCGGATGATGCAGCACTGGACTGGGTGTGCGGCTGGTGCTGGTCAGCCGGTGGTTGCCGAGGTGGTTGACGCGGCCTTGCTGGTCGGCCGATGGGACTCGCTGATGAAGGAGTCCTGGTCTCTCCACTTCCTTCACGGTCGCGGCGCAGTCAGGGCGATGCTCTGGACGGCGCTGCGGGCTCCGTGACGAACTCGGCGCTCTCGCTGGGCGGCGCTACGAGCCTCTGCGCTGCGCTGCGAGCTGCGAGCTGCGAGCTGCTGCGCCGCGCTGCTCGGGGTTGGTGGCCCCGAGTGGCACGCGAGGGCTGGGGAACCCCGCGGCGGTGAAACGCTTTTGACGCGTTCCCGTGGGGGGCCGGCCACGGGACGCTGCGGTGGACACGCGCAAGTGAGCAGGCAGGCAAAGCACTACGCTCACAGGGGCATCAATGCGCTCATGTCATGTGACAAAGCGTTTCAGGATCCTTGCCACTCTGCAACAAGGGAACGAAAGTATGTACAGCAACACATCAGGATATGTACACATGGGGTTAAGACTGGACTGGAGTAAGGGCATCACAGGGCAATAGACACACTCAGTTCTAACTCGTATCCCAATCCCAGGTCCGACCCTCTCAGTGGCTGGTGGGGGCGGGGGCTCAAACACAACCCATGCCCTGCTCAGTCCGGACCCTGAAACCCTGCCAACAGGGGAGGTGTCCCGCCCAGCCACAGGCGAGTTGCTCGGAACCAAGGTATTCCAAGGCGAACGAACAGTCGCTTTGCATGCTCCCTCAACAGCAGGTCCCAACTCCACTCCGAGACAGAGATATGGCCCCGCCATTATCACCCAGGAGTTGGTAGCTGAAAATGGGCTGTTTCAGCCCAAACCGAAATTAGCTCAAAAATCTCCAAACTTGACCTCTCGTCCGGACCCGCCAGAGGTAGGGACGAGACAACTGACCATCTGCCCTTCGAGTATGAACTCTGTGGAGCCCTCACCCAACCTGGTTCCCTCTGAGGTCCCGGCATCAGGGCAACACGGATTCGTCAAGTGGGGTCATGATGCCAAAATCACCAAAATTGGCGTCATTCCCACGCGTGGCTCGCCCGGCCAGGGCAAGGCCAATGGCTCACAGGTTAGGAGGCAGGACCTATGACTTTTCTCTGAGTGTACAACTTGAAATTAGGTCCAGGCTCAGTGTGGGCATAGAGAAATGGGGCCGCCAATTGACCACACGGAGGGGTGAAATTGGGGTCCCAAAATGGGGTCATTTTGGCTGCTGGAAATGAGCCAAAATTTGGGGTGCTCCCAATAGTATATCTTCACGCCGGCTTGGAGATCTAATCTGCCATTCCCTACGCAATCCACCGGGAGTCTGACGAAGACTCCCATGCCCTTTGCTCTCAAAGATCTTCATGCCACCCGGCGTGGTGACGATCCCAATTGGGTCCACAAATGCCAAAATGGCAAAATTGCCCACACAAACCTTTTCGGCTAGCACCTTAGCGAAGGTTGCTCCGCTTCGCCCACGTGGTGTGTGAACCATGGGGACCAATATCCATATCACCCATGTCATATATGGTCCATTGGTCCATGCGTCCGGCGTGCACGAGGGTTAGAACATGGGGCACGGCGGGCAGCAAAAGTGGAAAATTGCTCCAAATTGCCAAAAATGCGCACACTTATGGTTGGGGCAAATGAGGCACATGCCCGACTTGGACCGGAGTGTGCACTAGGATTGGTATCAAGTCATATGTGTCCAACATATCTTTTGGGCGTCGCCTAACTCCTCCGGTATTGGGAATGGCAGGGTCGCCAAGTGCGCCCATGATTTGGGATAGTCACAAATCGCCAACATGGCGGCCACGGTATGCCAAGCTCAAGAGGAGTTATTCGCCGGGTCCAAGATATGTTGGGCACCGAAGTATGTACCCTCATATCATACTTGAGTCATGCTGTCAATTGAGCGCAACATTGAAATACACGGTCGCCACTTGACATCAAAATTGGCACAAAGACACACAAAAGTGCCTTGAAAGGCGCACAATTATATTATAATATCTCCGGCTTGGATCGTGCAATCAACTAATCCTTCCAAACACGATGACTTGACACCAATGACCTTCGATTCCACATTAGTGCTCCACTTGGGGCGCTTTGAAAGGTTACGAGCGCTGCTTCCCAAGTGGGCACATGAAAATATGGAAAATTGCAAAACACACACCTTGCTTTCAACGCATCGCTTCGGGATCGCCACACAAGCTTTCCTTCACGAAGGTTAGGCTCGCAATTGATCGTAGGGAGTATGGAGAAGGGGCTTGCACAATATGAGGCCCATTGGCGGGTTTGGCTTGGAGCAATGGACCCGCCAAATGGGCATGCAACACAACACAAGGCACATACTCCATATTGCCCAAAAAAGGTAGCTCCCCCCACGATATGTCATGCCCCTCCAAGGGCATAACTTTGTGTCAATCGCTCATAGGAACTCAAAGAGAGTTACTATGCAACACCGACACTTGCGCGCTACACTCGAAAGTTATCCTAACGCACGCAATATCATGTCCAAAGAGTTATAACGCAAACTCTACCCTCTTGACCATGATCCATTACACTAGCGCGCACGTGTGGAGACGCAAGGCATATAATGCTTCCTAAATTACGTCAGGAGTATTGTGAATAAATCCCACTTTTTCTTATTGTCATTCCTCGCAAGCGGCACGTGATTGGACCCTCACAAGTGGCCTCACGAATCAACTTTGTTTTGCCCATATCTCTAAGACAAATGGAGGGCAAGACAAAAGGAAAGTTGATTCGTGCATAGGGAAGCACGTAGGTCCACTCGAAGGAGGTCAAATCAAGTGCGGGGATGTCGAAGTCGAAAATCCGATTTCGACATCCTGAAAAATTCGGATTAAGGTTGCGAGTGTGGAATGTGAAAATTGCGGATGCATCAATGCAGTTGCTGAAGACTTTAGAGCCTTCGTCACGGATAGCGCTAGAATTTCCATTATTAACAGTTAAACTGGCGGTTACGGTAAAGTCGCGATCCAACCGCCAGCAGTCAAAACAGTGAATATCAGAACAGAAGCGTAAAAATTGACGGAAACAATATGAAAATAAAACCCTGTTGATTCCTGATATTCTGATATATAAATCTCCGCTGGCGGTGCATCGGTTGCCGATGCGGGACTTTACGGCACGGAACACGCTCCCGCCGGGCTCGCACCGGGCGTCAACGGGCGCCTTCCGTACATGGGGTTAGTGGACCGGAGACCGGTCTTCCCTTCCGTACTTGGGGTTAGTGGACCGGAGACCGGTTGTATGCCGTAACCTAGCCATGGGGTTCTGGGTACCGCTTCAGTAGCGGGACATTTGCTTTACGTGGGCTGACATCGAGGGTTGACAGGGGGGCGGGGACGCTGCTGGTGGACCCTGGCGCCGTTCTGGTCAGGTCCGGGGTGGTCCATGGGCCTGGGGTGCGGGCTTTGAGAGGGGGCGGGACGAAGTGTGTTGCGCTTCGGCCGCGGCGCGCTCCACCATGAAGGTAGTGCCGACGGCGGCGTCAGTGACGGTGGGGGGGCGCCGTGCTGGGCGCTTCTGCCTCGGGCCTGGGATGGCTGGGGCCGAATGTCCTAGAGGACGTCCTTGGTGGGTCGAGCTCGCGCTTCCATTGTGGTGCCCGGCTTTGGCTTGGGCTTTGGTTTGGCTGCGAGCTGCGGTCGCGGCGCGCCGACGGGTCCGGGTGGCTGCTTGGCGGCGGTCTTGGGTCTCGGCCGGGCTGCGGGCGCGGGCTCAGTCGGGGCGTGGGCCTTGGCGGCGGCGGGGTTGCTCGCGGTGGGGACGGGTTAGGGGGCCCATTTGGGAGGTTTCCCCTCGCAGCTTGGGGGGTGGGGTGCTGGACGAGGACGTGGTGGTGGTTGCGGATGAAGTGGGTGTGGTGGTGGACGTTGTGGAGTCGGAGGCGGAGGAAAGGGCTGTGGGGGACGGTGGAGGGCCTTGGGCTGCGGGGGCGGGCGTAGGATGCTGGGTCCTGCGAGTAATGAGGACGAGGGTGCGGGTTAGGGCACTGGGGGTGTGCGCGCGCTTTCCCTGGTGACCTGTGTGTGCTGGTGCCGGTGTAGGTGCATGTGGCGGTGTGGTGGCGTTGTCTCGGCTGTGCGGGCATGTGGGTTACCCAGGGGGTGTCCATATCTGCTCTAGGACTTGTGGGTGCGTTTGCTGGAGGTAGTCGAGGGTGCGGAAGACATCGCTGGGTGCCGGGCATGTCCTCCTGCGTGAGGTGGGGGCAGTTTTGGGTGGAGGTGTCTGGGCCCGGCCACAGCAGCGCCATGAGGAGGGCTGCCACCATGTACGGGCAGAGCTGTAGGGAGGTGGGGAGTGGCGGGGTGTGTCCCCTGCGGTTCGGGGGGGCCTCCCTCTGCTCGGGGCGCAGCGTGACCTTCCACAGCCACCGGTCGGTGGGGACCCCCCAGGTCCGTTCGGTCCACCTGGAGAAGGTTTTATAGTGATGCCAACACTGTGTTTGTGCCTCTCCTGCTGCTTGCTGCTGGTGTAGGGTTTCCTGCTGCTTGTTTTTGATGAGTAAAATGTTTTATTTGCTGAAATACAACCAATCCAGGATAGCCCAAGCCAAAGATAAGCAAGTAGAAGAGAATCAGGATCAAAGCATGAAGGGCTGCAGTGTAAACAGTGAAAGATGTAAGAATATTCACAGAAACTGCGACTCAGGGCAAATCGGATTGCATATACACAAAGATAGTTGAAATGTTTTGGGAAAAGAGTTGGAAAACTGCCCCATAGTCACTCAATCTCCATAGTGCCATCTCAGGAGATGTGCACTCTTTGTTTTGGGTCCCATATGTGCTGAGGTGGCAGGGCATGTGGCAATGAGGTCACTGCCATGTCACATGGGATCTTCCTACTTAGCTAGGCTGACCGGGAATTGAACCCAGGACCTCTCAAAACGAGGTGCCCAGCCCCCTAGGGTGCATACCACCAGGACAGCTAAAAATTCATGAGAAAACATAGATGAATTCATAGGCTCTGCCCTGGATATGTCAGTTCTCAGTCGACTCAGGAAAAGATGAATTGCCTCACATTGATAGGGGATTAAAGGGTCCACTCCATATCCTGATTGGGTGTTTGGTTCCATAGGTCAAAATGTGTTATCACCTCTTTTGGTTGGGCCAATACTAAGATAGATATGCCTGTGTGCTCAGTGCATCTCTAATACAACTAGAGTATGCCTCAAAGCATTGGAAAAGCAATTTTTCTTGCCCCCCCCTTGTGCTGTGGTTGCCACCACTGTCGCACGTTCAGGAAAAAGAGATTTTTTCTTGGCCTTTCCTTGGTTTCCACATCTACTTTAAAATACCTATAGTTTCCCTCACACAGAAAAATGGGCGCCATCATGGCTGGCGCCTTTTTGCTGCTTTGTTCGTGACATTTCCTACAGAAAGCTCAGCGCTCATGGCGCTGCCGGGGTTCCTGTGGCTTGGTTGGGTTAGTTTGGGAGCATGCTAAAAAGATATGCATGTGCATCCCTCCCTCCAAGACGCAGCGCGAGCACTAACCCAACACCAGACTCTGTATGGACATCCGCTCTGGTTGTTAAAACCTGCTGGCGACCTGCTGTCCTGATCTTAGGGCGAAGGGATTCAGTCAGGAAATTCAATTGCCCCTTGGTGGGGTCTTGGGTTCTGCTCAGTCTCCTGGCTGCTGCTTTTCGGCCCAGAAAGCGGCCTACTCAGCGACGCTTTCGCAAGGATATCTGCAGAGGCAGGAATGGGAGAATTATGGACGAATCCACGCAAACGCGAAGCGGCAACATGTAAATCCGTCAAATGACGGCCTAGGATTTTTCTAAGACAACACACCTGAGCAGAATCCAATTGTGCATCAGAAGCACATTTTTACAAAAATACTGCTCATGGCTCAATTCTTTGAATCAAGAATTTCCTACGCATAAAAAGGCGGCGCGCAGGAGCGGCTCCTAGCGAAGCGCCAGAAAATACAGGAATAATGAGATTATAAACGTATGTCTCACGTAGACTGGAAAATGACGAGACACACATTAATAAATAACCATACAGATTCCAACCGCACTGACAGTAAGAATCAAATATCCAAGAATTCCAAAATCAACGAAAAGACTTCAATGATGCAGGTATAAACCACAGGTTTGCTCGTCCCGTATGCAGCATGCACATTGCTCGTCTCGTGTCTCCGTGAACGAGTCTTGTAGCAGCGCTAACAAACGATAGAGGGCTAGATTAGAAGGATTGCGATGATTAGAGGTCAGATCAGGGTGATTGGACATACACGCAAGTGCATAGCGACGTTCTTCGCTTGCGCCTCGTTTCACGTTCCCACTTGCTCACTCTCTCCAGCGGTGAGTAAGGTAGGTAAGCCCAGGGTGGGCCCACCCCCTGGTAGAGTCAGTGATTGTGGGTAAGATTAGGCGGCAAGACCGAGATTGGCTCAGGTTGTTCACAAACTCGTGCATGCCCGTGCATTCACACACGCATTAAAGGGTAGGCCACGCGAAATGCGCACGGTAAACCTTGTTTAGGTTACCCAGGGGCTCCTTGGTAGGTTCTTTAAGAGAACCTGAGGAGTCTCTTAACGCTTTTTTGGTTGACAGGGTGTGTGTGAGGACAGTGTATTATAGGTCACACTGAGAAGCGTATAATACGTGGAGTGTGGCTTGGTTCCTCAGCCGCAAACACCCCTTCATTGGCCTTTGCTTTACAGGTGGGCAGGTAGGGTGATTGGTGCAGCAGCATACCATCTTTTTCTAGCCCTGCTAAACAAGGGCGCTGATCACACAAACAACTGACTGCACCTCCGCTAGGAGTGGCGAGGGCAGTTCGACTCCATCGACATGCACGCTGTGCACGCAACAAGAGCACCTCTTCCCTCCAAGCCCTAGCAGGGGAAACGCGTTGTGGCGTCCCCTGTTAGGCCGCAGTTGCTTAGCAGCGCTGTGTTCTCTTGTCTTCCTCACAGGAGGGTCATTAGGACCCACGACTTGATCTTCAACCACACCCAGTAGAGTGTGCGTGTGGGAGTGGTAGTCCTGGGTGGGGGCTTGAGCCAGTTGCAGAAGTGCTCGCCCACCAGGATGGTGCCACTTTAGGTAGGGTGTGTAGTGTAGTGGTGTCTCCTGTCCCACGTGCTTTTCCTCGTGGGCAGGGGAGTGTGTTAGCTTTTGGCCTTAAGCAAAAATGGGCGTTTTGTATGCCCTCAGCACACTTGGCCACCCCTCCCCTCTAGTAGGCAGGGCTTTTGCCGTCTTCCCCCAAGGATAGGCGCCAGCACAGAAATTGGGCGCCATAGGAGTGGTACCAGTACCTGATTAGGACCTTCGGTCCGACATCAGGGAAGCCCGGTCTCCGGGCGCCACGCCCGGGAGAGAAGTGAGACACACACAGACATACGTAGCACACTTAGGGGTAAGGTTCAGTTCCTAGCTTTAGTCTTGGAGGCAAGCGTCTCAGCGAGCCTCAGCAACTCACCAAGGTTGTTCTGGGACAAGTAGTCAACCAGAACTGAGTTTAGGCGTCCGTCAGGTAGAACAAACGCAGAGAAGGGCTCCCAGGTGGCCTTCTCGACTCCAAACCCTTCCCAAAGGGTGAGGAAGCGCCAACCCTGGCGATAGCGGTGGCGTAGGACAGACTTCACCAGGTAGAAGTCCTCCTTAGCCATCTCCTCGGCGTTCATGTCGGGGAGTTCTCCTTCAACTTCCATAGGGCTGGCAGCCCCTTGCAGGTCTGGGGCGGCGATTTCCTCGTCGTTCAGCTCCCACTCCTCCCCACAGAGGTCTTCAGCATCATAGTAGCGCTTCAGGTGTTGAGCAGCGCACACCAGGGTCCCCCCTAGACGGGGAGAACCCCGCACGGTGATACGGTGTCCATCCACTGATAGAATCTTGCACGGCCCGAAGTATGGGTCATCGCTGGTAGAGCGTGGCCAGGCGGGTAGTCGACTGTGGTGCACCAGCACCCAGTCCCCCTCTTGGTAGGTGGCCGGTACTCCGTGCTTGTTCTCCTTGTTCCACTGACGCTCCCTCACTCTCTGGAGCATAGCCTTGCCCTTGTCCACCTTCGCTTGTTGCTCTTGGACCCATTCACCCACAGAAGAATGGGTGTCCTCTGGATAGGGGGCATGTAGGAACCACGCTGGGCGCCCTAGGAATAGCTCATGGGGCGAGTAGCCAGTAGCTGAACTCTCTTGGGAGTTCATCATCAAGGATATGACGGGGAGTAGTCTCGCCCAGTCTCTGGTGCGTTCTGTTTTGCACCATATCCTTACATTTTCCTTGAGAACACGGATCTGTCGCTCACATAGGGGGTTGCTCGTGTGCGAGTAGGGGATCCCCGTAGACACCTGGACATTGAGGGATCTCAGGACCCTCTTGTACTGAAGCGGTACCCAGAACCTATGGCCCATGGCCCGGAGGCCTGTGAGCCGTCACACCCGTTATGGCCCATGGCCCAGAGGCCTGCAAGCCGTCACACCCGTGCGGAAGCCGTTGACACCGGCTATCCCTGTTCTCTAACCCGTGAAATCTGGAATCCGATTTCTAACCAATAAATCGATGTAGAATTACCGTGATTTTATTGTCTTGATCGATTTTCGGGCAGAAATCGGTGAAATAC
The DNA here is from genome assembly GCA_964036045.1 of Eutreptiella sp. 'Long Island Sound 2002'. NCBI lineage: Eukaryota > Euglenozoa > Euglenophyceae > Eutreptiales > Eutreptiaceae > Eutreptiella > Eutreptiella sp. 'Long Island Sound 2002'. The sequence continues at coordinate 153,502,944 of OZ038379.1, forward strand.
CCGATTTCTACCGCGATTTCTAATTGTCGTGAAATCGCCGCCTGATGTCGCCTGTTCTCGCGCCTTTGTCGCTTCTCCGTGGCGAGTTTTGTGATTGACTTTTCTCGAGTACCTGTGAGGTTCTAAGAGAACTTAAGGGCTGAATCTAGAGGGTATTTAATGTACTTTCATCTGGTGTGTTCACCAGAATTTTTCGCCGTTGCGTTTTCGAGAAAATCAGCACGCAAGGCTTTCCGTGGATCGTGCGAACTCATGCTTCTGAAGGACCAAGAGTTCGCACGGAACCCTACGTCGCCCCCCTATGTCTTTCATCCATGCCCCTTTCACGCGGGCATATCATCTTGCTTAGGGAAGCGGGCAATGGTGGTGTTTTAGGCAGCCTATGGGTCTCGCAAACCCAAGTCGTTTGCGTGCGCAAACGCTCACTTTGTGGCCTTGTGAGCATGAACGTTAATGACCGAACACAATGCTCACAAGACCAAAAGCCCGAGGCCATTTTCGTTTTACGAGCCAACTCAACGATGGCTTCACGCAATTCAATGCGTACCAAAACTCTATTTTCAAAAGAGGGCAAGTTTTGGTCGAAAATTAGGCCAAAATGGCCAAACCCCCGAGGCTCGTACTCGAAGCCCTTGAGGAGTTGAGCCTCGAACTAAGGCAATATGTAAAGTAGAGACCGCGAAGAATATCGTGGATGGCTTGGTTGATTTTTACAACCTTGTCTTCTATTTTATATAATTTCGCCTTGTGAGCACGCGTGCCACATTGCCTCTTTGCACACGCGCTCATATGCAAGCACTAATGACACGAGTGGGCGGAGACAATCTAACCATAGGGTGCATATTTGAAAGCACCTACTATGGGCCTACTCCAAAAGTGTTTATTCATATTTTTGCTCCTCAAGGTCCGGAGGATATGTTCATGCCAATATCGCCGATATATGCACTTTTTCCCATAAATAGTGTGCTTCAAGGATTGAGGTGTTAAAAATTCTTTCATTGTGCTTTGAACCTCAGCCCTTGTTGCAAAAGGGAAGCAAAGCTTCCGTTTACATCCATGCAAAAGCCTGAGGCTCCTTTCTCTTGCGATACGGAGATACGATACTTGGAGGGACCGCTCTTGGGTGAATTTTGGCCGTTTTGCCCAAAATGGCCACAAACTCCTTCTACCGCTGATTTCACCCCCGAGATTGCGTGCGCCGCTTGACCAAGGGTAAGGGCAATTCGGAGAGGGCACATAAGCCCACGTCCAATTGGGTGTTTCCCCATGTGGCCTCTCCTCTTGATGGGAGAGTTGTGAGTCACCCAATTTGGGGTATGTTGCCATTCTGCCCCATATGTGTGTCACTTTCCCTCCAATGGGAAAAATAGCTAGAGGCGACCATGAGGGATGGCAAGTGGCACATATTGGGACCTAAGTCCCATGTGTCTATTGCATCTTTGGTTGAAAGAATCCTCGCCGTGGCCATGGAGATATGGAATGATGAGTGCGGGCCGTTTTGGCCAAATTTCGCTGTTTTTGCCATTGTATGCCATATTGGAATTACCATATCTCCATGGGGCACAAATTCTAGCCAGGAGGGAGTGGCACATATTGTAGCATATGACGAAGGGATGAACGCCATTGAGTTTCGTATTTGCTCCTCTGCCTCATCCGAAGTTATTCAACTTTTGGTGCGATCCACGATCCCCACCTTTGCACCGCATGTTGCTTTCTGCCCCGTTCGTGTGGTCATCCCCTCGGTGAACAGTAAGCAGCCAGCGTGTCAGCAAGCGATAACCCAGGGCATGGGACCAAAGGGGATATCAAGGGTTGTGAATCAAGGCTTGGCGCGTCAATATCGCCAACATTTCCTACCCTGGACGGTCGCCCGAGACGGCCGATTTTGCCATTTTGGCAATCATGACCCCACGTGACGAACCCGTGGTGCCCTGATGCCGGGACCTCAGAGGGAACCAGGTTGGGTGAGGGCTCCAGGGAGTTCGTATGCGAAGCGCATAGGGTCAGTTGTCTCGTCCCTACCGCTGGCGGGTCCGGACGAGGGGTCAATTTTGGAGATTTTTGAGTTAATATCAGTTTGGGCTGAAACAGCCCATTTTCAGCTACCAACTCCTGGGTGATAATGGCGGGGCCATATCTCTGACTCAGAGAGGAGTTGGGACCTGCTGTTGAGGGAGCATAGGGAGCCATTGTTGGTTGGCCTTGGAGTACCTTGGCTCCCAGGAACTCGCCTGTGGCTGGGGGAGACACCTCCCTCATGGTCAGGGTTTCAGGGTCCGGACTGAGCAGGGCATGAGTTGTGTTTGAGCCCCCGCCCCCACCAGCCACTGAAAGGGTCGGACCTGGGATTGGGATACGAGTTAGGATAGAGTGTCTATTGTCCTGTGATGCCCTTACCCCAGTCCAGTCTTAACCCCGTGTGTACATATCTTGATGTGTTGCTGTACATACTTTCGTTCCCTTGTTGCAGAGTGGCAAGGATCCTGAAACGCTTTGTCACATGACATGAGCGCATTGATGCCCCTGTGAGCGTAGTGCTTTGCCTGCCTGCTCACTTGCGCGTGTCCACCGCAGCGTCCCGTGGCCGGCCCCCCACGGGAACGCGTCAAAAGCGTTTCACCGCCGCGGGGTTACCCAACCCTCGCGTGCCACTCGGGGCCACCAACCCCGAGCAGCGCGGCGCAGCTCGCAGCTCGCAGCGCAGCGCAGCGGCTCGCAGCGCAGCGCAGCAGCTCGCAGCGCCAACCAGCGACAGCGCCGAGCTCGTCACGGAGCCAGCAGCGCCGTCCAGAGCATCGCCCTGACCGCGCCGCGACCGTGAAGGAAGTGGATAGACCAGACCCATCGGCCGACCAGCAAGGCCGCGTCAACCACTTCCACAACCACCGGCTGACCAGCACCAGCCGCACGCCCAGTCCAGTGCTGAAGCACCTGCCTCAACAACCACCACCAGTTCGTTGAGTAGAACGAGTGCACACCAAGGACCTCAAGACCAAGTACGCCCCCCGCTGCCATGGTGAATTGGCAAGAAGCGGGTAGGACGTGGCCGCGGCCCCATCCCCATGCAGCGCAACTACTGCGTGGGTTGGTTTGGGACCAGCACTACCGCCACAGCCACCCCCAGTGCAAAGGCGGCATGCCCCGGAGCTTCGAGCTCCGCACGGACATCGCCCCCGACCGCCTGCAGGCCGTGGAGGATTGGCTGCGGGCGGAAGGGTTCGCCTACCGCCACCAGCAGAGGCGCTGGAGGACGTGGACCCGGCCGGACAGGCCTGGCGAAGGCCTGCGCCCCGACGGAATTGAGGAGGACGAGGAGCCCAACGTGTACCCGTCGGGCGCCTCGATCAATGTCTCCATGTGGGACATGATCGAGAAGAGCTTCCCGGAACCAGGGAGCGAGCGCAGGCTGCAGGGCAGCAGCAGCGCGTCTCCGGGGAAGGAGAAGCGGTCCGCCGGGGACAGGAAGCAGGAGCGGAAGTGGCGGGAGTACCAGGAGTCCCTAGCCGCCGAAGCCGCCCAAGGCGCCAAGGGCGGAACCCCAGCCCCCAGTCCCCAACGGGCCAATGGTGGTCATCACCCCGGCTCCACCACCCTTGGCGACTACATCAAAGTCGCCAGGCAGACCAAGGCCAAGCCCCGTCTGCTGCTCCTGAGGCCCCAGCAGGCCCCAGCAGGCCCCAGCAGCGACGTGGAGTCGGCCCACCGCGGGAGGATGGCGGCTGACCAGGCCAGCTCCAGCAGCAGCGTCGCTCCCGACAGGGACGTGGCGCGCGCCTGTGAGCGCGTCTGTGGGGTGCCCTGCAACCTTCGGGTTGTCCGGCAACGGGCCAGGCAGCACAGCGCCGCCGTGGGGAGCGCCGTCGGCATCGCCCAGGAGGAGGCTGCGGAGTGGGCGCATGGCATGGCCATCCACGCCCGGACCGTGGCGGCCATTGCGGCTGGACTCACGGCCGTAGCCGCCCATGGGGCAGTGACTGCCCACGTCAACGGTGAGTTGGCGGCAGCCGACGAGGAAGCCCGCCTGACGCAGGAGGCCATTGCCTGCAGGGAGGCCGAGGTGAGGGCGCTGGAAGAGGCGCTTGCCCAAGAGAGGGCAAAGAAATAGGCGGAGGAAAGGGCCCACGCCGAGGCGACGGCCAAGGCCCAGGCGGACGCCGCCAAGAAGGACGCCATCGAGGCCGCGCGACGGCAGGTCGCTGAGGAGAAGGCCAAGACGAAGGCGGAGCTGGCGGCGTTGGAAGCGCAGAAGGCGCGGCTGCAGCAGGCCCAGGAAGCCGAGGCGGCTCGTGCTCGGGGGGAAGCCGAAGTGCGGGCTGCCGCAGCCACCGCCGCCGCAATGGAGGAGGCAGAGGCCAAACTCCGCCGCGAGACTCCCCCGGGAGGATCAGGAGTGGAGACCCTTCAAAAACCTTTCGAAGGGGACGCCTCTTCCAGGATGACGCTGGACGAGGCCGACACGGGCAGCAGTGGGAGCAGTGGCCCCACCGCCCGTCGACGGAGGAAGGGCAAGGGGAAGACCCCCGAGAGGCCGCGGAGGCCAGCGGGTGGGCACCCACACGACAGTGACCCCTTCTTCACCGCCAGTGATGGGGATGAACGAGGCCGCCGACATCGCCAAGTGGTGGCTTGGACGGGCGGAGGAGGCGGAGACGTCCCCATGGAACCGGAAGGTGAGGATGAGGATCTCCCTCCTCCCTACCGGAGCTCGGAGCCTTCCGAGACCGAGACGCCCAGGTGGGGCGACATGGACGAGGATGACGACATGGACTTCGGCATCACGAGGAAGCGCCCATCCTCGGACCCACCGAGGCGACCCGGCGGAGACCCACCGGGACCCCCTGGCGGAGGACCATCAGGACCCCCTGGAGGACGCCCACCGAGTGGACCCCCTGGAGGCGGACCACCGGGCGGGGGGGGACCCCCTGGACCGGGCAGACCCGGCGGAGGCCCTCCTGGAGGACCCCCTGGGGACCCCGACGACCCACCAGGGAACGGCGACCCGGATACCACCTGGCGGTGGATTGTCTACCTCCGCAGGAGAGTCCAGTTGCTCGAGCTGGAGGTAGACACGGGCAAGGGCGAGATGGCTCGCATCTCCAGGGTCGCCGCGCGCGCGCAGAAGGAGCTGGACATCGCCAGGGCCGGGACCAAGTCGCTGACCAACGTCGTCAGCGGCCTGCAGCAGAGGCTGGACGCGCTGGAAGCCCGTGGGAGCGTCAGCAGCGACCACCCAGCCCTGGAGTCTGGCTCGTCGGACGACGGCTGGGGACCCGGACCAGGTCCAGGCAGACCCCACGCCCCCGGCGGAGCCCCCAGGAGTCGCCCCAGCGCCAGTGCCCCCTCTCTCACCGCCCCCTCTCACCACAGCGCGGGCCGCCGCAACGAGCGCGTGCCGCCCGGCAGTGGCAGTGAGGATTGGCGTGATGAGTGGCTCAGCGCGGAGTACCGCAACCGCCGTGCTCCACCGCTGACACCGGCACGCCCCCGGCGCCCCGCACCAGCCCTGGAGCCAATCACAATGGCTGGTGGACGTTATGGTGGACTCAGGGATGAGGTCCCCAGAGGAGACGTGGACTGGGATGTCGGTGAAGGTGAGGATCTGGACCTGGACCTGGAGGAGTTCGACATCAGCCCGCCGCGTGGTGTACGACGGGAGGCCGCTGAACGCAGCCGCCGGCGCCGTGATGAGGATGCGTACATGGAAGGAGTACGGCGTGAACTAGGTCTAGGTTCAGCGTACATGGAGGAACCGCGGCGTAGCCACAGGGATTCCATGGAGGAGATGGACGTGGCGGCCGTGGGAGTCCGTGGGCGAGGCCGATGGGAACCTCAGTCGACCTCGCCGCCGGCGTTCATGGTCTCTAAGGCCGCGGATGCCGCCGTGTGGGAAGACTTGAAGGACATCAAGCCCCCCATGTACGACGGCAACCCCCTCAACCTCGACCGCTTCTTGGAGAAGCTGGACGATTGGGGGCTGACCGTCACTGAAGACCTACCTCCCGCGGATGCGGAGAGATATGTCTTCAGACGGTTCAGGTACCGCCTGCCGGAAGTGCTCGGCGAGCTATACTTCATGGCGACCAAGGGGGGGAAAATCAAGACCCTCAAGGAAGCCAAGAAGTGGCTCAACGAGCAGGAGCGGGTGGATGCTCCGCAGGTGGCTGCCAAGCGGTGGAAGTCCATCAAGCTTGAGCATGATGGACGGGAGATCCGCCTGCGGGATTGGCGGGACTTCCGAGGGAAATACACCCTCTACCGCCGCAACGTGGAGGATTGAAACGAGGGTGACGAGCAGGCTCGCCTGCTCTCCATGCTGCCGGAAGCATGGATCAAGAGGGTCACCAAGGAGGAATCCAAGCGGGACAAGTCCAACCACACGGTCAAGATGATGCTCCCCAAAGAGTATCATACGAACGTGGTGGCTTGGGCGAAGAAGAACGTGGCCCGGGATGTCAAACGGCACTCCCTGCGGAACGCTCTTCTCATCACCGTCTCGGGCGATCGCGAGAAGACCGCGATGTGGCGCCTTGACGAGTGTGAGTTGAGCGGCCAGACCATCCGTTTGCAGGCCATCCCGGCGCGGATGAGCTGCGACGAGATCCTGGAGTGGGTTGGCGAGGAAGTACTCAAGGAGTACCGAAACCTCCACCACACCCGCGGGTTGAGGCCCGGCGACCGCGACGTCAACTACGTTGGCGAGGGACCTGGCGGGGAAGCTGCCACGGACCCAGCGGGAGCCGGCGGCGATGAGACTCTCGTCGACGATGACGACGACGATGAGCCCGCCGAAGTGGCCGTTTGTGACTTCGTGGCCAAGAACCTGAGCGCGGGGAGCAGACCGGGAAACTGGAAGCCCCTGCAGCAGGGTTGGAGGAAGCATGAGAAGAGGGACCCTCGCCGCATTGGCGACCCTCCGCTGTCCTTTGGGGAGTTCATACGAGCTCACCCTCAGGGCTGTTTCTTGTGTTATGGGAGGAAGCGAGGCTTCAACCATGACCACCGGACATGCCCCATCCACCAAGCCGACACGGAGGCTTACAAGAAGGCGCACGGGTCGAAGAAGCGTGCGCCCGCGGGAGTCCGGGAAGCCAAGGTGGAGGTGGACAGGGACGAGCTCTCCAAGCTGGTGTCGCAGGGGACCGAGTTGGCCAAGGAGATCAAGGAGATCAAGCGGAACTGGGTCCCCAGGTCGGACAACAAGAACAAGGAGAACAACCAGAACAACCAGAAGAAGGACAAGGACAAGAAGCCTACTCGCAGCGAAAGAAGGAAGAAGGGCATCAACGAGGTTGATGCGGAGGAGAACACCCCTTCTTCCACAACCGACGCCCCCTAGCGGAGCCCCTGCAGCCAAGGGCCCCAGCTAGGGCGGTCGCAGGATGGTGACGTGGGAAGCGCCGAACCGTCCCAGTCGGGAGTCGATAAACACAAGGGGACTGCCGCGGGCGGAAGGCCCGGTCCGGCACCCAGTCGCGGAGGCGGGGTGAGGGCAAGTGAAGGCACGAACCCTTGCACCCGTCCGTCCTTCGCGACCAAGAATGTGTTTGATGTACTGCAAGATCTTTCCGAGAGTATCGGAGGATCACCCGGACCGCAGCTGGATGCTGCAGATGGGCAGCCTGAGCCCATTGTTCACGACCTGCACCAGTCGCTTGTTGAGCTTCTGGAACGGCCGGAGATCCTGAGTTTGCACGCCGTGCGCCGTGTCGGTCGCGAGCGGCAGTTGCATCTTAAGGTCCGTGCCTTATGCGGGGAAGTGGAAAAGGTTTTCGACGTGTTGGTCGACACGGGAGCTCAAGTCAGCTTGGTCAAGGCTGGCCTACTTCCACCAGAGTGTCTGACCGACAGTCTGAAACCTGTCAGGCTGAAGGTGGCGAACGGCCAGTACATGGTGGGAGGCACGAAGGAAGCGGCCATCGGCCTGCAGTTCGTGAACCATCGTGAGCTGAGCCGCCCAGACCTCGGCAAGGAAGTCCTCCTGCACGGTCGCTTCTACGAGGCCGAGATGGACTGGGACATGATCGTCGGGTACGACTTCATGATGGACACGGACTCCGGCGTCCTCCCGGCCCAGGCCTCCATGACCCTGTACCAGGACGACCAACTCTCCTGGCTTTCGTCACCTGAGCACCATGTGGAATGCCAATGGATCCACCCCGAACGCAATCAGCTCGAAGTGGCCGCGCTGGACACTGAGCCAACTGGTCCTGCAAACCAGGAGTACGGCGTAAGGCCGGAAGTGGCGAGCCGAGTTGTCGCGGACTTGGGAGCTTCGGATCTGGCCCTGGATGCGTTCTCTTCAGGAACCTCCGCCCATCTTCGGGTGTATGAGAAGTACTGGAGCGCACAGGACTCCGCGTGGAGGAAGCACTGGGGTCCGCATCAGGGATTGTTGTGGATCCATTGCCCCCGTTGGGACATTCCAAGAGCGATAGCGAAGATTCGCAAGGACCGCTCCAAGGCAGTGCTGGTTGTTCCTATGGGATGCACCGAGGAGGAAAGTACCCGACATTGAGTAGCCTCATTGACCAACATGACCTTAAACAAGGTCGTCCTACCGGTTGGAGAGAGTGTCTATCAGGACGCTAAGGGACAGCCCATGCCACCCCAGAGATCGCCAACAGAATTCCACTATGTGGATGGGGGCCTTGATCAGGCCGACACGACGGACTTCGTGTGTGTCAACCGTATTATAGCAGAGCCATGGCGGCAATGCTTTGCGGTTCCCCCTGTTGACATCGAAGAATCGGATTCGGAAGACCCCCTCACTGAAGAGGAGTGGGATCTGGTTCAGGGGTATATGGATCAGCCCTTTCACGACTGGGGAAACCAGCGTGAGGGCAAGGGCCAGGACAAAGCCTGGTGGGAAGTGGACTCGATCGTCTCTGGTTCCTATGACGGGAACACCTTCGTGCAGAGGGTGCTGGACCACCTATCCAGCCAGGACGAGCCAATCGGGGGTAACCCACCCACCTACGGCGATGTATTCCGAGGCAGGACCAGAGATGGCCCTTTGAGCCACCTGGGAAGACCGCTTGAGCCGAAAACGAGCGGAGTAGCTACCCCTCAAGTAAGCTCCGTGGTTCAAGTGACCGGAAAAGCCAAGGCGGAGTCTGATGACTGCCCCAAGATCCAGGCATTGAGGGCCAGGCTGAAGCAGAAGTATGGTGATACCTTCTTCAGCGGAAAGCCTGTGTTTCCTCCACCGGTACGTGGACCGTATGGCGAGGCCAAGATACGACTGAAGCAGGACCCCCGTGTGTATCGGCACCGGGAGTTTGCCCTGAGGGGCGAGAGGAAAGAGGCCATGGAGAAGATCCTCCGTGACTTTATCCAGAGAGGCTGGCTCGAGCCGTGCCACTCCGAATGGGCCTCTCCGTGCTTCGTCGTCCCCAAGAAGGTTGCCGGTGAGTGGCGGCTCGTGGTCGACTACCGCGGCCTGAACGCCCAAACGCAGCACGACAGCTATACGCTGCCCCTCATTGAGGACATGCTGCAAAAGCAACACCGGCGGAGGATCTTCACGGTGATTGACCTGAAACATGGTTATCATCAGATGCCTCTCGCCAAGGAGTCCCCTGCCTGCACAGCCATGAGCACCCCACTTGGACCTCTCCAGTGGAAGGTGATGCCCATGGGCGTTACCAACGGCAATGCGGCTTTTCAGCAGATGCTGGAGAACCTGCTTGAGCCGGTGCGCGACTGTGCGGACCCCTTCGTGGACGACGTGATCATCGCGTCCGGGGACCCCAGTATGAGCTACGAGGAGCTCCTGGAGGCACACGAGAGGGACGTCACTCGAGTGCTGGACCTCCTGGTTCGGCACAAACTCACAGGCAGCAGTGACAAGGCCACCATTGCGGTAAGCGAGGTGGTCTTCGCTGGCCACGTAGTTGGGAACGGGCAGCGAAAGCCCATACCTGGCAAGGTGGCCGCGATTGAGCACTGGCAAAAGCCCAAGACGATCTCTGAGCTACGGGCGTATCTGGGGTTCTGCAACTACTACTCGGGGTATATCAAAATGTATGCCGAGTATGCAGCCCCCATGACGACCATGCTCAAGGGCAACCGAGAGGAGACCAAGAAGGGGTCCAAGAAGGCTCTGGTCTGGACAGCTGAGTCCGACCGTGCCTTTGAGGGGATGAAGCAGGCGCTGCTATCCGCAGTGGGTCTGCACCTCGTGGATCCCGACCGAGGGTTCGTCCTGCGCACCGACGCTTCCGACTACGCCATTGGCGCTGTGTTGGAGCAAGTGCTTGACGACGGGAGGCACGTGCCCGTGGCCTTCTGGAGCCGAGTCCTGGCGGAAGGCCAGAGACGGACGTGGACGCCCCGTGAAAAGCAGGCGTATGCCATCGTCATGGCTCTCAGAAAATGGGCTGGGTACATAGCCCTCCATCCCGTCACCGTCTGCACCGACCATCAGAGTCTGCAGTCGTGGCACAAGGAGCACGTGGACACCCCCTCAGGTCCCGCCTCCCGACGGGCAAGATGGCATGAGACCTTGGCCAAGTTCGACCTTACGGTTGTTTATATTCCTGGAAAGGATAACACCGTGGCGGACTGTCTCAGTAGGTGGGCCTATCCCGCCAGCAAGGGCATGCAGGATATCTCTGCCCATGGCGATGAGGCTGAGACCGCTGAAGCCAAGAGGATCATCGAAATGGAGCGCCTGATGGAGGAGGAGGGTGCTAAATGCTTCGTCGTCATGGCTGCGGATGCCCCCCTCGCGTCGAGGGTGAGCAAAGCGGTCAGAGTACTCGCCCCTGATGGAGCTGAGTCCGACAAGCACCTCTTCCCGGAGTCTTGCCTCCAGGACGACTGGACCGACGACTACGCCAAGTCTGAGGCCTTTGCGGCCGAGTATAGGGCTGTGACCGACCCTGATGACGGGCAGAAGTGGCCAAAGGGACTGACTGAGGAAGATGGCAAGCTCTACCGGAATGGTAAGCTGCTAGTACCAGGGTCTGGGGTGCTCGCGCTGTGTGAAGCTTGGCACCACCACATGCTGCACCCAGGGGTCAAGAAGCAAGCTCTTGACATGCAGCGCCGGTTCGAGATCGACCATATCGTTCTCTACACCGCAATCAAGAAGGTCAGGAAGGGTTGTTCGGTCTGCCAGGCCTGCAATCCTGATAACCGGAACGTCAAGGGGGAAGCCCAATGGACCCCGGTTCCTGACCAGCCCATGGAGAGCGTGGCCATGGACGTCTTCTCCATGCCCGAAGTGCACATTGGCAAGGAGACCTTTGACTGTGTGGTTCTCTGTGTGGACCGCCACAGCGGCTACGTTGTAGCCGTTCCGGCACGCAAAAAGGGGTTGCTTGCCAAGGAAGTGGCAGTCATAATGATTCGTCATTGGCTGACCGTCTTTGACATCCCCCGCACCATTTGCAGTGACCGAGGGCCCCAGTTTACTGGTGGCTGTTTCAAGGCTATGTGTTCCCTCATGGGGATACGTCATGCCAAGACCGTCGCCTATCTCAGCCGGTCTAACGGCCGTGCTGAAGTGGCTGGACGGCAGCTGTTCGAGAAGCTGCGCAAGATCCACATCACCAATCCACGTCGGAACTGGTTTGAGGAGATGTGGCCTGCTCTGAAGGCCCATCATGACTCCCCCCGCTCCGGGCGGTCTGTCCCCTCACCAGATTCTGTTCGGCAGGGACCCCCTGGGTAGGGGACTTCCCTTGTCTGGTGATGGCATGGCTATGGATGCCAAGGAATTCTTCGCGCGGCAAGAGCAAACGGCGCGGGACATCCGCCAGCAGCTCGAGAAGGAGCATGCTGAGCGTCAGAAGTCCGCCCCGAGCTCGACAGCGCAGAAGTTCAGGGTGGGAGACCCGGTGTGGGTGATCAGACCCCGCCCCATGGGCACCCACCGCACCAAGACCTGGTTCACACCCGGCGAGGTGGTCCGCAGGATTGGTGAGGACACCTACCGCATCAAGGTGGGTCACGGACAGTTCCGGGAGCGCCACGAGAGTCAACTCCGTGTGCGGGAACCCGACCTCCGTGGCCAGCATGTGTCCCTGAGCTATGCCGCACATGAGGCCGATTCGGACGACGACTATGCTGAGCAGGACGACTATACAGTCGAGAAGATCCTGGCCCAGCGTCCGAAGGCCTCGGCACCCGGAGGTCTGGAGTTCAAGGTTCGTTGGCGAGGCTATGGGCCGTCCCACGATACCTTGGGGCCCGTCTCCTTGTTCGTGCCGCGGGTCAATACTCCCTTCATGGAGTACATCCGCAAGCACAAGACCAAGATCCACGTTTCGGACTTGGCAGCACTCTCCCGGGCGATTGCAGCCAGGGGTGCCTGATCAGCGCCCTGAGCTCTCCCCTGATGTGTTTTCAGCGCTTGTGAGGTCGACGGATCGTCCCTTACTTGCTTGCTCTCTTCCATCTTTCGGTGACCTGCCATCAGAGTGGCCATATACCCCCCCCCTGCTGTATTCAGAGGAGGATGGCCCCTCTCTTCTTCTATTTGTCACTCCCCCCCCTGCTGAATCCTTGGGAAACCAAGTAGGGCGACTGACCTTCATATTTCTGAGCTCTTGGGGCCTTGAAGCCCATACGACGTTGCGCAACGGATGCCGCTGTCATCGGCATTGCGAATTTTTGGTGTGTGGTCTGGTTCCATGGCACTTGCGGAATCCAGACCAGTCGACGTGTGTCAGCTGACTATATATGGCCTGAACTCAGGCGTTTTCCTGTCCACCCTCCTGCATTGCCTTATCCTGACGGTGGCGTGGTTTGGCGCTCTGTCCAGAGCGTGTTTACACGCCTATTTACCCAGGTTATTGCTTGTTTTTCTGCCCTCCAGGATATGTGCATCTGTATGTTAAGTGTCATCAGCCCATCGCTGAGGGATGGACTGTTTTTCACCACAAATCGGGATACAGAGGCGCCCTGAGTCGCCGTTTACATGTTTTTACATATGGTCCAGCCTGGACCAGTACCTCAGTACATATTCTACTGTTTGAGTGCCCGTGATACCGTGTTGCCCTTTTCGCTGTGATGTGGAGATCCTGATGGCGCCAGGCGGGAAGCCCAGTTGCCTGACTACACTCCCAGCGGTCCGCCACTGTCAGTCCCAGTGTGAGCCTACCGATTCGCAGACGCACTTGCAGTCGGATGGCGGCCTCCGGTGCTCCTGACCTCGGTCAGTCTGCCTGGGAAACTGGTGGTTTGAGGAGTCGACGCCTCCGCCCACACTGCATGAGGACTCCCTCATCTATGGCCTTCGTGGTAATAGGGCGAGGGAAAAGACGGCCTTGATGCCCGATCCCTTCAGGAGGAGATCCCTTGAGTTCCTTAAGGAGTTCGGCTGTGACACTCTGGACCCGCGTCGTATGGATATGGACATGGTGCGCCCGAGGAAGGACCCGTGGGGACTCTCCCCAGTCGGCTGGCCTTGGGAAGCTTGGGGTAGCCTGATGGATCTTTGTGGTTGCTCTCGACCTGTGGGACCACCTCGGTCGTCGTGTGTCGCCTATGTTGGCCGTGTATGCCACTGCCACTGTGGTGGTGACCGTAGCAGCCGGCACCCGGTGCGCCTGGTATGGGTTACCGGGTCCTTTGGATGCCGAACAATCGCCGCCAGGACCCGGGACTTGATACTTGATACTATACCTCTTATTACTAACACCTACATCATCATACCTGTTTTACTGTGAGTTGGAATGGGCAGCCTAACCCAGAATCAGCCTGACGTGACGATGTGACACCCCCCCCCTTCAGGGGATGGTCCTGGGTACCCGCTGCCATGCTTGGGTGTTATCGAGCCCCCCCCAGGGTTTGCTCTAAGGAGGGGGGTGAAGCGGTACCCAGAACCTATGGCCCATGGCCCGGAGGCCTCCGAGCCGTCACACCCGTTATGGCCCATGGCCCAGAAGCCTGCAAGCCGTCACACCCGTGCGGAAGCCGTTGACACCGGCTATCCCTGTTCTCTAACCCGTGAAATCTGGAATCCGATTTCTAACCAATAAATCGATGTAGAATTACCGTGATTTTATTGTCTTGATCGATTTTCGGGCAGAAATCGGTGAAATACCCGATTTCTACCGCGATTTCTAATTGTCGTGAAATCGCCGCCTGATGTCGCCTGTTCTCGCGCCTTTGTCGCTTCTCCGTGGCGAGTTTTGTGATTGACCTTTCTCGAGTACCTGTGAGGTTCTAAGAGAACTTAAGGGCTGAATCTAGAGGGTATTTAATGTACCTTCATCTGGTGTGTTCAGCAGAATTTTTCGCCGTTGCGTTTTCGAGAAAATCAGCGCGCAAGGCTTTCCGTCGATCGTGCGAACTCATGCTTCTCAAGGACCAAGAGTTCGCACGGAACCCTACGTCTCCCCCCTATGTCTTTCATCCATGCCCCTTTCACGCGGGCATATCATCTTGCTTAGGGAAGCGGGCAATGGCGGTGTTTTAGGCAGCCTATGGGTCTCGCAAACCCAAGTCGTTTGCGTGCGCAAACGCTCACTTTGTGGCCTTGTGAGCATGAACGTTAATGACCGAACACAATGCTCACAAGACCAAAAGCCCGAGGCCATTTTCGTTTTACGAGCCAACTCAACGATGGCTCCACGCAATTCAATGCGTACCAAAACTCTATTTTCAAAAGAGGGCAAGTTTTGGTCGAAAATTAGGCCAAAATGGCCAAACCCCCGAGGCTCGTACTCGAAGCCTATGCGGAGTTGAGCCTCGAACCAAGGCAATATGTAAAGTAGAGACCACGAAAGACATCGTGGATGGCTTGGTTGATTTTTACAACCTTGTCTTCTATTTTATATAATTTCGCCTTGTGAGCACGCGTGCCACATTGCCTCTTTGCGCACGCGCTCATATGCAAGCACTAATGACACGAGTGGGCGGAGACAATCTAACCATAGGGTGCATATTTGAAAGCACCTACTATGGGCCTACTCCAAAAGTGTTTACTCATATTTTTGCTCCTCAAGGTCCGGAGGATATGTTCATGCCAATATCGCCGATATATGCACTTTTTCCCATAAATAGTGTGCTTCAAAGATTGAGGTGTTAAAAGTGCTTTCATTGTGCTTTGAACCTCAACCCTTGTTGCAAAAGGGAAGCAAAGCTTCGGTTTACATCCATGCAAAAGCCCGAGGCTCCTTTCTCTTGCGATACGGAGATACGATACTTGGAGGGACCGCTCTTGGGTGAATTTTGGCCGTTTTGCCCAAAATGGCCACAAACTCCTTCTACCCCTGATTTCACCCCCGAGATTGCGTGCGCCACTTGACCAAGGGTAAGGGCAATTCGGAGAGGGCACATAAGCCCACGTCCAATTGGGTGTTTCCCCATGTGGCCTCTCCTCTTGATGGGAGAGTTGTGAGTCACCCAATTTGGGGTATGTTGCCATTCTGCCCCATACGTGTGTCACTTTTCCCCCAATGGGAAAAATGGCTAGAGGCAACCATGAGGGATGGCAAGTGGCACATATTGGGACCTAATTCCCATGTGTCTATCGCATCTTTGGTTGAAAGAATCCTCGCCATGGCCATGGAGATATGGAATCATGAGTGCGGGCCGTTTTGGCCAAATTTCGCTGTTTTTGCCATTGTATGCCATATTGGAATTACCATATCTCCATGGGGCACGCGATCTAGCCAGGAGGGAATGGCGCATATTGTAGCATATGAGAAAGGGATGAACGCCATTGAGTTTCGTATTTGCTCCTCTGCCTCATCCGGAGTTATTCAACGTTTGGTGCGATCCACGATCCCCACCTTTGCACCGCATGTTGCTTTCTGCCCCGTTCGTGTGGTCATCCCCTCGGTGAACAGTAAGCAGCCAGCGTGTCAGCAAGCGATAACCCAGGGCATGGGACCAGAGGGGATATCAAGGGTTGTGAATCAAGGCTTGGCGCGTCAATATCGCCAACATTTCCTACCCTGGACGGTCGCCCGAGACGGCCAATTTTGCCATTTTGGCAATCATGACCCCACGTGACGAACCCGTGGTGCCCTGATGCCGGGACCTCAGAGGGAACCAGGTTGGGTGAGGGCTCCAGGGAGCTCGTATGCGAAGCGCATAGGGTCAGTTGTCTCGTCCCTACCGCTGGCGGGTCCGGACGAGGGGTCAATTTTGGAGATTTTTGAGTTAATATCAGTTTGGGCTGAAACAGCCCATTTTAAGCTACCAACTCCTGGGTGATAATGGCGGGGCCATATCTCTCGCTCAGAGAGGAGTTGGGACCTGCTGTTGAGGGAGCATGGGGAGCCACTGTCCGTTGGCCTTGGAGTACCTTGGTTCCCAGGAACTCGCCGACGGCTGGGCGGGACACCTCCCTCATGGTCAGGGTTTCAGGGTCCGGACTGAGCAGGGCATGGGTTGTGTTTGAGCCCCCGCCCCCATCAGCCACTGAGAGGGTCGGACCTGGGATTGGGATACAAGTTAGGATAGAGTGTCTATTGTCCTGTGATGTTCTTACCCCAGTCCAGTCTTAACCCCATGTGTACATATCCCGATGTGTTGCTGTACATACTTTCGTTCCCTTGTTGCAGAGTGGCAAGGATCCTGAAACGCTTTGTCACATGACATGAGCGCATTGATGCCCCTGTGAGCGTAGTGCTTTGCCTGCCTGCTCACTTGCGAGTGTCCACCGCAGCGTCCCGTGGCCGGCCCCCACGGGAACGCGTCAGTACCAACCGGTATCTGAGCGTACTCGTACGTCCTCATCGGAGTTGATCTCCTTGGGCGCCCCATAGACACAAAACCACTCCTCCAGGAGTATCTTGATAGTCTCCTCCCCGGTAATGTGCTTGGTACATGGGAACACCCTGGTAAACCTGGTCAACCCACAGGTTACCACGAGGGCGAAGTCATAGCCCCCGAACTTCGGCATCTCCGTGTAGTCCACGTATAGAACACTGTTAGCACAGTGAGGGATGGGCAGGGTTGAGTAGAGACCTCTGTCCCTGATATCCCCTGGTTTGCAGGACCTGCACGGGCACTTGTCCACGATAGGCTGGAGGGTTTTCCGCAGTTGGTTGTCAGTCCACGTACTGTGTAACCACTGCTTGAACAGCCTCAGGGTACGGTCAGCACCCACATGACCGCTGGACTCATGGGTCCACTTCAGCAGCGCTGGGACTCTGTCACTAGGAACCACGATACGGTCCTCGTGCCAGAGGTAGCTCTTGTCCCCCTTCCACTGATCTTGGTTGACCAGGAGGGGTTCAAGGCGTTTCTTCAGGAGCTTGTAGATATCCCCAAACTCCTTCAGGTACTCCGATTGTTGGAGTCCGTCCAGGGGGCGTATCATTGTCATGTTGAGGTCCAAGTGGACGTCCATACGGCTGAACGCCTCCTTAGCCAGCGCTTCAGACCGGGCACCAATCAGGGCGTCGAAGTTCTTGCGGCTGATGTAGTCTGCACACTCGTTCTTCACTCCCTGGATATGGTGTACCGTCAGCCGTAGTTGACTGAGGTAGGTCCACCAGCGCCGTAGCTTGGCCTTCTCAGGTGGGGGGCCCTTCTGGAAACTGCGGGCCGGTTCTTGGTCGCACAGCCAGACCACAGGGTTACTCCCCAACAGTCGTGCTTATGAGGATAGCACTAGCATACCCGCGAGCAATTTCTGCTCATAGGTGGAGTATTTCCCCTTGGCCTGGTTCCATTTCCAGTTCCAATGGCCCAGAGGTACTAGGACCCACTTGTTGTCAGGGTAGCTGTTTTTTAGGGTTCCATCTCGGTTGAGACCTTCCGTCCCCCATTGGGAAATGGCCGAGTCGAACTCCTCCTTCTCTAGTGCTTGCCATTGGAACAACGTTCCACCACCGCCCACATTGCTGGCGTCGGTCACCAGGATAATCTCCCCTTGTGCCCTGGGCACGCCCAAGCACTTAGCGTTGGCCACCTTGTCTTTGAGCTCGTCAAACGCTTGTTGCTCTCGTGGGCCCCAGCGCCAAGTAGTACTCTTCTTGATCAAGTCCGTCAGATGGGCGCTAGTGTAGGTGAAGTTTTTGATATGGCGGCGATAGAAGTTGCACGCCCCAATGAAACTGCGTACATCGCGAAGTCCTCTCTTGGGGTCTTCGTGTCGTACCTTAGCTTCCACACTTCCACACTTCTCCAGCTTGAGTCGTGTGTGGTTCTCCGGGCAGACCGCAAAGAACTCACCCAAGAGGATTAGGTGGTCCTCCTGGGTATTGGTCCCGAGGCATACATCGTCGATGTGAGCTTCCATCTGGGCCCCACGGGATATAAGTTCCTGCACCTTGGGTCTCCTTCGTAGGATGGACAAGATTTTGTTCATCAGCTCTTGGAATAGAGCGGGTGCGTTGGCCACGCCAAATGGCATGACCTTCCACTTGAACACCCTCCCCTGAGGGTTGATGAAGGCCAGTAGCTCCTGAGCGTTGGCCGTCAGGTCCACTTGCCGGAATCCGCTCCTCTTGTCCATCTTGGTCTTGTAGCGACAGGAGGCTATCTTCTCCAGGGTAGACTCCATATTGGGAATGGACCCTGAGTGGTTCAACGTTTTCTTGTTCAGCTCTCCGTAGTCCACTACCAGCCGTTTGGCTGTAGGCCCAGGTTTAGCCACCAGGAGACAGGGGCTGCAGTGTAGGGGGTAGTCCCCGTCCTTGTACTCCAGGACTAGGCCAGCGTCGATACATTCTTGTATCTGTCGCCCGATCTCGTCGGCCTGCTCTTTAGGAGCTGGATAGGGTCTCCTCCGGATCTTGTGACCCACGAACTCGGGTTTCAGCTTGAGGTCCATCTGTACCAGCTTGTCACATGAGGCTGGAGGGGGTAGTTCCCCGAACACCTCCAGATAGGTCCTCATAAGTTTCTGCACCCGCGGGTCAAATACCTTGATCTTGTCCTCCATGTCCTCGTCAGAGTGTAAGTTGCGTGCCCCCTGAGTAATAGACATCGGGAGGTGATCCTCCACCGACTCTTCGCCCTTGGTAGTGTCCTTCAACCCTTGGTACGCATATAGAAGGTCTGTTCAACCATCTCCGGTGGACGATGGCAACATAGGCACGCTCGAGGGGGTTCACATACACATTCCTCCGAGAGGTCGTCCTCCTCTGGGGTCCTCACATGGGCGCCCCACACGCTCTTCATGAGCTTAAGATCTACCTCCCTTTGCCAGGTGGTGATCTTCTGTTCGAGGTCCTCCTTCAATTGGGATGGATCTCCCATACGTCCTTGCTTCAGTGGCCATGAGCTGTGGGTAGGCTTAGCGTAGCATAGCTTTTTCGCCACCACCTTCCTCTTGGAGTCCACATACTCTCTTAGCCTGGATCGAGGGTCCAGCTCTTCGTCCACGGGGTCTTCCATCCTCATGGAGAGTAGAGTTTCAGTGGGGCGACGTACTCGGCGTTCTCGACTTCCTCCACACAGGTCTGCACGAAGAAGGCGTCGTGCTCAGTTTCGTCATCTGAGTGGATAGAGCTAGGTAGCTCAGATAGTCCACACTCAGAGACTCCATCAGGAACAGGTACATGGCAGGGAGAGTTGGGGGCGTTGGTGTCAGTCACGACGTACTCATCTCCTCCGGGTATAGTCTCAACAGCATCTTGAGGTCGCAGTCGATCCTTCAAGTCACCCAAGGCGAGTCCATCGCCTTCTCGTTGTATAGCCTGGTCCAGAGTCGGGTCCAGATTCTCCCAGGGCATGGAGGTAAGACCTCCGTCCACCACGCTGAGCATACTCCCCCATCCGGGTTTCCCAATAGGCGTCTTACATTCCAGAGGCACGTAGATGGCCTCATCAGGTAACCGAACAGAGCTGATAGTCAGCCTGTCCAGGAGGTTTCGCCAGTACTCGTTGCCCCCATGGGCTCCCCAATCGGAGGAACACAGGACCATATGGGAACGCTCCAAGGGCACCTTGGTCGGGACGTTCCCCAGTTTCCTGAATCTGGGGTTCCCGTAGGCCATCCCGAAAGAGGGCCAGTAAAATTTGTACCTGCAGTTCTTCCCCTTGCTGCAGTAAAGGTCCAGTACATGCTGCTTGTCGCTGGCGAACAACTCCACGCTCAGGTCTTCTCTAGAGTAACCCAACTCCTTCAGACCTTGGTCTAGGACTTCCCCCAATAGTTGATAGTCCTCAGTTTTGAAGGCCGCCATCATGTTCGAGGGCTCCTCCTTTGATAGCCACAGGTAACTCGAGGTATGTTCTGACTGCTCCAGTGGCACAGACTCTCTGCCACTGCCGTGGTCCACGTAGAGGAAGTAGGGCGCTTGCAGCGTCAGGGATTGTATCTGGGAGTGCTGCACGAAGAAGTCAGTCCCCCATACAAAGTCGAAGGCCTCAGTGTCCATCACATAGAACCGATGGGCGATAGTCCGGGAGCTCATAGGGACCTCCACTTCACAGTCCCTGCAGCTGTGCACCACAGGTCCATCCCCCATTCGTATAGCCGCGGTGGTCATGTTGTTCTTCAGGCTCCCACAAGGTAAAGTTTTCTTGGCCACTATAGATATGGTGGCGCCAGTATCCAATACCCCCAGGTATTCACGCCCCCCTAGGCGGATACGTACCCAAAACACCAGGTCTTGGGTGCCACCCGCGCGTCCCCGTCAGAACTCCGCGGGACAGGTCACCTCCAACCCCTTGTTCCGCAGCTTGCGGGCCATCCTCATGAAACGTCTTCTCTTCTTAGCGTTGCCGTCATCACCACCTTCGTGCTCCCGCTTGGCCTCTTGTTCTTTCTGGGCCTGCGTCTGTGAGCGTGTGGTAGGACCAGACTGCCCTCCAGAGGGCTCAGAGTTCGCCCCTGGATTAGGGTTGGGGTTGCCTCCGTTCTTGTCCATGTTCTTGTTGTCCTTGTTTGGCTGGCGGTTAGCGCCTCCTCCTCGTCCACCTTGACTCTTGTCTTGTCCTTGTCCACGTCCTTTCGACTTGCCCTTGCCGGAGTCTTTGCCTTTGTCTTTGCCTCCACCTTTGCCTGAGCCTTTGCCAGTATCCTCACCCTTAAGGTTCGCCGATAGGCGTTGCTTATGGTAGCACTCATCCTCGTAGTGCTTCCTCTTCCCACAGAAGGCACACGTGATGGTGCACCTGTAATGATCCGGCAGCTTCGCTTTGGCGCCGGTGTTCTTCTCCTGCTGCTTCCCCTTGTAAGTGCGGCTAGCCCCATCTGCTCAGATTTTCAGACATTCTGCCCAGATTGGCTACATTTTGGTCATTTTCTTTGCTTCGGCGGAATCGCCGCCTCGCAGCTCAGTCTCAGGATATTTCCTATATATTTCTGATATGCCGGATTTGATTCCGCGGTCCATTCCCCGTAAATCCGCCGCGTTCCGCTATTTTAGCTGGAATTGCCATTTGCCGCTGACGCGCGCTCGCGGGCCAGATCGGCCAAACATTTTTACATAATTGGATTATTTAAATCTTTTCAGACAGTTTTGGACACTCAGATGTATTTAGAATAATCCGCATCAATTTTCTTCATAGACTGGGATTTTCTGCCGGACCACAATCAGCATGGACCTTGCTTCAGTTGTTGCTGCTCTCGCCTCCGTTGGTGTCCGAGTATCCGGTTCTACCCCCAATAGCAACGTTCAGGGAGACTCCTCGCGTGCCTGCCCCACTGGTGTTGCCAGCCCCGAGCCCTCCGGCACCCTCAACGACCCAGGGCAGCACTTTCATGGTAGCAGAGGCTACCTGAATGTTGTTCCTTTGGTGTCCCAACCACAGTTAGCTCCCCAGTACGGCCCCGTAGACTCCGCCACCTCCGGAGACGTAACGATTACGCTGCCGTGGTGCTGTGCGAACGAGGCCTTGAGAGGAATGCCTTGCGCAAGCCCAAATTGCCCAAGAAGGGCACAAATCAGCAGCTGTGGAGGCCCAGATTACCATCAAGATCCCAGTCGAAATTGGCCATCAAGCAGCTGGAATCTCCCAGCCTACGTCGATGGCAACGCTCCGGTGGAGCTTACGGACCTGGCAGGTACTAATACTCCTTACCAATGTTCACATTTTGAGACCATCGACGCCGACATTGACGACATTGAGATGGGTGGTCCAGGTGAGGTACCTATCTATAATCGACCAGCCTCATGGGCACAATGGGACAACCATTTGTCTTCAGAAGTGACCCGTAACCTTGAGGCGCTTGAGGCCCTTTGTCTATTAGCCACGTCTAAGCTGATAGGACAAGAAAGAATCGCCTCTGATTTTTTATTCGAATATTTTTTCCTCCTTCAAGAAGAATTTAATACCAGGATGTGGTGGCGTTCTCAAGAAGATGACTCTTTTGCCATTTTTTTGCAGATCTGGGAGGCAAGCCCCTTCCCGAAGGAGAAGACCAAGGCACCTGTTGCCGGGCCCTCCGCCCCTCATCCCTCTGTTTCCATCCGCGACGATCTAGCCGCCGCGGTTGAGGAAGGAATTTTAGAGGCCTGCCAGGCAGGCAAGCCTGGAAATTAGGGCTGAAGGAGCTCCCCAAGTGGACTCCTGGCTGCGAACCACTGAGATTAGCGGTCCGACAGCCTGCTCAGGCCCTTCAGGACACGGTATGTACTGTCCTGCCGACTGCTCTTGCAGATTACAGCGAGATACTGAGCTCCAATTGCTCAAAGATCAAATGCAACTCATCATTCAGACGCTGGGAATTAAAGATCTTTTCAAGACACACATGCGGTCTGAGGGCGCATCATCGGTGGAACAAACAACAGAACCGTCGGAGGAGGCGACAGAAATTTTTTCGATTGCTCCTTCGGTGGACTCTAAGACCACCGATGCCAGGATCAGCAGGACTAAGCTAAAGGAAAGGGTTACAATCTCTCGATCTCAGAGTAGGTCGGCGAAGGCTAGGACTGAGGCTCAGAATGCCAAGCGAACTGCCTCCCGTACTGCCCTTCCTGCTGTTGATTCCAATGCAATAGCCCAGATGTTGCTCGCCCAGACCCTCGCCGGAGCTGGTGTGGCTAATGATGCCGCCAAGGTGTCCGCCATTACGGCCGGTGTTGGGCTGGATTCACTTCTAAATCCTACTTCATTGCGACTTCGTCAGGTTGCCAAGCAACCGAAGTATAATGGAAACCCCAGACGTTGGCCTCAGTTCCAACGGGAATTTAAACTGTGGGTTAAGACTCAAAAGCTCCAGGATGATCAGTTCCTGATGGCCCTCCTGGACTGCCTTGAGGGAGCGCCGGCCAACACTTGGCTCAGAACCTGGAGTGATCGTGAGGATTCAAGTTCCCCCCTTACCTTTGATGAGGTGTGGGAACAGTTGGAGGTACGTGGATCCCGGCTGCCTGAGGACCATTACCACCAGATGTTGAAGACTTTTCCTTCATTCTCACGATTAATCTTGCACGAAGTGCAAGACAAGAGACAGCGCTTCTGGAATCTAGTGGAAGAATCTGAACATTCAGGCGAAACATTTTCTAGTGCCGAGCTGAAAAATCTGATTTTTGACAAGATCCCCTGAGATACCGCCGCCACCCTTCGGAATAAACAGTCCGAAGAAAAGGTCAAGACCTGGTGGGCGGAGGTCGATGGCTTCGATGCCTCAGCCAACCGGTTTACCGTCAGGGAGGCACTTCAAAAGTGCTCCCCCACGTCGTTTACCAAGGTGAAATTCACTGAAAACACGTGGAAAATCAAGTTTAATGAACACGAGGATCGGGACTTGTTTGTCCAAGTCCTCAATAGGGGAGTAAGTTTCCACGGCCATCGCCTGAAGGCCAGGAACTGGGTGTTTTCGTTCAATCCGCAGGAACTGTGGGAAGAGGTTGAGCGGCTCGCGGACGCCGCCAATCAAAATTTCCATGAGGGTCTTGGGGGAAACAAGAATACCCAGCAAAACACCCAAAATGGGGCCCAAACGGGCAACAAAAAGGTGAATGACACCCGGAATGTTCAGGATCATTGTAGCATCTGCCTTCTTTTAGGTTCTACGAACCGAGCTAAGACGCATTCTACTAGTAATCACCGATGGTCTGCTTACGATCACAAGGTGATTGGTGGAAATGTCAGTAATTCGCAGAATTCAGACAGGAATGACAGACAGGTGCATGGTGCAAAGGGGGGAAAGGGTAATCCGACCCCCTCCGGTGGAAACAAAAATACTGGAGGCCCTGGCGGGTCCCAAGGCAAAGGAAATCGGACTCCATCCGGCTCCGGTGGGCAGCCAAACGGCCAGACAAGTCCCAATGGCAACGCCGGAGGCGGAAATCGAAATCCAGGCCAAACCCCTCAATCCGGTACAAACAAAGGAAATGCTCCAGGATCACAGGGTAAAGGTAAGGGAAATCCTTCAGGAACCCCTTTCTCTGATAAGGGCAGAGGGCGTGGCGACGGTGGTGGTCCATCATCCGGCGGCCGTGGCCGTGGACGTGGAAAGGGCAACCATCGTGTGGATCAGGTCTCAGGTGCAGATCAGGTGTCCGATGCGGATCGAGATTATGTCGAAAATGCCCTGAATCCAGCAGATGATCCGTTCCAAGATGAGTGGATCGACGAATCAGGCTGTGTTCACAATGTTAACGCCGCCATTGGAGGTCAGAACGCCTAGGGGAGCCACGAAAATCGCCCCTCCCCAGGCGATTTCAGGCATGATCCTCAGATTCCTGATCGACCATTACTTGATGTAGGGTCGCTTGTCTCCTCTCCCCTGGATCCGGCAGCGGATCCTTCTGTTGTAGTGGACGAGGTTGGTGTACAGTCCAAGCACAGGGCCCGTCAGTTTGTCACAAAGCTGTGGGTCTCTGATTGCAAGGGAAATTTCCACCTCGCCACTTGTTTGTGTGACAATGGATCAGAGGTAAATCTCCAATCCAATTCATTCTTACCCGACGACTGCGTGTTTGAATCGCCTCATCCTGTTACCCTCGAGGGAGTTTCTGGACATTCTCTCGCAGGTGGGCAACGCGGTTGTTATATATCCACTCATTTGGTCGCTCAAGACCTTTGGGAAGAGCAAAATGTGGAAGAAGTTGTCCTTAAGGATGACTACTTCTATCGTGCCGACATAAAGTATGACCTTTATTTGGGCCATCCTTGGCTTCGCAAGAACAGGGTAGCGCCCGTAGGTCATCGACGTTGTTTTTTGCTGGAGTCAGGTCCCTTGGAGCGTCCTGAATTTCGTTTTTTGCACGCAGGGTTTAAAAGTGCAGAAGAATTTTTGAAGCAAAAGGTGACACCAAAATTTGGTGAAGATGTCACCATTGCAGAGGTGAATGGGAGTGCCGATTACTCCCAAGAGTTAGAATGTCTTCGTAGGGACTCCCAGCCACGACGCCCTTCGCGCTGGCACTCTTCATCCTACAGAGTTGTCAACAAATGGCGCGATGCAATTTGTGAATATTTTCATGAACACCATTCCTTTTGGCCACAGTATGATGCCTTTGCTAACCGTATGAACAAGCGCTTTGACAAGCACTTTAGTGACGCTTGGACCCAGATATGGGACAAGAAGTTGTGGATTAATCCTCCGTTTCACTTAATCCAGCAGGTCATCCACAAAATCAAGCAAGACAAAACCCAGGCAATTTTAGTTGTGCCCTTGTGGGACGACAAGCCTTGGTTTCAGGAATTACAAGACATTTGTGTAGATTACATCGAACTTCCCAGGAAGATTAAGCTGTATGCCAGGGACGACACAGGTCCCCTGCCACAGCGGTCCTGGAGTTCGCTTGCATTCCTGGTGGATGGAAAGCTTTCTGACTCTAATTCTGCTGATTCTGGTACTGATTCTTGTGTTGGGTCAGAATCTGAGGTTGAGCGTGGTACTGATGATGAATCTATTTTTTCTGATTTTTGTCCGTCAGATACCCAAGGTGATCCAACGACAAATGGATCCGCCTCGTCTCCCTCTTCCCCAATACGGTCGACATCGAAAAGAATCTTCAGTACACGGGCGAAGAAAAATCTTAAATCGCGCCGCAAATTCAGAGTTTTTTATGAAAAACCCCCTGTGGAAGCTTTCATGGACCCTTTCGAGGAGCTGGATCACGAAGAGAATCTCTGGGATTTCGACACACGACCCACCTATCTTCAAGAGGCAGTTGATACGGACCTGTTTAGGGACATCCGTAAGAAGATTCTTCCTGCCAAAGCCGAAGAAGTCGCCAAAGTTTTTTCGACAGTAATTCCTGGCGATCAGGTGGACACTGAATTGTGTTCCAAGTCAAGAGAAAAGATTCTTGAGGAACGGAAGGACACAACCCTTTCAGGGAAGTTGATCAAAGATCCCCCTGTCCGTGGGCAGTTCGGTGAAGCCTTCATCGAGCTTCGTGAAGGGTACAAGGCAAAAAAACAGCGCCCTTATGAAAATCATGGACACAAACATGAGATACTCAGAAAAATCATCGAGAGAAATCTCAGGGAATTTGGTTGGCTTGAGGGTTGTATGACCAGCGAATGGTGCTGTGCACCCTTCACAGTCCCGAAGCCGCCGCCTGCAGACCAGAACACTATTGATGGTTGGCGAATGGTTGTTGATTTTCGCAATCTCAACGCCGAAACCAAGGCGGATTCGCACCCCCTGCCCCTCCTTGAGGAGGAAATCGCCAAGAGGGCAAGAGGTCGTTTGTTTTCTGTGCTGGATCTCCGTCACGGCTTTCACCAAATGCCGTTGAGGAAGGACAGCCGACCTCTCACCTGTATGTGCACACCATGTGGCCCAGTCCAATGGACGGTCATGCCCATGGGCCTGAAGAACGCCCCTTCGTTTTTTCAAAGAATGATGGAAGATGTGCTTTTTTCAGCTCATCCTGAGCTTCGTGCCTTCGTGAGCGTGTACATAGATGACATAATCATCGCGACGGAAGGGGAGGGACTGACCGAAGCCGAGCTGGTGGCCCTACATGAGAAGCAGCTGAACCAAGTTTTGGACATTCTTGACGCCAATCAGCTGATTTGTGGGCCAAAGAAGGGAAAATTATTTTTAAAATCAGTCGAATTTTGTGGTTCTCTCCTAGAGAATGGCACCCAACGACCCAGTCCAGGGAAGCTCGTCGCTATTCAGAAGTGGAAGCGCCCTGAGACGATCACGGAGTTGAGAGGATTCCTGGGTTGTTGCAATTTTTACCACACTTTTGTGCCGAATTATGCCAAATTTGCTGCCCCCCTCACTGAATTATTGAAGGTAGGGAGAGATGCGGGCAAGGCAGGTTCAAAGGTTCGTGTCAAGTGGACTGACGAGTGCGAGGAGGCCTTCCATCACTTGAAGGCGGCCCTCTGTGAAGTCGCCACGTTGCATGTGCCCCAATTTGACCGACCCTTCTACATTAGAACCGACGCTTCTAGGTACGCGATCGGAGCTGTCCTTGAACAGGTTGATGAAGCCACCGGCGATCATTACCCTCTTGCATTTTGGTCTCGGAAGCTAGCCCCACGCCAAATGCAATGGTCGCCGCTCGAGCAAGAGACATATGCCATCATCTGTGCTTTAAAAAAGTACCAATCGTGGGTTGGCACCAATCGAGTCGAGGTCCTGACGGATCATCGATCTCTGGAGTATTGGGCCACCGAACACATTGATACTGTCGCGAGCCCAGCTGGTCGACGGGCCAGATGGCACGAATTTCTCAGTCTGTTTGACCTCCATGTGTCGTATTTGCCTGGAAAACATAACACGGTAGCGGATGCTCTGAGCCGATGGGCTTACCCCGCCTCAGAGCAGCTGCAAAGTACCAACATCCATGGTACGGAGCAGGACCGCCATGTCATCATCGAATGGGATCAGGAAGAAAAGAAACTCATTCGACGTGCAAGCATGCAATGCGCTGTTAAACAACACGCATTACCGTGTCACGACATCACGGCCATCACAGATCCGGCGCATGCTCATGAGATCTGCACCAAAACACTGAAAGTCGTGGAAAAAGTCACAGATCCCTCCTCAGGGAGTGTGAAACGGTTTGACTATACCCGACAAGTAAGTCGATTTCGGTTGATCCAGGGCATTAAGCGTCGAGATCCGGCCAAAACTCCACCCCTGCCTAAAGATTCCCTGATCATCCGTGACTGGACGTCCGATTATCTGCAGGATCCCATGTTTAAAGAGGTCTTTGGAAATCTCCAATCCAAAGATGCTCACAAGGATGGGATTTTTGCTGAGTACTCGTTGGATGGGGGGAAGCTGTGGATGGAGGGTAAATTGTGCGTGCCAGACGCCCTAGCCCCCCGAGTGTTAAACTGGTGGCATAAATGGGAGTCCCCCCACGCACATGGCCGTCGACTGTGGTCGATGATTAAACATAGGTTGTTTGGCTCACGGCTATATACTCACTGCATGAAAGTAGCCGCCGGATGTGCCCAATGTGCTGTCTCGACGCCCCCCAGCGCGAAGAAGCACGGCCATCTGAGGCCTCATCCTATTCCGGAGCGCCTCTTTAACAGAGTCACGAGTGATTTTTTCTATCTCGGTGAGCTTGATGACGAAGAGTGCCATTGGACGAACAAAAAGGTCAATGGTGTGCTCCTTATTCAGTGCCGTCATTCCGGCTACATTCAGGTGTTGCCTTGCAACGTCGAGTCGATGACTGGCAAGGCTGCCGCCAAATGGTGCGCGCAGACCTGGATGGGAGGTTGGGACGTCCCATCCGAGGTGGTGACGGATTCAGGCAAAGAGTACACCTCCGAATGGTGGAGAGAATTATGTGCTCGCCTTGGAATCCACCACCTCCGATGTGAAATCCACTCGCATCGAGCGCTGCCTGGTGAAAGAGCCGGCCGCTCAATTATAAATATGCTTCGTAAGGAGCTCGCGAGTGAAAAGGATTTCCATTGGATGGAAGTTCTCTTCGCATTGCTTCGCCGTTACCACAACACGCCTTTGTATCATGGCCTTTCTCCAAATGAAATTGTCTTTGGACGAAAGAAGTGTTGGTGGAACATGCCGTTGAATAATCCTCGCCCCTGTAAAGATGCTTCGCTGTTTTTGGACGAAGTCCAACGAGCAGATAAAACTGTGTCGAAATTAATCGAGAAGCATCAAGCTGACTGGCTTTGGGTTCAAAATCAAGGTCGAAAAAACCCCCACAATTTTGAAGTCGATGATCGAGTTTGGCTTCGAAAATCCGAAACCACCCTGGACGGAGATGATAAGCTTCTTCCCTTGTGGGAGGGGCCATTCGCTGTCACAGCGCGTCTTGGTGAGAACAGGTGGAGGATTCGTGTGGATGTCAGCAGGGAAATTGACGTTTCGGGCGATCGCCTCAAGAGAGAGATCCCCTCCCCTAAGGACCGGGTTAAACCGCTTTTTTGGACTTCGAAATTTTTGTCCGATCGGGTCATCGAAGGGGGGAAGTACGAACTCAAGAGGATTGTTGAAGCAAGACGTGACGCCAAGGGCGAATGGGAATTTCTGTGTGAGTGGAGGGGCTTTGATTCCAGTCACAACAACTGGGAACCAGCCCAATCTTTTGTCCATGGATACACCAAGGGGTTCATCGACTTCCTGAAGAAGCACCCCGAAATTGGTGTACTCCTGACAGACTGTTTGTCGAAACCAGACAGACAAGTGGAGAGCGACGGAAAACGACCTGTGGTGAATCGAGATCCAGCCTTTTACGGCCCTCAGCAGCCACATTCCAGGGCTGATCCGTCGATCCCCCCTCCTGCGGCCATGCCAGCCCAGGAGCCACATGAGGACCAAGCTTCGAGTTCGGCCGCTGATTTGCAGCGCCCAAGCCGTACGAGGGCCAGGCCAGACAGGTTGGTGGTCACATGTATTCGTGCTTGGCCGAATTGAGGAAGCCATCCTACCACATTCTGCTCAATCCACTGTTCATTCTTTCTGTTTATGTCATGATGTGGAGAACTGCGAATGTTTGATAATTTGACGTCAATCAATCAATTTTTCTTTGGTCTCCGTTCGGTAGCGTATCGAAAGTCGAAAACCGAAAGCCACGGAGTGTGCTGCCGTGTTCAGAAAAAACCAAACTCAGGCTTAATTCAGGCAGATTCGGGGTAATCTTGTCTCTGTTGGTCTGTGCATCTTTGGAATTTGGCTACTCGTGCAGATGGAAGCAAATGTACATAATCAAAACGCTGGCCAGCGACAGTCGCCCCTTTCAGCGACATTCACCCCTACAGGCAACCCCTGTAGTACTGGCTGCACCAGATGCGACGCCAGGAACTCAGATCTTACCTTCATTTGCTGTGATGCTAACGGCAAAGTCCAGATTCAGATCCAGGATTCTCAAATTTGCCTTGAATTTCTCAGGTTTGTCCATCATTCTGCCACTGTTGTACGAAACCCAGACGTCAATTGTTCAGACAACCTTCACATAGGAGCTCTAGGGACTTCTAACAGCAACCTCTGAAGTCCGTAAGCTTCGTTGTATTTTTGGCACACGCCAATGTGAGCTCAATCCGACCTGAAACTGTCGAAAATGGTGAATTCAAGTATCTTGTGGGACTCCATCGAAAGATTGGCCTTGTCCAAGTCGATTGACACCACCGCCATTGTAAATTTGGTGTCTCTCAGTTATATACTGTCAGTAAAGCGCCTTCAGCGAACCTTCGGCGCGTTACATGCCAAGGATCCAGGGCTATCATGTCCCATCATGAGGCATCTTCACATGATCCACATTTTGATGGAATCTGTTGGATGCTCGCGAACCAACGTGCCGGAAAGCACAATTGAGCTGAATAAACGACAATATATATTAACTCTAGTCTAAACGAAGGTGTTGGTAGTTTCAGTTGTACACATTCCGCTTCATTTCACCTTCATCTCAGGGAATTTACTCATTTTAGGACAATTTA
Organism: Eutreptiella sp. 'Long Island Sound 2002'; assembly: GCA_964036045.1. NCBI lineage: Eukaryota > Euglenozoa > Euglenophyceae > Eutreptiales > Eutreptiaceae > Eutreptiella > Eutreptiella sp. 'Long Island Sound 2002'. The sequence continues at coordinate 153,533,643 of OZ038379.1, forward strand.
GGTTGATTGCCTTGTCATCTCCTCTCATTCCTCGAAGATCTGTTTAGATCTAAGTGAACAGAAAGACATCTTTACCTTCTGTGGTTCACTTAGGGTCTACAGACTACATCTGTATTTGTTTTACCTCTCTGTGAGTGTTTAATCTCCTTCATCTCTGCTCCAAGTGATTCTTAATCTTGCTCAATCTTGTGATCATCCACCAGATGCGCCAAATCTGAGCCACATGGTGCACTTTTCAGAACGAGAAAAGCGGGAATAACACGATGTATAGTTCGGCGAGGACACCGTAGCGTGCCCGCGACAGCGAAACTGTGCCAGAGCGCTGAGATGTCACTCCATTTCTTGATCCCCCCACTCAATCCACCAATAATCTACCTCATTCTCAACCAATGCATGGTTTGGTATCGATTCTCGATACGTTTACATGCTTTCTAGCCCTTGACCTAATGTTTTACTGCACGGAGGACTGTTCGTCACTTCTTATTCTGTCTCATTTCAGGTTCATCCAGCCTGATTCAGTGCCAATTCAGCCCAAATCAGGTCAGATCAAGCAGATTTCGCCCCATCGAGGCTACATTTCTATTTTTTTCTGGGACTTACCCGCACTACGTTCTTCGTTGACGTAGCGACACACCCCAGTGTGTTTTTGGAGGGGGAGTGTAAGTGCGGCTAGCCCCATCTGCTCAGATTTTCAGACATTCTGCCCAGATTGGCTACATTTTGGTCATTTTCTTTGCTTCGGCGGAATCGCCGCCTCGCAGCTCAGTCTCAGGATATTTCCTATATATTTCTGATATGCCGGATTTGATTCCGCGGTCCATTCCCCTTAAATCCGCCGCGTTCCGCTATTTTAGCTGGAATTGCCATTTGCCGCTGACGCGCGCTCGCGGGCCAGATCGGCCAAACATTTTTACATAATTGGATTATTTGTATCTTTTCAGACAGTTTTGGACACTCAGATGTATTTAGAATAATCCGCATCAATTTTCTTCATAGACTGGGATTTTCTGCCGGACCACAATCAGCATGGACCTTGCTTCAGTTGTTGCTGCTCTCGCCTCCGTTGGTGTCCGAGTATCCGGTTCTACCCCCAATAGCAACGTTCAGGGAGACTCCTCGCGTGCCTGCCCCACTGGTGTTGCCGGCCCCGAGCCCTCCGGCACCCTCAACGACCCAGGGCAGCACTTTCACCCCTGGACTACGAAGCAGTCTCGCTGCTCGCAGTCAGGGGCGTGCTGCAGGTGGCCCTGCTCGTCTCTGGCATCACACCAGAAGAGCTCCTTGACGTTTTCCATGATACGGGCGTGGGCATGTTTGGGGGTAGTCCCCTTCCCAGGTCTGGATCCTTGGTACCCTTTGCCATGGCTTCGGGAGCCTCCACCTCCAGGACGGTAGTTGTTCAGGTGCTGGTCGCATTCTTTCTCCAGCGCCAGCTCCAGGAGTAGCACGCATAGATCCTCGTAGGCGAAAGAGGGGGCGCAGGGCAGCGGGACCAGGGTAGCACGGAGAAGAGCAGGGGGCACACGCAGGGCGCGCGGGAGCAGCAAGGATCGCGAGCACAGAACCAAAAAAAACAACAGCAGCAGGACAGGCGGACACACAGGAAGGGCACAGGGAGGAAACAGGGCGCGGGGGGTGGGGGGAACAGGGGGCCAACGAGGGCGCAAAGGAACACAATGTCTCACAGAGAAGCACCATGCCGATGACCCGCATAGAGCCGTACCGGCCGCCCCGCCGGACCATCAGGGAACTGATGGAGGGGCGGCCGGCAGGAGAGGACGACGGGGGAGTCCCCCCGCAGGCCGCAGCCCGGGGCCGCTTTGTTGGGGGCCAACAGTCAGGTCTAGCGGGATGTAAGCCGCCTCCCCTCTTCACGCGCGGAGCCTCCTCCTGTTCGTCACAGGGGCGACGCCAGGGGGAACCAAGGGGCGCCTCTCCACAACCGAGTGCACCTACCTACCTACCTCCCCCCGCAGGGGTGTCTGGGGAGGCCGCCCAGGTCGGCCTACAGGTTGGAAGAGAGGGCGGAGGCCCTGAAACGCGTGAGGGCGCGCGAGATACAACCATGGCGCGGAGACGACCGGCGGCGAGCACACGGAGCAGGAGAAAAACAATAACAGGGCGGGCAGGAGACAGAGGGGAGGGGAGGGTAGAGAGGAGGGAGAGCAGATACATGTACAGCAACGCGGGCTAAATGGCTGGGTCGCCCGGCATGGCCAGGGACCGCCAAGGGCAGCGCCACAGGATGGCGGAGGGACTGGACGAGAGCACCGAACAGAACCGAGACAGATGGCGATGCAGTGTTGTTGTGCGTGCATGCGGGGAGGAGGGAACCAAGCGGAAAATAGCACGGCAAAAAAAAAGGAAATAAACGCGGACAACACCCCGCAGCACCAAAAGGAGACGGGACAGAAAAGGACGAGTGGCTAGGGCCACGCGACGGCCCCAGGTGACTAGGACAGCAGGGGAGACGGCACAGGAGAGAGGCGCGGGGGCGGGAGGGGAGCGACCCGTGCTAGGCGCACAAAACGGTCCCCGGATGGAAGGAGATCCAGTGGGCCTGCGCCACAGGGTTGCTGGCGGCCCGGTGGGGTATAAACACGGGAAGAGGGATCGGATGGGGCCGCACGACAACCCAGGGGAATAGGCCGGGGCCGCGGCACGGGGGAAGGGGGCGGGAAGGGAGCGACCCGTGCTAGGCGCACAAAACGGTCCCCGGATGGATGAGGATCCAGTGGGCCCGCACCACAGGGTTGCTGGCGGCCCGGTGGGGTATAAACACGGGATGAGGGATGGGATGGGGCCGCAAGACAGCCCAGAGGATTAGGCCGGGGCGGCGGCACAGGGGAAAGGGACGGGGGCGGGAAGGGAGCGACCCGTGCTAAGCGCGCGAAGCGGTCGCGTGAAGGAAGAGGCCCCAGTGGGCCAGCGCCACAGGGTAGCAGGCGACCGAGTTAGGTATAAAAACGGCATGAAGGGACAAGGGGACGGGGAGGGGAAGGGCGTGTGGCTAGGGCCGCACAACGGCCCGATAGGGTAGGGGGTCCATGGGACGCTGGGAACAGGCCAATGCCGGGATGAGGCGAAGAGGAATGGGACATGGGAAGGGCAGGGAGGCAGAAGACGCCATACAACAGCCCCATGGGATTGGGAAACCAGTCGCCATGGAGTGGTGAACCATCGGCCAACCATGGAGAACCTGGCCACGGGAAGTCGGATAAATGCCCTGAGCTCCAGGACAGCCGTGTGGTGTCCGCAGGGGTGAGGGTTGACCTTGAGATCCGCGGGTCAATGGCCTGAGTACACGTAGGTTCACGCGTGAGCGGGACCAGGGGGAACGTGGAAATGGTCGCCCCCTGGCCTCCAGCCGTGGATGGACGACAACCAAGTGCATCCGGGAGCCGAGTGGGTACTCCAGCCAGTGAGGGATGGGGAGTGGTGGAATGTGGTTGACAGAGAGAAATGCTCCGCTGTCGGCGAGGGCTATCCACAGGAAACCCGCCTGCAGGCGCCCAAAAGGCTGTGCTAGGGGGGGAAGGCCGGGGGATCCTTCAAAGGGTGACCGGAAGGAGCTGAAACCGTGAGGGCAGCAACTGAAGGGGGCCTACCACCAGTCATGCCCCAAGGGAACCTGGTTGAAGTTCTCGGCCGTGAGGTGAGACAGGGGTCGCCAGGGGAACTGATGGTGGAGAGCACTCCTTCCCGCCAGAGGCGGCCACCATGTAAAACAAACACGGAGGAGTCAGATGAGGCTGCAGACGCGGCCGCCCTTACTTACTTACTTACTTGGTCTAGGACTTCCCCCAATAGTTGATAGTCCTCAGTTTTGGAGGCCGCCATCATGTTCGAGGGCTCCTCCTTTGATAGCCTCAGGTAACTCGAGGTATGTTCCGACTGCTCCAGTGGCACAGACTCTCTGCCACTGCCGTGGTCCACGTAGAGGAGGTAGGGCGCTTGCAGCGTCAAGGATTGTATCTGGGAGTGCTGTACGAAGAAGTCAGTCCCCAATACAAAGTTGAAGGCCTCAGTGTCCATCACATAGAACCTACCGGTGATAGTCCGGGAGCCCATAGGTACCTCCACTTCACAGTCCCCGCAGCTGTGCACCACATGTCCATCCCCCATTTGTATAGCCGCGGTGGTCATGGTGTTCTTCAGGCTCCCACAAGGTAAAGTCTCCTTGGCCACTATAGATATGGTGGCGTTAGTATCCAATACCCCCAGGTATTCACTTCCCCCCAGTCAGATACGTACCCAAAACACCAGGTCTTGGGTGCCACCGGAGCGTCCCCGTCAGATCTCCGCGGGACAGGTCACCTCCAACCCCTTGTTCCGCAGCTTGCGCGCCATCCTCATGAAACGTCTTCTCTTCTTAGCGTTGCCGTCATCACCACCTTCGTGCTCTCGCTTGGCCCCTTGTTCTTTCTGGGCCTGCGTCTGTGAGCGTGTGGTAGGACCAGACTGCCCTCCAGAGGGCTCGGAGTTCCCCCCTGGATTAGGGTTGGGGTTGCCTCCGTTCTTGTCCGTGTTCTTGTTGTCCCTGTTTGGCTGGCGGTTAGCGCCTCCTCCTCGTCCACCTTGACTCTTGTCTTGTCCTTGTCCACGTCCTTTCGACTTGCCCTTGCCGGAGTCGTTGCCTTTGTCTTTGCCTCCACCTTTGCCTGAGACTTTGCCAGGATCCTCACCCTTAAGCTTCGCCGATAGGCGTTGCTTATGGTAGCACTCATCCTCGTAGTGCTTCCTCTTCCCACAGAAGGCACACGTGATGGTGCACCTGTAATGATCCGGCAGCTTCGCTTTGGCGCCGATGTTCTTCTCCTGCTGCTTCCCCTGGACTACGAAGCAGTCTCGCTGCTTGCAGTCAGGGGCGTGCTGCAGGTGGCCCTGCTCGTCTCTGGCATCACACCAGAAGAGCTCCTTGACGTTTTCCATGATACGGGCGTGCACGTGTTTGGTGGTAGTCCCCTTCCCAGGTCTGGATCCTTGGTACCCTTTGCAATTGCTTCCAGAGCCTCCACCTCCAGGACGGTAGTTGTTCAGGTGCTGGTCGCTTTCTTTATCCAGCGCCAGCTCCAGGAGTAGCACGCATAGATCCTCGTAGCGGAGGGATCTAGCCTTGCGCTCTGCCGTCGAACGGCACTCGTTCCACAGCTCTCGAGGCAGCTTACCCACCAACCAGAAAAGCAGGTCGTCGCTGCTGTAGGAACCGTGCGTCAATCGTCCAGCACAGTGGTCCAGGTCAGCCAACAGCTCAGAGACCCTGCCAGGTTTGGGGTTGTTGGGGAGCACGGCCAGGTTCTGGATCTCGTCCTTTGATGGAGAGGTCGGTTTCATAGGTTGGGTACTGCCTCTCCAAGGGAACCAACACATCGGCAAAGGTGGCAGAATTAGTCACGATCTGTCTGACCTGCTTCTCCAGGTACTTGGTCTTGCAGCACTGCAGGAGCAAATCGCACTTCACCCGTCCACTAGCGTGGGTTTGGCCGGTCAATCGGAGAACCCGGCAAAAATTCTCGGCGAACTCGCTGAGGTCCTTGCCTGTGAACTCAGGCAGGTTCAACACGATCTTGGAGGTGGCAATAGCCTTAGCCTCCTGAGACCTGCATCCCTCAGGGCGTCGGGTCTTCCTCTTCTTCTTCTTCTTCCTCCCACTTTGGTTCTCGGGGTCCTCCGGGTCGTCGTCCTCCGAGGGCGGAGCAGAAGTCATAGACGGCGGCTCATCATCAGAGGGGTCTCTGCCTAGATCACTAGAGCCATAAGGCTCCACGTCCATCATTGCCCTCAAGGCTGTCAGCCCAAGCCGGTCCAGCTCGGCTCTCTTAAAAATCGCCACGTGGCTGTAGGGCGGCTGGGCCGTTCTCGGTACGAAAGGACTTCTCGGTATCGCTGCAGGGGACGGCATCGGTCGGCTCCTCAGGCTCCCCAGGGTGTTTGTCAGCCCTGCCACCAGGTGGTTGGCCTGTACTCGATGGGGTGACACTCCCACCGTGTTAGGTGACGCTTGGGGCGGTATCATCAGGGGCTCCAGTTTCTCTCGAATCTCTTGAGTGAGGTCGCCAACAATTTTAGAGGTGGCTCCTGGGAGCACCTCGTTGATCTCCGACAGCGTCAGGGACCTGTTGGAGGATCCCCCTGATCCTCTAATCCTGCCTCCAAGAGACTCAGCTCCTCTCCTCAACCCACTCAGAGTTGCATACCCAGGAGCATCCACATAGGCTCCCGTAGCGGGTAGAGGATGGTGATAGTCAGCCGCATACCATCTCGGCGCAGAACTGGAAGCCACCGGCTCACTGGCAGTATTTGCCTCAGGAAACGCAGTGGTAGGTGGGCCAAAACCATAGGCAGGGTAGGTAGGCATACCAGTAAAGCCTGTGCCCTCAGCCATAGGCGGTTTGGTTATGGGTGTGGATGTTGCAGCGGCTGGGTCTGGAATGGGGAGTGTGGTGGTTAGAGGAGAGGGTGATGCGTGGAAGCCAGAAGCGCTTGGTGCGCCCTCGAAGGTAGGATCATTCTTCGGGTCGTGCCCTTGGTCTGCTCCTTCGTCTGCTTCGTCTCCACCATCCTTCTCTCTCTCTCTCTTCCTCTTTACAGGATGGGTGTTCACCTCCTCAACTGAGAGGCCCGGAAGGCTGACTGAAGTCCTTCCAACGAATCCTCCGCCACGTCCACTGGCCGATGTAAGGGCTCCGAAGGTACAGCGCTAGGTCCAGGTCCAGGTTCACCAGGTGCTGGCATTGCTGGTTCCTCAGGCCCTGTCTTCACGTCGGTGTCCTCTTTCTTTGCGTCCATCTTCGTTCGCCCTTCTGCTTATATATGACTGATCTCGGCGCACTGGACGTACGGCACGGGGTTGCTGCCGGTACGCAGAGACAGTCTGCCTCTTGCTACCAGAAAGCTTTATAGTGATTCCAACACTGTGTTTGTGCCTCTCCTGCTGCTTGCTGCTGGTGTAGCGTTTCCTGCTGCTTGTTTTTGATGAGTAAAATGTTTTAGTTGCTGAAATACAACCAATCCAGGATACCCCAAGCCAGAGATAAGCAAGTAGAAGCGAATCAGGATCAAAGCATGAAGGGCTGCAGTGTAAACAGTGAAAGATGTAAGAAGATTCACAGAAACTGCAACTCAGCGCAAATCGGATTGCATATTCACAAAGATAGTTGAAATGGTTTGGGAAAAGAGTTGGAACACTGCCCCATAGTCACTCAATCTCCATAGTGTCATCTCAGGAGATTTGCACACTTTGTTTTGGGTCCCATAAGTGCTGAGGTGGCAGGGCATGTGGCGATGAGGTCACTGCCATGTCACATGGGATCTTCCTACTTAGCTAGGCTGACCAGGAATTGAACCCAGGAATTCTCAAGAAGAGGTGCCCAGCCCCCTAGGGTGCATACCACCAGGACAGCTAAAAGTTCATGAGAAAACATAGATGAATTCATAGGCTCTGCCCTGGATATGTCAGTTCTCAGTCGACTCAGGAAAAGATGAATTGCCCCACATTGATAGGGGATTAAGGGGTCCACTCCATATCCTGATTTAATGTTTGGTTCCATAGGTCAAAATGTGTTATCACCACTTTTGGTTGGGCCAATACTAAGATAGATATGCCTGTGTGCTCAGTGCATGTCTAATACAACTAGAGTATGCCTCAAAGCATTGGAAAAGCACTTTTTCTTACTCTTGGCAAGGCAATACATCGCCCTACCAAGGCCCTGGTTGCCGCTGCGGATGGAGAGCAGCGTGTCTAGGGACTTGCGTTCCAACGTGCCCCAGAGGTGGGGGTCGTCCGGCTCGTCCTTCCTGGTGTACATGTTGTGGTCTGGGTTCTGTTGAGGGGGGGGGCGTAGTTGGTGGGGAGGAGGGAGTCGGTGCCGTGCACCACCCAGTGGCCAGTTGGTGCGTGGTAGTGGGTGGTGGAGAGGGTGTATTGCAGATTGTACATGAGGGTCATGTACGTGGAGGGGGCCTGCTGCTGGTCGTCGGGGGTGGGGACATCCCCCGGCACGTGGTGCCTGAAGTTGCTCAGGCTGGCCATCCGGGCGACCCATGTTTCCCTTTCCCACTCTTTGGTGTCGCTGGGGGTGGCGCTGGGTGGGGGGTGGGCCATGTTGGGCTCGTGGTACCTGGTGCGGCCCTTGGTGTCCACCCGCCCCGGCATGGGGAGTCCGAGTCGATGGGGGGCACCCAGATTCCGTCCCCCGTGGGGGGCAGGCTCCTGCTGTCTGGGGTGGCGAGTGGGCAGCGGTCGTGTCGAGCAACGTGGAGGAAGGCGTCAAAGAAGAAGTCTCGGACGCCTTTCCCCAGGGTGGCCGCCTGGACCAGCGTGATCGCCCGGATGCGCTGTCCATGTGTTGATTTTCGAACTTATATCTTCATGTACATGTTGAGTTTTACCCTAAGTCGTGATTCCAATGGAAGGGCATGCTTTAGACTCTACGTGCATGCTTTTACTTGGTTATAACTCACTTTGGGATTACCACACCATTGCAATCTCCAAAACGTTTTGGAGATTTCAAATTTTGTGTGTTCACTTCATTCACTTGGTTCATTTGGGTCTTTGGGCCAAATCTCCTTGTGTTTTGACCCTAGACGTCCCCAACACTTCTACTCTTGGTATTTGAACTTGTTTTGGTACGTTCCATTACTTACCCAATCCATTGGAACCAAGTCTGCCAAGTGTATAGGATAGTGGTTTTTCATGGTCCCAGAGATGTACATTATGGACCCTGAAAACCACCCTGTCATGTAGTCACTTGGCGAGTAAACAGTACAGAACCCATGAGGAGTTGGACCTTGGGGTCTTTTTCTATGTTGCAATCGTGCTCTCTACCTTGTACTGAGCATTTGTTGCAAGGTTACTGGTACATAGGTTCACTGTTTTGAATTTTCTCTGGAATTTTGTTGAAAATTCCAAACTTTATGGGGTCACTTCTGGGGCATGGGAAAGTTGGCCCATCTTCTGGATTTGGGCCATTTTTTTCACCAATGGCCTCTCATCAGTGTGTACTCTGCATATTTGAGGAGTTTGGGGTATGGCGTACTTTATTGGGATCGGACCAAACCCATATGTCACTTCAATTTGGACTTCGTTTCTGACTCAGGAATGTGTACATAAGCCCTTTTTGAGGTCCCCAAAAAAGGCCTCAAAAAGTGGGTACTGGATTTTGTTGCCTTGCTCCGACCTGAGGTGCAGGCAGGACCAGCCCTTTGTGGACAAACACATCCTTTCTGAATCCTTTGTGCATGCACTTTTCTGGACCTTAGATTAACCCTAAGTCAGAGTTATGTGCATTCTTTTCTCCCTTGCTTTTTCACTTATGGCAAGTTCACCAAAGTGCGTAGCCTACCAGTCTTGTTGCAGTGTCCTGGAATCAGGGAGACAGGCTCAGATATCAGGTGGGCCTAGGATTGGACCAATGCCCCTTGGATGTGCCCACATGGAATCCTTTGAATCCTCTTTGCCTCGGCGGGAGAGTGTGTTGAAGTGGGTAGCCTCTGATTTTTGGTTTTGCCTGTTTTTGTGCCCTGCTTCCCATGCTAGGTCTCAGAGCCCGTGTGGAGTTGGGTCCTTCCCCTTCTAAGTGTGTCAGAATGAAGGTCGTGGCTGGCGAAAACCCTGCTTGTTTCCTTTTGGGATGTGGGATCCTGAGGTGGTTTGGGCGATTTACCATTTTACCCCCTTTTCCACAGAATTTCTGGGGCCTAAGTCTTATAGGCACCCAGGACCACCACCCCCCCAACGGTGGTGTGGTGGGGCTATCTCCTGCCCCAAGGGGTCTTGAGTTAAAATATTTAGAGAGGATGGAGAGTAAGTGTGTAGGCACTAGACCCCGGCTTCTGGGGTCCTGTAGTGCCGAGAGTGGAGAGTGACCACCCCACCACTAGGGTAGGCTTTGACTGCCAGTGGGCCTTACCCTTGTCTTTTTCCTTTTACATGTTTTGTTCCTCCTCCTTGGGGTTCCTGAATCAGGCTACCCAGAATGTTCTGAGTGGGAGAGTGGGCTCCCTTTGTCCCCCCCTCTGCTCCCTTGATGACTCTTCCTTTGTGACTTATGTTGATCACTGCACCCTACCCTAACCGGGACATGGTTTGGAGGATTTACATGTCCCTATGACCATTTGTACATGCTTTGTTTCCTTGGTTGTTTAGACCTCAAAGGGATTGCTTCGATTTTGCAATCCCGATGGATGCTCACTGAGTTTGAGTGGATGTGAGTGGTCTTCCTCTTTCGCTACACGTACGTGCAAGGGAGGAGGCCGCATGGGCGTGGAGAGTGTTGACCAGGGGACGGTAGCCCCGGATCAGCAAATTCAAGCATCAACTAGCCCCACATCCCGAGCGCCATTGATAAGGCGCAAATCAAGCCCCTTATCCTCGGAAGGTGTCAATCCCTCGGAGATGGACTTCACAGAGACCATGGATGCCCTCACAAAGGCCCTCATAACGTCAGAAGAGTCCGGGAGAAAGCGCCTCACCATCCAATGCGGCATGGCGCGCCTCCCTGTCTTGGAGGACTTTGTCATTGACTTGGGTCCTGCCCTGCGGGTATGCAGGCCAGCCCTGGCCACTGAGGAGCGCTTGGAGTCCATGGAGAAGAGGATCTCAGTGGAGGCACATCTTGGAACTCGGAAAGCGCCCGAGAGGAAGCACGGCATTGGTACTTCGGAAGCGCCCAAGCAGAAGCGCCGGGCCAGAGGATGTAAAACAAGAAACACCAACCTACAAGGTAACAAAAAGGTCCCTTGCTCAACAATGGAGCATTTCAGGAGTCGGCACACGAAAGTCCTAAGTTTTGAGGGCTTGCCCTATAATTAGGCAAGCCTCTGCTACCAGAAAGATAAAATGGGGTTCAAGTCCTTTAGATATATGCTTCCTTTCATCCTAAAATCCCCAAGATGATTATGTTTCAACTAATCAAAGAAAAGTAAAACTAAATGAAAACTATCACTAAGATAACTTAAAACAAAGTTTGGAAGATGCGTTCATAAAACTATAGAACTTTTGGGACGGTTGCACACGAGCACAAAATTATCTAAATCTATATATCAATTGGTTTTTTGATAAAAGAATTTCAATACAAAATCTTCCTAATCCATCCCCTGACCAACATAACAGCAACAAACAAGAGCAAAGGCCAGGCAAGGAAGATACGAAGAAAATCACCATGTCCGCATCCGAGTCATTGTTGACGGTGTTGGGCTGCCGTGCAGTTGCCAATGCCCCACCATTTGTGTTCCTCCACGGCGGCGGGTCGTTATGGCCAAGGCATTAAGGATCCATACGGCTCTACCCGCACTTAGGCACTCAAGAATGGGGCCGGGCTCTCCACAGCTACATACTAAACAAAGCATAGGAGACGTGTGACACCAATCCAACTCTGATACATGCATTACCTTTATCCGTGCTCAAAACTGAATGATAACAAACCATGCAATGGACATCACTACGTGCAACAACCAAAATCCAAGCAACAATAAACAAACAATATGTGCTTGAATGGAATGAATGCATAACAATGCAATGAGTGTAATGAAAGCATTGAATGCAACGCATGCAATCCGACAAAGCAAAATATTGGTGCACCATCGAGAAACTACGATTCCCACCTCGAAAGCGAGCTAATCAATTGAAGAGGATAAACGTTCAATCAGAACCAGACCTAATGAATCCTTATATTCGGATGTTTGGGTGATCGCAGCGCAGGCTGCAACACAGTCTAGACTAACCAATCACGATGTTTAAGCAGCAATAATATGATTGCGTGACAGCAAAGAATTGAATGATGCACCTGAGAGTACTGATCGCGGCCCGCAAGCGACGCGATCTGTCTTTCTGCAATCTGCGATCTGTCTGGCACTGTACAGTTTAAATCTGCAACACAATCACCTGCACTGTAGCGACCTTGAAAAACATCAATTTTTTCCAACTTTGAATGTCCTGGCAATCAAGAGGGCCAAGGAAGGGCATGGTTCGCCTGACTCGCGCCACATTGATTTCATTTATCCTGTTCTCCACAACCCCGCAGGCCCACTTGGTCCCTAGTTTCATCTTAAGAAATTTATCTTCTTAAGATGAAGCATTCATCTTAAGATGAAAAGTAAGCAGACAAATAAGAAGAATGATCCGCTGAACTATTTTCTTGGGTTCCACCTTTTTGCCTACACTCTTTTGTAGTTTTACAGTTCTGGGGACTCTTTGCACCTTTGCAGTTGTAAACATTTACATTTATCATTGCAGCTATGAAGTTGATGGATTGCTTGATTAATCATTAGGACTTGCCCAAAATCAAAAATCCACCCCCTATTGTTGGGCACATCCGCCTTTTGTTTGCCCGTTTTTTTCAGCCTGATGGAAACCGCCATTCAACAACTACAAACAGCAATCAAGAAGATAACACATCAATACTCAGCTTATGGTGACGATGCTGCCACGTTACTAGCGGCTTTAATTGATAGTTCTACTCTTGATTGCTCCCTATTCCACCAAATCAACAAGAAAATGCAACTCACCGCAAAAAATGTTGAGCTGCACGATTTCACAAAAAGCTGGTGTAGTCCTATACAAGCTGTGTGCTTGATTGTGGCACTTGGCCTCTCCCGGGCAAAATACAGGCACCTCCTGTCCTTTGCAAGTGCCAAGCAGCAGGCCTACTTCAATGCCCCCGCGGTTTGTGTTCCCAATTTGTTCCCGGGTCGACGGACTGTGGAGGACACATGGAAAAGTCTCAAAAGCCTTTGTGCATTGGAGTCACCTACATGGTACAACAACACCGTCTCAATTTCCTGGCCACTCGAAGAATGGTTGTAATATGTGCAGTCCCAGGATGCTATCTGGGACACTGTTGCAGACCCGCAGGATGGTATCACATTGATTATCTGAGGTGATGGTTATCCGGTTGCGGGATGTAGTTGGATGCAATTAAATGTGTCCATCATGGACCATGGTCGCCATGCAAGGACAACCAGCCACATGTGGGTGACTTCACTGGCCTATGCAAGCGACAAGGACATAAAGGACCCGAAGATTCTGTGGAAAACCAATGTGGAGGAGTGCTGCGCTGCATTCCTCTTAATGGTTCATCGTAGGCTGAATTTTTCATCGTAAGATGAATGTTTCATTATAAAAAGAAATTTTAAGAAGAAAAAATTCTCTCTTCCCTGCAGGCCAGTCAGCAAATCTTAACGACTGGTTGCATTTCTCTGCGGTGTGGCATGGTGCCGGGTACCTGCAAGCTTGGTGGCCACCTACCGTCTTCCTCATTCAAAATCGTCGTATCTGTACATCTTCATCCATGACATGAAAACCATCATCAGCGAATGTCGCAACTTGGGAGTCGGTGTAACGATGTTTTCAAACGACCTGACAGAAACCATGAATGCAATTATGAAGGGAATATACCTCCAGCACAGCAGCAGAGGGGGTGGTTCTGCAACAGAATATGGATTGGGCGAAGCCTTTGCACTAAGACAGACCATTATGCATGATTTTCTATTGAATCATGCACATCTGGAAGCTCATGGCGTGCCACGACCCTGCACATCACATCTGGCATCACTGGATCGCTCAATACAGAAGCCAAAATGGACCAGGATTTCAAAGAATTTCTGGAGTTGAAGAAGTGGAAAGAGGTGTTCTGTGAAAAAAATGATGATATTAACAATAATAATAATAACAATAATTTTTGAAAAAAACATTTTAAATTTTTTTCGTCAGGAAAATTCTCCTTAAAATTTCTTCATAAGAAGAAAAAATTCATCGTAAGGAGAAATTTTCGTCGTACGAAGAAAAAATTCGGAAACAACAGAAAAAATTGCAAAACCGGAAAAAAATTTATTTTTTGCAGACAACGCCATTTCTGCCACCTCAGGCCCAGAAACAAGCTCCGGCAGCCATGGTGACTCCCAGCAAGGAGCTGCCAGCTGCAGATCAATGGGTTCACACACCAACACAATTGGCTCAGGACCCTGTGCGACAACTTGACCTCAGTGCCACGGACAGCCCAGGCAGTGCACTTGGCAGCCCCTTTTCTGAACTGTCTGGCTACAAGCTATCTAGCCATGAGAAGGTGGTCCTGGAGGGGGGCAACGTGAACCCAGTGTTATTGAAGTGCCTGCAGAATGATGTTGATATTCCTGGGCCGTCGACACCCATTTACACTGACCCTACCATGGTGCACATGACACTCAATCATGCTTTTGGTCGTTGTTGGAACAAGCTTACGAAGCAGCACCAGGGCATGAGCCTGGATGCCTGGGTTACAGCAAATCAGCTGGCTGGGCAACGGCCTTTTGGTGTCCCATTGACTGAAAAGCACAGAAAAAATCCACCCCGTCAGCCTCTGGTGCCTCCAACCGCCCTGCTAAAATTGTTGGGAGTCATGTGGAAATTACATGGAGTTGTTGAGCTTCATGCTGAAGCGGGGGAATGAATGCTATGGTTTTCCAGCACCCCCGCACCTGACGTTTGAAATATTCCTATCCCTGAGGGCAAGCAGAAAGGGAGACCTCCAGTAACATCTGTGCCACCACCTGCTATGAGATCGACATCTGCACCGTTACAAGAACCAAGTGAGCCTCCATCACCAGTAGCAGCATCACCAAATTGGAGCGCGACGTTGATGGCAGCCGTGATTGCTGGACTCCAAGAGAATGCGACAAAACAGCGCCAATATGAGGTGGGCAACCTGTGAAGAGGTGCGCGCGTAACATGCGACGATTCATCTTAAAAATTCATCGTAAGACGAATAATTCATCGTAAGAAGAAAGCAATTCGTCGTACGACGAAAGGGTACAAAAAATGTCGTTCGTTCATTGCTCTTTCCTCAGGTTGAAGCTGTTGAGCGCTCAGCTGTAGGAGTTTGATTTGTTGTGGGCAATTTTGGTACTGACCTTGGGGTTCAGCATGTTCTCACTGCATGCATGCATTCACTGAGACGTGCACCCGCTCGAACATTGGGGATGCTACAAGCATTGGAGACCGATGAGAACGCAGCAAGAGCAATGCAGCATGAGCAGAAAAAGGCTGTTCACTGGGAGCCCTGGCATAGCCCAGTGAAAACGGCACCAACAATCGTGAAAATTGCAAAGCCCATTAACCCCAATGCCATGCGGACACTGCTTGCCCTCCAGGAACATGCCACAAGGACGGGCACACCAAAGAGTAATGCAAAAATTAATGAAAAAAGTGAACCGACAAAAGCAGCACCACCAGCCACCAGAAAACGCAAGTGGGAATCTGAGTCTGAAAACGAGGAGTCGGAAGAACCTGAGGAGGATGAAGGTGAAGACGAGGAAGAGGAAGATGACAGTGATGCCAGCGATGAAGGCGTCACCCAAACAACTCCAGCCAAAGGAATGAAGTGGTCGTATGGCCCATACCAGGCGGAGGCCACTGACGAATTGAAGGTGGCACCAGGGATTGCTCGTTGATTTTATGAGCCTAGAGGAACGAAAGTATCTGACAAACTAGTGGCTGAAACGGAGTGGACTAAGAGCACTATCTATTGGCTTCCTGACGATGCGACCGACAAGAGCTCGAACGAGGAAGGTCAATGCCTTGCTGCTCGCATCGCTTTTTGCACTCCCAAAGAAGCCGAGCTTTACTGCAAAGGCATGACGCTGGCACTGAAGAAGCGCAGGATGAAGGAACAGCAGCAGAAGGAGCGCAAAGCCCGCAAGGCACGCAAGGCAGAAGCTGCTGTAGAAACACCCCCACCACCAGTACCAGCTGCAGATCAAGAAAAGCCCGAGGAACAAACAGATAAGGTGACAGAAGGTGCAGGTGCGAGTGGTGCAGCGCCTGACGGTGCAGAGCCCAACTGAACAGATCTATTTTGATTGCCATTGACTGTAGGAAACGACTGTTACGACTTCCACTGTTATTGTGTCAGATTTTGGTGCGGATTTTTGCATGTCGCTTCTGTCGCGCTAAATTCATCGTAAACTTTCATCGTACGACAAAGTTATTCCCTGTACGACAAATTTTCTGTGAAAACAATTTTCGTGCAAGAAGTTACGGCGACAGGCAGAAACAGCGACACACACGCGCACGACATCTGCAGCAGGCACCCAAACACAGATTTGGAACCAATATAACAGAAAAAATGAAGGCATGATGAATAAGATTTAATTTCAAGATTTTCATCTTAAACATTTTAAGATGAGTATTGAGTTCTGGTAAGAGGAAACTAGGGACCAAGTGGGCGCGCGGGGAAGGCCACATCACAGGACGCCAGAAATGACCACAATCGGCAATCCGGAGTGGAGTCATCGTTCTTTGACAGCTCTGCTGCCCCCAAACTCAGCCTGAATCACGTCGAGAAGGTACAGGCCTCCATCTCCAGCAAGAAAGTGGTGGATTGGATGATTGACCCCGTTGCCACTGAGACTGCCAATTGGGTCCATCACAGGATCCTCCCCCAGCAACTCTTACACTCAAGAACTCGGTCAGTGCGTTCGGTCCTACAGGCCAAGGAATTTTCAGACCCCCATGTTCAGAAGTTGGTTGAGTCTTAGCGCAGAA
This sequence comes from Eutreptiella sp. 'Long Island Sound 2002', assembly GCA_964036045.1. Classification (NCBI taxonomy): domain Eukaryota; phylum Euglenozoa; class Euglenophyceae; order Eutreptiales; family Eutreptiaceae; genus Eutreptiella; species Eutreptiella sp. 'Long Island Sound 2002'. The sequence goes on from OZ038379.1 coordinate 153,550,162, forward strand.
AGCTCAAAGATAAATTCAAGGACACAGTTTTCAATTCAGAACGGAATAATTCGGGGGAGATCAAGGCCAATGCCGACAAGAGGGGACCTAATGGGTGGGTCAAGCTGCAGCTGAAAGAGGGCTCAAAACCTGTGGCTCTCAGCCCCATCCAAGCACCAGGTCTGCAGGAAGAGGCGCTGAAAGATAACCTCCAAGGTTTTGAGAAACGACGCTGTATTGAGGGATCCTAAAGCCCTTTGGTGGCCCATGGCTTTTTAGTGCCGAGACCTGGGGCAAACAAGTGGAGGTTGGTCATTGATTATCGGTACTTGAATTCATGTCTCGAGGGACATGAATTCCCTCTTTCGGTCATTGCGGACCCCCTCCAGCAACAGCATGGGAACAATCTCTGGACCATCCTCGACCTTGCTGATGGGTTCCACCAGATGCACCTGACGGAGGAACTTCGTCCGCTGACGGCTTTCTGTACCCCTTAGGGAGTTTATCAGTGGAACGTCCTGCCCATGGAGAAAGGAGAAAAACAGGCTTTCATTGTTGATTGCTTTATCTGATATTGTTTTGTTTATGTCTCTGCTTGCTCCTGCTGCGTCTTGGTGTACCTCAGGTTTTCCAAATAGAAATATTTTGCTGAAATCAACCAGACGTCCAAGTAACCACAGAGCAAGCAAGGGACTACAGGGAAAAAAATCACAACATGAAGTGATGCAGTCAAAAGAGATAGTGTAACAACTAAGAAACTCACAATAACTACAGATTTATGAGAAGATAGTTAGAAAATATCCTACAATCATCTGAAAAGTACCCACATGGGCACTCTCTCTTTTATAGTGCCATCTAGAGATGTGCACTCTTGGTTTTGAGTCCTATAGGTGCTGAGGTGGCATTGCTCGTGGCGCTGACGCCACTGCCATGTCACATAGGATCTTCCTACTTAGCTAGGCTCATTGGGAATTGAACTCAGCACCTCTCAAAAAGAGGTGCCCCAGTCCCCTAGGGTGCAGACCACTAGGATAGGTAAGCATTCATGAGAAAAAATGGAAAGGTATAGGTTCTAGATCAATGTCAGCGTCTCAGTCACTCCAGAAAAAGGTGCATAGGTCTAATCAGTAGGGGGGTCAGGAGTCCAGACAACATCCATAGTTCAATGCTTGGTTTTATAGGTCAAAATGTTTTGTAGCCCGATTTTCGATAGGCCAATACTAGAATAAAAATGTAGTATGCCTTTAGGCATCTCTAAAACAGCTAAAGCCTACCTTTTGGCAGGGAAATACACTTTTTGTTCCTCCCCCCTTGTGCTGTGGTGGCCACCCCTGACGTATTTTAAAGCAAAAAAGGGTATTTTTCCTGACGTCCCCATGGTGTCAGGATCTTTTTAAAATTACCTATACCATCCCTAACATTGTAAAGAAGGCGCTGCGTCGGGGCAGTCGCGGGCTTTTGCTCTGTTGTAACAGACACCTGCAGCTCCCACTGCGCTCATGGCGTCACTGGGGCAGCTGTGGCTTGGTAGGGGGTTAGAGTGGGCATTCCAATCCATGTGTGCATGCACCTCTCCCTCCAAAAGCAAAGCAGAACGTAATACGCAAAACCCAACGTAGGAAACGGTCAGGGCATGCTGTCTTGGGTCTCATGGAACCTGCTGGCTGACCTGACCTGTCCTTAGGACGAGGGGGTAGCGTTGAAAATTATTTTGCCCCTTAATGGGGTCTTGGGATTCTGGACAGTGGTCCAGGAGTCAGCGTTTCGGCCAAAACGCGGCCTACTTCGCTGTTTTTGCTCCAGCATATCTGCAGAGAACAGATGCAGGGTTGAGGCCCTGATATACACGCAATGGTCAACGAAAACACCAAAGTCTGTCAAATGACGGCCTAGAACTTTTCTGAGGGTACACACCTGTCCAGAATCTCCATGTGTATCAAATGCACATTTTCATGCTTTTTTCTTTCATCACAGGAATTTTCAAATCACTGGACTCATCCGCAGAGAAAAGCGGCGCGCCGGAGCGCATCCTATTGGGCGCCGAAAGAGACAGAGCAAATAAGATTATATCAGTATGTCACGGAATAATAAAGAAATGACGAAACACACATTAAATAATAAACGCAGAGATTCCACGCATGCTTCCAGGAAAACTCAAGAGGAAAGAATTCGAGAATTAGAAAAAAGAATCGCAGAACAAGGTATCAACATACAGGTTTCTTTTGCTTCGTATGCAGCATGCACATTGCTTGCCTCGTGTTGCCGAAGATTAGCCGTGTAGCAGCGCAAACATAGAGTAGAGGGATTGATTAGAAAATTGCACGATGATTAGAGGTGACATTGACTGATTAGAACATACACACGAGTGCATACTTGTTTGCTCCGCTTGTGTTTGGTTTTCTTCGCTCACTTGCTCTCGCTCTCCTGCGGTAGGTAAGGTGAGTAAGCCCTGGTGGGGCCACCCCCTGGTAGAGTCAGTGGTTGTGGAGAGAGTGGGGTATGGATTGATCATGAAAGGATTGTACAAAAATAGTAGATTGCCGAACTCTTGCATACCCGTGCATGCATATGGCGCATTGAAGGGTAGGCCATGCGTGTTGCGCACGGTATAACACTTGTTTAGCTTACCCAGGGGCTCCAACCTACGTTCTATAAGAAAACGCTTGGAGTTCCTTAAGCTTACGTTCCTGATAGGGCGGCTTTTAGACAGCGTATTTTTTCCAGCCCAAGATCAGTATGATACAGGGAGGCTGCTTAGGTTCCTCCGCTGAAAGCCGTCCTGCCTCTGTTCTCAGGTGGGAGTGGTCAGGCTTATTGGTGCAGTCCCTTGCCAGATAAACAGGGCGCTGATCACATAAACAACAAACTGTACCTCAACCAGAAGTGGCAAGGACAGTCCGACTACATCAACATTGACGCCGTGCACGCACACAGAGCACTCCTTCCCTCCAAGCCCTGACAGGAAAACGTGTAGTGGCGTCCCCGTTAGGCCACAGTCGCTTAGTAGGGCTGTGTTCTCTTGTATGTACACAGGTGGGCCATTTGGGCCTGGGACCTCTTCCTCAACAACACCAAGTAGCGTGTGAGTGTAGGAGTGGTAAGCCTGCGTGAGAACGTGAGCACAGGGCTCGCTCACCCTTCGAAGGCGGGTGTCACCGTGGTGGGTGTAGGACCTGCAGTGGATGTGTCACTGTCCTGCCTGTTTCCTGAAATTTTCTCAGGGTTTTTGGTGGGCAGTGGCATTGGTAGTCTAGGTTTTGGCCGTCCAGCAAACAGGCGTTTTGATGCCTCGTAGCTTTTGGCCACCCCTTCCTTGTAGTAGGCAAGTAGATAGGCAAACCAATACCTTCACGTTAGCGCTCGGAGCACAGAAATTGGGCACCTAGGGGCAGAGAGTCCTGGGACGTACCCCATGGCACCGTGTAAAGACATCCGCCGGCTTTAGCAAGGGTGCAGACTTGGGTATAATTAGGACACCATTTCTGCAGCTTGCGCCCAGGTCCTCAGGCTCCGCACACTCACACAAATATAGACAGGTATAAGAAGGGTTGAGTCCCTAGGCTTCTTCTGAGAGGCAAGCGTTTCAGCGAGTCTCAGCCACTCTTCTAGGTTGTCCTCGGACAAGTAGTCTACAAGAACCGAATTCAGCCCTCTCTCAGGCAGCAGTAAGGCAGAAAAGGATTCCCAGGTAGCCTCTTCAAGTCCAAACCCTTCCCGGAGGGTGAGGAAACGCCACCCTTGGCGATAGCGGTGTTCGATATCCGACTTCACCAGGTAGAATCCTTCCTTAGCCATCTTCCCGGCATTCATGTCGGGGAGTTCTCCTTCAACCTTTATTTGGATTGCAGCGCCCTGTAGGTCCAGAGCGCCATTCCCTCCGTCCTTTAGTTCCCATTCTTCAACTCACAGGTCCTCTGGGTCATGGTAGCGCTTGAGCTGTTGAGCAGCGCACACCAGAGTCTCCCCTAGTTGGGAAGAGCACCGCACGGTGATGCGGTGACCATCCACAGACAGGATCTTGTAGGGCCCAAAGTAGGGGTGATCGCTGGTGGAGCGAGGCCAGGTGGGTAGCCGTCTGTTGTGCACCAGGCACCTAGTCTCCCTCTTGATAGGAGGCAGGCACCCGGTGCTTGTTCTTCTTGTTCCACTGACGCTCCCTCACTCTCTGGAGCATAGCCTTGGCCTTGTCCACCTTGTCTTGCTGCTCCTTCATCAACTTACCCACAGTTGAGTAGGAATCCTCATGATAGGGAACATGTAGGAACAACGCCAGGCGTCCCATGAACAGCTCATGGGGCGAATGGCCAGTAGCCGAACTCTCTTGGGAGTTCATCATCAGGGATATGACGGGGAGTAGTCTCATGCAGTCTTTGGTGACCTCAGTCTTGCACCATATGTTCACGTTCTCTCTGAGAACTTGAATCTGCGGCTCACATAGAGGGTTACTCGTACGAGTGTAGGGAATCCCCGTTGACAGCAGGACATTGAGGGGCCTCATGACTCTCTTGTACCAGCCAGTGTCGGAGCGTACTCTGACGTCCTCGTCTGAGTTAATTTCTTTGGGTGCCCCATAGACACAGAACCTCTCCTCCAGGAGTATCTTGATGGTCTCCTCGCCGGTGATGTTTTTAGTGCATGGGAAAACCCTGGTAAACCTGGTCAGCCCACAGGCTACGATTAAGGCAAAATCATAGCCCCCGAACTTAGGCATCTCCATGTAGTGCAGTCAGAGAACACTGTTGGCACAGTGGGGGATAGGAAGGGTCGAATGGAGACCTCTGTCCCTGATATTCCCAGGTTTGCAGGACCGACACGGGCACGTTTCCAGGATGGGCTGGAGGGTTTTCCGCAGCTGATCGTCACTCCACGTAGAGTGGAACCACTGCTTGAAAAGCCCCAGGGTACGGTCCGCTCCGACATGACCGGTAGACTGATGGGTCCACTTGAAGAGTGCCAGGATACGGTTGCTAGGCGGGACTCTCCGGTCCTCATGCTAGAGGTAGGTCTTGTCCCTCTTACATTGTTGCTGGTTGACCAGGACGTGCTCCAGACGCTTATCCAGGCGTTTGTAGATTTCCCCAAGCTCCTTCAGGTACTCGACTTGTTTGAGTCCGTTTAGAGGTCTGATCATGGTCATGTTGAGGTCCAGGTGTACATCCCTACGCTGAACGCCTCCTTGGCTAGCTCCTCAGACCTGGCACCAATTATGTTGTCAAAGCTGTTGCGGCTGCTGTAGTTCGCACACTGATTCTTGACGCACTGGATATCATGTACTGCGAGCCGTAGCTGGCTCACGTAGGTCCACCAGCGTCTGAGATTAGCCTTCTCAGGGGGGGATCCCTTCTGGAAGGTGCGGACTGGTTCTTGGTCACACTGCCAAACCAATGGGTTGCTCCCGAACAATCAGGAGCGAGAGGATAGCACAAGCATACCCGTGAGCAGCTCCTGCTCATAGGTAGAGTAGTTAACCCAGGCCTGGTTCCATTTCCACTTCCAATGACCCAGGGGAACCAGGACCCCTTTGTCATCAGGGAGCGTACCGTCTCAGTTCAGTCCATCAGTGCCCCATTCGGAAATGGCCGAGTCGAACTCCTCCTTCTCTAGTGGTTGCCACTAGAACAACGTTCCACCTCCGCCGGCATTGCTGGCGCTAGTCAGCAGGATAATTTATCCTGGTGCCCTAGGCACGCCCAGGCACTTAGCGTTGGCTACTTTCTCCTTGAGCTCGTCAAACAGTTGTTGCTCTTGAGGGCCCCAGCGCGTGGTAGTACTCTTCTTGATGAGGTCCGTTAGGATGGCGCTTGTGTGGGTGAAGTTCTTGATGTGGCGACGGTAGAAGTTGCAGGCCCCAATGAAACTGCGTACATCTTGGAGTCCTTTCTTGGGGTCTTCACGTCCTACCTTAGCATCCATCTTGGGTTTGGCCTTAGAGGCCGCAGGGGTCAACCACCCATAGCCAATGTGGCACCCTAGGTACTGCATAGTTTCCTGCATGAACTCACAGCTCTCCAGTTTGAGTCTGCTGTGGTTCTTCTGGCAGACCGCAAAGAACTCAACCAAGAGGATTAGGTCCTCTTCCTGAGTATTCGTTCCCAGTCATGCGTCGTCGATGTGTGCTTCCATCTGGGCGCCTCAGGATATGAGTTCTTGCACCACAGGTCTCGGACGGAGGATGGATAGGATCTTGTTCATCAGCCCTTGAAAAAGAGCGGGTGCGTTAGTCACGCCAGAGGGCATGACCCTCGACTTGAACACCCTCCCCTGAGAGGTTATGAAGGCTAGGAGCTCCTGTGCATTGGGTGTCAGGTCCACTTGCCAGAGTCAAATCCGCTTGTCCATCTTCGTCTTGTAGCAGCAGGAGGCTATATTCTCGAGGGTTGACTCCATGTTGCGAATGGACCCTGAGTGGTTCAGCATCTTCTTGTTCAGCTCTCCATAGTGCACTACCAGCCGTTTGGCTGTGGACCCAGGCTTAGCCACCAGGAAACAAGGGCTGCAATGTTGGGGGTAGTCTTCATCCTTGTACTCCAGGACCAGGCCAGCGTCGATACATTCTTGTATCTGCTGCTGAATCTCATCGGCCTGCTCTTTGGGAGCCGGGTAGGGTCTCTTGTGTATCTTGTGACCGACGAACTCAGGCTTCAGCTTGAGGTCCATCTGTACTAGCTTGTCACAGGAAGCTGGAGGGTGTAGTTCTCCGGATACCTCCGGGTAGGTCCTGATCAGCTTCTGTACTCTAGGGTTCAAGTGCTTGATGTTGTCCTCCATGTCCTCGTCAGAGTGTAGATTGCTTGCCCGAGGGTGTATAGAAGCGGGGAGGTGGTCGTCAACCGGCTCAGCATCCTTGGTAGTATCCTTCAGCCCTTGGTAGGCGTAGAGAAGGTCCCGTTCCACAGTGTCAAGTGGTTGGTGACAACATAGGCACACTCAAGGGGTTTCGCATACACATTCCTCTGAGAGTTCATCCTCCTCTGGGGTCCTCACATGGGCACCCCAGACGCTTTTCACGAACTTCAGATCCAACTCTCGTTGCCAGGTGGTAATCTTCTGTTCAAGGTCCTCTTTCAGTTGAGAGATACCTCCTATAGACCCTTGCTTCAACGCCCTTGAGCGGCGGGTAGGCCTAGCGTAGCATAGCTCATTTGCCACCAATCCCCTCTTGGAGTCCACGTACTCTCTCAGCCGGGATCAAGTGTACAGCTCCTCGTCCAAGGGCTCCTCCTGGACACCCTGAGCCTGGCGTACCGCCGACTCTCCCTCCTGGCACCCACCATCATCATAGGCGACCTAAACGCCGCTCCCACCGACGACGACCGCACCGGCCCACCCACAGCCACCGACATAGCTGTCCGGGACGCCATGCACCAACTGGGCCTCACCGACATCACGGCAGGGCTCACCGGCACACCCTCCCATTACCCCCACCAAGCCGGCACCCACCCATCCCGCATCGACACGTGCTACGGGGACCCAACCACGGTGCGCGTCCACGAAGCAGCCTACGGGGACCTCCCGCGCACAGGCACGGGCCACCGGCCCCTCTACATCGACCTCATCATCCCCGACCTACCCCCACCCGCGGCCACCCTGCCAGACGACACCCTCCCACCCACACTGCAGTTCCCGGCCGAGGACGACCACGGCGCCTGGCACAGGTATAACAGGGCCCTACACGCCATCCTACGCCGCCCGGGTGCAGCGACACTCACCACCGCCATGCGCCGGGCGGCACAAGCATGCGGCATGGAGCGTGACACCAACCACACGGGAGCACCACCAGACCTCACCCTCCAGCAACTCGTCCATGACATCTGGACCACGAAAGGGGAACTCGCCACCCTGCTACGCCCCAGCACACCGGAGGCACGAGACCAGGACGCCCACCTCCGTGCGCTCCTCACCACCCGCCGCCACCAACTCCAGGAATGGCACGCCCACCGCATAGCGGCAGCAGCCCAGGAACGCGAAAGATACGGCAGAAACGACACGCCGTACAAGTCCCTACGGTACGTCAGCCGCATCCTGGAGGACACGGGGCGCCGTACCATCCACGCGGTCCGCACCCCCGAAGGAGGCCTCACCAATGACCCCGACGCCGTCCTCCAGGCAGTCCTGGACAGCTTCCAGGCACAACACGGGGACGCCCTCCCCGAGCTCGACCCCCACACCAGAAACACCATCCGCGAGCATGTGCCCAGGGTCTTCAACCGGGAACAGCGGCGCGCCATCGAACACGACCCCTTCAGCATCTCAGAACTGCAGCGCGCCCTAGACCGCCTGAAGAAGGGGGTCGTGCCCGGCGTCGACGGTTTGCCGGCCGAAGCGTACCAACGTCTCACCCTGCCCATCAAACGCCGCCTGGCAGCCCGCCTGTGGGACATCGTCACGGGCGCCACGCCCATCCCCCCTGAGTGGGCCAACCTGGTCCACCCCCTCTACAAAAAGGGGGACTGGGCGCAGCCGGGGAACTGGCGGCCCATAGTATGCGCCACCACCGAGGTCAAGCTGGTGTGGACGCTCATCCTAGGCCGCATCGCGCCAGCGGTCTTGGCCCACGTGCCCGCCAGCATGTGGGGGGCCATGGCCGGCAGGTCCCCCCACGAGGCCATCTTCCTCCAGGACACCGCACTGGACATGAACCCCTACGAGATGATCATCGCCTCCCTCGATGTCCAAGGCGCATTCCCCCACGCCCCACACCGGCTCCTCACGGAGGTATGGGATGCCATGGGCCTCCCATTCCTATCCTTCATGACCGGGTACATCCAAACCCGACTCTACGCCGTCATCACGGCCGCGGGCCTCACCCCCTGGACCGGCACAGACAGCGGGGTCCCCCAGGGAGGCGCCGAAGGCCCCTTCCTCTACCTCCTCGTCACCCTGCCACTGGCATTCGAGCTAGCACGGGTATACCCGGGGTACGCCCCATACCCGCTACGGTCCCCCCTCATCAACTTCGCAGATGACAACCTCCTCACTACGGCCGACCGCCACCGCGACCCTGAGAACGCAGGGCTACCAACGACCACCGAACAAGTGTCCGCCATTCTCCGACTCACCACAACCTACCTGGACGCCCACCAGCTCCTAGTGCACCCCCGCAAATCGGTCGGGCTGGCCGACGCCAAGACCCCCACCCCCCACATCCGGAAAGGCGAACCCCTACACCTGGAAGACACCACAGTCCACCTGGGAGTCACACAGGCCACGCAGCACCACCACATCACACTCCCAAGCAAGCTAGAAGAGCGCCTCGCCCGGCTAACCCAAATTGCCAGGGGGGACCTCCTGTCTACGCAGGGCCTGGCGTACTTCATGGAAGCAGTGCTCAACGCGGCCATCGGGTACCAAGCCCTGCACCTCCCGCGCCCCCAAGACGCACTACGCCACGCTCGACAGCAAGTGACGCAGGCATGGGCGCAACACGGAGGCTGGCCCACGTCTTTCCCCAAGGAGGCCATGATGGCCCACTGGCGCTACTACGGAGACAATACGGGCGCCCTGGTCGACATGGCCTATGCCAAACACGCAGCACACCTCCTACACAGGGTAACACACAACCACCAACCAGAAGTTCGCGAGGCGGCGGCCATACGCATAAAAGAAGCGCAAATGGCCCGCAACACCTGCCCCCGGTGGATACTGGCACAACACGGCGTCTCCACCCCCGTGGGCACTGGCATCTGGGCCCAGCTACAACTCCTCCTACCGCACCACACACACGCCATCCTGACAAACCACCACTGCGATCAACAGGGGCCACTCGTGGCCACACACACCGACATCCACCGACGCCCGGCAGGCGAGGTGGACACCCTGCGCCTCGTAGGGGCCACCATCACCATAGTGTATATCACCCCGACACAGATGCAGATCATGGCCCAATGCGACGCCCACCACGCCCCGTTCCTTTCCGACCCACAATGGCCGGCACGCCACGTCTTCCAAGCGTACCTCCGCGCGTGTGCTACGAAGGCAGGGCGCGACATGCCGGGGCCCAAGGACATCGACACGGCGTACACAGCCTTCCAGCGCCAGCACCCCCGGCCCCGCCTGAGCGAACACGAGACCCCCAACGACGGCGGCACGACGCAGGGGGAGCCCACCCCGTCAGCCGAAGGCTGGACACCACCCACCATCCTGCTACTAGCACCAAACGGCCACAAACATGTTACCCGCACCGTCCAGCGACACCATGCCCCCTGGTCTATCCCCAAACACAATGCACCGGAGACCGATGTACCACCAGTCAGATACAATGACCAGGGCATACCACGCACGTGCTGGCACTGCGGCCCGGCAGCCCTCGACACTCCGTGGCCCCTGCTGCACCTCATCTCCACCCACTACCACACCCCCAGCGCCGCCGCCACCGCCGACCAGCAGGCATGGCTCTCCCCCTGGTTTCACACGGTACCCCCAGACCACCCGGCGCACGTAGCCTGGACCCGAACACCCACGGCGACATGGACGTTCACCAACGAGCGGGCAGACCCGGACAGCGTAGCCATGGAGTACGACCGCTGCGACCCACACCGCGCAGGACCTCAGGAGGCACCCATGCGCCCCCTACAGCACAAATGCCCCACCCTCCGCGGCGACAAAGACGACACGGAGCGGCGACAGACCATCACGTGCCAGAAGTTCCACCCCAATACGGGATACCTCTTCCACCTGATGTACGCGTATATCACCCAGGGACGCCCAGACAGGGGCCTCCTCCGCCTCACCCCACGAGCCCAGGCCATCATCACCCAGGGAATAGGCGTCTATGCAGCGCTACTACTGCAACCAACGCAAATCACCGCCAAAACCACCCAGGGGAACCCCATCTACGTCTATCACCCCACAGCAATCGCCCGCCTACCCATACCCAGCGACACCGACATCATCTACTTCACTGACGCATCCGGCACCCAGCAACGCACCCCCACGGTAGGTTGCGCCTCCGTGCGCATCACCCGGCACGCGGACGGCCTCCACGTGGAACACCACACCGGGACCACCATCTTTGGGGCGTCCTCCCACGGCGAACTGCGCACCATGGCAGACGCCGTCACCGCCACACCGCCACCCACGACGGTCCGGCCCCGCAACATCTGGGTAGTCGTGGACGCCACGGTCGACATCCACCTCACCAGGCGCCTTGCGGACCTGCCCCTCCACAAAGCACTCGATTCCGGCCTCACCACACAAGCGTTGGGACTATGGATGGCCTTCAAGGGCATGCACCCCCAGGACGCCCTACACATCGTCAAGCAGGAGTCGCACCGCTACGCATACGGCAATGGACGCGCAGACACGCAGGCCAAACACCAGAACACCAACCACACCCCAGGGCTCGAACGCGTGCGACTGGACACCCCACACCACAGCCACCTGCAGCACCTGCCCCCGATACCCCTGGCCGCACAGCCCCCCCAATGGATGCCCGAGGACACGCCGTACACGGATCGAGACAAGCAGTACCACTACCCCACACCCATCCAGCAACTCGCCGCCACACTGGGCCACCCAGCAAACACCGAACTCCTCCGACGCCTCGAAAACTCCGTCCACACCCCCCTCTACTACTCCGCCCTGCGCCCGGATAGCCTCCCAGCACACCTACAAAAGCCCCGACTCCAACTTGCCCTCGAACAACTTCCCCTCCTCACCCGATACCACCGATGGTATACGCGCCGCTCGATCCACGTCCCCGCAGGACACACCAAATGCATCTGCAGCCACGCGGAAGAAGAAACATGGGACCACTTCAAGGCGTGCCCCCTGTACAGGGGACTGGACACCCTCACAGACTGGAACCCAACCCACACCATCGCACAGCACGCCGGATTGCTGGCGCAGTCCCCGGCGACCCAGCAACTCACCACCGTCCTCAAGCAGACGGAGGTGCTCGAGGCAGTCCGCAGGGGACTCGTCCCCACTGCCGTCTACACCTTACTACGCACCCACGCGGAGGACCCCCAGGCCACGGCGGCACACATGCAGCGGACGGCCGTTGCCAAGACGGCGGAGCAGCTCACATACCGCACCCACAAATACCTGCAGCATGCGGCAACCCTGCCCCCAACAGACCAAGCCCACCTCCTCAAACTCCTGTTCTACCAACCATGAGAACCTACCCCGTGACATACCAACACCGAACCCCCACCACGTCTACACACCGTCCACCGAGCACAGCACTGGCACAGCACACACGGGCGCCACAGGCACCGCACACGCTCCCACCAGCATGCGCGCGCCACCAGCCCCCATCCCCCCACGCCGCCGTCCGTCCACAGGTACCACCAACCACCAGCCACCGCATGTCCCCTCTGCGTTCGCCAGCGGCTACCACAGACAGCCCTGCCCTGCAACCCAGACCACTGGGTCTGCCTGGGAGCCGCGCACCGCCTCACCCACTGCCCCCACTGCGGTGACCTCAACCCCCGCCACCGCGAACGGCCCGCGGCCCCAGCTGCACCCCCCCCCGCCAGCCACCCCAGCTTCTTCGGGTACCTCACCGACACTCTCATGGACCAACTGGGAGGGTACTACGTGGCGGACGCGGCGGACCACGCATGGGCCATAGCCGTGGCCGCGGGCAACACAAACCCTGCCCCCCCACAGCCCACCCCTACGCCACAGCGGAGGCGGCTTGAACGTGGCGGCCCGCCACATCCTCCTCGCCCTATACCTCCACCACCGAGACCTACACCTCCCAGACCCACAACTCCCGGCCCCCCAAGCAGCAGCCCTGACGCCGGAAGCGTGGGCCGACACGGCACCAGAGGAGATAGCAGCCTACCTCCGAGCCACGTGCCGCCGGTTCGCAAACGCCCTCGGCCGACGGAAGGGAACACCTTACCCCCTCAGCGCACTCCTCTACCCGGCACACCACCCCCACCCCGCACAACAGACGCCCCCGGAGGGCTGGGCGTCTTTCCGGGACGCCCACCTGGCCGCCCCCGACGAGGCCACCGCCACGCGGATGAGCCTCACGGACCAGGAGGCCTACGTCAGAGGCCTCAAGACGAGCCTCCAAGAGGCACACCGCTGGCGCGCCCGCTCCCCGTCGCCCCCACGGGGACAGGGGGGTTCACCCGCCCCCGACACCCACCAGGCCAAGAGGACCAAGGGGCACCGGCACCAGGGGGCCCGCCAACGCGCCCGCCAGCAGGGCGCGACGCCCCGACCAAGGCCCGGGTCCAGCCACACCGCACCGCCCCACGCCCAGACCCCCGGGGCACACCAACAGCACCACCACCACCAACGCCCACCACCACCACCGTACCGCAGCACCCAAACCCTGCAGCCCAGTCAGCCACCACCGCCCACATACGTCCACACCATGCCAGGACCACAGTACGCGCAGAGCCAGGGGACATGGCACCACCAACACCACCACCGCGCCCCCGTCCCTCCCAACCCCTACCCCCTAATGCCCCCAAACAACAGCGGCCCCCACCAGCTACATCCCCACCACGCCCCAGCACAACCAGGCCCCGCGAACCACCCACCCCACATAGCGCACATCACCGCACCACACCATCACGTGTACCACCACCACCAGCCCCTGCCACCACACCCACCAACGCCGGGGTACCACACACAACCGACACACCCTCCACACCACCACCACGCGGTCCAGCACCACCCGCCGCCCCAGCTACACGGGCCCACGACATACGAGCCACGGTACACCCCCATGGACCCGCGAGGAGCCGCGCACGCACACCGGCAACACCAGGACCGAGTAGGGGCGCCCCACCACCACCAACAGCCCCCCCACCCACACCCCATACCAGCGGGCACCATCCACCAACAGCCACCCATCACATACGGACCACAGCCCCACCCGGAGGCTCATGCGGTCGCCTCCCACCCGCACCCCGGCACCGCGACCAGTCAAGAACCGCAAGGGCCACACGGCGCACACACGCAACACCCACACGACCCACAGGGACGCCCGGACCCCCAGCAGGCACAACACCCACCCCCGCCCCCCCCACCCCACCACCACCAGCAGCCCCCCCACCCACACCCCATACCAGCGAGCACCATCCACCGGCAACCACCCATTACATACGGACCACAGCCCCACCCGGACGCTCATGCGGCCGCCTCCCACCCACACCCCGGCACCACAACCAGTCAGGAACCGCAAGGGCCACACGGCGCACACACGCAACACCCACACGACCCACAGGGACGCCCAGACCCCCAGCCAGCACAACACCCACCCCCGCCCCCCCCACCACCAACAGCGCCACCCCCACACCACCCCCCCCCGCCCCCCCCCCCAGACCAGGCCACGGACACAACACGCGGCAGCCAGCACCAGCCAATCGATGTCGATGCCCCCGCCGACACATGCCACCGCGAATCCCCCCTCCCGCGACCGCCACAAGAGACCCCATCACCGGACCCCACGCGCGACAACGATGACCACCCCCCCCAACCCACACCACCCCCCCCATCACACCCCGCACCACCAGTCGCCGCACCGGCCGAACCCTACGCCCTGCACAACCCCGCAGCGGTACGGCAGCACCTCCGGGGGGTCGGGGAACAGGACGTCGTGCTGTACCTCCGCACCTCCGGCACAAGCACCCCCATCCGGGCGGCCACCCTGGTCCAGGCGGCCACCCTGGGGGAAGGCGTCAGAGACTTCCTCTTCGACGCCTTCCTCCACGTCGCCCGACACGAGCGCCCCCCACGCGCCACCCCAGACGGCGAGAGCCCGCCCCCCACGGGGAGCCGGATCTGGGTACCCCCCATCGACTGGGGGCGACACCTGGTCGGACACCCCGTGCCAGAGCGGGACAGCACCCAGGGCCGCAAACGCTACCGCGAGCCCAACATGGCCCACCCCCCACCCGACGCCACCCCCAACAGCACCAAAGAGTGGGAGCGGGAAACATGGGTGGCCCGGATGGCCTCCCTAAGCAACTTCCGGCACCACGTCCCGGGGGACATCCCCACCCCCGACGAGCAGCAGCCAGCCCCCTCCACGTACATGACCCTCATGTACAATCTGCACTACACCCTCTCCACCACCACCTACGACGCACCCACAGACCACTGGGTGGTACACGGCACCGACTCCCTCCTCCCCGCCGACTACACCCCCCCCACACACAACCCAGGCCCCGACACGTACGCCAGGGGGGACGACCCGGACGACCCCCACATCTGGGGCACGTGGGAACCCGAATCCCTGGACGCGCTGCTCTCCATCCGCAGCGGCTACCAGGGCCTTGGTAGGGCGATGTATTGCCTCGCCAAGTGGACCCAACGGACCTGGGGGATCCCCGCGGACCGATGGGTGTGGGTGGTCACGCTGCGCCCCCAGCAGATGGAAGCCCCCCCAAACCGCGGGGGACCCACTCCCCCACGCCCCACCACCCCACAACTATGCCCGTACATGGTGGCAGCCCGCCTCATGGCGCTGCTATGGCCGGGCCCCCACACCCCCACCCAAAACTACCCCCACCTCACAGAGGAGGACATGCCCGGCATCCAGCGATGCTTCTTCGAGACCCTCGACTACCTCCAGCAGACACACCCCCGCGTCCTGGAGCAGATATGGCCACCCTCGGGTAACCCACGTGCCCGCACAGCAGAGACAACACCGCCACGCCAGCACCAGCACGCACGGATCACCAGGGAAAACGCGCACACACGCCCGATGCCCGAACCTGCACCCGCGTTCTCGCTACTTACAGGACCCAGCATCATACGCCCGCCCCCGAGGCCCGGGACCCTCCGCCGTCTCCCGCGGCCCTCTCCTCCGCCTCCGATTGCACAACCTCCACCACCACGACCACCTCATCCACCACCACCACCACCACGTCCTCATCCAGCACTCCACCCCCCAGGCCGCGGGGGACACCTCCCAAACGGGCCTCCAAACCCGCCCCCACCGCGAGCAGCCCCACTGCCGCCAAAGCCCACGCCCCGGCGAAGCCCATGCCCACGACCCAGCCGAAGCCCAAGGCCGCCGCCAAAGGGCGGCCCGCAGCCAAGCCCAAGCCCAGGCCCAAACCCGGCGCCGCGACGGCAGCTCGGGCCCGGCCCCCCCAGGATGTCCTCTACGACATCCGGCCCCAGCCGTCCCAGGCCCGAAGGCAGCAGCGCCCAGCGCGGCGCCCCCCCACCGTCACCGACGCCACCGCCACCACCTTCATGGCGGAGCGCGCCGCGGCCGAAGCGCGACGCGCCTCGTCCCACCACCTCCCAAAGCCCGCACCCCAAGCCCACGGACCGCTCCAGGGTCCACCAGCAGCGCCCCCGCCCCCCTACGGGCCCCCGATGACAGCCCACATGCAACGCATGCCCCACTACCGCCGCCGCCGCGAATCCCCGCCCAACCCCGAGGCGGAGACCGTACGCGCACACCCGCGGGTCCACATCCGCGTACACCCCCACTCCCCACGCACCCCCACGGAACAGGACTACGAGGAATCCCCCAGGCCCGCCACCGCCGCCGGCCCCCACGACCCCATCACACCCACCCACGCCCACTCCTCCGCCCAAGACCGCAGGCCCGCCCAGGAACAGTGGTGGCAGCGCTGGACCCACACGCAGCTCTGGGAGCTGCGGAAGTGGGCCCGGGGAGAGCCCTCCCTCGAGGGCCTGGTCCATCGGCCCCGCAAGGGGTCGGTGGAGAACTGCCGCCTCCGGCCGGCGGGGGGGTGGATGCCGCAGGCCGCATGGGAAGCCATGCTGGCCGATGCGCTCCACCCCCTGGGAGTCCACCCCCGCAACCTCCCCGCGCCCCAGGACCACCCGTACGTCCTCAGGCGCCTGCGGGAGACCCTCCAGGAAGCGCGGCGAGACGGCATCCGCCTGTGGGACATCACCCATAGCCCGGCCCCGCACGCACACACCCCCTCACCACCCCACAAGCGTCGGCGCACCGACACCGGCGACACCCACAACACCCCAGGAGCCCTGCGCGCCACACAACACGACGCGCCTGACCCCCCGGCCAGCGGCGCCGCCATGTAACCCCGTTATCCAGCACAGCACCACCACGGGGCGCCACGCCAGGCCCCGCCCAGAAGTCACCAAACAAACCGGACGCCGAAGGAAGCCAACGCACACGACAACGAGCACCACTACGCCCAAAGGCGCCGAACCCGGGCCCGATACCGTGGGCTCCTCTCCACCCTCAGCACGACACACACGTCACTGACGTCACTCCTCCGCCGTGCCCCCTCCCACGCCACCGCCCCGCCCCCCCCCCCTCCCGCCGCACGTCCCCACGCCGCCCAGCACCCAGCCCCACACACTGCGCCACAGCATCGCCCTAGTCCGACTCCTCCACCATCGCGGCACTTGGCACCTCACAGTAGACCGCCGTCCTGTGGTCCCGCTCCCCCCAGCACCACTCCCGGGGCCGCACCCGACCCACGCCGTGTTCGCCCCCACGTCGCGGGCCGCGGACATCCTCCCGCTCCCCGCCACCACCCCTCCCGGGCATCGCATACTACTTACCGCCAACCCCTCGGTCCTCAGTGAGGTCCCCATCGGGCACGCCGACGCCCTGCACGTGCGCCCGCTGCTGCCCAACCTGCACGCTGCGTACGCCCCCGGCACGCCCGTCGACCCCTCCGTGTGGGACTCCCAGTGAGGCCAGCGGCCAACGGCCGGCCCGCACGCACCACCCCGCACCCGCCTCGGGCGCACAACTCAGTGGACGCCGCTACCCACACGCCCGGCCCCGCGCAACCGCCTAACCGAGCCAGAACACAAGCACAAATCAAACCCGAGCCACACCCCGAAACCGCTAACCCTTGACTCCTAACCAAACCCGCCGAGGGAACAACGCAACCACAGCCCACACCCACAGCCCACACAGCCGCCTAACCAGCCAGCACCAGAAGCAAAGAAACACCTCACCAAACCCACCCTGACCCAAGCCTAACCGGGCCGAAGCCCCAACACAAATCAAACCCGAGCCACATCCCGAAACCGTCAACCCTTGACTCCAAACCAGGCCCGCTGAGGGAAATGCGTAGACACAGCCCACAGCCACAGCCCACACAGCCGCCTAACCAGCCAGCACCAGAAGCAAAGAGACACCTAACCAAACCCACCCTGACCCATACCCATGTACATCAGGACACGCGAGCCGCACCCCTGGGGCGCGACCGCCGCCACAGCACCGGCGACACATGCCAGAGGACACAACGCTATAGCACCGCCGCACCAGCTGCCCATGCCTGTGCCTGCAGTGTACGCGCGCCTCTGTTTTCCTCTTTTTTTTTTCTTTTTCTTTTTTAAAAAAAAAAAAAAAAACAGAAAAAAAAAAAAAAAAAAAAAAAAAACGAACATTAGGGGGGGAGGAAGAGGGACACATCCACCCATGGCACACGCGCACCGCACACGGCACGCACACCGGTAAACAGGAGCCCAGGGGCCCAGGACACCGCACATGCAACACAACACACCGAGCGGGCACACCGGTGAACAGGAGCCAGCTGGCCCAGGACACCGCAGACGCACCACAGCAAACCGCGCGGGCACACCGGTGAACAGGAGCCCAACGGCCCAGGACGCTGCACACACGTAGGACAGCCGAGGGACAGGAAAGAACCAATACCCCATCGGTCAGACGCACTGGGGCGACCCAGCCGACCCACCGGGCCAGTGGCAGGAGCGGTACTCCAAAGCCACTGGTCCGAGCCCAGCCAGGCTGCATCGAGGACCATGGCAAACGTCACCCGGAGCCATGGAAGCAACCGGTGACAGGCGAGCCGGTACACAGTCCAGGAGGGGGTCACCTGCCAAGCAGAGTGGCCCCGCAACTCAAGCCACAAGGGTGAGGCGGTCGTACCGTAGACAAGCGGGAGCAATACCCCTCGTGGTAAGAGATACTCCACACGGCTGGGCAGCCCCCCAGAGCTGCCGCCCAAAGGAGGGACACCCTCCCACCTGGGACACATGGACCGGGTGGCCGCGACAATGCCTTCCCAAGCACATGCGGGAGCGGCTCAAGAGGCACCTGACATAGGGCAGTGGGAGGGACAGGACGTCCCCTTGGTAAGACCTTCTTCCTGCAATGTCAAAGGAGGCATCCCGAGCTCCCGAAGATACCTACCTACCTACCTACCTCCAAGGGCTCCTCCCCCCTCATGGAGAGTAGGGATTTCTGTGGGCTAGCGTACTCGGCGTTCTCCAATTCATCCGCCGCCGAACCCAGACCCAAACACAAACACCACACATCAATAGGAAACCCGGTGTCCATAGCCCGGGCACCGAGGCAGCCAGTAAGAAAGAGTCACTGCCATGTATTTCTTCGAGGGCTTGATCCAGGCCAAGCCCCCCTTAAAACCCTTTTGTTGATGCTAAGACTAACTTAAGTATTTTTATCTCTCTTTTGAAGCCTAAAATACACTTTCTCAAAGTAACTAGGGTTGTAACCCTAGCCCCCCATGAAGTTCACCCCTACCACTCAACTGAGCGGAGGTATCTTCCTTCATGGAGGATATACCGAAAGAAAATAGGCATTTCATGCTTTAGGCCTTGGAGGTTAAGCCTAGTGGTCTCCCACCCCAAGACCCCTATACTCAATTCTTTCTACCACTTATTGTGGTTCTACGTTTTAACTGTTTCTGAATTCAGTTGCTTGGCCAAGTCACATTCTGTGTCTGGCCTAACACCTATGCCCCACATTCCTAACCAGCACCATTTCACCCAAAAGAGTGCAGATGAAGTGCTAGATGCTATCTCGGAGGCTAGAGTCAGTCCAGTTTGCATATAAAATCTTTTGTATTATCCATTGGTGATGGAATCTTTGTGTTTATACCTGCTTTGTCTATCTGCAGCCCTGCTCATAGGTAGAGTAGTTAACCCAGGCCGGGTTCCATTTCCACTTCCAATGACCCAGGGGAACCAGGACCCCTTTGTCATCAGGGAGCGTACCGTCTCAGTTCAGTCCATCAGTGCCCCATTCGGAAATGGCCGAGTCGAACTCCTCCTTCTCTAGTGGTTGCCACTAGAACAACGTTCCACCTCCGCCCACATTGCTGGCGTTAGTCAGCAGGATAATTTATCCTGGTGCCCTAGGCACGCCCAGGCACTTAGCGTTGGCTACTTTCTCCTTGAGCTCGTCAAACAGTTGTTGCTCTTGAGGGCCCCAGCGCGTGGTAGTACTCTTCTTGATGAGGTCCGTTAGGATGGCGCTTGTGTGGGTGAAGTTCTTGATGTGGCGACGGTAGAAGTTGCAGGCCCCAATGAAACTGCGTACATCTTGGAGTCCTTTCTTGGGGTCTTCACGTCCTACCTTAGCATCCATCTTGGGTTTGGCCTTAGAGGCCGCAGGGGTCAACCACCCATAGCCAATGTGGCACCCTAGGTACTGCAAAGTTTCCTGCATGAACTCACAGCTCTCCAGTTTGAGTCTGCTGTGGTTCTTCTGGCAGACCGCAAAGAACTCAACCAAGAGGATTAGGTCCTCTTCCTGAGTATTCGTTCCCAGTCATGCGTCGTCGATGTGTGCTTCCATCTGGGCGCCTCAGGATATGAGTTCTTGCACCACAGGTCTCGGACGGAGGATGGATAGGATCTTGTTCATCAGCCCTTGAAAAAGAGCGGGTGCGTTAGTCACGCCAGAGGGCATGACCCTCGACTTGAACACCCTCCCCTGAGAGGTTATGAAGGCTAGGAGCTCCTGTGCATTGGGTGTCAGGTCCACTTGCCAGAGTCAAATCCGCTTGTCCATCTTCGTCTTGTAGCAGCATGAGGCTATCTTCTCGAGGGTTGACTCCATGTTGCGAATGGACCCTGAGTGGTTCAGCATCTTCTTGTTTAGCTCTCCATAGTGCACTACCAGCCGTTTGACTGTGGACCCAGGCTTAGCCACCAGGAAACAAGGGCTGCAATGTTGGGGGTAGTCTTCATCCTTGTACTCCATGACCAGGCCAGCGTCGATACATTCTTGTATCTGCTGCTGAATCTCATCGGCCTGCTCTTTGGGAGCCGGGTAGGGTCTCTTGCGTATCTTGTGACCGACGAACTCAGGCTTCAGCTTGAGGTCCATCTGTACTAGCTTGTCACAGGAAGCTGGAGGGTGTAGTTCTCCGGATACCTCCGGGTAGGTCCTGATCAGCTTCTGTACTCTAGGGTTCAAGTGCTTGATGTTGTCCTCCATGTCCTCGTCAGAGTGTAGATTGCTTGCCCGAGGGTGTATAGAAGCGGGGAGCTGGTCGTCAACCGGCTCAGCATCCTTGGTAGTATCCTTCAGCCCTTGGCAGGCGTAGAGAAGGTCCCGTTCCACAGCGTCAAGTGGTTGGTGACAACATAGGCACACTCAAGGGGTTTCGCATACACATTCCTCTGAGAGTTCATCCTCCTCTGGGGTCCTCACATGGGCACCCCAGACGCTTTTCACGAACTTCAGATCCAACTCTCGTTGCCAGGTGATAATCTTCTGTTCAAGGTCCTCTTTCAGTTGGTAGATACCTCCTATAGACCCTTGCTTCAACGCCCTTGAGCGGCGGGTAGGCCTAGCGTAGCATAGCTCATTTGCCACCAATCCCCTCTTGGAGTCCACGTACTCTCTCAGCCGGGATCAAGTGTACAGCTCCTCGTCCAAGGGCTCCTCCCCCCTCATGGAGAGTAGGGATTTCTGTGGGCTAGCGTACTCGGCGTTCTCCAATTCATCCGCCGCCGAACCCAGACCCAAACACAAACACCACACATCAATAGGAAACCCGGTGTCCATAGCCCGGGGCCCGAGGCAGCCAGTAAGAAAAAGTCACTGCCATGTATTTCTTCGAGGGCTTGATCCAGGCCAAGCCCCCCTTAAAACCCTTTTGTTGATGCTAAGACTAACTTAAGTATTTTTATCTCTCTTTTGAAGCCTAAAATACACTTTCTCAAAGTAACTAGGGTTGTAACCCTAGCCCTCCATGAAGTTCACCCCTACCACTCAACTGAGCGGAGGTATCTTCCTTCATGGAGGATATACCGAAAGAAAATAGGCATTTCATGCTTTAGGCCTTGGAGGTTAAGCCTAGTGGTCTCCCACCCCAAGACCCCTATACTCAATTCTTTCTACCACTTATTGTGGTTCTACGTTTTAACTGTTTCTGAATTCAGTTGCTTGGCCAAGTCACATTCTGTGTCTGGCCTAACACCTATGCCCCACATTCCTAACCAGCACCATTTCACCCAAAAGAGTGCACATGAAGTGCTAGATGCTATCTCGGAGGCTAGAGTCAGTCCAGTTTGCATATAAAATCTTTTGTATTATCCATTTGTGATGGAATCTTTGTGTTTATACCTGCTTTGTCTATCTGCAGCCCTTCTGTGTTACACTGGATTTCAAACTATTCACTGGTTCGATCCAGATTCGTGTTCTTGCTCGACTTGCTCCTTTGGTTTTCGGATTTCACCATCAAAGACCTGCACGATTTCATCAAAATCTATAGGGCACTAATCAAGCACATCCTTCCGGTAGCAGAGGCAAACCCTGAGAACCTTTTGAACCGACTCTGAGCAGAAGCACAAGAAAAACACACTGAGCATGTCCTACCGAACCTGGCCGATCAGCAGTGTACAAGTCCAACTATCTCAACCAGTGAGTGAACCGCCACTCAGAGCAGCAGCTGGGTCTCAGGAAGATCCGGAGCACAGAAGGGCAGAACTAAATACGCCCAGAACAATCCCATGAACCATGGAAACCTTAGCGGCCCATGGTGAAGACAGCCTGCAAAGGCTCCGCAGGCGTGTCGAAGCTTCCATCGCCCGGTCGGCTTGTCCAGCTTCGTCTTCTTCCGAACTTGGAGTTGGTCCTGAAGAACAAGAGGACCTACGAAGCAGGATGGACGAGTTTATGCTCCACGAAGAGTACCACCTGTCAACCGTAGGAGTAGATGGAGAACTACCTCTTGATGCCCTCGGGTCGCCGCCCCAAACTGGGATGGGCTCCTTCCTCTATTCTGGGCCATCTACAGACATAGCGGACACAGTATCACTACTGAGACGACCAAGAGTACACGAACACCCGAGAGCAAGGCATCCAGACCTGCTGATAATAGATCCACCTCGCCCAGAGCCCACCCATGGGGCTCTGGATCGTACGACCGAACTATTGGTCAAACTTCTATCCGGATCGGAAGACCCGGATGTGACAGCTCTTTCGGAGGCTGTCAAGGCTAAAATGGGTATCACTGAACCCTTACCCAAGCCAGCGCCACTCCCACCTTCACCCGGATTGAGCACGTTGGCTGATGATCTGAAAAGATCAAGGGTGTCCAGGTTGCTACCTAAGGTCACTTGCCCCAGCCCTTTTCATCCTCGCGCCAGGACAGTCCCTATTGCTGAACTACAGGACGTGCCGGCGACAGAGACTGGGAAAAGAGGGCTGTCAGCCCTGGCACCCCTTGCCGGCAAATCACCTTCTGGCCTAACTCCGGAGGATGGGAAGACGGGCAGACCTACTGTCCAGGCAAATATCCAGCTGGAACTGCAGGAGTTCGACCCCAAAAATCTGCCCAAATTGGCAGATGAATTTGCTGAGTTCCTTTTGCTGACTGGCCAATCCCATGTGGATGTGGCCACCAAATGCTCACTGCTGAAACGCTCATGCAAAAAGAAAATTTTGTAAAAACAGGTGAAACAGATTGTGAACACCTCTTCCACCTGGGCAGAGGTACTCCAAAGGCTGCCCAAAACATTCCCAGTCTATGAG
Source organism: Eutreptiella sp. 'Long Island Sound 2002' (assembly GCA_964036045.1). Taxonomy (NCBI): domain Eukaryota; phylum Euglenozoa; class Euglenophyceae; order Eutreptiales; family Eutreptiaceae; genus Eutreptiella; species Eutreptiella sp. 'Long Island Sound 2002'. Next base: position 153,573,827 of record OZ038379.1, read on the forward strand.
AGTGACCTCAGTGTAAGCACACAGATAGAGGAGCTACCTATGCTCCCTGAGTTTCCTTCCGCTGCGCGAGTTTCTGAATACGTGTGCTACCTGGAGTATCTGTCTTCACGAATGAATGTGGGCTCCTACGGAGCCACTAGATTCGGGCCACCTCGCCCTCCTGTCGCCATCCTGTCGCCTCCCTGTCGCGTCCCTGTCGCTGTTTCGGCACTTTCAGCCCCCTGTCGCTCCCCTGTCGCTTGCCTGTCGCTTCCCTGTCGCTGTCCTGCCGCTCCCCTGTCGCTCCCCTGTCGCTTCCCTGTCGCTTTCCTGCCGCCCTCCTGTCGCTAGCCTGTCGCTTCCTGTCGCTTCCTGTCGTTTCCTGTCGCCATGCTACCTTTTGCCTGGCGCCTTCCTGTCGCTCTCCTGTCGCTCTCCTGTCGTTCCCTCCTGTCGCTCTCCTGTCGCTATTTCCTGTTGCCTCCCTGTCGCCCTCCTGTCGCTTGCCTGTCGTCTTCCTGCCGCCTCCCTGTCGCCTCCCTGTCGCCTCCCTGTCGCCTCCCTGTCGCCCAACGTGGTAACCTGTCGTTCTCCTGTCGCTTGCCTGTCGCTTGCCTGTCGCTTGCCTGTTGTCTTCCTGCCGCCTCCCTGTCGCCTCCCTATCGCCTCCCTGTCGCCTCCCTGTCGCCCAACGTGGTAACCTGTCGCTCTCCTGTCGCTTGCCTGTCGCTTGCCTGTCGCCTTCCCGTCGCCTCCCTGTCGCCTCCCTGTCGCCCAATACCCTATCGATGGAAAGCCATAGATAGAGTCTGCGCTCAGCTCTGCAACACGTGCAAACCTAATGATGCGAGTGCTGACGCTATTCATGGTGCTTGTGATGACGCTTGTGCTACAACGGAATGACCAATTTTAGCCCTTTAAATTTAGGCCCTACCTCCATTGAGGCAAGTTTTGCAACCGAACAATGAAATGACATCTTCATAAGAATCCAAATAAATGTAAAACATTGGTTCTCATTTTCTTTACATATATCCACCTGTATAAAAATCCATGTACTGTTTTGTCCCACTTGTTGTCTTCCACAGGCCTGTCGCTCTCCTGTCGCACCCCGGTCGCCTTCCTGTCGCCTTCCTGTCGCCTTCCTGTCGCAAAAAAACACCCTGCCGCTCTCCTGTCGCTCTCCTGTCGCTCTCCTTTCGCTCTCCTGTCGCTTTCTCCTGTCGCTTCCCTGTCGCCTCCCTGTCGCCGCTAGCCCTGTTGCCCTCCTGTCGTCTTCCTGTCGCTTTCCTGTCGCGTATCCTGTCGCTATGTCTTGTTTCCTGTCGCTTCCCTGTCGCCACCCTGTCGCCGCCCTGTCGCCGCCCTGTCGCCCTCCTGTCGCCCTCCTGTCGCACCTCCCCTGTCGCCTTCCTGTCGCCTGCCTGTCGCTTCCTGTCGCTTCCCTGCCGCTTTCCTGCCGCTGGCCTGTCGTCTTCCTGTCGCCACCCTGTCGTCTTCCTGTCGCCACCCTGTCGCCTTCCTGTCGCTCCCTGCCGCATTTCACCGTCGCCTGCCTCGCGTGGCCCGAATCTACTGAGGCCCACCTGTGGCTCATGAGTATGATCCCCCAACGTACGTGGGATGGTTGCCGCTCTACCTCTGAGAGGAACAGTCGGACCCACTCGTACAGTGAACTGGTGGACCTTTTGATTGAGCTAGCTCTTGAGAGGGAGAATGATTCCCACATGGAGAAATTCCTCAAGAGGCCCAACGGCCTCGGCGTCCTCCGGCCCATCCACCTCCGCCCCCCACGCACCCGTCACCACACCACACCGACAGCACGCCGCTGACGCCACGCGAACTACGGACGCTCCGGCAACATCGAGGGCCGGCGCGCCACAGAGCACCCGACTCAAGCGTGCGTCCAAACGAGCGGCACAACGACACCAACCACAACACCACGCGACCACAGGGATCCAGGGGCACCGGGCGTCACCTGCCGGGAGCGGAGCCGTGCCAAACCCCACGCATACGGGGGCGGTGGGCACCCGACCCCAGCAACTCCCTGGCGCCACACACCCGCACATGGACCCAGCCCCGAGCCCCTCAGGAAGCCCGGCCCGGCAACCCCAAACACCACCTGGCGCGTCCACACACGGTCACCAGCCGGCAGCCAGCCGCGCAGCAGCAACACAGGCCCACCCCGAGCCCCGCCCACGCCATTGCACACCTGACCGGCCGATGGAGGGCCCAGCATACGCGCCGCCCGAAGAACCCCCCACGCAGACACGTGCTGCTGCCCTGACCGACACCACCAGCACCCGGCCCTCCGACACCGTGCACCCCGGCGCCCACAACCCCACTGAGGGCCGAAATCCCCAGGCTCCGGCGACGTCCAGCACAGCGGCCCCTGGGGACCTGCCGGCCACAGCACAAGCCGAACCGGCGTCCCAGCAGCACCACGCCCTGCCAGCCGGGCCCGCGGTACGGCCCGCAGAACCGTCATCTCCCGGTCGCTCGGCCCCCGACCCGGACCCAGGTCCTGACCCGGCACACACCACCATCCTGGCTGACGCCTCGCGGTCCGCAGGCCCCGGAAGCCTGCCCGGGCCGCCGCCCGTGTCGGAAGCCCACGCCCGAGGGGCGGCGCGACCGGCCAACACTGCAGCCACGCCGCTCGCACCGCCTACCCAGCCACAACGCGGGGAGCCCACGGTGGACGCGGAGGAAACGGGGGGACCCCCACAGCGGACAGCAACACCGCCACCAGCATGGACACCTAGTCGGGGATCGGACCAGCCAGCAATACAGCATGCCGACCCAGGGGGCATGGCGGCACACGGAAGCGGCAGGGCATCAACCGCTGGCCAACCTGGTACGGAACCTGAAGAACCAATGCCGGACATGAGACATGAGGCCGGCCTCCACCCACAATCAGCCCATGGGGCACAACACGCAGGTCGCGCGGACGCCGCTCCCTTGGCGAACCCGGCGCATCACGCCGACGCAACCGCGCCGGCAGAGGCGCCGCCACGGGGCCCACCTGCAACCCGCGCGCAATCAGAGGCCCAGGAAACCACACCCGACAAGCCCCAACGCGCGGCCGGCAGGGAAACGTCGCCCAGCGGAGACAACAGCGACGAAGACTCTTTCGATGCCTTCATGGAGTCCTGCATGAGCGACCCCACACGGTCCCAACGCCGGCGGCACCACGCGTCCTCCCGGAGCCACGACGCGACCATGCGGCGGGCGCACCCCTCACGATGTCACGCCAGGCACACCTCCAGCGCAATTACACCACCGTACGGCAGACTGAGCATGCTACCGCTACGGGTGACGGGCACGCGACCGCGGGCGGAGCAGCAGACCAGACCCCGGACAAGCGCGGCCCCCCAAGGAAAGCGGGGCGCGCGTGGAAGCGGGCATCAACACCGCTAGCGAGCCTACCGGCCCATCACCGGGGACCGCCCCGCCCTGGGGGCGGGGACATCTGAACCACGCACGCTTGGGAGGCGACGCCAGCCGCCTCAGTGACCACGCGGAACAGGCGGAGGCCCCAGACCTGGGCCTATGGATCGACAGGCTCACCACAGATGAGCAGCTCGCCCTTGCAGTCCGCATCCGATGGCTGCTCGCTTCGCGGTTCCGCCGGCTCGCGGAGGGAACCCCCACCATGGCAGACATCACCCTCGGCCATCAGACATGGCACACACCCCCCGCTACCATGAACCAACCCGGTCAATGGCACTATGTGGACACCCGGCTCATGGCGCATATGGGGGCCTACAGCCCGGAGAAATGAACGGACTGCACTGGCAATAGCACCAGCGCGCAGCCCTGCGCATCCGTGAGGCCATGCAACAGCACAACATCTGGGACATCCCTGGGTCCCCAGGCTACCAAAGGTCACGCCTCAGGCCACGGGCGGCCGAGGTCTTAAGACGTCCTGGAGCCTCCCAGGCAGGCGGCGCGCCGTAACTCCCAAGAACGCCAACGGGGGCCACCACCCGGAATGGGTTCCCCCTCAGGCGCGTACAGATGCCCCCTACGACCGTTCGCCCCACGGAGGGACCCAGGCAGTACTCACACCTCAAGGATGCAAGGCGGCACACCGGAGCAGTGCCAGGAGACAAGGAACCGTAGCCGCTCCCGCCGCCGCAGCCGCACGCCGCCTCTCGCGGCACGGCGAGACGTCTTCCATGGGGATACGGACAGAGACCATGGAGGTCCCTACGACCCCCGCCCCCAACTGGTATCATCTACCACCGATCCCCGACGCCGATCCAAGAGGTCTCGCACCGAACGGGCGCACATCCCCACAATTCCCAAGCCAGCCGAGCGCGAGCGACAGGCAGCGCTTCACACGGGCCCCCGTCGGGCAGCAGACGGAGCGTCCAGCTCATCCGACACCTCCCTCCCAGGGTCGGCGGCCGACCCGCTGCCGGGGGGACAACACGCCACGGACACGCGGCCAAGGGAGCCCACGGCCGACCAAAGGCCTGCGCAAGGGGTGGGTAGACAGCCCCCCCAACACCCCCCCCGGCGAGCCGGGCGCGGTGACACCGGTCCCGGACACAGGCACCAACCACCCGACCAACCGGGCCCGTGCACCACGGCGTTCCTTACCCCAGCTGCAATACAGCCAAACCGCCGGGGCGCGGAGGGAGCATCGCAACAACGGGAGCACGATGCGAGCGGCCCAGGGGCGGACGCAGAAATGACAGAGACGTCCGACCCTCAGGAGTCCGATGACCCACTGCCCGCCGCCGCGACCTGCTCGATGCCCCAGCAACGAGAGCCCTCCACGTGGTACGTGCGTGGGGGGCACCCTGGCAGCACCCGAGGGCACCCTTCCCCGACTAGCCCCGCACCGGACCAGGACTGGTAGACCATGCCCCCCCAGCCCCCCCGCCACCGCAACGGAGGAGCACGGGTCCCTGAGACGAGGCGGAACTGAGGGCGCTCTACGGCATCCACGCCACCACACTGTCGAGAGAGCTAGTATCAGCCCTCCAGGAACACCTCCAGGACGTTAACCCAGGCAGGCTCTTCGCCGTGGTCCCCCTGCCGCACGCCGCAACAACGGAAATCTTTGTGCAGCAGCTTCAGGCGCTCTTCATTCCCAGGACACAGATCGCAGACGACCTTGTTGACGCGTCGCTCTGGTGGTTCAACACCCAGCAGCCGTCCCAAGAAGGCGTATGGGTCCCACAACTGGGCCGGGCACACACGCTCATAGGACCACCGACGGACTCCAGGCCCGCGCCCAGCACCGGGGGCGAAGAGCGGGCCGCCCCACCGCCGAGAGCCGAAACCCTCTGCATGCCACCCTAGGAAGGCCTGGCCGAATGGGAAAGCAGGACAGCCCGCGACAGGGGGCGTAACCTCACGAGCATGGCGGAGCGGTATCCAGAGACGGCGCGGGCAGCGCCCCCGCCGCGCGAACGTGACCCCAGCACCATCGCCATGATCCTGTTGGAAAATGCCCACTACTACCAAGTGCAGATTACCCCGCACCCACAGGAGAGCAACTGGAGCCTGGAGGCCGTCGACTCCATGCTCCCGGCAACCGCGGCCCTGCCAGACAGCCCCACCCCCCTGATCAACGGCCAGCCCCTGGACCCCCTGACGGCCATCGTGTCAGGGACAGTCAGCACCTGGCACCCAGGCCATGCCCTCTACTGCCTCTGGAGGTGGGCGCGGCGCCGCTGGCCGCACACCAGGGTATGGTCGGCGACATCGAGGTTCCACCTGGATGGCCGGCAGCAGCTGGAGGCCATCCCCCAGCGCGAGCGGACGGCAGAGAACCCCACTGCGCCCAACCTGTGCCCCGTCTTTGCGATCCACCAGATCCGGGCGCTGGCGCTGGGCGAGCAAATGCAGCGCACCATCCGCACTGAGACAGAGGCCAAGGCGGCACACGTCGCCCTTGTGCATGAAATCCTCAGTGCCCTCCGCAGCGCCCTCGTGCGGCGCGTGGGAAACCCCCCAGCGCCCTGAGCCACCGTGAGCCGAGACCGGGAACACACCCTCATGAACACGGGGGGCGACACTGTTGGGACCGCCCCGCCCCATCCGACGCGGCACACGCGTGCCCCGCCAACCGCAGCCGGCCACCGGCACTGCAGCGACAACGCACCGCCGCGCATGCGCGACGCAAATCCCGTACCGGCCATCCGCAAGGGAGGAGACGATACGGCGGCCCCGGGATCACCTCCTCTCGCCGGACAACCCGACAAGGGGCGTCAAACCAACAGCTGCGGAACCAGCCGTGAACCGCGACGACCCCGCGCGAGCCGACCTTGCCCCAGAGGACCCCCTCGTACAACCCGACAAAGCGCGACCGCGCAACACACTCCACCAACGCCTGTGGGTCGGGCACGCCGGCGGGAAAGGTGTCGACCTGCCTGGCACATGCAACGGACACCAAACAAAAAAGGGCTAGCCTTAGCGGCCCATGATGTTGAACACAAACAATGACCCAACGAGTTCCTCCCACATTCCCCGGGCGGGGGCAACGCTCCCGAGACCCCCGCAACCCGCCCACAACAGAGAGGGGGACGCGGCCCAACACGGACCTGTCTTTCCACCTAACCCTCCTCGGGACTCACGATGGACCGGGCCAAAGGGCCAGCCAAACACGCGGGACCCACGGCTAGACCAATGTCCACGGGAATGTTATCAAGAAGTCATCAAGAACGTTACCTTCCAAGGCGAGCATCAAGGGATACGTGCGCCGCTGAGACTGGCGCGCACCTCCTCCAGGAGAGTTAAACGCCTGGGACGCTTCGGCAATTTCGGCATATTTAACCTGCAACAATGGTGCGTAGGACACATTCCCCGCAGCCCAGAAAGTAAACAGCGTCAAGGGGCAAGAGGGAGGCTTCGACACTGACCAGTATTCCTCTCCTCCGGACCCCCACCAGGGGCACTCAAGGGGCCAAGGGCGCGCCACACGGGACCCGCTGGCCCGCGGGCTCATGCCAGCGAACACGGGAGTGTTACGCCGAGCCCAGCCCGCCGCACCTGACGGGACGCCCCGACACCAGAGCACCAGCCAGGCCACCCTAACCTCCAGACACCGCACTGCGGCACCGACACGCCAGCCACATAACCCGCAAGACACGGCACGATATGGCACACGACAGGCAGGCAGACACGAACATCAGCACCGCGCCACCGAGCCGGAGCAGCACCCTGGGGCTCCCATGGGGAACACGGGGTTGCACCAAGGGGGACCGACGGGGCCTTGCCACCGACGGGGGTGTACATATTAATAGCACAAGCAAAGCTGAAAGGACGGACGAAGGGCACTGCAAAATACCAGATGATGGGTTGTGCGTGTAACGCTGCCTCCAGGGCGGGACAGGGCATGTCGTACCGAGTTTGGAAGGTTTTCTCAGCGGTCATACGAACTGGTGCTAGTTTTCTCTGCCACGACCGGGGGGCGGCGCACAGTACCATGCCGGCCCAACGCAACTGGAACATTACCAACAAACACCGAAACAGGCATGACAACTACAACATCTGACCGCGCAAGCGCCCGCTGCAGCGCCAATGAACCACCGCCGAACAAGCCGACCATAGGGCGGCTAAGACAACCATGCACCAGCACAACCACTGCAGCAGCCACGACATGACCATAGACAGACCGCACACAAGCTGGCCTACACCAAACCAGCCAGGCATGCCTGGGTCGACACCGGAACGGACTCTCAAGTTGGCTACACCGTGGTGCGCCACGCCCGCCGGCCGCCATACACCCGAAGACAACAGAACACCACAACTCTATCGTTACGAGCCCGACCAACCAACATTAACAAACTACGCTACAATACACCTGGACAAACCAGGACACAGCTAACCAGCACCAAAACAGACTTGCCCGCTACACAAACAGCATTCGGCTATACGACCAGCGGCAGCAGCGCGACGGAACCAACGCAAACCAAGCCGACCATGAGGCGGCCAAGACAACCGCGCACCAACCACACTGCAGCTGCAGCCGCGACATGACCGTGAACAGACCACACGCAAGCCAGCCAACGCCGAACCGGCCAGGCGTGCAGGGGTCGGAACAGGAACGGTGTCCAACGGGGTCGCGCCACCGTGGTGCGCCACGCGTGCTTACGACCATACCCACGAACAACACAGAACGTTATGACTCTACCATCACGCAACCGACCAACCACCATGTACAAACTACACTACACTACACTTTGACGAATCAAGACGCAACTAATCGGCACCGAAACGGACCTACAGGCTAGACAAAGAACATTCCGCTATACGACCAGCCGCAGCAGTGCGACTGAACCCACGTAAACCCAGCTGACCATGAGGCGGCCAAGACAACCGCGCACCAACCACACCGCAGCCGCAGTCGCGATCTGACCGTAACCGACCGGCGTATCCAAGTCCAAGTGACCCGTGGCAGCAGCAAAGAGAAGAACCGCGTGCCACCAGAGGAATGCCGGAGCCCCGAACAAAGCAAGCGAATCTGCGGGAGAAGGAGAGACATGCAGCCATGGGTACGCGGCAGCAAGTGCCTGCAGACTCACCAAGGCGGCAACTGGCCTTTGAGGGCTCCAGACACCAGGGTGAGCGAAGAGCGGCACACCAACCGCATATCGAGCAAAGGACCGTAAGGGGATCCACAGCCGGGCAGCAACGAGGCTACCGACCTCACCATGGTAACGGGGCCAAGATGGTACCAGGAGTGCGTCGATGAGGAGTCACTCGAACCAGCAGCATGATCTTTTGACAGCACGAGCGGCACCGAATGAACAGGCAGTGCAGCCAATGGAAGAGCGAATCAAGAGACTAGAGGATATGGTCCTCCTTCGAGTGCCCGCACTAGAGGTGGAGGTCGAACGCCTGAAGAGCGTCCTCAAGCTTCAAACGGAACAAACGGGAGGACCAACGACATGGGCATCCAAGCAACAGATGACCATGAGCAGTCAAACGCCTAGTCCGAGCAGTCGCCGATGGCGGCGTTAAGCCGTAATGACACCTCTTAAAGGGGGTGTCGGAAGAGCAGGACGAACCTGCGTAATTATTATATTTTATTTGAGTGCTCGCAGTTTTTCTTCTTTGGTGGAGCACCACTAGCTGGGCGCAGTCTTGGCAAGCTCCACCAACCGAGTATATATGTGGGACTTAAAACCCATGTATATATGGGGCAGCTCAGCCCCTGGCACACGCACCCGCACTTGTACAGTAGAGTGCACGGTGCCTGGGTAAGGCACGAACTGACACAGCACCATGGATTTGAGGCTGCGTTATAGTGCTGTGTGCGTGCCTGTCCTGTTCCTTGGTTTTTGAAAGCATGGAGGTTTTCGGGAAACTGAAAGCTTTTGCCAGGTTTTCAAAACAAACGGGGCAGGCCACCCGAGGCCTATTTCTTTTTCCTAGTGTGTCAAAGTAGGCAGATTTCTGCCTGGGGGGAGTATTGGTGCTCCCCACCGGACACCTAGGGGAGGGCCACCCCTGGGACTTGTTTTTCCCCCTGGGGGATAAACAAACCTTCCTGTATCCCATAAAGGAGGGTCACCCAGCGGGGACTTCCTCTAGGGCACTCCAGTGCGGAGTTGCAAGCCTCCTAGAGGGTTGCAACTCTTTTAAGGAGAGGGGTGATGCGGTAGCGGGTGGGTTTCCCCCCAGCGCGACCGAAGAAGTCTCCGCAGGCGCAAAAATGACCTCAGCAGAGGCGTAATCCCAGATTGGGAAATAGCGATTTTTATAGTTAATTTTATAGATTTTGGCAATAATTTAATCAATTTTCCTTCTGCGCCTTTCCAGAGACCATGTAGCCAGGACTAATCCTGCCATGCGGCAAAAATCCTGGAAAGATTTGTATAAAAAGTGGTCATACGGACTCCCAAAGCGATCGAAATCGAGAAGATAACACCGCTGACCGGAGTCATGGTTGAAGCCTGATTTTTGTGCTCTGTTGCATTTTCAGGGTCTTCAAGGGCCAACGCGGCGGGCCCCCACCCTACCGCTTCAAAATCTTTCCACAATACTGCCGCACGCCGCGCAGAAGAGAACGGCCGCCAGCCGCTCAGGAGGAGAACAGCCGCCAGCCGCTCACGAGGAGAACGGCCGCCAGCCGCTCAAGAGGAGACGGCTGCTAGCCGTTCAAAAGGAGACGGCCAACAGCTGCTCAAGAGGAGACGGCCACCAGCTGTTGAGAAGTTGACGGCCTCCAGCCGTTGAGAAGGAGACAGCTGCCAGCTGCTCAAGTGGAGACGGCTGCCAGCCGTTGAGAAGTTGACGGCCTCCAGCCGTTGAGAAGGAGACAGCCGCCAGCTGCTCAAATGGAGACGGCCGCCAGCCGTTGAGAAGGAGACGGCCGCCCGCCGCTCAAAACAAGACAGCGTCAAGCCGTCTGCGCCGAGGAGGACGGCCATCAGCCGTTTGCGGTGAATGAGTCAAAGGACGGCCGTCAGCCGCCCGCAGTGAAGGAGTGAGAGGACGGTCAACAGCCGTTTGTCAAAAGAAGAGAGGCTACAATGCGCAGCTCATCGGACTGGGGACCTACCAGTCCAAAAGCAAACTCGCCGTGGAGTTCGGGCAGCAGCGAGCCTGAAGGTCATCATGACATCAAGTTTCCCGACGGCACGAAATGGAGCTCAAGCAAGTCCTCAACCCCTGTCACGAGTGAACGATGGACAAAAGCCAAGACCCCAACAATGCCGTCCAGAGGGCAGGATCGGTGGTACCAATCGGTGTATCCAAGTCCAAGTGACCCGTGGCAGCAGCAAAGAGAGGAACGGCGTGCCACCAGAGGAATGCCCGAGCCCCGAACAAAGCAAGCGAATCTGCGGGAGAAGGAGAGACATGCAGCCATGGGTCCGCGGCAGCAAGTGCCTGCAGACTCACCAAGGCGGCAACTGGCCTTTGAGGGCTCCAGACACCAGGGTGAGCAAAGAGCGGCACACCGACCGCAACTCGAGCAAAGGACCGTAAGGGGATCCACAGCCGGGCAGCAACGAGGCTACCGACCTCACCATGGTAACGGGCGCCAAGATGGTACCAGGAGTGCGTCGATGAGGAGTCACTCGAACCAGCAGCATGATCTTTTGACAGCACGAGCGGCACCGAATGAACAGGCAGTGCAGCCAATGGAAGAGCGAATCAAGAGACTAGAGGATATGGTCCTCTTTCGAGTACCCGCACTAGAGGCGGAGGTCGAACGCCTGAAGAGCGTCCTCAAGCTTCAAACGGAACAAACGGGAGGACCAACGACATGGGCATCCAAGCAACAGATGACCATGAGCAGTCAAACGCCCAGTCCGAGCAGTCGCCGATGGCGGCGTTAAGCCGTAATGACACCTCCTAAAGGGGGTGTCGGAAGAGCAGGACGAACCTGCCTAATCATTATATTTTATTTGAGTGCTCGCAGTTTTTCTTCTTTGGTGGAGCACCACTAGCTGGGCGCACTCTTGGCAAGCTCCACCAACCGAGTATATATGTGGGACTTAAAACCCATGTATATATGGGGCGGCTCAGCCCCTGGCACACGCACCCGCACTTGTACAGTACAGCGCACGGTGCCTGGGTAAGGCACGAACTGACACAGCACCATGGATTTGAGGCTGCGTTATAGTGCTGTGTGCGTGCCTGTCCTGTTCCTTGGTTTTTGAAAGCATGGAGGTTTTCGGGAAAATGAAAGCTTTTGCCAGGTTTTCAAAACAAACGGGGCAGGCCACCCAAGGCCTTTTTCTTTTTCCTAGTGTGTCAAAGTAGGCAGACTTCTGCCTGGGGGGAGTATTGGTGCTCCCCACCGGACACCTAGGGGAGGGCCACCCCTGGGACTTGTTTTTCCCCCTTGGGGATAAACAAACCTTTCTGTATCCCATAAAGGAGGGTCACCCAGCGGAGACTTCCTCTAGGGCACTCCAGTGCGGAGTTGCAAGCCTCCTAGAGGGTTGCAACTCTTCTAAGGAGAGGGGTGATGCGGTAGCGGGTGGGTTTCCCCCCAGCGCGACCGAAGAAGTCTCCGCAGGCGCAAAAATGACCTCAGCAGAGGCGTAATCCCAGATTGGGAAATAGCGATTTTTATAGTTAATTTTATAGATTTTCGCAATAATTTAATCAATTTTCCTTCTGCGCCTTTCCAGAGACCATGTAGCCAGGACTAATCCTGCCATGCGGCAAAAATCCTGGAATGATTTGTATAAGAAGTTGTCAAATGGACTCCCAAAGCGATCGAAATCGAGAAGATAACACCGCTGACCGGAGTCATGGTTGAAGCCTGATTTGTGTGCTCTGTTGCATTTTCAGGGTCTTCAAGGGCCAACGCGGCGGGCCCCCACCCTACCGCTTCAGAACAAAACAGAACGTTGTGACTCTACCATCACACAGCCGACCAACCAACATTAACAAACTACACCGAACCATGAAACGACCGACCAACCAACCACAACGACCTGCTCCGAACCCCCAACCCCCCGGGAGAGCGAAAGTTCGACCGAGTCAGGAGGCGTGAGTGTGCGCCACGGCATGCGAGTCCCGTAGCACGTGCTTCTTCAAGTTGCCTCACGCCTACTGAAAACCAACCGGGGTGGAGGCTCCTGCAGGACAGGGCCTTTGGCCCGGCTCCCGGCTCCTGGGCCCCAAAATCCTGAGGTTGTTGAGGATGTGTGATGGGACCCTCCTTCACATGTTGTCCGCCCGAAGGAGAGGAATGTGAGACTTCGGTCGAACATCGGTTATATCTCTGGGCAGAACCCGCTGTAGGGTATTGCTCACAGCGACCCTCCCCTCCCCCATGTGGGGGAGCCGCTTTGTGGAGGCACGTGCAGTAGGGCCGTGGGTGGGTCAGCAAAAGCCCCTTGTTCGGCCCCCCCTCAGGGGCAACCCCAGTCCCGAGAACACCTACCTACCTACCTGCAGTTCGTTGAGCGCGTTCTTCGACACTCTTTCTCCTTTTTCATGCCACCGTTGTAAACCTTTCACAGCATCCGTACCAGCATAATACGCAAATGTCATGAAATCTTTCCACAATTCGTACCTTTTGTCCTGGGATACACAAGGTCATATGCGAGGCCTCGCGCAACGGGCCGAGTCCAAACGACGTTAAATCAACATACGAATTAACCAAGCTCCTTCAGTTCGACGGTTGGAACAAGGGCACTCATCTGCACAGCATGCATAATAACGATCTTGAGATTGTTATATGTGTCGGGTATATGCCGCCGCCGCTGATCTTCGACACAGCGAAGGAGGTTATCTGCCGCCTCCCACAGTGGTATCGGCTCAACGTCCTGTGCGCTTCCTTGGGCTTGTCCCGCCATTTTCGCAAGGAAGGCCCACGGTGTATCCGGCCTCGGAATATTGGCCGTGCATGTGGTATACCACCTCTGCACATCTGGACATGCCGTCCATTGCTTGTCCCAAATCTTCAGAACTGCTTCCAACGCTTTGCTGTCCAGATACAGACCAATAACTGCCATCTTTGAATGGAGGAGAGGTCCTTGCGCGAGGGCTCGCGCAACGAGATCGACGAACAGTCAGTAGGAAACATACTATTGTCTTCCCGGAGAACGACGTGTATGGGGCGTGTTAGTGGTGCTGCTTCGAGTGAATCAATACACTTCAGCAGTAACATTGGATCTTTTCGGCTAATCCGTCCTTTCATCTTTTCCTGGTCATCAACACCTTACTCAGCTCAATCTCCAACTGCTTCTCATTCGCCTGAAGGAAGTGCTCAATGTCCGTACCCATTGTCAGGGCAGGATCTGGTTTTTCCTTCTTCTTCCGCCCCTTCTTCGGTGTTCCAGTCTCGGATTCCTCTTCTTCAGGGTCATAGTCGGTATCCTCCCGTTCGTCACCTGCTTTTTTGGTCGCGCTCACCATGCTGTGATAGAAAGAAGGCCTGTTTTGCCAGAAACGAAGCAGTGAAAAAGGTGAAAAACAAACAGAAGAAGCGAAAATGGGTACGGTATTGTTCGGAATGCAAAACTGAGAGGTACCACAACTTTCTTTTACTAACAAACTTGCGCGAGGCCTCGCGCAAGAGAGGGGGTGTAAAAAACCTGTTGTTGCACGCTGTTTGCGCGAGGCCTCTAACGCCACTGCATGGTCTCCAATCTTCTCCGAGCCACCCTCTCTCTGCTCCTTCAACACAGTACGTTGGGGAATCAGCTTTGACAATTTTCTCTTAAAAACGCCCTTAAGCGGCCCCTGGTGTGTCAGCACAAAGAATACGGACGAAAGGACTTGTTTGTAATTGGTAGACCCCTTTGGAATTAGAAGATATGGTGGAAAGGGGGGTACACCCCTGCGTTGCTAATGTGCCTGGATTGCACAAGTAAGCTGAGGGCACCACCTAACCCAGAGCACGTACACACACTCTGCATTCAAGTAAGTGGTTAGGCGCTGACGCACAGAATTGACAAAGGAATAGCGGATTTTGCACACATTAACCCTGTGACCTCCCTTTCGGAAAGAGATTATACGGTAAACATCGTCAACGTCGTCAATGGTCGCTGCACCCTGTTCTGCCCTTTCTTTGTTACCAGGCTGGAAAGCAGCCTTTCACAGTACTCCACAGCAAAGCGCTGTCCAGGCATAGCTGAGTGCCATGCAGTGTCGCATCATAAGGCAGTTGCAACCATGCGTTCGTACTTGAAAAGTGTGTCCCCCATATTAGAACGGTTCAAAAGACACATGACAATCTGCAGTCACCCGTGTTAGCGTTCTCACCAGCCCAATTGCACTGCCTCACAAGGTGCCCTAGGTATAGTAACATAGGACAGTCGACAGTATTTTGTCAACAGAACCTGCATAGCTTTACAGACAGCGTACCGAAGACGATTTTGGCGATTCGCCGGACGCGCCACCCCCTGGGAGTGACACTTCCTGTTGAGACGCCGTATGTGGGGTCCAATACCCAACAGTAGCGCACCTACAGTTATCTCCATGGTAATCAGGTTGGGAAAAAAAGGGGACGATTTCACCACTGCGTAACAAACCTTTACGGAAAAAAGTCACAACTGGCGGGAATGAGCGAAATGTTTGTGTAACAGAAAATTTGTACGCGTGCCAGAAGCCGTATAATGTAGGGTCAGACCGCAAGGATAGGCGTACGTTCCGGCCAATTGTTTTTTGACCATTGATTATCTTACAAATACTGTAATGGATGTTCTCGTCACATAAAACAGGCACAACTGGCCGGGTGTGTTGGGCCAAATCCCTGGTGAACTGCAGTAGGTTAAGCAGCGAAAAGTTGCTGCTTACCTTTTCTTTGATTAGGCAAAGAGGCCGCCAATGCAGTCTCTTGGCAGGCACCTCGCGAACAATATTAAGCGGTGCCCAGATTTTTCACACAACAGGCTGCGCGCTTGCAAATCCTAGATCACGCAGGATACGGGCAAAGGTGCACTCAGTGCTCCCCAGCATGCGCACCATAATAGGAACACGCCGTTCCACCTCTTTGAGGCTAGGAGGACCATGCCAGTAGCGTGATGAATCTCGTAGTAGCAAGACGGCCAACGCTGTGCGTTAAGGCTCTTGTAGTTCTTGTCAGGGTTTGTGGTGAAATGTTTGTTGTACCAGTTGTCCATGCACAGCACAAACCACTGCTGGTGTATTTTGTTCCATGTAGATTGTAACTTGACTGCTGCCCTCTCCTTCACTGAAGGTGTGGTGTAACGCGCTAGACCTGACCTTGCTAAAATGCGCCGTTGCGCCCTTCTCCCCTCTATTGCAACAACAGACTTTGGTTTTACCTGATACAGAACTGCGCAGTGGCGCATCAACAAAAAAAGGCGCCAGGCCTCGTCTATCAGGACACCAACCCATCTCGTGCCCTCTGCCGCAATTGCCTTTTCAACCCTGCAGCGCATCCTTCCATTTTTGCGCAGACGCAGGTAAAACACTATCAGCAATCGCGCGCCTTCGTCCCCATGCTTTAGGCCTTCGGACAATTCTTCTGCCGTGTGGTACGGCGGTTCCTCTAAGCAGACATCGCGGAATACTCTAGATACGCTGTTACTGTTTCCTTGAAGTCCGAAACTTTGCGCAGGGGCATTGTTACTGTGAAAAAACATTGCGTAAATGTATCTTTGTACATATCGCTGTTCGAAGAAGGTTCCTGCCTGCAGCATCAACCTGTAACACAATTTTTGGCACGACCAATTGTTCAAAGATTCGCTGGTCACATGCACCATTTTTGGTTTCCTGTAACTGTCTGGTGCTCTCACACTTAACTGGTTAGTCCTAACTGCTGTAGCCAGTTGCGGCGCGCTACCATCGCTGTTGGGCAGTGAAGTCAGCGGTGACCACAGTATGAAAACTGGATATGCAGGCGGGACCTGTAGGGCCGGCCATGCGGCAGCTCCGCATCAAAGGGAATGTACATGCTGTGTAGTTGGTGAATCTGCTCATTTTCCGTTTCTATGCGCCCTCATGACCTCTATTGCGCGAGGCCTCGTGCAAGCATCACTGAATATATATAGTTCCTCATGCGCCATTCCATGCGCGAGGGCTCGCGCATGAAACTACAGTTTCTTCCGTAACATTTATACATTTAAAGATGACCACGTGCAGTAAAATAAAAATTCATTTATTAATGTATCCATTTCCATTGCACCAACCTGATAATCATACAAAGGTACGTGTATGCAGACGTCATGCTTCTCTTTTCCTATGACCTGTCAAATGCATTGTGCTGTAGTACATTAATGTGACACTAATTTTCGTCTATGCACGAGGCCTAGCGCAAAGAATGGACATAAAACAAGTATTTCCGGTAGAGGACCCATGGGTTGTGTCATCTCAACGACAGTACTTATTTCGTGACAAGGGTTTACGACGTGCTGCACATATCCATCAAAAAAATTATCATTTGATGTATTCCGAAACCTGCCTTTTTCCTGGTTTTTCTGTTGTTTTTGACCCTGCAACTTGAGCCGCCTGGGTCTCTGGTAGACGTGTGGTCCCACTTTCACCTCCACAAGTAAGAAAAAGTGTATATCCCTGCCAAAACGTAAGCTCTAGTTTTTTTAGAGATGCTTAAAGGCATACTACATTTTCATCGTAGTATTGGCCTATCCAAAAAGGGGTGACAAAACATTTTGACCTATAAAACAGAGCATTGAACTATGGATGTTGTGTGGACCCCTGACCCCCCAACTGATTGAACATATGCACCGTTTTCTGGAGTGACAGAGGCGCTGGCATTGATCTAGAACCTATGTATTTGTCTATATTTTCTCATGAATGCTTAGCTCTCCTAGTGGTCTGCACCCTAGGGGGCTGGGGCACCTCATTTCCAGAGGTCCTGGGTTCAATTCCCAGTCAGCCCAGCTAAGTAGAAACATCTCATGTCACATGACAATGACCTCGGCGCCACAAGCCATACCACCTCAGCACCTATGGGACGGAAAACAAAGAGTGCAAACATCTAGATGGCACTCCAAAAGAGAGGGTGCCCATGTGGGCAGTTTTCACATGATTGTAGGATATTTTCTAACTATCTTTTCATAAATCTGTAGTTATTGTGAGTTTCTTAGTTGTTACACTATCTCCTTTGACTGCAGCCCTTCATGTTGGGGATTTGATCCTGTGGTCCCTTGCTTGCTCTGTGGGTACTTGGACTTCTACTTGATTTCATCCAAATATTCCTATTTGGAAAGCATGAGGTACGCCAAGAAGCAGCAGGAGCACTCAGAGGCAGAAGCTAAACAATATCATCAAAAGGAATCATCAGTGGAAGCCTGTTTTAACTTTCTGGTAGGAGAGGTTTTCAGTCTTTGCGTACCTGCAACCCCGTGCAGTACAACCAGTACGTCGAGACTGAGTACACTTCTGAAGGGCGGGGAAAATACAACGTGGACACCAAGGACACTGCAGAGAGGACAGCGCCCTCAGTGGCACCAGCCAAGCTTGCGCCAGCGCCCAAACCTGCTGGTGCACCTGAACCTGAGGAGCCTGTACCTTCGGTGCCCTTAAGTGGGCTTGGGGACAATTCCCTGGAGGGCTTCGGAGCTGCCTTCAGTGGACTCTCCCTCGGAAGATTTGCAGGCAAAGAGAAGGAGAAGGAGAAGGAAGCAGTGGATATGGGAGTCTAAGAGAAAGACCCGGGAGATGGACACGAACTATCCGATGAGGTATCCTTCGATGACAAACCTGTAGAGAGCGCGCCGACCGCCTCTGATCACCCTGCAGTACCCTCTCCAACAACCACTACACTCCCAGCCACACATCCAGCGACATGCTTACCCACAACCACTCAACCTATGGCTGGGGGTCTAGGCTTTACTTGTATGCATTACTCCACCCATGGTGTGACTCCAGCCGCGACTGCGCCACTTATGACGACTGCAGTGAGCTAACCAGTGGCATACAGCTCCACCTACACCGGTATTCCTGAGTCTATACCGCGCCCCCATGATGATGACTATCACAGATCCGCGGCGGCTGTGTACATGACTGGTATACCTGGCTCTGCGGCGCGCGAGCCTGGCTATACCATGCGAGGAACTGCCTTCACCTCTGTGAGTGGCCTACGTGGCCCTGAGTCTTGTGCTGGAAGGAGCAGAGGATCAGAAGGATCCTCAAACAAGTCCCTGATGCGGTCAAAGATACGAAAAGCTCTTTGAGGAGCCACTGCAGACCTAGTGGGCGATCTAGTTCACGAGCTTGGGGCCACGCTGGAGCCCCTGCTTCCTCTTCAAGCGCCACCTACCACCATGGGAGCTTCTCCCCATCGTCTACAAGGCAATCATCTGGTGGCGGGACGTCACAGGTACCCTGGGAGGCTTGAGGAGCCGACCTATGCCCGGCCCCTGCTGTGATACCAAGGAGCCCTTTCGTACCAAGAACGGCCCAGCCGCCCTACAGCCACGTGGAGAACTCCACGCGAGCCGAGCTGGACCAAGTGGGGTTGACAGCCCTAAGGTCTATGGTCGATGTTGAGCCCTACGGCTCTGGTGACCATGGCTTTCTGATGATGAGCCGCCATCTATGACGTCTGCTTCACCCTCCGAGGAGGATGACCCCGAGGACCCCGAGAACTCAAGCGGCAAGAAGAAGAAGAAAAAGAGGAAGACCAAGTGCCACGAGAGACGCAGGTTTCAGAAGGCTAAGGCTATTGCAACCTCCAAAATCCTGGTGAACTTGCCGGAGTTCACAGGGAAGGACCTCGGCAATTTCGCTGAGAACCTCGGCCGGTTCCTGAGGATGACCGGCCAAACTCGTGCTTGTGGGCGAGTGAAGTGCAATCTGCTCCTTCAGGGCTGCAAGACCAAGTACCCGGAGGAGCAGGTCAAGCAGATCGTCACGAAGTCCGCCACCTTTGCCCACGTGTTGGTTGCCTTAGAGAGGCAGTTCCCCTCCTACGAGACCGACCTCTCCATCCGGGCCGAGATCCAGAATCTGGCCGCTTTGCCCAACAACCCCAAGCCGACCAGGGTTTCCGAGCTGCTGGCTGACTGGGACCACTGGGTAGGGCGACTGACGCCCGGTTCCTGTTGGCAGCGATGAGCTGCTATTCTGGTTGGTGGCCAAGCTTTCACCAGAAGTGCCGGATGAATGCCGGGCAACGGCGGAGCGCAAGGCAAGGGCCCTCACCTATGAGCTCCTGTCTGTGCTTCTTTTGGAGCTGGCGCTGGAGAAAGAAAGCGACCAGCACCTGAACGCCTACCGTCCTGGAGGAGGCGGCTCTGGGAGCCATGGCCGGGGGTACCAAGGACCCCGACCTGGACAGGCGACTACCCCCAAAAGTGCTCGCTTCATGAGCAATGTCCAGGATCCCTTCTGGTGTGATGCCAGAGACCAGCAGGGTTCCCTGCTTCATGCCCCTGATGGTGACCAGCGAAAATGTTTCGTGGTCCAGTGGAAGAAGCAGGAGACCAACACCGGCAGCAAAGCCAAGATGCCGGACCACTACAGCTGCACAATCACCTGTGCGTTCTGTGGTAAGAGGAAGCACTACAAACACGAGTGCTACGACAAGCAACGCGTTTCGGCGAAGCTCAAGAGCGAGGATGGCAGTGGCAAGGGCCGTGGCAAGGGCAACGCTAACCAGGGCTGTGGCAAGGGCAAGTCCAAGGGCCATGGCAAAGGCCAAGGTGGCAAGGGCAAATGTGGACGAGGAGTCTCTGACCGCGGGCCCGACAAGAACAAGAACCCTGACCAGTCCAGAGAGAACCCTAATCCTACACCAGGGGGGAACTCTCTGGTGGGCAACCAAACACGGGAACTACCACCCGTTCCCAGACGCAAGCCCAACAAGAACGAGGGACTAAGCGTCCCAACAAAGATGAGGACGAGTCAAACTCTCGCAAACGTTCCCCTTTCATGCGCATGGCGCGGAATCTGCAGAAGAAGGGGTTGGAAGTGACCTGCCCCGCTGAGTTCTGACAGGGACGCTCCGTGGGACCTACAGATCTGGTGTTCTGGGTATGTATCCGTCTCCGGGAACGAGAATACCTAGGTATTCTCGTCTCCTCTCGTCAGCTGGGGTACTGGATACTGGGGCCACTATATCTATTGTGGCCAAGATAATTTTACCTCGTGGGGACCTGAAGAACATCATGCCTACCGCAGCCATCCGCATTGGAGATGGGCATGTGGTGCACAGTTGTGGGGACTGTGAGGTCAACGTGCCTATGGGATCAAGGAGCATTGCCCATCGGTTCTACGTGATGGACACCGAAGCCTTCAACTTTGTACTGGGGACCGACTTCTTCGTCGAGCACTCCCCGATTCTATCCCTTACTCTGCAAGCACGCTACGTCCTGCAAGTGGACGATGGTTACAGAGGACAATATCTAACGCTGGAGCAGTCTGAACACACATCTAGCTACCTGAGGGTATGCAAGAAGGAGCCTTCTATCATGATGGTCGACTCCAAAACTGAGGACTATCAGCTTCTTGAAGATGTCTTGGATCAAGGTTTGAAGGAGTTCCGATGCTCCTGGGAAGACCTGAACATTGAGCTATTTGCCAGCGACAAGCAACATGTCCTGGACCTCTACTGCAGCAACGGGAAACATTGCTGCTACACATTTTACTGGCCCTCCTTCAGGATGGCCTACGGGAGCCCCAGGTTCAGTAAACTGGGGAAGGTCCTGACCAAGGTGGCCCTGGAACCTTCCTGTATGGTCCTGTGTTCCCCCGATTTGGGAGCCCATGAGGGAAATGAGTACTGGCGTACTCTATTGCATAAGCTGACGCTCACCTCCATCCAGCTGCCGGACAACGCCATCTACGTGCCTCTGGGTTGCAAGATGCCCATTGAGAAACCAGGATGGGGGAGCATGCTAAGCGTGGTGGACGGGGTCCTAGCCCCAGTGCCTTGGGAAGATCTCGACCCTGCTACGGTCCAGGAAATTCAACGTGAAAGCAGGCGCTACAGCCTGGATGTCCTGAAAAACCAAATACGGCCCCAAGACGCTGTAAAAGCTACTCCTGGGGGAGAGGAGTACGTCGTGTCTGACACTGTTGCCCCCCTCTCCCCCTGCCGTGTACCTAATCCTGATGTAGTCTCAGAGTGTGGGCTATCCGAGCTACCCAGCTCCATGCACTCTGACAACGAGACCGAGCATGACGCCTTGTTCGTGCAGACGTGCGTGGATGAACTGGAGTAGGTAGGTAGGTGCACTTGGTTCCCGCTGGCGTTGCCGCTGTGACGAACAGGAAGGGGCTCCGCGCTTGAAGAGGGGAGGCAACTTACATCCCGCTATATCTGACTGAATTCCCCCCAACAAAGCGGGCCAGGGCAACACCGGGAGGGCTGATAGCCGCCAGCGTGACGTACTTGTCTCGCCGGGAGGGTGCGCCCAGGTGCTTGCGCACGTCCCCTCCTTTGGGGGGAGCCCTAGGGCTTCAACAGACCTCCTGGCGTATCCAATTCTCAAGGCATGCATGCATGTTCTCTGTACTGGGGTTCCGAGGCGCTTGGGTGTCTCACGCTCCGCCTCGAGTCCCAAAGCAGCGCTGGCCTTAGGATGCAGCCTTACCCCCGGGCTCCGGATGTCGTTCCGCCGGGTCACCTGCATGGCACGGGCTGAGAACGATGTCCTTGATTAGTGCCCTATAGATGTTGATGAAATCCTGCAGGTTTTTTGATGGTGAAATCCCAAAGCCAAAGGGGCAAGTGGAGCAAGAACAGGATGTGGATCGAATCAGTGAATAGTTTGAAATCCAGTGTAACACAGAAGGGCTGCAGATAGACAAAGCAGGTATAAACAGAAAGATTCCATCACAAATGGATAATACAAAAGATTTTATATGCAAACCTGGACTGACTCTAGCCTCCAAGATAGCATCTAGCACTTCATGTGCACTCTTTTGGGTGAAATGGTGCTAGTTAGGAATGTGGGGCATAGGTGTCAGGCCAGACACAGAATGTGACTTCGCCAAGCAACTGAATTCAGAAACAGTTAAAACGTAGAACCACAATAAGTGGTAGAAACAATTGAGTATAGGGGTCTTGGGGTGGGAGACCACCAGGCTTAACCTCCAAGGCCTAAAGCATGAAATGCCTATTTTCTTTCGGTATATCCTCCATGAAGAAAGATACGTCCGCTCAGTTGAGTGGTAGGGGTGATCTTCATGGGGGGCTAGGGTTACAACCCTAGTTACTTTGAGAAAGTGTACTTTAGGCTTCAAAGGAGTGATGAAAATACTTAAGTTAGTCTTAGCATCAACAAAAGGGTTTTAAGGGGGGCTTGGCCTGGAGCAAGCCCTCCAAGAAAGACATGGCAGTAACGTTCTCTTACTCCCCCCTGGAGTACTAGTTAGCTAAGCTAGTAGGACCAAGGAAAAAGGCACAAATATTCTCACAATTACCTCAGAAAATGCATTCAACTTACCAAAAGCATCCTCATCAGTTCATAGAAGCCTATTACACTGTAGGTACCCTCGAAAAACAGTGTAATGTACCGTGAATGATGTTGCTTCGATGGGGCATTCCTCAAAAGTCGCCAGCGTGCGACGAAAACCTTTGGTAACAATTTGGGGGTAGTGGGGTTTGAACCCAGGACTCCCTCCCTAGAGCCCATATTGACGCGTTTCCGTGGGGGGCCGGCCACGGGACGCTGCGGTGACACGCACAGGTGAGCAGGCAGGCAAAGCACTACGCTCACAAGGGCATCAATACGCTCGTGTCATGTGACAAAGCGTTTCAGGATCCTTGCCACTCTGCAACAAAGGAACGAAAGTATGTACAGCAACACATCAGGATATGTACACATGGGGTTAAGACTGGACTGGGGTAAGGGCATCACAGGACAATAGACACTCAGTCCTAACTCGTATCCCAATCCCAGGTCCGACCCTCTCAGTGGCTGGTGGGGGCCGGGGCTCAAACACAACCCATGCCCTGCTCAGCCCGGACCCTGAAACCCTGCCAATAGGGGAGGTGTCCCGCCCAGCCACAGGCGAGTTCCTGGAGACCAAGAAGCACCAAGGCCAACGACAGTGGCTCCCAATGCTCCCTTAACGGCAGGTCCCAACTCTCCTCTGAGCCAGAGATATGGCCCCGTCATTATCACCCAGGAGTTGGTAGCTGAAAATGGGCTGTTTCAGCCCAAACTGAAATTAACTCAAAAATCCCCAAAATCGACCCCTCGTCCAGACCCGCCAGAGGTAGGGACGAGGCAACTGACCCTATGCCCTTCGCATACGAACTCTCTGGAGCCCTCACCCAACCTGGTTCCCTCTGAGGTCCCGGCATCAGGGCACCACATGTTCGTCAAGTGGGGTCATGATGCCAAAATCACCAAAATTGGCCTCATTCCCACGCGTGGCTCGCCCGGCTAGGGCAAGGCCAAGGGCCCACAGGGTAGGAGGCAGGACCTAGGACTCATATCTGAGTGTACAACTTGAAGTTAGGTCCGAGCTCCCTATGGGCTTTGAGAAATGGGGCCGCCAATTGACCACACGGAAGGGGGAAATTGGGGTCCCAAAATGGGGTCATTTTGGCTGCCTGAAATGAGCCAAAAATCGGTGTGCTCCCAATAGTATATCTCCACGCCGGCTCGGAGGTCGGATCCGTCATTCCATACGCGATCCACCCGGAGTCCAACGAAGACTCCCATGCACTTGGCTCTGAAAGATCTTCATGCCACTTGGCGTGGTGACGATCCCAATTGGGTCCACAAATGCCAAAATGGTAAAATTGCCCACACTCACTTTGGGCTAGCACCTCAACGAAGGTGGCCCCGCTTCGCCCACGTGGTGTGTGGATCATTCGGACCATTGCCCATAACACCCATGTCATATATGGTCCATTGGTCCATGCGTCCGGCGTGCACGAGGGTTAGAACATAGTGCACGGCGGGCAGCAAAAGTAGAAAATTGCTCAAAATGGCCAAAAATGCGCACACTCATGGTTGGGGCAAAAAAGGCACATGCCCGACTTGGACCGGAGTGTGCCATAGGATTGGTATCAAGTCATATGTGTCCAACATATCTTTTTGGCGTCGCCCAACTCCCCCGGTATTGGGAATGGCAGGGTCGCCAAGTGAGCCCATGATTTGGGATAGTCCCAAATCGCCAACATGGCGGCCACGGTATGCCAAGCTCAAGAGGATTTATTCGCCGGGTCCAAGATATGTTGGGCACCGAAGTATGTACCCTCATATCATACTTTGGTCATGATTTCAATTGAGCGCAACGTTGAGACACACGGTCGCCACTTGACATCATGACGGGCCAAGAACGGCAAAATTGGTACAAAGACACACAAAGGTGCCTTGAAAGGTGCACAATTATATTATAATATCTTCGGATTGGATCGTGCAATCAATTAATCCTTCTACACACAATGACTTGACACCATTGACCTTCGATTCGTATTATGTGCTCCACTTGGGGCGCCTTGAAAGGTTACGCGCGCTACTTCCCAAGTGGGCACGTGAAAATATGGAAAATTGCAAAACACACACCTTGCTCCCAACGCATCGCTTCGGGATCGCCACACAAGCTTCCCTTCACGAAGGTTAGGCTTGCAATTGATCGTAGGGAGTATGGAGAAGGGGCTTGCACAATATGAGGTCCATTGGCGGTTCCATCGCTCTTAGCCAAACCCGCCAAATGGGCACGCAATACAACACATGGCACATACCACATATTGCCCAAAAAGGTAGCTCCCCCCACGATATGTCATGCCCCTCCAAGGGCATAACTTTGTGTCAATCGCTCATAGGAACTCAAGGAGAGTTCCTATGCAACACCAACACTTGCGCGCTACACTCGAAAGTTATCTTAACGCACGCAATGTCATGGCCAAAGAGTTATAACGCAAACTCTACCCTCTTGACCATGATCCATTACACTAGCGCGCACGTGTGGAAACGCAAGGCATATAAAGCTTCCTAAATTACGTCGGGAGTATTGTGAATACATCCCGCGTTTCCTTATTGTCATTCCTCGCAAGCAACACGGGATATGACCTTCACAAGTGGCCTCACGAATCAACTTTGTTTTGCCCATATCTTTAAGACAAATGGAGGGCAGGATAAAAGGAAAGTTGATTCGTGCATAGGGAAGCACGTAGGTCCACTCGAAAGAGGTCAAATCAAGTGCGGGGATGTCGAAGTCGAAAATCCGATTTGGACATCCTGAAAAATTCGGATTAAGGTTGCGAGTGTAAGATGTGAAAATTGCGGAAGCATCCATGCAGTTCCTGACGACTTTGGAGCCTTCGTGACGGATTGCGTTAAAATTTCCATTAATTACAGTTAAACTGGCGGTTACGGTAAAGTCGCGATCCAACCGCCAGTAGTCAAAACAGTGAGTATCAGAATGGAAGCGTAAAAATTGACGGAAACAATATGGAAACAAAACCCTGTTGATTCCTGATATTCTGATACACAAATCTCCGCTGGCGGTGCATCGGTTGCCGATGCGGGGCTTTACGGCACGGAACACGCTCCCGCCGGGCTCGCACCGGGCGTCAACGGGCGCCTTCCGTACATGGGGTTAGTGGACCGGAGACAGGTCTTCTCTTCCGTACATGGGGTTAGTGGACCGGAGACCAGTTGTATGCCCTAACCTAGCCATGGGGTTCTGGGTACCGCTTCAATATGCTTGCCCACTAGGGTACAGTCGAACGCTCTAATGCGGACGGCTATCGCTGCATAAACAGCGTTTTAGTAAACGTCCTGACCAAGGGCCAGGGCGGAGCGATACTCCCAATGGAGGACACAAATCTCCAGGAGCTGAAGAAAAACGAAGAGGTAACCAACAGGGAGTGATTCCTGCGGTTTAGCGAAAGGGGTAGCGATTTAACAAGTCAAATCGCTAAAAATTGACGAAATCACGCGAGAAATCGTCATTTTTACACCAAAACTCAAAGTCGCAGACAAGCGCAACGGAAGCGGACTTCAAAAACAAGGTTGTGCAAGCGTAAACGGCTTTTGAAAAAGAAGGTATGAGCCGTAGTTTTTAAAGTTCTAAAGGAAACTTTTGCACAGTTGCATCAAATTTTTCATAAACTTTAGGGAAACGTATTCAAACTCAACCCACACCACACAGCAGGTGGACAACCCACCTCTCAGGTATGCCAGTGTCATTTCACACGCATGCATTGCGTTTGTGCTGGTTGCTTCGTCAAAACGTTAGGGTTGTCAACGCTGTGTTCGTTCGGGGTTCGGGTTCTCCTCTCTCTTGCTCTGCACCGGTCAAAACAGGAATGAAAGGTATGCGATGCGAATGGAGCGCGCAGCGCGCACGTAGGGTTAGAATATGCGCTGTGCTCGCGATGCATGTGCCTAATTGAGGCATTCACACGCTGTGGCGCTTTCCCTGTACCCCAATTCACCCTTGTTCTCTCTTCAGAGGTAAGAATAGAAAGTGCTTGCTCGTGTTTGTTTGCTGGCGTGTAGCCGTAGCGCTAAAGTAGGGTTGCTTAAAACGCTTAGGCTTGTTTTGCGCTGTGCAGTGCGCCACGTTCTCCCCTCTTTCTGCAGGAAACAAGCGTGCATGACACACAGTGCATTAATCGCTTAGAGTGGTTAATAATTCGCCGTAGGTTTGTTTAATCGCGTAGGGTTGTTTTGCGCTCGTTTTTTCCTCGGCATTCACATGATGCGTGGTGAGTAAGGTAGGTAAGCCCAGGAGGAGCTCACCTCCTGGTTGAGTCACGCTTGTGATTGGTTATGTTGGGTTAAATTAGGTAAAAACAACAGGAAATGGAGTGATGGTGCATACCTGTGCATGCATATGACGCAAAAAAGGGTAGGCCACGCGAAGTGCACACGGTAAACCTTGTTTAGGTTACCCGGGGGCTCCACCCTACGTTCTCTAAGAGAACGGGTGGAGTTCCCTAAGCTTGCTTGCTTGTTCTGAGGTTCAGGAACAGCGTATTATAGGGCAGCCTGAGAAGCGTATAACACGTGGAGACTGTCTTGGTTCCTCAGTCTTGAACCCCAGTCATTGGCCTTTGCTTTACAGGTGGGAAGGTAGGGGCGATTGGTGCAGTCCCTCTTGGCAGCGCTAAAATATGCTGCGCGGATCACATAAACAAATAACTGCAGCTCAACCAGGAGTAGTGAGTGCAGTCCGACTTCACCGCCATCCACGCTGTGCACGCACGCTGAGCCCTCCCTCCCTCCAAGCCCTGACAGGGAAACGCGTAGTGGCGTCCCTGTTAGGCCACAGCCGCTTAGTAGCGCTGTGTTCTCTTGCTTTCTCACAGGAGGGTCAATAGGACCCGAGACCTCATTGACAGCAACACCAAGTAGCGTGTGTAGGTGTTAGGGTCAGCAGGCCTGGCAGGAGTTGAGTGCAGGTGATGAGTGCTCACCCTGCCTTCGAAGGCCGGTGCTGGCGCTAGTGAGTGTAGTGTAGTGGTGTCTCCTGTCCCGCGTGCTTTTCCACGTGGGCAGGGGAGTGCGTTAGCTTTTGGCCTTTAACAAAAATGGGCGTTTTGTCTGCCCTTAGCACACTTGACCATCCCTCCCCTCTAGTAGGTAGGGCTTTTGCCGTCTTCCCCCAAGGATAGGCGCCAGCACAGAAATTGGGCGCCATAGGAGTGGTACTGAACTGACTAGGACCTTCGGTCTGACATCAGCGAGGCCCATTGAGCTGGGAGCCACGCCGGCGAGAGAAGTGAGACACACACAGACATGCGTAGCACACTTAGGGGTAGGGTAAACCCTGTAAGGAAGGGTAGAACCCCACGGATCAGGACCAGTCAGGGGTCCTAACTGTGGGCTCGCTTGTCCCCAAGGAGGGAGGGCACACCGCGCCATATAACACCTTGCTTGTCATTCCCCCCTGGTGTAGTAAGCCACTGTTCTTCATTGGCTCCCCAAGGTCATTACATCAGGGCAGTCCCCATGCAACACAAGGTCAACAAGGCATACACTCGCTGGGTGGCTGCAAACCTGATAAGCGGCCACCTGGTCCACGCTGGAAACCATAGGCATGGGTCTGCAGGGCACAGACAGGGTCAGTGCAGTGCTCAGTACACCTGTGAGGTTAGAACACAGTCAGTAGACTGACACAGGGAAATTAGTTTTTCCTTTTACGCTGGGAAAGAGTCTCAGCACGGGTTAATAGCTGCCCTTCGTTGTTCTCAAGGAGATAGGAGCAGAAGATGGGGTTGATACTCCCATCTGGTTGTATGAAGGCTGACATAGGTTCCCAGGTCGCCTCAGATAACCCACAGCCATCCCACAGGGTTAAGAATTTCCAGCCCTGTTTATACTCGTGGCGAGCAATACCTGCTACCACGTAGTAACCATCGACTGCCATCTCATCGGCAGTCATCCCTTCGAGTTCGTCTGCCTCCTCTGGATTGGCAGCGTTCTCTAGGTCTATACGCTCGACCTCACTGTCGCTGAGGCGCCACTCATGCCAAGACAAATCGTCAGTGGAGTGATAGTGCCTCAACTGTTTAGGTGCACACAGCAGTTCACCACCTAGACGTGGACTGCACCTGACATGGATCCTGGATCCATCTATCCTGATGATACGATAGGGTCCAAAAAAAGGGTCCTGTAGGCAGTTACGTGGCCAGGAGGGTAGGCGTGAATGGTGAACCAAAACAAGGTCACCAACCTTGAAGCTGGCAGGTTGCCGTAGGCGGTTCCGTCGGCTCAGTTCACGGTCACGAATGTGTCTCAGGTTAGTCCCAGCCTGGTTAGCCAGGGACTGGTTGTGTTCCAGCCAATCTCCCACAGGGCTCTTGAAGTACTCAGGAAAGGGGGTTTTGAAGAACCATGCAGGTCGTCCTCAATGGAACAGTTCGTGGGGGGTGAAACTCGTAGAGGAGCTCTGCTGTGATTTCATGGTCAGCACTGCCCAGGGCACTAGGCGTACCCAGTCCTTGGTACGCTCCTGTTTCATCAGAATTCTTAAGTTTTGCTCCACCACACAGTTCTGTTTCTCACAGAGAGGGTTAGACGTGTGGGTATAGGGCACACCTGTGGTTACCTCCACGTTGAGGGCCTTCAGCACTCGTTTGTACCACCCAGTGTCACTGCGGATGCGTACATCCTCATCAGAGTGCCCCTGCTTAGGTGCTCCATAGGGTTCAAACCATTGTTCCACCAACAGTTTCACAGTCTACTCACCTGTGATTTTCTTATTGCAAGGGAACACACGGGTGAAGCGAGATAGGCCACAGCTGACCACTAGGCAACTATCATAGCCGCCGAAGCGTGGTAGGCCGTGGATGAAATCCACGTAGAGAAGAGAGTTAGCACAATAGGGTCTGGGTAAGCTGGAAATCAGGCCACTATCCCTACTTTCGCTCTGCTTGCTGGCATGACAGCCACAAGCATCCACAATGGTCTGCATACCCGACCTCAGTTCAGTCAGGGTTAGACTAGAGTGGAAACACTCACAGAAGAAGTCCACTGAGCGATTAGCGCCAGTGTGACCAGAACTGAGATTGGACCACTGTAGGCACCCATCCAGTCGTGCCTCAGGCACCACAATTCGGTTCTCGTAGAAGAGGTACTGATTGTTTTCATACCACTGGTGCCCGTCAATGACACGGGGCTCGAGACCAGTGCTGACGGTTTGGAGAATTTCTTGATACTCTGACTGATAGTCGGTTAGACTCCAACCCTCCAGGATTCCAGCAGTGCGCATGGACAGGTCAAGCTGGACATCCATACGCTGGAAAGCCTCTCTAGCGCGCGCCTCAGAGCTCTCACCTATAAGAGCATCGAAGTTGTTGCGCGATATATAGTCAGACAGTTCACTCTTTATTCCGGGGATATGATGAACTGTGAGCCTGAACTGGCTCAGGTAAATCCACCACCGCTTTAGCTTTGCTTTCTCTGGTGGTGGGCCCTTCTGAAAAGATCTCACAGGTTCCTGGTCACACAGCCAGACAATAGGGTTAGATCCCAGGAGTCAGGATTGTGACAAAAGCACCAACATACCGGCCAGGAGTTCCTGGTCATAGGTGCTGTAATTGGAACGCGTCTGGTTCCATTTGCAATTCCAGTGTCCCAGTGGCACCAGCCGCCACTCACTGGTAGGAGAGTCATGTTTCAATGAACCATCACGGTTCAGTCCACTAGTACGATAATGGCAGTGGGTTAGTTCAGCGGGGTTAAGCTCCTGCCACTGGTAGATCGTACCGCCCCCCCTACATCACTGGCATCAGTGATCAGGACTATCCTGCCCTTAGGGCGGGGTACTCCCAGGCAGTTGGAGGAGGCAAATTTCTTCTTGAAATCCTGGGAACACTCTTCCTCTCTGGCGGTCCACCTCCAGAGAGTATTTTTCTTGATTAGGTCAGTTAGGGGGGCAGAGGAGTAACCAAAATCGTCCATGTGACGCCGATAGAAATTACAGGCGCCCACAAAACTCCTCACGTCGTGTAGACCTTTCTTAGGGTCATCGCGAATCTGCATGCCCTGTAGGGGCTGCATCTTAGACGCGGCTGGTTTCCACCAACCATACCCCACGTCGAAACCCAAATATTCCATCTCGTCTTTCATAAACTCACATTTTTCGAGTTTGATTCAGAGATGGTTTTCTGGACAAACAATGAAAAATTCACGGAGGAGAAGGACATGGTCCTCTTGGGTATTAGTACCCAAACTCACGTTGTCGATGTGGGCCTCCATTTCTGCACCCCGAGAAATCAACTCCTGTACTAGAGGCCTGCGCCTCAGTATTTACAAAATTTTGTTAATTAGCTCTTGGAAGAGCGCTGGGGCATTAGCCACCCCGAAAGGCATAACCTTCCACTTAAAGACACGGCCCTTAGGGGTTATAAAAGCCAGCAGCTCCTGAGCTGCGGCGGTTAGGTCCACCTGCCAGAAACCAGAGCATTTGTCCATTTTCGTCTTGTACCTGCATTTGGCAATATCCTCCAGGGTACTTTCCATGTTAGGAATACTCCCTGAGTGGTTCTGGGTTTTCTTGTTGACCTCACCATAGTCAACAACCAGTCGTAGGGCAGTCGACCCTGGTTTGGCAACCAGGAAAAAGGGACTGCAGTGATGGGCATAGTCCCCCTTCTTATATTCTGCAACAAGGCCAGGATCAATACATTCCTGGATCTGGCGCTCGATCTCTCCAACCTGTTCCTGTGGAGCGGGATAGGGACGACGCCTCACTCGCGCCTTTTCAAAATCCGGTTTCAGTTTCAGGTCCATCCGGACCAGTTTTTTACAAGAGAGGGGGGGCGGCAAGGCGCCGAATACCTCCTCATACGTTATCAGCAGTTTCTTGAGTCAAGGGTCAAGGTTAAGACTCTCAAGTTTCTGCAGGAAATCCTCCTCAGCATGGAGGTTGCTCTTTCCATGTTCTTTCTCTTTCTGCCAATCAGCAGTTTTGGCAGGCACAGAACCATCGTCCCATTCAGGGGAACATTGCTGCCCATAGTGCAGAGAATACACGAGCGGTATCTCAGGATCAGGCAGCGTATAGGAATCATCGTCCTCCTCAGACCAGATGGGGGATTTCCAGGTCTGTCTGAGGTATTGCAGCCGCTCTTGGCGCTCAATACCTTCGACCTTCAGGTACAACAGCCGCCGGAGTTCCTGAGTGTCATGCTCAGACAATGGCATGTTATTAGAAGCAGGCCGCGCAAGAACATCAGCAATCCGGGCGTCGGGTTCACCTGTGTGCATAGGCTGCATGTGTAGCACTGGCTTCCCAGCAGGGGAAGCGGGCTCAGAGGTTGACTCTAGATCTACCTCCTCCCGCAACAGCTGGGCTAGGAAGGCACTGTGTTTTAGATCAACACAGCTGGGATCAACAGGAGGAATAGTGCTGGCGATCTCAGACAGTTGGTCGTCAGCATCCTCCTTTACAGCTGCAGGTTCCAGATAGCCATCGGGAAACTCACACCCTGTAAGTGAGGCAGATAGGTGCTCGGGCGATGGATTTTTGAGATCGGAAAGGGTCAGGCCACAATTTTCGGACATGACCTCTTTCAGTAGCACCTGGTCTAGGTCACACAGGGGTACAGGATTGAGAGATCCATCAACGATGGACAGGAAACTGGCCCGCTCAGGGGCCTGCATAGCTGTGTATGAGTCCTCAGGCACATAGGTGGGGCCGTCAGGGAGTTGCACTCTTCCCACGGTCATTCGATCTAGCATACGGTGCCAGTAAGCATGTTCACCAGAGCAGCCCCAGTCAGGGGTGCACATGACAACCCTTCCTCCCTCATAAGTGATTTTGGTTAGAACCTTTGCGAGCAGGGAGAAGTGAGAGTTAGCATACGCTAGGCCCATTGCTTTCCAGAAGAAACGGAAAGCATTGTTCAATTGTTTTGAGCAGTACAACTGCATGATGTGCTGTTGTTGGCTGGCGAACAGTTCCACCTGGATACTCATCCAGGGATACCTGCAGGGCCGCCAGTCCATTTTCAAGAACGTGACGGGCCAATTGGTAGTTTTCAGTAAGATAGTTAGTCTTGGATGCGTAGCGCAGCCCAGACTCTTTTCGTCCTAACAGCTCCAAAGGTACGGAGAACAGCCCACTGCCAAAGTCGCAGTGCAAAGAATAGGGGCGCTGGAGAGACCATCCCCTACTCTTATGGCCACGGTCTTAGTTTTCTTGAAAGTCTTTAGCAGGCGCCGGGCCACCATGGAAAGTGTTGCACCGGTGTCAAGCACCGGTCGAAAAACTTGATCCCCGATTTTCACGAGGAACCAGAAAACCAAGTCCTCCTCTTCGGAGCCGCCCCCCTACTCCTCATCAGGGAACTTCACATCCACCCCTGCAGCTACGAGGGACCTGGCCATCCAGGCCAATCGCCTCTTCTTGGAGTTATTCTCCTGAGGGGTAGCGTCATCCCGCTTTGGGCGCTTCTTGGGATCACCTGCGGCAGGAG
The DNA here is from genome assembly GCA_964036045.1 of Eutreptiella sp. 'Long Island Sound 2002'. NCBI lineage: Eukaryota > Euglenozoa > Euglenophyceae > Eutreptiales > Eutreptiaceae > Eutreptiella > Eutreptiella sp. 'Long Island Sound 2002'. The sequence goes on from OZ038379.1 coordinate 153,607,059, forward strand.
GGGATGTAGCAGCAGGAGGGGGTGTAGCAACGGGCGCTGATGAGCGCCTCTGGGGGTTAGGGGGTCCACCTTTGCCACCCCCCTTGCCACCTCCTTTACCACCTTTATACCCATTCTGAGGGTTTTTGGTGGATGTTTGGTTCTTCTGGCGTTCAGCCTCCTGCCGCTTGAGTTTATCACTCTCGCGTTTCTTTATGTGACATTCGTCTTTGTAGTGACGACATTTGCCACAATAGCCACAGGTGATGGTACACCTGAAATGATCCTGATGGGTCACAGGTTTTCCATCCTTGGTATGCTGCTGTCGTTTCATCTGCAGCATACAGCTACTGCGGTGATCGCAGTCAGGGGCATGACAAGGCCCCCCCTTGTCATTGACAGGTTTGCAGTAGAACAGAGGGGGTGTACCTGAATCAGGTTTAACCTCATTCATGGCACGTAGGTGACCCCTTCCTTTACCACTCCCCTGGTTGGCGTTAGTGGGATTTTTAGGCCCTTTCCTTTCACCACGTTCGGGGGTAGGGTTACCCCCTCGACCTTGCGCTGCGCCGACGTCCGATGGTGCCAGGGCGCGTACATTTGTGGCCCTGGTCGCTGCTGTGGCGCGGGATCGGTGCAGGAGGCTGGTGATCGTCGCGGTTCTCCGGGAGGAGGAGGAGGAGCTGTGGTGCCGGGCACCTCCGGCCATCATCCTGGCCACTGCCGCATTGCCGTACCTGCCCGGGCGCTGCGGTGGGACGTGCCGCTGTTGGGCACGCCGTGCTAATGGCTGAAGGCTGCGGGGCAGGGGCATGCCCCTCCATGTAAGATAGGCTGCCAACAGCCTCTCAGTCGCCCCCTAGGTCATGGCCCCGGTACGGCGGCAAAACTCCCCCCATCTGTGGCCATGGGCACCGCGGACGATTCCCATCGCCCATTCCGCGTCCCCCACCAGGCAGCCGAAGGCGAACGGAAGGCGGGTGGTGAGGGTGACGACGGCGGTGCGGTAGTTGTTGAGGTTCATGGGGGTGACGGGGCCCCAACTGTCTGGCAGATTGCCAACGGGGGGTAGACTGCCCCGTGGCGCGTTGTCGTAATGTTCGTAGTCGGGGACGTAAACCGTGGGGTCCGCCCCCTGGGGTGGCAGCGCCCATGTTGGTGCGCGCCAGGGGGGCCGGGGTGGCGGTGTTGCCGGGTCCTCGTCGGTGAGGACGTCCAACCACTCAACTTCGGGGCTGTCCTCCCCTGTGCCATTGTTCCAGACGTTCTGCTGGATCAGGCTGCGCAGTGTGTGGAGCGTGAGGTCCTCGGCTTGTGTTTCGCGCGGCGGCGGAGCTCTGCAGAGTCAATGCGGTCGTCGGCAAAGTGGGCCGGACCACAAGTTCGTAATGCACAGGCTGCAGAACCAGTGCAGCTGCTCGGCGCCGCCGCAGCCGAGGTCATGCCCACCGAGCGGAGCGCCGTTTTTGTCGTTCAACTCCCAGCAGTTTCCCGCCCGCAGATGTGGAGCTTCACCTTCGGGCATCCTGAGGAGAGGTATTGTTCGCGGGACGGTCGGGCCGCTATACGGGAGGGAGTGCGCGGACTACGGTGTAGTGCGGCGTGGTGGGTGGTGCGAAGGCAGTTGCATGGTGGTTGCCCCGTGCCCGTGTGTGTGGTTAGTCGCCCAGCTGTGCGTGTTGGTAGTGGATGAGGAGGTTGTAATACATACGGCGATCTAGAGTTGTTTGTTGTGCTTCTTGTGCGTACACCTGGACGCGGTGCTGTAGCTGTGCGTCCGCTGTCTTGACGGCGGTGATTTGCATGTGACGCATTGTGGCCCTAGGTTCTGGGGCGTCCTCGGCGATGACCCTGTAGAGTTGGAGTGGCACCGCTCCCCTGAGCACCGCTTCCTTGATCTCTGGTTGCCGCATCAGGCGCCGAACCTCATTTGCTCTTGGCCTGGCCGGGCTTCATCCGGCGTGTTGTGCTATGGTGTCCTCTGGCGTCCACGTGCCCATGTGGTTGCCTCCTTGGGCCCATGGGCATTGTTGGAAGTTTTCCCACGTCTCTGGCTGTTGGGGATGGCAGGGGCATATGGTGTATTCCGGGGGTATGTCTATACCTCATCGGCCTTACCAGCGTGCCACCCTGTCTAGGAGGGGCAATTGTTCGAGCAACAGTTGGGCACGTCGCGTTTGTAGGTGTACAGGTATTAGGGATGGGTCAAGAACTGAGAAGTACAATGCGGTTTGCAGCTTATGCTGAAATTGGTTCATGAGGGTGTTGTCGGCTTGGCTGCCTCTAATGTGCGCCATGCTGCGGATGGGTTGCGGGTAGTTGTACGCCGGTCCCGTGTCGTTGTAGATTCGATCGTCCGGTAGCCAGGTTGGTGGTTCCCCGGGGTGTGGGATCGGCGGCAGGTGTTGGGGGTGCGTGTGCATGTGGTCCTGTAGCGGCGGGTCCTCGCCGTCCGGCATATGTTCGGCAAGCTGGTTGTGGGCGTGTAAGTCTATGTGTTCGTTGACCAGGCTATATCGATGAGACTCTTGTTTGACGAGGTGTAAGACGACGCGTTTGGGGAGGCGCCGCAAGGCTGCCCAGAGGTGTAGGGCCTGGGTACCCAGGGGAGAGTCTGTCGCCTTGCGCAGCGGCTGCCGTGCCAGTTTGCGAACGATCTTGAAGTCCACCGCCGCGTCTACTACGACCCATACATGGTGTGTGTGGTCACGCGGTTGCTGGTGGGTGTCATTGACGGCGTCCACGATGACCGCCAGTGTTTTCAGGTCCCCGTGAGCGGAGGCCCCGACGATGGTAGCCCCTGTGAGATGGTGTTGTCGCAGTCGGGCTGTCGCGTCCGTCCTCAACCCCAAAGCTGCCCCCCCAGGCTTCTGGGGTGTGGCTTGTGGTGCCAGAGGCATCCGCAAAAATGACGGTGTTGCCGTCGTCCGGGTACGGCAGGAGGCACGGCGTCGTTGGTTGGTAGGCATGGATGCGTGCCCTTCGTTCTGTGGTGGCCCACGGCGTGGTGGTGGCCGGTTGGAGTCTCCGGGTAGCATACACGCCCACCCTCTGGCGGATGATCTCGGTTGCTGCTGGGTTCATGCGGACATAGTCGTTGTTCCCCTCGCGGCCCTGTGTCAGGTGTTGGAGCAGGTACGCTTTCCGTGGTTGGAATGCGGTCCACTCAACCGTCTGCCAGTCCTGGACCTGGGAGCATCGGTTTTTAACCGGGTAGGCGGGGGCCTCGTGCGTGGCACTGCGGTGTTTGGCCAGCACCGGGAAGGTGTTGGCTGGGTGCTTGGTGTCCCACGTTCCCTGGTGGAATCTCCATTCCGCCGCGGCGCTGGGGCCGCACACCACAGTGGCCGTGTCCTTCTCTGCGGCCCGTGCGAAGTGCGTGCGTAGCCACCCGTGTTGTTCCGGGGTAGCGTGGGCCGTTGGTATGGGGTGGTAGCGCGCCAGTAACTGGAGGAGGGGCCACGGGGTGGCTAGTGCTTGGGGTCCACATCTCCAGCACATCCAGCACATCTCCAGCACATCTCCAGCTTGTCCTGCGGCAGTGGTAGCAGACAGAAGGGGCGTGCCGTGGGTTGTAGCAGCATCCACAAGCTGCCGCGTGCTCTGCCAGGTCGCAATGTGGTTTTAAGTCTGTTGGGTGCCAGGAGGAGTACTGCTGGCACCGTGGCGCCTGGTACATACTCCACTTGCTCTGGTGGCCGGTGGTGGGCCTGGTTCCCTCGTGGCGGGCCTGGTGGCAGTGGCCGCTTGTGCGTGCTCCAAAACAGGTTATACGCCTGACGTACTTCCCATCGGTTGGCTGGGGGTGTCCAGTTTGTGTGGCTGCGCTGCGCATGCGACTTTCCAGGACCGACTTGTCGGGCCACTCCGGGTGTTGCAGGAATGGGACGTGGTGTGTGCCCACCCGTTGGAGGACTCGCATCTGGTTTGGGGTGACTCGTACGAGGTGTTGGTTGGTGCCCACCAGGTCCAGAGGGGTGGTGCTTCCCGTTGGCCCTCCACCCACATCGGTGTGTAGGACCGCCACAGGGCCGGCTTCCCTGCACCGATGTTTCGTTTGGATGACATGCTGGTGTTGGGGTAGCAGGAGTTGTAGCTGGTTCCATATGCGGGTCCCCACCTTGGTGGAAAGGCCCCGCTGGTGAAGTATGTATTGGGGGCAGGTGTTGCGGGGGTACTGCGCCTCTCGCAGTGTCAGCGTGAAGACTTCTCTCACCTCCGGCTCATGATTGTGCATGAGACGCCGCAGGTCGGCCGCGGGGTGAGCTGTGTACGCGTTGTTGACGAGGTGATCGGTGTTGTCTCCGTAGTATGGTGGCAACGCTGCACGCACCGCCGCGGGTAGTGATGTGGGCCGGTGGCCGTGGATGATCCACGCTCGCCGTACCGTGGTAGCGGCCGCTTGTAGCATGTCTTGGGGATGTGTTAGGTGTAAGGCCTGGAACCCTATAGCAGCGTTGAGTACCGTTTGTAGGAAGTACACCAGGGCCTGGGTGGAGAGTGCCACCATGCGCGCTATGACTAGCGTCCGTGTCAGCTGCCGTATCAGGTTCGGTGGTAGGGTGACTGTGTTTGCGGTGGCCGCTTGTTGGACCTCCAGGTAGGTCGCTGTGTTTACTGGATTCATGGGCGGGTCCCCGGGGCGGAGTGGTGGCCGTGGTGCATTTTGCACCATGGTGGCAGATGTGACGTTGTGTACCAGCAGCTGGTTGCCCTCCAGATAGCTGGTGACGGCGTGGAGTACTTTGGTGGCCCTGGTGGGGTCCGGGGTGGTCGACAGGGGTTGACGGGCGTTGGGGGTCACCACCGCCATGTCGTCCGCAAATGCCAGGAGCGTGGTCCGTAGGGGGTATGGTGCCACATCCGGGTATGTGCGTCGGATGTAAAGCGCCAGCAGAAGGGTGACGAGCAGGAAGAGGAATGGGCCTTCCGCACCCCCTTGCGGGACTCCGCTAGAGGGGTGGACCCATGGGGTGGTGCCCACGTCGGTTTTTACTGTGTACATGCGGGTGGCTAGGTACGCTTGTAGGAAGCCCCAGAAGGGGAGTCGCATGTGTTTCCAGACAGCCTGTAGGAGGCGGTGCGGGATGTTGGGGAAGACCCCCTTGACATCCAGGGACGTGATGATGAGGCTGATCGGGTCCATGTCTACCACGGCGTCTTGCATAAATATAGCCTCCAATGGCGACTTACCCGGTATGGCTCCCCATATTGTGGGCCGTATAGCCCGGTACACTGCCGGGGCCACCTGTTTGAGGATGAGCATCCATATGAGTTTGGCTTCCGTGGTGGCGCATACTATGGGTCTCCAGTTGTCTGGGTTCGCCCAGTCGCCTTTCTTATGCAGCGGGTGTACCAGGTTCGCCCGGTCGGGTGGTACCTCCGTTTTACCGAGGGCGATATCCCACAGGCGCGCGGCCAGGTGTCTCTTTAGGTTCAGCGGGACCCTGCGGTAGAGTTCCGCCGGGAGTCCGTCTACCCCCGGGGTTTTCCTGGTTGTAGTTTGTACAACACTTCATCGAGTTCCCGAATGGTGAACTGGGTTCGATGCATGTCTCGTTGCTGCGTTCGGTTGTAGAGTTTCGGCAAGTGCAGTTCCTCCGTGTACGCTGACAGCTCGCCATCCTTGGTGTCGTGTTGGCGCTCGAAGCTGTTGAGGACTTCCTCCAGGACCACCGCGGGATCGTTGGTCACTGTGTCATCTTGTAGATGCACCGCCTTGATGCCTCGGTGGCCCGTTTCTCCAAAGACCTTGTCCACGTGTTTCAGGGACTTGTAGGGTTCAGGGTTTTGAAAGTAGCATTGTTGTTCTTGCGCTAGCTCTTTTGCCCGGCGGACGTGCCATTCCGTGAGTTGCCGGCGCGTGGTGTCCAGCCATGCAGCGTTTTCCTGGGCGTCATGTTGGGCCTGCAGGTCGTGTGAGTGCACTGCTGTGTGTAGTGCCCTCTTGTCGTGCCATATGGCTGTAACCAGGGACCGTAGGTCTTGATGCAGGGTGGCGTCGTCCTGTGTGCGGCATTGTCCGTGGAGGCCGCACACTGTGGCTGCTTGTCGCATGACAAGGTTGAGGTCCGTCTCATCTTGTTGGCCCAGGATGCGCTGCACTCTGCGGTAATACGCCATCCATTTGTGTGTGTTGTGCTCATCTGGTGGCCTAATGGGTGTTTGTTCATCGTTGTCCATGTCTTCCCTGGAGGCCGGGGATACTTGAAGTACCTTGATTTGTATCTCCAGGGGTTGATGTCCGATGATCCTGGACGGCAAGTCGTGGTATTGTGCCCGTGCCACCTCGACGTGTGCCGAGTCCGCGTAGCAGAGGTTGATGCGGGAATCAGCTGATCCAGGCTGTGGTTGTCGGTGCGAGGGCTGGCCTCGTAGAGAAGCTGTGAGGTCCTGCAGGCCCATATGTTGCGTGGCCACTTGCACCGCTGTGTCCTCCGCGAGGAATCTGGGTTTCGCAATGGAACCGCTACTACACCCTTCGCTACGCCAACTAGACAAGTGCACCGCCAAACCACTCCTCCGAGCTCGGCGTCCGACCGCAGCAATGATTTGCCGCCATTGCAAAGTTCGTTGGCAGAGTGCGAGAATGAGTCCCAAACAGATTTCCCTTGCGATTCCCCCTTTGCAACAGTCAACGTGTTCGACACCCTCCAAGTCCGTGACACGCCCCGCCGCCGTTCGATCAGAACTACCTGTGAGCACGTGAGGCCTTCAACACCAGAAGACATGATTCCCGCGGACTTCACTTCATTCGCCTGTCGAGTGTGCCACGGCTTCCCATCCCTGCTGTTCGCCGCTGACGCCGATGTCTGGGGACTCGCAAACATCCTCGGGGGTATGGCCGTAAGAAGAGATCCCAATTCTGCCGTTCACAGCCCGCATTGGCACATGCAATCCGCCAGTACGGTGACATTCCGCCGCCGACATTCACCTTGGGCTCTCGTTCTCTGAGCATGAACAACTTGTGCTTATCCACTGCATCTACCGACTCCGCGAGTGGTGCCACAAGCCCGAGGTCCTTTGCAAGCCGCGACAATCGCCTACCAGGTAAGTTCTGGAACACCAGCACATCCTCCAGCGAGAGTGAAAGTCCACACCTCCTGACGCGCAATCTACATATTTGTCCTACCACGGTAAGCGACGACTTAGGCGAGCTCGAAGGTGAATGCGTTCCAGTGAACCTCGACGCCAACTTATATCATTCCACCAAGGTCTGCTACGACTACCAATCAGCCACCGTAAGCCTCTCCCCTTTTTTCACGTCTCCGCAAGAAGTAGCCCGAAAAATCTGGAAGGTTTATGATCCAACCCACGGGCGCTTCTACTACTACAATCAGAAGATGGGGCAAAGCTCCTGGAGTCCACTGCACAACCCTGGGGGGGCGCCGTAAACGCCACCCTTCCTAATATATTTGCCTGGGTCATCCCCGGCGTCAGTTTCAAACTTTCCCATCTTTCAGTCATCAGCAGCTACAGCAACTATCATTTGGGGGGGGAAAAAAAGGAAAAAACAAAAAAGAGAAAAACAGGGGCGCGCGTACACTGCAGGCACAGGCATGGGCAGCTGGTGCGGCGGTGCAATAGCGTTGTGTCCTCTGGCGTGTGTCGTCGGTGCTGTGGCGGCGGTCGCGCCCCAGGGGTGCAGCTCGCGCGTCCTGATGTACACGGGCTTGGGTCAGGGTGGGTTTGATGAGGTGTCTCTTTGCTTCTGGAGCTGGCTGGTTAGGTGGCTGTGTGGGCAGTGGGTGTGGGCTGTGGTTACGTTGTTCCCTCGGCGGGCTTGGTTAGCAGTCAAGGGTTAGCGGTTTCGGGGTGTGGCTCGGGTTTGATTTGTGCTTGGGTTCTGGCTCGGTTAGGCGGTTGCGACGTTAGCAGGCCTGGGTTCGGTGCCTTTGGGCGTAGTGGTGCTCGTTGTCGTGTGCGTTGGCTTCCTCCGGCGTCCGGTTCGTTTGGTGACTTCTGGGCGGGGCCTGGCGTGGTGCCCCGTGGTGGTGGTTTGCTGGGTAACGGGGTTAGATGGCGGCGCCGCTGGCCGGGGGGTCAGGCGCGTCGTGTTGTGTGGCGTGCAGGGCTCCTGGGGTGCTGTGGGTGTCGCCGGTGTCGGTGCGCCGACGCTTGTGGGGTGGTGAGGGGGTGTGTGTGCGCGGGGCTGGGCTTTGGCTGATGTCCCACAGGCGGATGCCGTCTCGCTGCGTTTCCTGGAGGGTCTCCCGCAGGCGCCTGAGGACATACGGGTGGTCCTGAGGCACGGGGAGGTTGCGGGGGTGGACTCCCAGGGGGTGGAGCGCATCGGCCAGCATGGCTTCCCATGCGGCCTGCGGCATCCACGCTCCCGCTGGCTGGAGGCGGCAGTTCCCCACCGACCCCTTGCGGGGCCGATGGACCAGGCCCCCGAGGGAGGGCTCTCCCCGGGCCCACTTTCGCAGCTCCCAGAGCTGCGTGTGGGTCCAGCGCTGCCACCACTGTTCCTGGGCGGGCCTGCGGTCTTGGGCGGAGGAGTGGGCGTGGGTGGGTGTGACGGGGTCGTGGGGACCGGTGGCGGTGGCGGGCCTGGGGGATTCCTCGTAGTCCTGTTCCGTGGGGGTGCGTGGGGAGTGGGGGCGCACGCGGATGTGGATCCGCGGGTGTGCGCGTACGGTCTCCGCCTAGGGGTTGGGCGGTGACTCGCGGCGGCGGCGGTAGTGGGGCATGTGTTGTATGTGGGCTGTCATCGAGCGTTGGTAGGGGGGTGGGGACGCTGCTGGTGGACCCTGGCGTCGTTCTGGCTTGGTCGGGAGCGGTCCGTGTGCCTGGGGTGCGGGCTTTGAAAGGTGGTGGCGGAGGTGCGTCGCGCTTCGGCCGCGGCGCGCTGAAGGTGGTGGCGGTGGCGTCGGTGACGGTGGGGGGGCGCCGCGCTGGGCGCCGCTGCCTTCGGGCCTGGGACGGCTGGGGCCGGATGTCATAGAGGACGTCCTCGGGGGGCCGGGCTCGCGCTGCCCTCGTGGCGCCGGGTTTGGGCTTGGGTTTGGGCTTGGCTGCAGGTTGCGGTCGTGGCGTGCTGGCGGGTTTGGGTGGCCGTCTGGCGGCGGCCTTGGGTTTCGGCTGGGTCTTGGGTGTGGGCTTCGTCGGGGCGTGAGCCTTGGCGGCGGCGGGGCTGCTCGCGGTGGGGGCGGGTTTGGAGGCCCGTTTGGGAGGTGTCCCCCGCGGCCTGGGGGGTGGAGTGCTGGATGAGGACGTGGTGGTGGTGGTGGATGAGGTGGTCGTGGTGGTGGAGGTTGTGGAGTCGGAGGCGGAGGAGAAGGCTGTGGGAGACGGCGGAGGGTCGTGGGCTTCAGGGGCGGGCGTATGATGCTGGGTCCTGTAAGTAGCGAGAACGAGGGTGCAGGTTCGGGCACCGGGCGTGTGCGCGCGTTTTCCCTGGTGATCCGTGCGTGCTGGTGCTGGGATGGCGGCGTTGTCTCGGCTGCGCGGGCACGTGGGTTACCAGGGGGTGGCCATATCTGCTCCAGGACGTGCGGGTGTGTTTGCTGGAGGTAGTCGAGGGTCTGGAAGAAGCATCGCTGGATGCCGGGCATGTCCTCCTCTGTGAGGTGGGGGTAGTTTTGGGTGGGGGTTTCTGGGCCCGGCCACAGCAGCGTCATGAGGCGGGCTGCCACCATGTACGGGCATAGTTGTAGGGTGGTGGGGCGGGGGGGGGTGGGTCCCCTGCGGTTTGGGGGGGCTTCCCTCTGCTGGGGGTGCAGCGTGACCACCCACACCCATCGGTCCGTGGGGATCCCCGAGGTCCGTTGGGTCCACTTGGCGAGGCAATACATCGCCCTACCAAGGCCCTGGTAGCCGCTGCGGATGGAGAGCAGCGTGTCCAGGGATTTGGGTTCCCACGTGCCCCAGATGTGGGGGTCGTCCGGGTCGTCCCCCCTGGCGTACGTGTCGGGGCCTGGGTTGTGTGGGGGGGGGGGTGTAGTCGGCGGGGAGGAGGGAGTCGGTGCCGTGTACCACCCAGTGGTCTGTGGGTGCGTGGTAGTTGGTGGTGGAGAGGGTGTAGTGCAGATTGTAAATGAGGGTCATGTACGTGGAGGGGGCTGGCTGCTGCTCGTCGGGGGTGGGAATGTCTCCCGGGACGTGGTGCCGGAAGTTGCTCAGGGAGGCCATCCGGGCTACCCATGTTTCCCGCTCCGACTCTTTGGTGCTGTCGGGGGTGGCGTCGGCTGGGGGGTGGGCCATGCCGGGCTCGTGGTAGCGGGTGCGGCCCTTGCTGTCCACCCGCCCCGGCACGGGGTGTCCGACCAGGTGTCGCCCCCAGTCGATGGGGGGCACCCAGATCCGGCTCCCCGGGGGGGGCGGGCTCTCGCCGTCTGGGGTGTCGCGGTGGGGGGCGCTCGTGTCGGGCGACGTGGAGGAAGGCATCGAAGAGGAAGTCTCTGACGCTTTCCCCCAGGGTGGCCGCCTGAACCAGGGTGGCCGCCCGGATGGGGGTGCTGGTGCCGGAGGTGCGGAGGTACAGCACGACGTCCTGTTCCCCGAGTCCTCGGAGGTGCTGCCGTACCGCTGCGGGGTTGTGTAGGGCGTAGGGTTCGGCCGGTGCGGCGGCTGGTGGTGCGGGGTGTGATGGGGGGGGTGGTGTGGGTTGGGGGGGGTGGTCGTCGTTGTTGCGCGTGGGGTCCGGTGATGGGGTCTCTTGTGGCGGTCGCGGGAGGGGGGATTCGCGGTGGCGTGTGTCTGCGGGGGTATCGACGTCAATTGGCTGGTGCTGGCTGCCGCGTGTTGTGTCCGTGGCCTGGTCTCGGGGGGGGGGCGGGGGGGGGTGGTGTTGGGGTGGCGCTGTTGGTGGTCGGGGGGGCGGGGGTGGGTGTTGTGCTGGCTGGGGGTCTGGGCGTCCCTGTGGGTCGTGTGGGTGTTGCGTGTGTGCGCCGTGCGGTCCTTGCGGTTCTTGACTGGTTGTGGTGCCGGGGTGGGGGTGGGAGGCGGCCGCATGAGCGTCCGGTCGGGGCTGTGGTCCGTATGTAATGGGTGGCTGCTGGTGGATGGTGCTCGCTGGTATGGGGTGTGGGTGGGGGGGCTGCTGGTGGTGGTGGGGTGGGGGGGGCCGGGGTGGGTATTGTGCTGGCTGGGCGTCCGGGCGTCCCTGTGGGTCGTGTGGGTGTTGTGTGTGTGCGCCGTATGGCCCTTGCGGTTCTTGACTGGTTGTGGTGCCGGGGTGCGGGTGGGAGGCGGCCGCATGAGCCCCCGGGTGGGGCTGTGGTCCGTATGTGATGGGTGGCTACTGGTGGATGGTGCTCGCTGGCATGGGGTGTGGGTGGGGGGGCTGTTGGTGGTGGTGGGGCGCTCCTACTAGGCCCTGGTGTTGCTGGTGTGCGTGCGCGGCTCCTCGCGGGTCCATGGGGGTGTACCGTGGCTCGTATGTCGTGGGCCCGTGTAGCGGGGGCGGCGCGTGGTGCTGGACCGCGTGGTGGTGGTCTGGGGGGTGTGCCGGTTGTGTGTGGTACCCCGGCGTTGGTGGGTGTGGTGGCAGGGGCTGGTGGTGGTGGAATACGTGATGGTGTGGTGCGGTGATGTGCGCTATGTGGGGTTGGTGGTTCGCGGGGCCTGGTTGTGCTGGGGCGTGGTGGGGATGTAGCTGGTGGGGGTCGCTGTAGCATGGGGGCATTAGGGGGTAGGGGCTGGGAGGGACGGGGGCGTGGTGGTGGTGTTGGTGGTGCCATGTCCCCTGGCTCTGCGCGTATGGTGGTCCTGGCATGGTGTGGACGTGTGTGGGCGGTGGTGGCTGACTGGGCTGCAGGGTTTGGGTGCTGCGGTACGGTGGTCGTGGCGGGCGCTGGCGGTGGCGGTGTTGTTGGTGTGCCCCGGAGGTCTGGGCGTGGGGTGGTGCGGTGTGGCTGGACCCGGGCCTTGGTCGGGGCGTCACGCCCTGCTGGCGGGCGCGTTGGCGGGTCCCCTGACCTGTCTTGGTCTTCTTGGCCAGGTGGGTGTCGGGGGCGGGTGAACCCCCCTGTCCCCGTGTTGGCGACGGGGAGCGGGCGTGCCAGCGGTGTGCCTCTTGGAGGCTCGTCTTGAGGCCTCTGACGTAGGTTTCCTGGTCTGTGACGCCCATCCGCGTGGCGGTGGCCTCGTCGGGGGCGGGCAGGTGGGCGTCCCGAAAAGACGCTTCTGTTGTGCGAGGTGGGGGTGGTGTGCCGGGTAGAGGAGTGCGCTGAGTGGGTAAGGTGTTCCCTTCCGTCGGCCGAGGGCCTCCGTGTAGACGGCAGTGGGGACGAGTCCCCCGCGAACTGCCTCGAGCACCTCCGTCTGCTTGAGGTCGGTGGTGAGTTGCTGGGTCGCCGGGGACTGCGTCAGCCATCCGGCGTGCTGTGGGATGGTCTGGGTTGGGTTCCAGTCTGTGAGGGTGTCCAGTCCTCTGTACAGGGAGCATGCCTTGAAGTGGTCCCATGTTTCTTCTTCCGCGTGGCTGCAGATGCATTTCGTGTGTCCTGCGGGGACGTGGATCGAGCGGCGCGTATACCATCGGTGGTATCGGGTGAGGAGGGGAAGTTGTTCGAGGGCGAGTTGGAGTTGGGGCTTTTGTAGGTGTGCCGGGCGTAGGGCGGAGTAGTAGAGGGGGGTGTGGACGGAGTCTTCGGGGCGTCGGAGGAGTTCGGTGTTCGCTGGGTGGCCCAGTGTGGTGGCCAGTTGCTGGATGGGTGTGGGGTAGTGGCACTGATTGTCTCGATCCGTGTACGGCGTGTCCTCGGGCATCCATTGGGGGGACTGTGTGGCCGGGGGTATCGGGGGCAGGTGCTGCAGGTGGCTGTGGTGTGGGGTGTCCAGTCGCACGCGTTCGAGCCCTGGGGTGTGGTTGGTGTTCTGGTGTTTGGCCTGCGTGTCTGCGCGTCCATTGCCGTATGCGTAGCAGTGTGACTCCTGCTTGACGATGTGTAGGGCGTCCTGGGGGTGCATGCCCTTGAAGGCCATCCATAGTCCCAACGCTTGTGTGGTGAGGCCGGACTTGAGGGCTTTGTGGAGGGGCAGTTCCGCAAGGCGCCTGGTGAGGTGGATGTCGACCGTGGCGTCCACGACTACCCAGATGTTGCAGGGGCCGGATCGTCGTGGGTGGCGGTGTGGCGGTGACGGCGTCTGCCATGGTGCGCAGTTTGCCGTGGGAGGACGCCCCAAAGATGGTGGCCCCGGTGTGGTGTTCCACGTGGAGGCCGTCCGCGTGCCGAGTGATGCGCACGGAGGCGCAACCGACCGTGGGGGTGCGTTGCTGGGTGCCGGATGCGTCAGTGAAGTAGATGATGTCGGTGTCGCTGGGTATGGGTAGGCAGGCGATTGCTGTGGGGTGATAGACGTAGATGGGGTTCCCCTGGGCGGTTCTGGCGGTGATATGCGTGGGTTGCAGTAGTGGCGCTGCATAGACGCCTATCCCCTGGGTGATGATGGCCTGGGCTCGTGGGGTGAGGCGGAGGAGGCCCCTGTCTGGGCGTCCCTGGGTGACATACGCGTACATCAGGTGGAAGAGGTATCCCGTATTGGGGTGGAACTTCTGGCACGTGATGGTCTGTCGCCGCTCCTTGTCGTCTATGTCGCCGCGGAGGGTGGGGCATTTGTGCTGTAGGGGGCGCATGGGTGCCTCCTGAGGTCCTGCGCGGTGTGGGTCGCAGCAGTCGTACTCTATGGCTACGCTGTCCGGGTCTGGCTGCTCATTGGTGAACGTCCATGTCGCCGTGGGTGTTCGGGTCCAGGCTACGTGCGCCGTTTGTTCTGGGGGTACCGTGTGAAACCAGGGGGAGAGCCATGCCTGCTGGTCGGCGGTGGCGGCGGCGGTGGGGGTGCGGTAGTGGGTGGAGATGAGGTGCAGCAGGGGCCACGGAGTGTCGAGGGCTGCCGGGCCGCAGTGCCAGCACGTGCGTGGTATGCCCTGGTCACTGTGTCTGACTGGTGGTACATCGGTCTCCGGCGCATTGTGTTTGGGGATGGACCAGGGGGCATGGTGTCGCTCGACAGTGCGGGTAGCATGTTTGTGGCCGTTTGGTGCTAGTAGCAGGATGGTGGGTGGTGTCCAGCCTTCGGCTGACGGGGTGGGCCCCCCCTGCGTCGTCCTGCCGTTGTTGGGGGTCTCGTGCTCGCTCGGGCGGGGCCGGGGGTGCTGGCGCTGGAAGGCTGTGTACGCCGTGTCGATGTCCTTGGGCCCCGGCATGTCGCGCCCTGCCTTCGTAGCACATGCGCGGAGGTACGCTTGGAAGACGTGGCGTGCCGGCCATTGTGGGTCGGAAAGGAACGGGGCGTGGTGGGCGTCGCATTGGGCCATGATCTTCATCTGTGTTGGGGTGATATACACTATGGTGATGGTGGCCCCCACGAGGCGCAAGGTGTCCACCTCGCCTGCCGGGCGTCGGTGGATGTCGGTGTGTGTGGCAGCGAGTGGCCCCTGTTGATCGCAGTGGTGGTTTGTCAGGATTGCGTGTGTGTGGTGCGGTACGAGGAGTTGTGGCTGGGCCCAGATGCCAGTGCCCACGAAGGTGGAGACGCCGTGTTGCGCCAGTATCCACCGGGGACAGGTGTTGTGGGCCATTTGCGCTTCTTTTATGCGTATGGCTGCCGCCTCGCGAACTTCTGGTTGGTGGTTGTGTGTTACCCTGTGTAGGAGGTGTGCTGTGTGTTTGGCATAGGCCATGTCGACCAGGGCGCCTGTATTGTCTCCGTAGTAGCGCCAGTGGGCCATCATGGCCTCCTTGGGGAAAGACGTGGGCCAGCCTCCGTGTTGCGCCCATGCCTTCGTCACTTGCTGTCGAGCGTGGCGTAGTGCGTCTTGGGGGCGCGGGAGGTGCAGGGCTTGGTACCCGATGGCCGCGTTGAGCACTGCTTCCATGAAGTACGCCAGGCCCTGCGTAGACAGGAGGTCCCCCCTGGCAATTTGGGGTAGCCGGGCGAGGCGCTCTTCTAGCTTGCTTCGGACTGTGATGTGGTGGTGCCGTGTGGCCTGTGTGACCCCCAGGTGGACTGTGGTGTCTTCCGGGTGTAGGGGCTCGCCTTTCCGGATGTGGGGGGTGGGGGTCTTGGCGTCGGCCAGCCCGACCGATTTGCGGGGGTGCACTAGGAGCTGGTGGGCGTCCAGGTAGGTTGTGGTGAGTTGGAGAATGGCGGACGCTTGTTCGGTGGCCGTTGGTAGCCCTGCGTTCTCAGGGTCGCGGTGGCGGGTGGCCGTAGTTAGGAGGTTGTCATCCGCGAAGTTGATGAGGGGGGACCGTAGCGGGTATGGGGCGTACCCCGGGTATACCCGTGCTAGCTCGAATGCCAGTGGCAGGGTGACGAGGAGGTAGAGGAAGGGGGCTTCGGCGCCTCCCTGGGGGACCCCGCTGTCTGTGCCGGTCCAGGGGGTGAGGCCTGCGGCTGTGATGACGGCGTAGAGTCGGGTCTGGATGTACCCGGTCATGAAGGATAGGAAAGGGAGGCCCAGGGCATCCCATACCTCCGTGAGGAGCCGCTGTGGGGCGTGGGGGAACGCGCCTTGGACATCGAGGGAGGCGATGATCATCTCGTAGGGGTTCATGTCCAGTGCGGTGTCCTGGAGGAAGATGGCCTCGTGGGGGGACCTGCCGGCCATGGCTCCCCACATGCTGGCGGGCACGTGGGCGAAGACCGCCGGCGCGATGCGGCCTAGGATGAGCGTCCACACCAGCTTGACCTCGGTGGTGGCGCAGACTATGGGCCGCGAGTTCCCCGGCTGCGCCCAGTCCCCCTTTTTGTAGAGGGGGTGGACCAGGTTGGCCCACACAGGGGGGATGGGCGTGGCGCCCGTGACGATGTCCCACAGGCGGGCTGCCAGGCGGCGTTTGACGGGCAGGGTGAGACGTTGGTACGCTTCGGCCGGCAAACCGTCGACGCCGGGCACGACCCCCTTCTTCAGGCGGTCTAGGGCGCGTTGCAGTTCTGAGATGCTGAAGGGGACGTGTTCGATGGCGCGCCGCTGTTTCCGGTTGAAGACCCTGGGCACATGCTGGCAGATGGTGTTTCTGGTGTGGGGGTTGAGCTCGGGGAGGGCGTCCCCGTGTTGTGCCTGGAAGCTGTCCAGGACTGCCTGGAGGACGGCGTCGGGGTCATTGGTGAGGCCTCCTTCGGGGCTGCGTACCGCGTGGATGGTACGGCGCCCCGTGTCCTCCAGGATGCGGCTGACGTACCGTAGGGACTTGGACGGCGTGTCGTTTCTGCCGTATCTTTCGCGTTCTTGGGCTGCGGCCGCTATGCGGTGGGCGTGCCATTCCTGGAGTTGGTGGCGGCGGGTGGTGAGGAGCGCACGGAGGTGGGCGTCCTGGTCTCGTGCCTCCGGTGTGCTGGGGCGTAGCAGGGTGGCGAGTTCCCCTTTCGTGGTCCAGATGTCATGGACGAGTTGCTGGAGGGTGAGGTCTGGTGGTGCTCCCGTGTGGTTGGTGTCACGCTCCATGCCGCATGCTTGTGCCGCCCGGCGCATGGCGGTGGTGAGTGTCGGTGCACCCAAGCGGCGCAGGATGGCGTGTAGGGCCCTGTTATACCTGTGCCAGGCGCCGTGGTCGTCCTCGGCCGGGAACTGCAGTGTGGGTGGGAGGGTGTCGTCTGGCAGGGTGGCCGCGGGTGGGGGTAGGTTGGGGATGATGAGGTCGATGTAGAGGGGCCGGTGGCCCGTGCCTGTGGGCGGGAGGTCCCCGTAGGCTGCCTCGTGGAAGCGCGCCGCGGTTGGGTCCCCGTAGCACGTGTCGATGCGGGATGGGTGGGTGCCGGCTTGGTGGGGGTAATGAGAAGGTGTGCCGGTGAGTCCTGCCGTGAGGTCGGTGAGGCCCAGTTGGTGCATGGCGTCCCAGACAGCTGTGTCGGTGGCTGTGGGTGGGCCGGTGCGGTCGTCGTCGGTGGGGGCGGCGTTTAGGTCGCCTATGATGATGGTGGGTGCCACGAGGGAGAGTCGGCGGTACGCCAGGCTCAGGGTGTCCAGGAACTCCTTGGTCTCCTCCCCGAATGGGGCGTGCGTGAGTAGCACGTTTAGCTGCCATCCGGGCCCCACGCACTCGTACGCCCCGAGGCGACCATCCACTCCGAGGTCGGGGTGGGCATGTACCGTGACTGACGTCTTGCGGTAGAGGGGTACCCCCCGTTCCCAGTGGACGTGATATTTGTTCCCCTCCGGGTCCAGGATCGGTGCTGGTTCGGGTTGGTCAGCTCTGCGGAGGGCTTGCTCCAAGAACCCCAGGAGGTCTGCGCCTTGGGGGTGCGGCCCGGGCATGGCTTGCAGTGTGGCGGCCTTGGTGGGGTTCTAGGTGACCGCGGGCTCGTTGAGGATGTTGATGCGGGCGTGGGCTTCCGCACCTGCCGGTTTCTGGGGACCGGTAGTTGGGGGGGCGGGCCGTGTCCGGCCCTGGCCCCGTCAGGCGCCGAGGAGGTCGATGACGCCCTGAGCTGCGGGTGCCTTGCGGTTCCGCTTCTGGGGCTGGGGTAGGGCCCATGCATTGTGGACTTCGCCCGTGTACTCGGTGCCGGTGAGGTGGTCCGTGTCGGGGGTGCACAGCTGCATGCGGACCATCTCACGACCGGTTCAGTCTCGCCAGAGTTCGATGGTGCGCCCCAGCTTTTTGTCGTTGGGGGTGGCCGGGTCCCACTTGACGTGGATCTTGAACCCCTGGTGGTCCCCGGTGACGAGGTACCGGTGCTTGACCTCCCCTGCGGCCCATATCCACTTGGAGGGGCCCGCGGCCGTGGCGTACTCGAAGGGCAGCTGCACCCGGGTGCCGATGGCGTATTCGGGATACAGGGCAGCGGCTTCCTCTTTGGTCCAGCTCTTCGGCTTGGCCCTTGGCTTTGGCGCGGGTTTGGCCTGTGTGGGGGCCTTGCGCTTCCGCGCACCTTGGCGGCGCCGGGCAGCGGGTTGTCCCCGTTGGGCAGGTGCGCCCTGGGGCTGCTGTACGGGTGCGTGGCCCGGTGCAAACACGGGGAGTTCGCGGGCGGCTGGGACGTCGGGCTTGGACGTGGGGACGGGGTCCTTCAGCTGGAACACTTGCTTGGTCATGAGGCCAAGCACTTCCTCGGCCTCCTGCAGGGCGTAGGGCGGGTCCGTGGGCCAGGTGAGGTGCCGGTGCCCGGTGCCTGCCCTACGGCGGCGCATGTGGGGCGTGTAGCGGGTGGCGTGGCCTGTCCACGCTGGGGTGCGTTCCGGGGGGAGGGGGCCTTCTGGCGCCCCCTGCGCCCAGTAGAGGGCGTAGTGCAGCGCTTCCCAGGCTGCCTCTGGGGCGTGGGGGATGCGTGCGGCGAGTCGCAAGCGGTCTCCTCCGCGTGGTGGGGGCGGGACTTCGTCGTCGGGGGCGTGTGCTGTTGCCCGTCTGACCTTGCCGTGGTCGTCCCATTCCACCGTCCACCAGGTGTCCCGGTGTTTGAGGATGTGGACCTCGGTGGTGGTCGGGGGGGCATCCATGGCGTCCCAGCTGACGAGCTGGATGGGGCGGACAGCAGGGTGGGTCTTTGGGGGTGCTCGCATGTTGAGGATTTGGTGGATGTCCTCGGCGGTGGGGCCCGCGTCGGGGGCGTCCTGCGCTGCTTGGGCTAGAGGTGGGGAGGGGAGGTCCTCCCAGAGGCGGGAAGCGGACGCCGTGGCGTACATGGCTGCGATCAGGACGTGTACCGTCAGCCCTTCCACCATGAGGTGGTTTTCCCCCTCCAGGTCTCGGGGGATGGTGGCTTCCGCCTTTAGGGTCAGGAGTGCGTTGGCGCGTTTGGGTCCAGGTGTGGCGTGCGTCGGCTCATCTGGCGGGCGTCCGTCGGATGGGGTGTGGGGGGGGCGCTTCTGGAAGGGGGATGGTCCCACCGCCAGGTGCTCGACAAGGTGTAGCGGTATGGCGTGTTGGCGGTCCGCTGCGGGCAGGAGGTAGGGGTGTGGGTCCCCGGGTATCGTGCCGAGGAATATGCCCCCCCTGTAGGTAGGGGTGGGCAGGGGTTGCTGCAGAGTGCCTGCGCATGGCAGCGCGCACCGAGGGTTGCAGTGGGTGCATCGGGCTGTTATGGGGTGCGGTACCGCGTACACGGTGAAGGGCCCTACCGCGCGCTGGATGTGGCGGGGGATGATGGTGCGGAGGTCCGCCACCCGTGCCGTGCGGCTTTCGTCATAGTATATTCAGAGTGTGTCCTCCAGTGCCATTTTGGGGCGTAGCTTGCGAGCCAGTAGGTTCAAGGTGCTTTTGTGGGTGGCCTCGGTGACGGTGGCGGGTCCAGCGTTAATGCGTGGGAGAAGGTGGTTTTGGTGGTGTGCCGCGGCCCGTCTGCGGGTGGTGTGGAGGGCGGTGCTGTCGGCGGGAGGGGGCGCGTGGTGGGTGGGCCTTTTGCGCGGGGTCAGGGCGACGTGTAGGGGATGCTTCCATGCCGGGCGCGGGTGGTGTTGCGGTGGCTGGAGGCCAGGGTAGGTGGTGGAGGTGTATATGGTGACGGGAGAGCGCTCATGCGTGGCCTGGAGGTAGTAGTGGTCGCGACCCGTGTTGTGGGTGACGATGACGTTTGGCGTTGGTATGTTGTAGTGGAGTGCGGTATTGGGGAGTTGTCTGGTGATGCGTGCCGTCGCGTCCCCCGTTTTGGGCGCGGTGTCGTGGGGCACGAGGATGTGGACTGCCCACGCATCGTGGGCGGGGAGGTCGAGGTCCGGTAGGGTGGGAAGAATGGGGCGTCCGCGGAAGTGTGTGAAAGCTGGGTTGTGGCGTGCCGCCGTTTCCTTGATGATGGACGGTGCCCACTGGGGTGGCGCCCCAACTTGCTGGGCCATTGCGGCGACGGCCTGGGCGATCGCTGTGAGGTCTGGGCCGATGCCGGGCTGGTCCGCCGGTGGCTGCAGGCCCCCTTCTGGTGCGGGGTGGTGCCACCATAGGGTGTAGCCCTTTTGTGTGTTATCGTGGGGGGTGTGCACGAGGCCCTGGTGGTTGGAGATGGCGGTCTTGAGGGCTTCCGCTGCCTCGCGGTGGAGGGTGCGCGTGTAGGCCCAGACTCCGGTGGGGGGGTCCGCCCCGGTGTGGGATTCGGCCGTGGTGGGGGCCGGCTCGAGGGTGTGACTGGTGAGGGAGGGTCTGTGCAGCCCTTCGTGCAGGGAGGCGCACACGTGTGCCCACCTGTCCGCCCATCCCTGTTGGGCGCTTCCTGTGTCTGCTCCTGTGGGCAGTCGTACGATGACCACGTGCCAGGGGTGTGACCCCGGTACTACGGTGGGGGGTGTGGTGTGCTCGTGAGCGTGTAGCCATACTGCGGTGTCTGCGTTCGCCGTCACGTAGTCCTCTCCCTCCGCTGTGTGGACGTTTTCGACGGCGGCCTCTCCCTCTAGGGTGAGGAGGAGGTGTGTGCCGGGGGGCTGCGCGTGCGTCTCCGCGTCCCGGAGCCACAGGTACGTGAGCGCCACGGTGCCGGGGAGGATTTCCCCCCACGTGAAGGTGCCTTCGGGTGATGCCCACTGCAGGGGCAGTGTGCGGCGTCTCCGCGAGTCGTTGGTGGCATGGTATTCGTGGGGGAGGTGACGTTTGGTGAGCCGGTGCGGCATGCTTTCGGTGGTGGCTGTGGGGGGGTCCCAATTACATTCCTCCGGGGGGGTGCGTCTGTGTCGTCCTCCTGGGGCTGGGCCAGCGGCAGCGCCTGTGCATTGGGTGTGGCGTCGGGTAATCCGCTGTGCGTGAGGATGTAGAAGCCCTCGGGGCCGAGTTGGAGGACGATGTCCCACTTCGCCGTTTGCTCTGGGGACCACTGGTGGGGCCCGTCCTGCGGTCGGTGGAGGGTGACCTGGTGGCCCCATCTCCAGCTGTGGTAGGCGAGGAGGCTGAGGACGGTGTCTTGCTTAGGGTCCTCCACGCTTTCCACGTATGCCGTCATGTCGGTGACGTCGACGGCGTACTCGTCACCCCATTCTTGTGTGGGGGTGCCTGGAGGGGGGGGGGCGGTGGTTTACCCGTGGAGTCCCGGCCCCGTGACGTCGGGCAGGTCGTGCTCGAGTGACGCCTGGTACTCGGCGGGCCCGTTGCTAGCTTCGTGGGTGGGGTGGTGGCGCCGCAGGGCGTTGGACAGGTGCGTCCAGGGCGCCGTCTCGCGGGGGGGGGGGCACGGGGGGGCATTATGCGGGCTGGGGTCCGCGGGGCCGCTTGCTGTGGGCTCGAGCTCTGGCGGGGTGATGTCCATATGATGCTCCGTGTCCTCCGTGTGTTGGAGTTCCAGTTCTAGCAGAATGTCGATGTCCAGGGCCATGGGGTCATCGTGCCTGTTCACGTGCTGGGGTGCTGCTTCATGGCACGGTGGGCGTGTGATGCTGGTGTTCAGGGCACGTGCGGCGGCCGGTGCGGGGTCGTGCGCCGGGGGAGGCGCGCCGTTTGGCGTGGTTGTGGTGTGTGGCTGCACGCTGGTGGCTGTCCTAGCCGGTGGTGTTGCCCCTGTGTGCGGTTCGGGTTGTGGCCGGTGGTGGGTGTTGAGCTGGCGCGAGGTGTGCGGGGTTTCCAGGGGTGGTGCCGGTGGGGTGGGGTGCGGAGTCGGCCGGGCGCGGCTTCGTTCCTGTGTTGGTGGGCTGTGGTGTCCCGTGCCCCCGGTTGGGGGAGGGGGGTGCGGTGCGGTATGGTGGTGTTGTGCTGTGTGGTGGCCTTCCCGTTGGGGGGGGGGGCACCGTGTCCAGGTCTGGTGGGGTGGGTTGTCGCCCGTGGTTTGTCCTCTGGCGGTGTGGGGCAGCCCCGCGTGGTCTCTTGATCGTCCTCCTAGCGTGTTTCTGTACGTGGGCCGTGCGGGGTCGGTGTGGCGTGGGGCTTTGGGTCCCCTGGGGCGGGCCGTGCGGGACTGGAGTGTCGCAACCAGGGGGGTGTGGTCGTGTGGTGCTTGGGGGTGTCGGCCCACCGTTGAGTGGGCCCAGTGGTGCGGGGTATTGCGTTTGCGGGGTCCGCGGGTCGGTGGGTCGCGGCTTCTTGGGCGTGTTGTGGCCCCGGTGCGGTGCCCGCGGGTGGTGAGTGGCGGTGTGTGGCTGGGGTGTATCGTTTCCACGGTTGGGGGGGGGGCTATTTGCTCGGGTGTGGGGTGGGCCCGTCGTAGGTTGCCGGCGGGTAGCTGGTGTCGGGGCCTCACTGTGGCCGGTTATTCCGCGGCGTCCCCTTGGTGCGTCCCGTGGTGGTCTCTGGTCGGCTGGCTGAAGGGGGTTTTTGGGGTGTACCGCATCCATGGGGGCACCATTGTGTGTTGGGGCGCCGCAGCGGTGGGTGCGGCGGGTTTCGGGGGTGGGGCTTGTGTCGGTGTCGACCGTGTGGTTGGCGGCGGTGTGTCGTGTGTCGTCCTCGGCGGGTCCTCATGGTGGTCTGTTGTGGTGGTGCCTGGGGGGTGATCTTGGGCTTTGCGGGTCCTGGGAGGGTGCGGGACATGCGGGGTCGGGTTGGCTGGGGGGGGGGGCGCGCGTGTGTGGGCTTGCGTGTTTGCCTTCTGCTCCCCCCGTGGCCCCTTCCTCTGCCTGTCCCTTACTCCTCTCTTTTCGTTGGCTTGTTTGGCTTTTTTTTTTGGGGGGGGGCGGGGGGGGATGGCTGGGGTGCTGTGCGTTGGTGTGGGTGTGTGCCGGTGTCGGCGCCGGTGTGGGCGTGGTTGTCGTGGGGGACGGGGGTCGGGTGGCTGTTGTGCTCTGGGTTCCCTGTGTGTGCGCCGGCCCCCAGGCTTCCGGTTCCAAGGGCGCCGGTCCGGGGGGGGCTGACGGCGGGTGGTTGGCGGCAGTGGTGGCGTGGCGCTTGCGTGGGGGGCTGCGGCTCCTGGTTAGTGTCTGGGTGGCGTGGCCGGGCGTGGCCGTGCGTGTGGGTGTGTTCATGGCGTGGGTCGATGGGGTGGTGGGCAGTGTGGGCGTGGTTCGTTTGTGTGGGTGTCGGGTATGTGCGCGCCGAAGGCGCAGTGGGTTGGGCTGGGGCACCGTGGGCGATGCAATGGGTGGAAGAGATGCTGGTGACGCCTACGGGGGGCTGCTGTAGGCGTCGAAACGGGTTTGTGTTGTTGACGTGGGTGCTTCGGGTGACGCGCCAGGCGGCGACGGGGTTGGGGACGCTGATGGTGTCATAGGTGACGGGGCGGGCGCTGGGGGGGCTTGCGGCTCCGGTGGTCGCTGTAAGTGGTGCAGTGGGTGGTGGCGCGACTGGTGATGCCGGCGGTGAGGGTGCTGCCGGTGACGTTGATGGTGAGGGCGCTGCGGGTGATGTCATGGGTGGTGGCGATGTTGATGTTGGTGTTGCAGGTGGTGTGCCGGTTGGTGGCGCTGCTGGTACTGTCCCTACGTAGGGTGTTGCCGGGGGTGCTGTGGGCGGTGGTGTCGTCGGTGGTGCGGATGGCGACGGTGACGTAGGCGATGCACTGGGTGACGGTGAGGCCGGTGTGTGCCGTAGGTGACGCGTTGGGAACGGGTGGTGGGGGGCCGTAGGGCGGTTTGCCGTTGGTGCAAGGGGCGATGGTGGCGTTGGTGCCGCAGGTGGTGGCTTGGGTGATGGTGCTATTGGTGATGCCGACGGGGTGGTTTGTCTGCCTGTCTGCCCGCGGAGTCGGTGCCGGCGTTGGGCGGTTGCCTGTGCGCGTGGTGGTCGGTGCGCCGGGCGCTTGGTGGGCGTGGTTGGGTGCGGGGGTGCGTGTTGGTGTGTACGTGGCGCGGGTTGCGGGGGGTCTGTGGGTGTTGGGTGCGCTGTCGCCGTGCGTGTGGTGGTTTGTGTTGTCTGGTGGAGCGTGGCCAGCGTGTGCGTTGCATGGGTGTTGTGGGGTCTGGTCGGCGTGGGTGGTGTCGGTGTGGGTGTTTGGGGTTGGGTGCTGGTTGTGGGCGTGTCGTTCGCGCGGTGCGGTCGGGCGTGATGGTGGTGCCGCTGGCGACGTCGATGGTGACGGTGCTGCAGGTGGTAAGGGTGGGACGGCGGTGTTGGCGGTTTCCGGTGTGGGTGGTGTGGAGTGTGGGGGTGTGGCTGGTGTGGTGCGGGGCGGATGGTGGTGTGCTTGGCGACGGCGTCGTGAGTGCTGCCGGGGGGGAGGGTGTTGTTGGTGATGTTGTGGGCGGCCGGTGGCAGGTGGTGGTGGTGGTTGTGGCTGGACTGCTTGGTGGTTGTGGTGTCGGCGGGCGGCCCTGATGTTGGGCCCTGGGTGTGTGGTGGCGGGTGGGCGTGCATGGTGGTGGTGGTGGTGTGTCATTGCGGGTGGTGTTGGGTGTGGTACCGTTGGGTGTGTGGTTTGCGATAACTGAGCACTCACCACTCCGGGTGGCGCGGGCCCGGTGGTCCGGTAGCCCGTCCGGCAGGTGGTGCCGGATGCTCACGCATCCCTCCAGACGGCAGCTGTTCCGTAGCCGGCAGGGGCTGGGTTCACTGCCGGGCGCACACACGTCCCTCCGGACGGCGGCTGTTTCGTAGCCGGCAGGGGCTGGGTTCACTGCCGGGCGCACACACGTCCGTCCGTACAGCGGCTGTTTCGTAGCCGGGAAGGGGGTGGGTTCACCGCCGGGCGCACAGACGTCCCTCCGGACGGCGGCTGTTTCGTAGCCGGCAGGGGCTGGGTTCACTGCCGGGCGCACACACGTCCATCCGGACGGCGGCTGGTTCGTAGCCGGCAGGGGCTGGGTTCACTGCCGGGCGCACACACGTCCATCCGGACGGCGGCTGTCGCGCTGTGGGGACTGCGGGGCTTGGACTTGTTCTTGGCGGCTCGTTCGTCGTCGGGTGTGGATGTTTGCCGTGGTGGTGTCGTGTTTTTGTTCCGTGGTGCGTGCTTGGCCTGTGTGTGGCGCGCGCTCCTTTCCCGGGCGTGCTGTTGCGCAGGCGCGGGGACACACCCTCTCTCTGGCGGGCCCGTTTGGCTCCATGGCTGGCCCTGTTGGCGCCCGGCTGTGGCCCGGCGCGTGGCAGTGGAGTGTGTGCACGTTGGGGGGGGGGGGGGGGTTCGGACCCCTCCTCTCGCTTTCCCCGCCTTGTCCCTCTGTCCCTCTTCGCCGGCCTGCCCTGCCTGCCCACCCTCTTCGTACCCGCTGGGTTGGCCTTGGCCGGACGGTTGGTCTTGGTGGTCTGACATGGTGTTTTTTTTCTTGCAGGGCGGCGTGGGCTGGGTTTGTTTTGGGGGCGGGTTGCTCGTGTGGTGTGCCGCGCTGCTTGGCTCCTGTTCACCGGTGTGCACGCTCTGTGTGTGGTGTTGTGTGTACGGTGTCCTGGGCCCCCTGGCTCCTGTTCACCGGTGTGCACGCTCTGTGTGTGGTGGTGCGTGTACAGTGTCCTGGGCCTCCTGGCTCCTGTTCACCGGTGTGCACGCTCTGTGTGTGGTGCTGTGTGTACGGTGTCCTGGGCCTCCTGGCTCCTGTGCACCGGTGTGCACGCTCTGTGCGTGGTGTTGCGCGTACGGTGTCCTGGGCCTCCTGGCTCCTGTTCACCGGTGCGCACGCCATGCGGGTGGTGCTGTGTGTACGGAGTCCTGGGCCTCCTGGCTCCTCTTCACCGGTGTGCACGCTCTGCGTGTGGTGTTGCGTGTACGGCGTCCTGGGCCTCCTGGCTCCTGTTCACCTGTGCGCACGCTCTGCGTGTGGTGTTGCGTGTACGGCGTCCTGGGCCTCCCGGCTCCTGTTCACCGGTGTGCACGTTCTGTGTGTGGTGTTGCCTGTACGGTGTCCTGGGCCTCCTGGCTCCTGTTCACCGGTGTGCACGTTCTGTGTGTGGTGTTGCGTGTACGGTGTCCTGGGCCTCCTGGCTCCTGTTCACTGGTGTGCACGCCCTGCGTGTGGTGTTGCGTGTACGGCGTCCTGGGCCTCCTGGCTCCTGTTCACCGGTGTGCACGTTCTGTGTGTGGTGTTGCGTGTACGGTGTCCTGGGCCTCCCGGCTCCTGTTCACCGGTGTGCACGCTCTGTGTGTGGTGTTGCGCGTACGGTGTCCTGGTCCTCCTGGCTCCTGTTCACTGGTGCGCACGCCCTGCGTGTGGTGTTGTGTGTACGGTGTCCTGAGCCTCCTGGCTCCTGTTCACCGGTGTGCACGCCCTGTGCGTGGTGTTGCGCGTACGGTGTCCTGGGCCTCCTGGCTCCTGTTCACCGGTGCGCACGCCCTGCGTGTGGTGTTGTGTGTACGGTGTCCTGGGCCTCCCGGCTCCTGTTCACCGGTGCGCACGCCCTGCGTGTGGTGTTGTGTGTACGGTGTCCTGGGCCTCCCGGCTCCTGTTCACCGGTGTGCACGCTCTGTGTGTGGTGTTGCGTGTACGGTGTCCTGGGCCTCCTGGCTCCTGTTCACCGGTGCGCACGCCCTGCGTGTGGTGTTGTGTGTACGGTGTCCTGGGCCTCCCGGCTCCTGTTCACCGGTGTGCACGCTCTGTGTGTGGTGTTGCGTGTACGGTGTCCTGGGCCTCCTGGCTCCTGTTCACGGGTGTGCACGCTCTGCGTGTGGTGTTGTGTGTACGGTGTCCTGGGCCTCCTGGCTCCTGTTCACCGGTGTGCACGCTCTGTGCGTGGTGTTGCGTGTACGGCGTCCTGGGCCCCCTGGCTCCTGTTCACCGGTGTGCACGCTCTGTGTGTGGTGTTGCGTGTACGGCGTCCTGGGCCTCCTGGCTCCTGTTCACCGGTGTGCACACTCTGTGTGCGGTGTTGCGTGTACGGTGTCCTGGGCCTCCTGGCTCCTGTTCACCGGTGTGCACGCTCTGCGTGTGGTGCTGTGTGTACGGTGTCCTGGGCCTCCTGGCTCCTGTTCACCGGTGTGCACGCTCTGCGTGTGGTGTTGTGTGTACGGTGTCCTGGGCCTCCTGGCTCCCGTTCACCGGTGTGTACGCTCTGTGTGTGGTGTCGCGCGTACGGCGTCCTGGGCCTCCTGGCTCCTGTTCACCGGTGTGCACGCTCTGTGTGTGGTGTTGCGTGTACGGTGTGCTGGGCCTCCTGGGTCCTGCTCACCGATGTGCACGTTCTGTGTGCGTGTACGGTGTCCTGGGCCTCCCGGCTCCTGTTCACCGGTGTGCAGGCTTTGTGTGTGGTGGTGCGTGTACGGCGTCCTGGGCCTCCTGGCTCCCGTTCACCCGTGTGCACGCTCTGTGTGTGGTGGTGCGTGTGGGGTGTCCTGGGCCTTTTGGCTCGTGTTCACCGGTGTGCACGCTCTGTGTGTGGTGTTGTGTGTACGGTGTCCTGGGCCTCCTGGCTCCTGTTCACCGGTGTGCACGTTCTGCGCGTGGTGTTGCGTGTGCCGTTTGGCCCTTTTGCGCTGGTGCGCTCGTGTGGTGCGTGTTGTGTTGTGCGTGTGGTGTCCTGGGACACTTGGTTCGTGTTCTCCGGTGTCGCGGTGTGTTGCGGTGTGTGTGGTGTCCGGTGTGCGGTGTTGCGTGTGCGGTGTCCTGGGCCTCCCGGCCCCTGTTCAACGGTGCGGGTGCTCGGTGTGTTGCGTGGTGTGTGCGGTGTGGGTGTGAGTGCGTGCTCACGTGTGCCATACCCCGGCCGCGTCGTTGCGGACTCTTTGTTTTTGTTGAAACATTTTTCTTTACACATTGCTTCCTATGGCGTCTTACTTATTCTTCCCGTCTTGGACTCTTTGATTTTGGCGACGCCCAAGAGTAAGCGTGTCTTAGTGCATGCATTGTGGTGTATGCTATTTACGCGTTGGTTTGTGGACTCTTTCCATTTTGCGACGCCCAAGAGTAGGCGTGTTTGTTTAATGCATTCATGCTATGCTACTTATTCTTTATGTCTTGGACTCTTTGTTTTTTGCGACGCCCAAGAGTAAGCGTGTCTTAGTGCTTGCATGGCGGCATATGCTACTAGTAAGAAAAAGTGCTTTTCCATTGCTTTGGGACATACTCTAGTTGTATTAGAGATGCACTGAGCATCCATGCATTTTTATCTTAGTATTGGTCCAGCCAAAAGTGGTGAGAACACATTTTGACCTATGGAACCAAACACCCAATCAGGATATGGAGTGGACCCCTTAATCCCCTTTCAATCAGAAGTAAAACATCTTTTCCTGAGTTGACTGAGCACTGACATACCTAAGGTAGAACCTATGAATTTATCTATGTTTTTCCATGAATACTTATCTGCCCTAGTGGTATGCACCATAGGGGGTTAGGCACCTCTTTTTGAGAGGTCCTGGGTTCAATTCCCGGTCAGCCTAACTAAGTAGGAAGATCCCAACTGAGTAGGAAGATCCCATGTGACATGGCAGTGACCTCATCGCCACATACCATGCCACCTCAGCACATATGGGAGCCAAAACAAAGAGTGCACATCTCCTAAGATGGCACTATGGAGAGAGAGTGATCCTGAGGCAGTTTTCTAACTCTTTTCCCAAAACATTTCAGCTATCTCTGTGAATATGCATTCATTTGTATCCTGAGTTGCAGTTTCTGTGAATACCTAATCATCTTTCACTGTTTACACTGCAGCCCTTCATGCTTTGATCCTGAATCCTCTTCTCTTTGCATACTATTGGCTTGGGCTATCCTGGAGTGACTTGGAGTGGCTGTATTTCATCAAAACAAAAGCTTTTCATCTCCAAAAACAAGCAGCAGGAATCCCTACACCAACAGCAAGCAGCAGGAGAGGCAAAACACAGTGCTGAAAACACTATAAACTTTTCTGGTAGCAGAGGCAGCCTGTCTCTGTGCACCGGCAGCGACCCCGCGCCGTACAACCAGTGCTCCGAGCAGGCAAACATAAGCAGAAGGGTGAATTAAGATGGATCCAGGAAGAGTGGACGCCGAGGTGAACCCAGCGCCAGCGCCAGAGACACCGGCAAGGCCGGCGCCTGACGCTGTACCTTCGGTGGAGCCCTTACAAGGGCCAATGGATACGGCGGAGGACTCCTTGGATGGCCTCCAGACGGCCTTTGGGGCCCTGTCGGTGAAGGAAATGGTCTCTCAACCTCAGCCTGTGAAGAGGAAGAGAGGAAACGAGAGCGAGAAGGATGCTGGAGAAGGAGCAGACGAAGGAGAGGAGCAAGGGCAAGACCCGGCGGATGTCTCTACCTTCGAAGGCGCACCAAGCGCTTCTGGTCTCCAAGCATCACCCTCTCCCATAACCACCACACACCCAGCCGCCGCTACATCCACTTCCACAACCAACCAGCCTATGGCAGAGGGCACAGGCTTTACTGGCATGCCTCACTACCCCGCCTATGGCATGGGCCCACCTACCACTGCGCTCCTTGAGGCAACTACTGCCAGTGGGCCGGTGGCTTCCAGCTCTGCGCCGCGTTGGTATGCGGCTGACCATCCCCATCCACTCCACGCCACTGGAACCTACATGGAAGTTCCTGGGTATGCTCCTGGGTGTGCACCTGGGTATGCACCCCTGAGTGGGTTGAGGAGAGGACCAGAGTCTCTGGGAGGCAGGAGTAGAGGATCGAGATCCTCCAACAGGTCCCTGACGCGGTCGGAGATCGATGAGGTGCT
Organism: Eutreptiella sp. 'Long Island Sound 2002'; assembly: GCA_964036045.1. NCBI lineage: Eukaryota > Euglenozoa > Euglenophyceae > Eutreptiales > Eutreptiaceae > Eutreptiella > Eutreptiella sp. 'Long Island Sound 2002'. The sequence continues at coordinate 153,636,355 of OZ038379.1, forward strand.
CCGAGGAGCCACTTCGCAAATCGTGAGTGACCTCACGCAAGAGATCAGGGAGAAACTGCAGCCCCTGATGATCCCGTCCCATGCGTCACCTACGACAGTGGGAATGTCACCCCACCGAGTACAGGCTAACCACCTGGCGGCAGGGTTGACGAATACCCTGGGGAGCCTGAGGAGCCGACCGATGCCGACTCCTGCAGCAGTACCAAGAAGCCCATTCGTCCCGAGGACAGCCCAGCCGCCCTACAGTCACGTGACGAACTCGACGAGGGCCGAGCTGGACCGGCTGGGGCTGACAGCCCTAAGGGCTATGGTGGACGTGGAGCCTTATGGCTCCAGCGATCTAGGCGGAGACCCCTCTGATGATGGGCCGCCTTCGATGACTTCTTCTTCGCCATCGGATGACGAAGACCCTGAGGACCCCGAGGACCCCAAGGGTAAGAAGAAGAAGAAGAAGAAGAAGAAGACCCGACGCCCTGAAGGACGCCGAGCTCAGGAGGCGAAGGCTATTGCCACCTCCAAGATCGTGGTAAACCTGCCTGAATTCACAGGCAAGGACCTCAGCGAGTTCGCTGAGAACTTTGGCCGGTTCCTACGACTGACCGGCCAAACCCACGCGAGTGGGCGAGTGAAGTGCGACCTGCTCCTGCAGTGCTGCAAGACGAAGTACCTGGAGAAGCAGGTCAGGCAGATCGTCACCAACTCCGCCACCTTTGCCGACGTGTTGGTTGCCCTGGAGAGGCAGTACCCAACCTACGAGACCGACCTCTCTATCAGGGCCGAGATCCAGAACCTGCCCGTGCTGCCGAACAACCCCAAACCCGGCAGGGTCTCCGAGCTGTTGGCGGACCTGGACCACTGGGCTGGACGACTGACGCCCGGTTCCTACAGCAGCGACGACCTGCTGTTTTGGTTGTGCTCTAAGCTCCCCCGTGAGCTATGGGACGAGTGCCGTCTGACGGCTGAGCGCAAGGCTAGATCCCTCCGCTACGAGGATCTATGCGTGCTGCTCCTGGAGATGGCACTGGAGAAGGAGAGCGACCAACACCTGAACCTCTACCGTCCTGGTGGTGGAGGTACTGGAGGCAAAGGGTACCAAGGGTCCCGACCTGGGCAGGGGACTACCCCCAAACATGCCCACGCCCGCCTAATGGAGAACGTGAAGGAGCTATTCTGGTGTGATGCCAGAGATGAGCAGGGCCACCTGCAGCATGCCTCCGACTGCGAGCAGCGAGACTGCTTTGTTGTCCAGGGGAAGCAGCAGGAAAAGATCACCGGCGCCAAGGTGAAGATGCCGGATCATTACCGCTGCACCATCACGTGTGCATTCTGCGGTAAGCGGAAGCACTATGAGGACGAGTGCTACCATAAGCAACGCCTATCGGCGAAGCTTAGGGGGGAAGATCCTGGCAAAAGCTCAGGCAAAGGTGGAGGCAAGGCCAAAGGCAACGACTCCGGCAAGGGCAAGTCGAAAGGACGTGGTCAAGGTGGTCAAGACAAGGGTCAAGGCGGACGAGGAGGAGGCGCTAATCGCCAGAACGACAACAAGAACAAGGACAAGAACGGAGGTAACCCCAACCCTAATCCAGGGGGGAACTCCGAGCCCTCTGGAGGGCAGTCTGGACCTACCACACGCTCACAGACGCAGGCCCAGCAAGAACAAGGAGCCAAGCGTGAGCATGAAGGTGGTGACGACGGCAACGCCAAGAAGAGAAGCCGTTTCATGAGGATGGCCCGCAAATTGCGGAACAAGGGGTTCGAGGTGACCTGTCCCGCGGAGTTCTGACGGGGACGCTCTAGTGGCACCCAAGACCTGGTGTTTTGGGTACGTATCCGACTAGGGGGACGTGAATACCTGGGGGTACTGGATACGGGAGCCACAATATCGATAGTGGCCAAGAAAATTTTACCTTGTGGGAGCCTGAAGAACACCATGACCACCGCCGCTATACGGATGGGGGATGGACATGTGGTGCACAGCTGCGGGGACTGCGAAGTGGAGGTACCTATGGGCTCCAAGACTATCGCCCATCGGTTCTATGTGATGGACACTGATGCCTTCGACTTTGTACTGGGTACTGACTTCTTCGTGCAGCACTCCCAGATACAATCCCTGACGCTGCAAGCGCCCTACCTCCTGTACGTGGACCACGGCAGTGGCAGAGAGTCTGTGCCACTGGAGCAGTCGGAACATACCTCGAGTTACCTGAGACTATCGAAGGAGGAGCCCTCGAACATGATGGCGGCCTCCAAAACTGAGGACTATCAACTATTGGGGGAAGTCCTAGACCAAGGTCTGAAGGAGTTGGGTTACTCTCGAGAAGACCTAAGTGTGGAGCTGTTCGCCAGCGACAAGCAGCATGTACTGGACCTATACTGCAGCAAGGGGAAGAACTGCAGGTACAAATTTTACTGGCCCTCTTTCGGGATGGCCTACGGGAACCCCAGATTCAGTGAACTGGGGAAGGTGCTGACCAAGGTGGCCTTGGAACGTTCCCGTATGGTCCTGTGTTCCCCCGATTGGGGAGCCCATGGGGGCAATGAGTACTGGCGAACCCTCCTTGACAAGCTGACTATCAGCTCTGTGCGGTTACCTGATGAGGCCATCTACGTGCCTCTGGGACGCAAGACGCCCATTGGGAAGCCCGGATGGGGGAGTATGCTCAGCGTGGTGGACGGAAGTCTTACCACCATTCCCTGGGAAAACCTGGACCCTACTCTGGTCCAGGCTATACAACGAGAAAGCGATGGACTCGCCTTGGGTGACTTGAAGGATCGCCTACGACCTCAAGATGCTGTTGAAACTATACCCGGAGGAGATGAGTACGTCGTGACTGACACCAACGCCCCCAACTCTCCCTGTCATGTACCTGTTCCTGATGGAGTCTCTGAGTGTGGACTATCTGAGCTACCTAGCTCTATCCACTCAGACGACGAAACTGAGCACGACGCCTTCTTCGTGCAGACTGCGGTGGAAGAAGTGGAGAACGCCGAGTACGTCGCCCCACTCAAACCCCTACTCTCCATGAGGGTGGAAGACCCCGTGGATGAAGAGCTGGACCCTCGATCCAGGCTCAGGGAGTATGTGGATTCCAAGAGGAAGTTGGTGGCGAAAAAGCTATGCTACGCGAAGCCTACCCGCAGCTCGTGGCCACTGAAGCAAGGACGTATGGGAGACCTATCCCAACTGAAGGAGGACCTCGAACAGAAGATCACCACCTGGCAAAGGGAGGTAGATCTCAAGCTCATGAAGAGCGTATGGGGTGCCCATGTGAGGACCCCAGAGGAGGACGACCTCTCGGAGGAATGTGTATGTGAACCCCCTAAAGCGTGCCTATGTTGCCATCGTCCACCGGAGATGGTTGAGCAAGACCTTCTGTATGCCTACCAAGGGCTGAAGGATGCTACAGCGGGCGAAGAGTCGGTGGAGGACCACCTCCCGACGTCTATTCAAGGGGCAAGCAACTTACACTCTGACGAGGACATGGAGGACAAGATCAAGGTACTGGACCCGCGGGTACAAAAGCTGATAAGGACCTATCTGGAGGTGTTCGGAGAACTACCCCCTCCAGCCTCATGCGACAAGCTGGTACAGATGGACCTCAAGCTGAAACCCGAGTTCGTGGGTCACAAGATCCGGAGGAGACCCTACCCAGCTCCTAAAGAGCAGGCCGACGAGATTGAGCGACAGATACAAGAATGTATCGACGCTGGCCTAGTCCTGGAGTACAAGGATGGGGACTACCCCCTACACTGCAGCCCCTGTTTCCTGGTGGCTAAACCTGGGTCTACAGCCAAACGGCTGGTAGTGGACTATGGAGAGTTGAACAAGAAGACGCTGAACCACTCAGGGTCCATTCCCAATATGGAGTCTACCCTGGAGAAGATAGCCTCCTGTCGCTACAAGACCAAGATGGACAAGCGAAGTGGATTCTGGCAAGTGGACCTGACGCCCAACGCGCAGGAACTACTGGCCTTCATCACCCCTCAGGGGAGGGTATTCAAGTGGAAGGTCATGCCATTCGGCGTGGCTAACGCCCCCGCTCTGTTCCAAGAGCTGATGAACAAGATCTTGTCCATCCTACGAAGGAGACCTAAGGTGCAGGAGCTCATATCCCGTGGGGCCCAGATGGAGGCTCACATCGACGATGTATGCCTCGGGACCAATACCCAGGAGGATCACCTAATCCTCTTGGGTGAGTTCTTTGCGGTCTGCCAGGAGAACCACACACGACTCAAGCTGGAGAAGTGTGAGTTCATGCAGGAGACCATGCAGTACCTGGGGTTTGACGTTGGCTATGGGTGGTGGACCCCAGCGGCCTCTAAGGCCAAACCCCTGATGGATGCCAAGGTACGACACGAAGACCCCAAGAAAGGACTTCATGATGTACGCAGTTTCATTGGGGCGTGCAACTTCTATCGCCGCCACATCAAAAACTTCACCTACACCAGCGCAGTACTGACTGACTTGATCAAGAAGAGTACTACTTGGCGCTGGGGCCCACAAGAGCAACAAGCGTTTGACGAGCTCAAAGACAAGGTAGCCAACGCTAAGTGCTTGGGCGTGCCGAGGGCACAAGGGGAGATTCTCCTGGTGACCGACGCCAGCAATGTGGGCGGTGGTGGAACGTTGTTCCAATGGCAAGCACTAGAGAAGGAGGAGTTCGACTCGGCCATTTCCCAATGGGGGACGGAAGGTCTCAACCGAGATGGAACCCTCAAGCACAGCTACCCTGACGACAAGTGGGTCCTAGTACCTCTGGGCCACTGGAACTGGAAGTGGAACCAGGCCAGGGGGAACTACTCCACCTATGAGCAGGAACTGCTCGCGGGTATGCTGGTGCTATCCTCACAAGCACGACTGTTGGGGAGTAACCCTGTGGTCTGGCTATGCGACCAAGAACCGGTCCGCAGTTTCCAGAAGGGCCCCCCACCTGAAAAAGCCAAGCTACGTCGCTGGTGGACCTACCTCAGTCAACTACGGCTGACGGTACACCATATCCAGGGAGTGAAGAACGAGTGTGCCGACTACATCAGCCGCAACAACTTCGACGCCCTGATTGGTGCCCGGTCTGAAGCGCTGGCTAAGGAAGCGTTCAGCCGTATGGACGTACACCTGGACCTGAACATGACCATGATACGCCCCCTGGATGGACTCCAACAATCGGAGTACCTACAGGAGTTTGGGGATATCTACCGGCGCCTGGAGAAACGCCTTGAACCCCTCCTGGTCAACCAAGACCAGTGGAAGCGGGACAAGAGCTACCTCTGGCACGAGGACCGCATCGTGGTGCCTAGTGACCGAGTCCCAGCGCTGCTGAAATGGACCCATGAGTCCAGTGGTCATGTGGGTGCTGACCGTACCCTGAGGCTGTTCAAGCAGTGGTTCCACACTACGTGGACTGACGACCAGCTGCGGAAGACGCTCCTGCCTATCGTGGACAAGTGCCCGTGCAGGTCCTGTAAACCAGGGGATATCAGGGACAGAGGTCTCTACTCGACCCTGCCCATCCCTCACTGTGCTAACAGTGTTCTATACGTGGACTACACGGAGATGCCGAAGTTCGGGGGCTATGACTTCGCCCTCGTGGTAACCTGTGGGTTCACCAGGTTTACCAGGGTGTTCCCATGTACCAAGCACATTACCGGAGAGGAGACTATCAAGATACTCCTGGAGGAGTGGTTTTGTGTCTATGGGGCGCCCAAGGAGATCAACTCCGATGAGGACGTACGAGTACGCTCAGATACTGGCTGGTACAAGAGGGTCCTGAGGTCCCTCAATGTCCAGGTGTCTACGGGGATTCCCTACTCTCACACGAGCAACCCCCTATGTGAGCGACAGATTCGTGTCCTGAAGGAGAACGTCAGGATATGGTGCAAAACTGAACGCACCAGAGACTGGGTGAGACTACTCCCCGTCATATCCTTGATGATGAACTCCCAAGAGAGTTCAGCTACTGGCTACTCGCCACATGAGCTATTCATGGGGCGCCCGGCGTGGTTCCTACATGCCCCCTATCCTGAGGACACCCATTCTTCTGTGGGTGAATGGGTCCAAGAGCAACAAGCGAAGGTGGACAAGGCCAAGGCTATGCTCCAGAGAGTGAGGGAGCGTCAGTGGAACAAGAAGAACAAGCACCGAGTACCGGCCACCTACCAAGAGGGGGACTGGGTGCTGGTGCACCACAGCCGACTACCCGCCTGGCCTCGCTCTACCAGCGATGACCCATACTTCGGGCCGTACAAGATTCTATCTGTGGATGGTCACCGTATCACGGTGCGGTGTTCTCCCCGTCTAGGGGGGACCCTGGTGTGCGCCGCTCAACACCTGAAGCGCTACCATGATCCTGAAGACCTCTGTGGGGAGGAGTGGGAGCTGAACGACGAGGAAATCGCCGCTCTGGACCTACAAGGGGCTGCTAGCCCTATGGAAGTTGAAGGTGAACTCCCCGACATGAACGCCGAGGAGATGGCTAAGGAGGGCTTCTACCTGGTGAAGTCTGTCCTACGCCACCGCTATCGCCAGGGTTGGCGCTTCCTCACCCTCTGGGAAGGGTTTGGAGTCGAAGAGGCCACCTGGGAGCCCTTCTCTGCATTTGTTCTACCTGAGGGACGCCTAAACTCAGTTCTGGTTGACTACTTGTCCCAGAACAACCTTGGTGAGTTGTTGAGGCTCGCTGAGACGCTTGCCTCCAAGAATAAAGCTAGGGACTGAACCTTACCCTTACCTGCCAAAGCGTATGTGTGGGTGTGCTAGTCCTAAGGTCCTGAGAGCAAGCCGCAGAAGTGGTGTCCTAATTATACCCAAGTCTGCGCCCTTGCTAAACCTGGAGGGTTGGCTTATTGATGCCACGGGGTACGCCCCGGGTCTCCCCTCCCCTATGCGCCCAATTTCTGTGCTGGCGCAAAACCTTGGGGGAATACCCAGAGTGTTAGTCCAGGTATTGTTTTCCCTACCTACCTGTCTACTAAAGGGAGGGGTGGCCAAAAGCTAAGAAGGCATGCAAAACGCCTGTTTGCTATGTGGCCAAAAACACTAACCTAACCCACTGTCACAGCCCACCAACCCAGCTAAAATTGCAGGAAAAGGGTGGGACAGTGACACGCCCCCTACAGGTCCTACACACCCTACAGTGGCACCATCCTGGTGGGCGAGCGCTGGGCAACTGGCTCTAGCCCCCACGCAGGACTACCACTCCTACACGCACACTCTACTGGGCGTTGTGAGGAAGAAGCTCTCGAGGGTCCTAGCGACCCACCTGTGAAATGACAAGAGAACACAGCGCTGCTAAGCAACTGTGGCCTCACAGGGGACGCCACAACGCGTTTCCCCTGCAAGGGCTTGGAGGGAAGGAGTGCTCTCGTGTGCAAGGCGCAGATGTCGATGAAGTCGGACTCCTTGCTCTGCCACAGGCGGAGCGGAGTTACTTGTTTGTGTGATCTGCGCCCCTGTTTAGCAGGGCATAAAAAAATGCTGCTGCACCACTCACCCTACCTGCCCACCTGTAAAGCAAAGGCAAATGAAAGGGCGTTTGCGGCGGAGGAACCAAGGCACACTCCAGGTATTATACCCTTCTCAGTGTGCCCTATAATACGCTGTCCGCAAACACGCTGCATGGAGCAGCTACCCTTATCAAGCAAGCAAGCGTTAAGGGACTCCTCAGGTTCTCTTAAAGAACGTACCGAGGAGCCCCTGGGTAGCCTAAACAAGGTTTACCGTGCGCACTTCGCGTGGCCTACCCTTTAATGCGTGTGTGCATGCACGACTATGCACAATCACTTGGGCAAACCTGCCCATCTCCGCCACGATCTTGACTCCACCAGGGGGTGGCCCCGCCTGGGCGTACCTACCTTACCTACCGCTGGGAAGTGAAGCAAGGTGAGAGGGCAAGGGACGCACGCGAAGAACGTTGCTATGCATCTGTGTGTATGACTAATCACCCTGATCTGACCGCTAATCATCTGCAATCTTTCTAATCAATCCCTCTACCGCGTCCTATCGTGGTTATCGGTGTTAACGCTGCTACACGACTCGTTCACGGAGACACGAGACGAGCAATGTGTATGCGGCATGCAAGACGAGCATACCTGTAGTTTATACCTGATTCATTGAAGTCTTTTCAATTGATTTTCGAATTCTTGAATTTTTGAAGCTTCTATTAGTGTGGGTGGAATTTGTATGTTTGTTTATTAATGTGTGTCTCGTCATTTTCAAGACTACGTGATACATACGTTTATAATTCCATTATTTTTCCATTTTCCGGCGCTTCGCTAGGAGCCGCTCCTGCGCGCCGCCATTTTGGACGTATGAATTTTTGGATTTAAAAAATCCAAAGATGACTATAATTTCTATAAAAATGTGCCTTTGATGCACAATTGGATTCTACTCAGGTGTGTCGTTTCAGAAAAATTCTACGCCGTCATTTGACGGATTTTGATGTCTTCGCTTCGTTTTTGCGTGGATTCGTCCATAATTCTCCCATTCCTGCCTCTGCAGATACCCACGCGCAGCCTCGCTGAGTAGGCCGTGTTCGGGCCGAAACGCAGGTGCCTGGAGAGACTGAGCAGAACCAAGACCCCACCAAGGGGCAAATTAATTTCTTTCTCGACTCCCAACGCCCTAAGACAGGTCACAGGTCGCCAGCAGGTTTACGAGAACCCATGCGAGTGTGTATAATGTGTCTTGCGTTTGGGTTGTGTCGACGCTGCGTCTTGGAGGGAGGGATACATATGCACATGTTTGGCATGCTCCCAATCTAACCCAACCAAGCCACAGGAGCCCCGGCAGCGCCAAGAGCGCTGAGTCTTCTGTAGGAAACTGTACAATCAGAGCAGCAAAAGGACGCCAGCCATGGTGAGCGCCCATTTTTCAGTGTGAGGGAGACTGTAGGTATTTTAAAGTAGATGTGGAAACCAAGGAAAGGCCAAGAAAAATTCCCTTTTTCCTAAAATGCGACAGTGGTGGCCACCACAGCACAAGGGGGGAGTAAGAAAAAGTGCTTTTCCATTGCTTTGGGACATACTCTAGTTGTATTAGAGATGCACTGAGCATCCATGCATTTTTATCTTAGTATTGGTCCAGCCAAAAGTGGTGAGAACACATTTTGACCTATGGAACCAAACACCCAATCAGGATATGGAGTGGACCCCTTAATCCCCTTTCAATCAGAAGTAAAACATCTTTTCCTGAGTTGACTGAGCACTGACATACCTAAGGTAGAACCTATGAATTTATCTATGTTTTTCCATGAATACTTATCTGCCCTAGTGGTATGCACCATAGGGGGTTAGGCACCTCTTTTTGAGAGGTCCTGGGTTCAATTCCCGGTCAGCCTAACTAAGTAGGAAGATCCCAACTGAGTAGGAAGATCCCATGTGACATGGCAGTGACCTCATCGCCACATACCATGCCACCTCAGCACATATGGGAGCCAAAACAAAGAGTGCACATCTCCTAAGATGGCACTATGGAGAGAGAGTGATCCTGAGGCAGTTTTCTAACTCTTTTCCCAAAACATTTCAGCTATCTCTGTGAATATGCATTCATTTGTATCCTGAGTTGCAGTTTCTGTGAATACCTAATCATCTTTCACTGTTTACACTGCAGCCCTTCATGCTTTGATCCTGAATCCTCTTCTCTTTGCATACTATTGGCTTGGGCTATCCTGGAGTGACTTGGAGTGGCTGTATTTCATCAAAACAAAAGCTTTTCATCTCCAAAAACAAGCAGCAGGAATCCCTACACCAACAGCAAGCAGCAGGAGAGGCAAAACACAGTGCTGAAAACACTATAAACTTTTCTCTACTTAACCGTTGGTTTGCGGACTCTTTGTATTTTGCGACGCCGAAGAGTAGGCGTGTTTGTTTAATGCATTCATGCTATGCTACTTATTCTTTATGTCTTGGACTCTTTGTTTTTTGCGACGCCCAAGAGTAAGCGTGTCTAAATGGGCACAAAGGTGGGTGGGGAGGTACATGGAGAAGGACAAAGGAAGAGGAAGCGTGCAAGTCGGAGGGTGTGGCGTGTTAGTTATCCATTTCTTCGGTGTTTATGCGCCGCTCGCGAAGCGTTTTTCTTTACCTATACGGCGTGTTAGAGGGCGGGAGGCACGGTTTGTGGACTCTTTGTTTTTTGCGACGCCCAAGAGTAAGCGTGTCTTAATGCATGCAAGGCGGTACAAGGTACTTACTCGTTGTACTTTGGGACTCCCACGCTACTTATTCGTTTTGTCTTGGACTCTTTGTTTTATGCGACGCCCAAGAGTAAGCGTGTCTTAATGCATGCATGGCGGCATATGCTACTCACTCTTTGGTTGATGTTGGGGCGCGCACAAGTCCCCTACTCCTATTGCATGCACTTTGCTAAGTGACTTCTTCTTTGTTGTTGGAGCGCGCACAAGTCCCTAGCGCCTAGGACACGTGCTTTGCTAGGTGTTTTGGGGCAAGCAACGCTCAACTTCGTCGCCGTCGCGACTCTGTGTAGCGTACAAATCGTCCTCGTTGTCATCGATGTAGGAATCGGGTAGATCTTTGTAAGCGTCATCGTCGTCGTCTTCTTCGAAGGAGAAATGAGACTGGTTGGTTCGAGTGGTAGCTTGCGTTCAGGGGGCGTTGGACAGCCATGATTGGTCGAGCCGTGATTCGTCGTTGGGGGCGTTTGGCCCTCCTCTCCACAACGGTTCGGTCTTGGAGGCATTCGGCCTTTCTGTCCATGAATTGACCCATGATGATTGATTCCATCCAGACGCTGAATAGAGCAATGGAACCAGTCGTCGTACCCCTTGTAGCAAGCGAGATCCTCATCAGGATCGAACCACTGTGGGTGTGAATGAACCCATTCCTCCAGAGAATGGGAGTGTGTATCAGGCTCTTCGAGGCTCAAGCACTGCCCTCGATAGCATTCGGTGTCGCACTGGGGCGGGTACCCGTACAACTTGCAAAATTTTGGGTCAATGTCGGTCGGGGGTTCCCCCTCCCAGGTCAGTAAGAAAACGTCACTGCCATGTCTTTCTTGCTGGACTTGATCCAGGCCAAGCCTGCGATGAAACCCTTTTGTTGATGCTGAGAATAACTTACTCATTTTTATCTCTCTTTCGGAGTTTAAAGTACACTTTCTCAGAGTGACTAGGGTTATAACCCTAGCCCCCGATGAAGTTCACCCCTACCACTCAGCTGAGCGGAGGTATCTTCCTTCATGGAGGTTATAACGAAGAAAAAAAGGCACTTAATGCCTAAGGCCTTGTAAGTTAAGCGTAGTGGTCTCCCACCTCAAGACCCCTATGCTCAATTGATTCTACCACTTATTGTGGCTCTACGTTTTAACTGTTTCTGAATTCAGTTGCTTGGCCAAGTCATATTCTGTGTTTGGCCTAACTCCTATGCCCCAGATTGCTGACCAACTCCTTTTCATCCAAACGAGTGGAAGATGAAGTGCTGGATGCTAATTTGGCGGCCTGAGTCATGCCAGCTTTCACTTAAAAATCATTTGTTTTATCCAATTGTGACTGAATCTTTGTACTTAAGCCTGCTTGGTCTATCTGCAGCCCTTCTGTGATACACTGGATTTCAAAACTATTCATTGATTCGGTCCAGATACTTTTCTTGCTCTACTTGCTGCTCTGGTTCCCCATTCCAACACCAAAACTTGCAGGATTTCATGAACACTATTGTGGCACTAATCAGAGACATCTTTCTGGTAGCAGACGCAACCCTTGAGCACCTTTCGAACCGACTCTGAGAAGTACACAAGCCAAACCCAGCAAACAATATGTCCACACCATCAGTACAACTGTCCCCGCGGACTTGGCCAGTTCGGAGTGAACAGGTACAACTGGGAAGCAGTGAGCCCATCTCAATGAGTGAGCCAAAGCTCAGAGTTGCATCTCGGTCTCAAGAAGATCCAGGTCTCAGAAGGGCGGAAGAAGAAGCGCCCAGAGAAATACCAATACCCTTAACCAGTGAGGCCTTAGCGGCCCGTGGTGACAGCCTGCAGCACCTCCGCCGACGAGTCGCTGTCTCCATCTCCCGCTCAGCCTGCCCTGCATCATTGTCTACGGCAGTTGGAGGATCTGAGGAACAGGAAGGCCAGAGAAGGAGAATGGACGAGTACCTGCTCCACGAAGAATACTACACGTTCGTCCGAGGGGAAGATGGAGACGAACCACTCGAAGCCCCCGGATCCCCACCACATACGGACATGGGTTCCTACCTTTACTCCGGCCCACCTACGGACCTGGCCGACAGTGTGTCTCTACCGGGGCGCCCGAGAGGGCCAACATGGCGTCCAGAACTGCGAACCATTAGCAGGTACCCTGAAGTGTGTCCAGCTTATGTGGAGGATTCCCATTTCCCAGGGCCAACCTATGGTGCCCTGGACCGTACGGCCGAACTACTGGCCAAACGACTGTCTGGGTCCGAAGATCCAGATGTGACAGCCCTGTTTGAGGCTGTCAAGGCAAAATTGGGTGTCACTGAACCCTTACCCAAGCCAGCGCTGGCCTCACGCTCTCCGGGATTCAGCACGCTTGCTGATGATATCAAACAATCAAGGGTTTCCAGGTTGTTACCCAAGGTCACATGCCCCAGCCCTTTCCATTCCCGTGCCAGAACAGTCTCCATAGCTGAGCTACAGGAAGTGCCCGTGACAGAGAGTGAGAAAAAGGGGATAACTGCTCTGGCACCTCTCGCTGGCGTACCAATCCCCTCTTCAGGCCTAACCCTAGGGGGTGCGAAGAGTGGCAAAGCAATGGCCCAGGCGAACATCCAGCTGGAGTTGCCGGAGTTCGACCCGAAAGACCTGCCCGAATGGGCAGAGGAATTTGCCGAGTTTCTTTTGCTTACCGGCCAATCTCATGTGGATGTGGCCACTAAATGTTCTCTTTTGAAACGCTCATGGAAAGAGAAATATTTGCAAAAACAGGTCAAGCAGATTGTGAAAACCTGTTCTACATGGGCCGAGGTTCTCGAAAGACTGGAGGAAAGTTTCCCGGTCTCTGAAACAGACCTCAGTGTACGCACACAGATTAAGGAGCTCCCTATGCTCCCTGATCTTCCTTCCGCTGCGCGAGTCTCTGAATATGTGTGCGACCTGGAGTATCTGTTCTCACGAATGAGGCTGGGTTCCTATGGACCCACAGAACCCCAGCTGTGGCTCATGAGTAGAATCCCTACACGTACGTGGGACAATTGCCGCACCACCTCAGAGAGGAAGAGTCGGACACACACGTACGATGACCTTGTCGAGCTGCTCATCGAGCTGGCTCTTGAGAGGAAGAATGACTCCCATATGGAGAAGGTCCGCAAGAGACACCTGGGCCGGGGTGGCACCCCTACCCCTGACCGTAGCAAAGGGAAAGGGCCTAAGAATCCCACTAATGCCAACAAGGGCAGTGGTAAAGGGGGAGGTAATCTGCGTGCCATGAATCAGGTTAAACCTGAAACAGGTACACCCCCACTCTTCTACTGTAAGCCTGTGAATGACAAGGGAGGACCCTGTCGTGCCCCTGACTGCGACCATTGCAGTGGTTGTGTGCTGCAACTGAAGAGACAGCAGCACACTAAAGATGGGAAAACAGTGACCCATCAGGATCATTTCAGGTGTACCATCACCTCTGGGTATTGTGGCAAACGTCGTCACTGCGAGGAAAAATATCACATCAAAAAATGTGAGAGTGACAATCACAAAAGGCAGGAGGCTGAACGACAGAAAGCCCAAACACCCTCGAGAACTCCCCAGAATGGGGACAAGGGTGGTAAAAGAGGAAGCAAGGGGGATGGCAAGGGTGGACCCTCCAACCCCCAGAGGCGCTCATCAGCGCCTGCTAATTCTCCCCCTCATGCCGATGTCGAACCCAAGAAGCGCCTACAGGGGAATAAAACCTCCCCTGAGGGGTCTAACTCCAAGAAGAGGCGACTGGTCTGGATGGCCAAGTCCCTCATGGCTGCAGGTGTTGATGTGAAATTCCCTGCTGAGGAGTACGGGGGCGGCTCTGAAGAGGCGGACTTTGTTTTCTGGATCCTTCCGAAAATCAGGGATCAAGTTTTTCGTGCAGTGCTTGACCCCGGCGCAACACTCTCTATAGTGGTCCGGCGCCTGCTAAAGACTTTCAAGAAAACTAAGACAGTGGCCATAAGATTAGGGGATGGGCGTACCATCCATTCCTTGGGGGGTGTCGATGTGACTATTTGTCTTGGCGACGAAACTGTGACCCAACACTGCAGAGTGTTGGACACTGACGCCTTTGACATCGTCGTTGGCACCGACGTCCTACGAAGAAACCCCCAGGGAAAAATGTTGTGTCTCCAACGCCCCTATTCTCTACACTGCGACTTTGGCAGTGGGCACTTTTCCGTACCTTTGAAGCTGTCAGGACGAAAAGAGTCTGGGCTGCGCTACGCAGCAAAGACTAACTATCCTACTGAAAACTACCAATTGGCTCGTCACGTTCTTGAAAATGGACTGGCGGCCCTGCAGGTATCCCTGGATGAGATCCAGGTGGAATGGTTCGCGAGCCAACAACAGCACATCATGCAGTTGTTTTGCTGAAACATTTGAATAACGCTCTCTGTTCCTTCTGGAAAGCAATGGGCCTAGCGTATGCTACCCCTCCCTTCTCCCTGCTCGCGAAGGTTCTAACCAAAATTGCTTATGAGGGAGGAAAGGTTGTCATGTGCACCCCTGACTGGGGTTATTTGAGTGGACACGCGTATTGGCGCCGACTGCTCGACTGAATGACTGTGGGAAGAGTGCAAATCCCCGACGATCCAATCTCTGTGCCTGCAGCTTCAGACACAGCAATGCAGGCCCCTGGGTTGGCCAGTTTCTTATCCATTGTAGATGGATTCTTCAGTCCTGTACCCCTGTGTGATCTGGATCAGGTGCTACTGAAAGAGGTTATGGCCGAAAATCGTGGCTTGACCCTTTTTGATCTCAAAAAACAATCCCCTGAGCACCTACCTGCCACACTTACAGGGTGTGAATCCCCTGATGGCGATTTGGAACCTGCCCCTGTGAAGAGGGATGCTGACGACCAACTGTCTGAAATTGCCAGCGCTATCCCTCCTGTTGATCCCAGCTCTGTTGAACCCAAACATAGTGCCTTTCCGGCCCAACTGTTGCTGAAGGAGGGGGACCTCGTGTCATCCTCAGAACAACCTTCCCCTGGTTGGAAGCCTGTGCTGCACATGCAGTAAGAAAACGTGTTTTTTCTGCCAAAAGTTTAGCTTTAGTTGTCATAGAGAGGCCTACAGGCACGACACACGTTTATCTTAGTATTGGCGTTTCTAAATGGGGTGAAAAGACATTTTGACCTATAAACCCAGGCATTCATCTATTGATGTTGTGTGGACCCCTGACCCCCAAATGATTGGACTTATTCACCATTTCCTGGACTGACTGAGGCACTGACATTAATCTAGAGCCTATACATTTTTCTATATTTTGTCATGAATGCTTAGCTATCCTAGTGGTCTGCACCCTAGGGGGCTGGAGCACCTCTTTTTGAGAGGTCCTGGGTTCATTTCCCAATCAGCCTAGCTAAGTAGGAGGAACCCATGTGACATGGCAGTGACCTCAGCGCTACAGGTTTCTGCCACCTCAGGAGCTATGGGACCCAAAACAAAGGGTGCACATCTCTGGATCGCAATATAAAAGAGAGAGTGCCCATGTGGGTACTTTTTACATGATTGTAGGATATTTTCTAACTATCGTTTCATAAATCTGTAGTTATTGTGAGTTTCCTATGTGGTTACACTATCTCCTTTGACTGCAGCCCTTCATGTTGAATATTTGATCCTGTGGTCCCTTGCTTGCACTGTGGGTACTGGTATTTCTAATTGATTTCATCAGAAGATATTTATTTGGAAAGGAGCAAGCAGAGGCACAAACAAAACATTATCATCAAAGCATTCAACAGTGGAAGCCTGTTCTAACCTTCTGGTAGCAAAGATTTTCAGTCTTTGCGTACCTGCAACCCCGTGCAGTACACCCAGTACGTCGAGACTGACTCCACTGAAGGGCACAGAAATATAGCATGGACACCAAGGACACTGCCGAGAAGACAGCGCCCTCACTGGCACCAGCAGTGCCAGCGCCAGCGCCCAAACCTGCTGGTAAACCTGAACCTGAGGTGCCTGTACCTTCAGTGCCCGTAAGAGGGCTTGGGGACGATTACCTGGAGGGCTTGGGAGCTGCCTTCAGTGGACTCTCTG
The DNA here is from genome assembly GCA_964036045.1 of Eutreptiella sp. 'Long Island Sound 2002'. Lineage (NCBI taxonomy): Eukaryota > Euglenozoa > Euglenophyceae > Eutreptiales > Eutreptiaceae > Eutreptiella > Eutreptiella sp. 'Long Island Sound 2002'. The sequence goes on from OZ038379.1 coordinate 153,652,561, forward strand.
TTGGAGGACCTGAAGGCAAAGAGAAGTCGCAGGAGAAGGAAGCAGTGGACATGGGTATCGAAGAGGAACATCCTTGAGATGGACACCGACCACACACAGTGACACAATTCGAGAACCAACCTTCCGAGAGCACGCCGAGCGCCTCTGACCACCCTGCAGTACCCTCTCCAACAACCAGTACAATCCCAGCCACACACCAAGCGACATCCTCCCCCACAACAGCTCCACCTATGGCTGGGCGTCTAGGCTTTACTGGTATGCCTTACCCCACCTACGGTGTGGCTCCAGCCGCTACTGTGCCACCCATGGCAACTGCAGTCACCGAACCAGTGGCATCCAGTACCACCTACACCGGTGTTCCTGAGCCTATGCCGCGCCGCTATGAGGATGAATATCACCGACCCGCGGCGGCCGTGTACATGACTGGGATGCCTAGGTATGTGGCGCCCGAGCATGGCTCTACCATGCCAGCACCTGGTTTCACCTCTCTGAGTGGCCTACGGGGCCCTGAGTCCTGTGGTGGAAGGAGCAGAGGATCAGGAAGATCATCAAACAAGTCCCTGACGCGGTCGGAGATACGAGAAGCTCTTCGAGGAGCGACTTCAGAACTAGTTGGTGATCTAACTCAAAAAAATTCGGGCCAAATTGGAGCCCCTGATTCCTCCCGAAGGGTCACCTACCACCATGGAAGCTTCTCCTCATTAACTACAAGCCAATCATTTGGTGGCGGGACTGACGAACACTCTGGGAGGCTTGAGGAGCTGACCTATGCTGACCCGTGCCGTGATAGCAAGGAACCCTTTCGTACCAAGAAGAGCCCAGCCACCCTACAGCCACGTGGAGAACTCCACGCGAGCCGAGCTGGACCAGTTGGGGTTCAAAGCCCCAAGAAGATGTTGAGCCCTACGGCTCTATTGACCTGGGCGGTGATCCCTCTGATGATGAGCGGGAATCTATGACGCCAGTTTCACCCTCTGAGGACGATGACCCTGAGGAGGCCGAGAACTCGAGCGGCAAGAAGAAAAATAAAAAAAGGAAGACCAAGCGCCATGAGGGACGCAGGTCTCAGGAGGCTAAGGCTATCGCCACCTCCAAGATTGTGATTAACTTGCCAGAGTTCACAGGGAAGGAACTCAGCGAGTTCGCTGAGAACTTCGGCCGGTTCCTGAGGACAACCGGCCGAACCCGTGCTAGTGGGCGAATGAAGTGCGACCTGCTCCTGCAGTGCTGCCAGACCAACTACCTGGAGAAGCAGGTCAAGCAGATCTTGACGAAGTCCGCCACCTTCGCCGACGTGTTGGTTGCCCTGGAGAGGCAGTACCCTTCCTACGAGACCGACCTCTTTATCAGGGTCGAGATGCAGAACCTGGCCATGCTGCTCAACAACCCCAAGCCTGCCAGGACTTTTGAGCTGCTTGCCAACTTCTACCACTGGGTAGGGGGACTGACGCCTGGTTCCTATGGCAGCAACGAGCTGCTATTCTGGTTGGTGGCCAAGCTCCCACCAGAAGTGTGGAATGAATGCCGGGCAACGGCAGAGCGCAAGGCAAGAGCCCTCACCTACGAGGACCTGTCTGTGCTATTTTTGGAGCTGTCGCTGCAAAAACAAAGCAACCAGCACCTGAACGCCTACCGTCCTGGAGGAGGCGGCTCTGGGAGCCATGGCCGAGGGTACCAAGGACCCCAACCTGGACAGGGGACTACCCTCAAAAATGCTCGCTTCATGAGCAATGTCCAGGACCTCTTCTGCTGTGATGCCAGAGATGAGCAGGGTCGCCTGCTGCATGCCGCTGACTACGACCAGCGGGACTGTTTCGTGGTCCAGGGGAAGAGGCAGGAGACCAGCACCGGCGGCGAAGCCAAGCTGCCGGACCACTACAGGTGCACAATCACCTGTGCGTTCTGTGGTAAGAGGAAGCACTACGAGGACGAGTGCTACCACAAGCAACGCTCCTCGGCAAAGCTCCAGACCGAGAACGGCAGCGGCAAGTACAGTGGCAAGGGCAACGCCGACAAGGACAGTGGCAAGGGCAAGTCCAAGGGCAATGGCAAAGGCCAAGGTGGCAATGGCAAAGGTGGACGAGGAGGCGCTGACCGCAAGCCAGACAAGGACAAGAACGCGGACCAGTCCGGAGGGAACCCCAATACTACGCCAAGGAGCAACTCTGAGCCCTCAGGTGGGCAATCAAACACGGGACCTACGACCCGTTCCCAGACGCAAGCCCAAAAAAAACAAGGGACTAAGCGTGACAACGAAGATGGGAACCAGTCAAACGCCCGCAAACGCTCCCGTTTCATGCACATGGCGCGGAAACTGCAGAAGAAGGGGTTTGAAGTGCCCTGTCTCGCGGAGTTCTGACAGGGACGCTGCGGGGGACCTACAGATCTGGTGTTCTGGGTACGTATTCGTCTTGGGGGACGTGAATACCTGGGGGTACTGGATACTGGGGCCACAATGTCTATTGTCGCCAAGAAAATTTTACCTCGTGGGGACCTGAAGAACATCATGCCTACCGCAGCCATCCGCATGGGAGATGGTCATGTGCTGCACAGTTGTGGGGACTGTGAGCTCGACGTGCCTATGGGATGAAGGAGCATTGCCCATCGGCTCTATGTCATGGACACTGAAGCCTTCGACTTTGTACTGGGGACCGACTTCTTCGTCGAGCACTCCCAGATTCTTTCCCTCACCCTGCAAGCACCCTACGTCCTCCAAGTGGACTATGGTGAGGGATGGGAATCTGTACTTCTGGAGCAGTCTGAACACACGTGTAGCTACCTAAGAGTATGCAAGAAGGAGCCCTCAACCATGATGGTCGCCTCCGAAACCAAGGACTATCAGCTCCTTGGGGATGTCTTAGACCAAGGTCTGAAGGAGCTTGGATACTCCCGGGAAGACCTGAACGTGGATCTATTCGCCAGTGACAAGCAACATGTCCTGGACCTCTACTGCAGCAAAGGGAAAAATAGCTGCTAAAAATTTTACTGGCCCTCTTTCGGGATGGCCTATGGGAACCCCAGGTTCAGTGACCTGGGTAAGGTCTTCACCAAGGTGGCCCTGGAGCGTTCCCGTATGGTCCTGTGGTCCCCCGATTACGGAGCCCATGGGGGAAATGAGTACTGGCGTACTCTATTGGACAAGCTGACGCTCACCGCCATCCAGCTGCCGGACGACGCCATCTATGTGCCTCTGGGCGGCAAGACGCCCATCGAGAAACCAGGATGGGGCAGCATGCTTAGCGTGGTGGACGGGGGCCTAGCCCCAGTGCCCTGGGAAGATCTGGACCCTGCTTTTGTCCAACAAAATCCAACGTGAGAGCAGCGGCTACACCCTTGATGTCCTGAAAAATCAACTACGACTTGGAGACGCCGTAGAGACCACTCCTCGGGGAGACGAGTACGTCGTGTCTGACACTGTTGCCCCCAACTCCCCCAGCCGTGTAGCTCATCCTGATGTAGTCTCAGAGTGTGGGCTATCCGAGCTACCTAGCTCTATGCACTCTGATGACGAGACTGAGCATCTCGCCTCCTTCGTGCAGACGTGCGTGGAGGAAGTGGAGAACGTCGATTACGCTGCCCCACAGAAGCCCCTACTCTCCATGAGGGGACAGGAGCCCCTGGACGAAGGACTGGACCCCTGGTCCAGGCTGAGAGAGTACGTGGACTCCAAGAGGAGATTGGTGGCGAAAAAGCTAAGCTACGCTAGGCCTACCCGCCGCTCCTGGCTGTTGAAGCAAGGGTCTGTGAGAGATATCTTGCAACTGAAGGAGGACCTCGAACAGAAGATTACCACCTGGCAACGAGAGGTGGATCTGAAGCTCATTCAGAGCCCTGGGGTGCCCATGTTAGGACCCAAGAGGAGGATGAACTCTCAGAGGAATGTGTATGCGCAACTCCTGGAGTGTGCCTATGTTGTCACCGACCACCTGACACTGGCGAACGGGACCTTCTCTACGCCTATCAAGGGCTGAAGGATACAACCAAGGATGCTGAGCCGGTTGAGTACCACCTCCCCGCTTCTCTCCACCACGGAGCAAGCTATCTACACTCTGATGAGGACATGGAGAACAAGATTAAGCTCTTGGACCCCAGAGTACAGAAGCTGATCAGGACCTACCTGGAGGCTTTGGGAGAACTACCCCCTCCAGCTTCCTGTGACAAGCTGGTACAGATGGACCTCAAGCTGAAGTCCGAGTTCGTGGGTCACAAGATACGTAGGAGACCTACCCGGCTCCTAAAGAGCAGTCTGCTGAGATAGAGTGACAGATACGCAATTGTATTGGCGATGGCCTGGTCCTGGAGTACAAGGATGGGGACTACCCCCAACATTGCAGCCCCTGTTTCCTGGTGGCTAAGCCTGCGTCTACAGCCAAACGGCTGGTAGTGGACTATGGAGAGCTGAACAAGAAGACGCTGAACCACTCAGGGTCCATTCCCAACATGGAGTGAACCCTCGAGAAGATAGCGTCCTGCCGCTACAAGACAAAGATGGACAAGCAGAGTGGATTCTGGCAAGTAGACCTGACGCCCAATGCCCAGGAGCTGCTAGCCCTCATCACCCCTCAGAGGAGGGTGTTCAAGTGGAAGGTCATGCCCTTTGGCGTGGCTAACGCACCCGCTCTTTATCAAGAGCTGATGAACAAGATCCTATCCATCCTCCATTGGAGACCTGTGGTGCAAAAACATATATCCCGGGGCGCCCAGATGGAAGCACACATCGACGACGTATGCCTAGGAACAAATACTCAAGAGGACCACCCAATCCTCTTGGGCGAGTTCTTTGCAGTCTGCCAGGGGAACCACACCAGACTGAAGCTCGAGAAGTGTGAGTTAATGCAGGAGACTATGCAGTACCTGGAGTTCAACGTTAGCTATGGGTGGTGGACCCCTGCGGCCTTTAAGGCCACACCCCTGAGGGATGCTAAGGTACGACATGAAGACCCCAAGAAAGGAGTCCATGATGTACGCAGTTTCATTGGGGCCTGCAACTTCTACCGCCGCGACATCAAAAATCTCACCTACACCAGCGCCATCCTGAGAGACGTAATTAAGAAGAGTACTACCTGGCGCTGGGGCCCTCAAGAACAACAAGTGTTTGAAGAGCTTAAGGACAAAGTGGCAAACGCTAATTGCCTGGGCGTGCCTAGAGCACAAGGGGAAATTTTCCTGGTGACTGACGCCAGCAATGTGGGCGGAGGTGGTACGTTGTTCCAGTGGCAAGGACTAGAGAAGGAGGAGTTCGACTCCGCCATTTCCCAATGGGGTACTGATGGACTAAACCGAGACGGTACCCTCAAGCACAGCTGCCCTAACGACAAATTGGTCCTGGTCCCCCTGGGTCATTGGAACTGGAAATGGAACCAGGCCCGGGGTAAGTAGTCTATCTATGAGCAGGAACTGCTCGCGGGTATGGAAGTGCTATCCTCACAGTCCCGTTTGTTAGGGAGTAAGCCAGTGGTTTTGCTGTGTGACCACGAACCGGTCAGCACCTTCCAGAAGGGACCCCTACCTGGGAAGGCCAAGCTCAGACGCTGGTGGACCTACCTGAGCCAGCTACGGCTCTCAGGACATCATATCCAGGGCGTCAAGAACGAGTGTGCGAACTACATCAGCCGCAACAACTTTGACGACATGATTGGTGCCATGTCTGAGGAGCTAGCCAAGGAGGCGTTCAGCTGTATGGATGTACACCTGGACCTCAACATGACCATGATCAGCCCTCTAGAAGGACTGCAACAGGTGGAGTACCTGAAAGAGTTTGAGGACATCTACAAACGCCTGGACAAGCGTCTGGAACCCGCCCTGGTCAATCAGGAGCAGTGGAAGCAGGACAAGACCTACCTCTGGCATTAGGACCGGATAGCCGTGCCTAGCGACCGTATTCCGGCACTCCTCAAGTGGACCCATAAGTCCAGTGGTCATGTGGGAGTGAACCGTACCCTGAAGCTGTTCAAGCAGTGGTTCCACTCCACGTGGACGGACAATCAGCTGTGGAAAACGCTCCAGTCCATCGTGGACAAGTGCCGGTGTCAGTCCTGTAAACCTGGGGATATCAGGGACAGAGGTCTCTATTCGACACTCCCTATCCCCCACTATGCCAACAGTGTTCTCTACGTGGACTACACGGAGATGCCCAAGTTCGGGGGCTATGACTTTGCCCTAGTGGTAACCTGTGGGCTGACCAGGTTTACCAGGGTGTTCCCATGCACTAAGCACATCACCGGCAAGGAGACCATCAACATACTGCTGGAAGAGTGGTTCTGTGTCTATGGGGCAGCCAAAGAGATTAACTCGGACGAGGACGTCCGAGTACACTCCGACACTGACCGGTACAAGAGAGTCCTGAGGTCCCTCAATGTCCAGGTGTCAACGGGGATTCCCTATACTCATACGAGTAACCCCCCATGTGACCGACAGATTCGAGTTCTCAAAGAGAACGTCAGGATATGGTGCATGACTGAGCGCACCAAAGACTGGGTGAGACTACTCCCCGTCATATCCTTGATGATGAACTCCCAAGAGAGTTTGGCAAATGGCTATTCGCCCCATGAGCTGTTAATGGGACGCCTGGCGTGGTTCCTACACGCTCCCTATCCTGAGGATTCCTACTCCACTGTGGGTAAGTGGGTGAAGGAGCAACAAGAGAAGGTGGACAAGGCCAAGGCTATGCTCCAGAGAGTGAGGCAACGCCAGTGGAACAAGAAGAACAAGCACCGGGTGCCAGCCTTCTACGAAGAGGAAGACTGGATGCTGGTGCACCACAGTCGGCTACCCCCCTGGCCTCGCTCCACCAGCAATGACACCTACTTTGGACCCTACAAGATCCTGTCTGTGAATGGTCACCCCATCACTGTGCGGTGTTCTCCCCGACTAGGGGGGACCCTGGTGTGCACTGCTCGAAAGCTCAAGCGCTACTACGACCCAGAGGACATCTGTGGCGAAGAATGGGAACTAAACGACGAGGAGATCGCCGCTCTGGACCTACAGGGCGCTGCCAGCCCAATGGAAGTTGAAGGAGAACTCCCCGACATTCATGCCTCGAAGATGGCTAAGGAAGGCTTCTACCTGGTGAAGTCGGTTTTCCGACACCGCCATAGCCGGGGATGGCATTTCCTCACCCTCTGGGAAGGGTTCGGTGTTGGAGAAGCTGCCTGGGAACCTTTTTCTGCCTTTGTGCTTCCTGAGGGACGCCTGAATTCTGTTCTGGTAGACTACTTGTCCCAGAACAACCTAGGAGAGTTGCTGAGGCTCGCTGAAACGCTTTCCTCTCAGAAGAAGCCTAGGCACTGAACCCTTTCTATGCCTGCCTATGTGTGTGTGAGTGTGCTGATCCTGAGGACCTATGAGCAAGCTGCAGAAATGGTGTCCTAATTATACCAAAGTCTGGACCCTTGCCGAAACCGGCAGATGTCTTTACACGGTGCAACGGGGTACGCCCCGGGTCTCTCGCCCCCGAGGTGCCCAATTTCTGTGCTGGCACCAGACTTCCTTGGGGGAATACCCAGCGCTAACGCCCAGGTGTTGGTTTTCCTACATACCTGCCTACTACAGGAGAGGGGTGGCCAAAAGCTACAAGGTATGAAAACGCCTGTTTGCTACGCGGCCAAAACCTAGACTACCACTGCCACTGCCCACCCAAACGCTGATAAAATTTCGGGAACAGGAGGGACAGTGACACACACACTACAGGCCCTACACTCACTACAGTGGCACCAGCCTTCGAAGGATGAGCGAGCGCAGTGCACAAGCCCCCACCCAGGCTTACTACTCCTACACTCACACGCTACTCGGTGTCGTGGAGGAACATGTCCCAGGCCCTAATGGCCCACCTGTGAAAGTACAAGAGAACACAGTGCTACTAAGCGACTGTGGCCTGACAGGGACGGCACTACGCGTTTCCTTGTCAGGGCTTGGAGTGAACAAGTGCTCTGTTTGCGTGCACAGCATATATGATGATGTGGTCCGACTGTCCTCGCCCCCCCTTGCAGAGGTACAGTTTGTTGGTTGTGTGATCAGCGCCCTTTTTAGCGTGGGCAGAAAAATGGAAAGTCGCCGAAGACAACTGCTGCTGCACCAATCAGCCTGATCCTCCCACCCGAAAGCAAAGGAGGATGAACTTGGTAAGCGGCTGCGGAACCTAACCAGCCTCCACGTGTTATACGCTTCTCAGGCTGGAAAAAAATACACTATCCTCTTACCGCGATGCAAGCAAGCAAGCTTAAGGAACTCCACCCGTTCTCTTGGAGAACGGGGAAGCGAGCCCCTGGGTAACCTAAACAAGTGTGATACCATGCGCAACACGCATGGCCTACCCTTTAAGGCGCCATATGCATGCACAGGTCTCCACGAATCTGGCAATCCACTATTTTAATCGTTCCTCTTCTATCAATCGATACCAATCACAATCGCGAACTCAACAAGGGGGTGGCCCCTCCTGGGCTTACTCACCTTACCTACGGCTGGACAGTGAAGCACGTGAGGGAGAAGACGAAAAACAAGCGAAACAAGCGTTTATGCACCCGTGTGTATGTTCTAATCAGTCGTTCTAACCTCTATTCATCATGCAATATTCTAATCTCTCCCTCTACTCTATGTTTGCGCTGCAAAACGGCGAATCCTCAGAAACACGAGACAAGCAATGTGCATGCTGCATACGAAGCAACAAGAACCCGTTGGTTTATACCTTATTCAGTGAAGCTTTTTCTGAATTCTTGACTTTCCGTCTTCTTGATTTCTCCTAGAGGCATACTTGGAACCTCTACATTTATTATTAAATGCATGTCTCGTCATTCATTTATTATTACGTGACATACTGCTATAATCGTATTTTCTCTGTCTTCTCCAGCTCCCCATCAGGATGCGCTCCGGCACGCCGCTGTTCTCTGCGTGTAAATCCAGGGATTTAAAAATTCCTGTTATGAAAGAAAATTGCGCGAAAATGTGCATTTAATGCACTTGGAGATTCTGGACAGGTGTGTACCCTCAGAAGAATTCTAGGCCGTCATTTAACAGATTTTTGTGTTTGCGTCGATGGTTGCGTGTTTGTCAGTCCCTCAACCCTTCGTCCCTTCTCTGCAGATGTCCTGGAGAGCAAACAGTGGAGTAGGCCGTGTTCTGGCTGAAAAACTGACTCCTCGACCACTGTCCAGAATACAAGACCCCATTGACGGCAAGGGAATTTTCAACGCCACCCCCTCGCACTAAGGACAGATCAGGTCAGTAAGCAGGTTCAACGAGACCCCAGACAGCGTGCCCTGATCGTATCCTTCGTAGGGCTTTGCGTAGTGGAGGGAGAGGTGTATGCACACATGAATAGACATGCCCGTTCTAACCCCCTACCAAGCCACTACTGCCCCAGCGACGCCAATGAGCGCAGTGCAAGCTGTGGGTGTCTGTTATGACTAAGAAAAAACTGGCGACTGCCCTGACGCAGCGCCTTCTTTCCGATGTTAGGGATGTTATAGGAAGTTCTAAAAAAGATGTAGAAGCCATGGGGAGGTCAAAACAAATTTCCCTTTTTTCTTTAAAATGCGACGGTTGTGGCCACCACACCACAAGGGGGGGGTAAGAAAAAGTGTATTTCCCTGCAAAAAAGGTTAGCTCTAGTTGTCATAGAGAGGCCTCAGGCACGAGACATTTTTATCTTAGCTGGCTCAGCTAGCACTACACAATCCCCATATATGGGCCAACTCCTTAAAACCGGTTTGTTTTCTCTGTTTTCTGCTCCTTTGGTGCCCTTTGCTACCTTTCATTGAAACGGGCACCCTCAAAATATACACAAAAATGGTATTATACATGAAAAATGAACTTTTGACCTCAAATACCCCCCATGGGGTTTGAACCCACACTCTACCAACCTTAGAGTTGTGTTTTTCCTCTAAGCTACGACCTGTCGTCGACGATCTCAGAGAAAACCGTAGTATAATAAAAAATTTGGAAAATCAGTACTCCTTACATGCTCCAACCACTATTAACCTCCCATGCTCTTAAAACCGGTCACGCGCTCACTGAGTTGTTCAACTAGTGATTTGCTGTACCCAGAGCTTTGATTTCTGATGCAATCCAAAATGTTTTAAGGATATAAATTTTAACAAAATGACAGAAGAAAATGAGACACTGGAGTTTCACGAGTTCGTGCTGAAATTGCCGGATTCGGCGTGGAACCTGAGTTCTGAGTCGTTGGAACATGCAGCACAGTTGGCAAAGGAAGGCGCAATGAGTGGTCTCAGTCCTTGGCAGGCAGCGTCACTGTATTCCAAACTTACAGGAAAGAAAACACTGGCCACTGTCAAAGACACGATGGCCTTGGTTCGTGATGCCTTACTCACCTTAAAGGGCGACGACATTGGCAGAACAGGAACGTCGTCGCATCGCGAAGACGTCTTCTTGGCATGCGAAACTTTGAGCGGTCCCAAGGACCACGCTGGCCCCGCGTCGGACAAGGAGTCCACGTTCGTGTGGCGCGATGAGGTTCTGTCGCTTCCTTCACGCTTGTCTGCACTCCTGGAAGAGCGAAAGGTTTTGCAAGACGAGTTTCGCAGAAAAAAGATGTTGAAGCACTTGCCAGTGTTCGACGAGTTCCATAGGGCAGCTGTTAATAACGCGCCAACGCACAAACATCCAGCGGACGCAGAGAAGCGTCGTTGGGAACAACAGGTAAAAGACGCCATGCGAGTCCTGGGAGTAGTCTTAACACGCGAAGATGACACAACGGTAGCTCCGGAAGCACCTGTTTCATTGGTACTATGTGAACATTTGTTTGCAATGTTGGGTGCGTTGGACTACAGCATCCAAAGCTCCCGGCGAGTGGCAGTAGATAAACGGTTTGAACAACCTGCGATTGCACCAGAGTTACTCTCGAAGGATGACATGTCACTACTTCAGTCGCGCAACAAATTACAAAAAGACCTGAGAGGCACGCGTTTCTCCCCTTACTCGCATCGTAGTTCTTTCCGTTCGTTTTCAACACGAGGTCGTTTTGATTCACGGAGATCTGGCAAAGGAGGCAAAGGCAAAGGTAAGGGTTTCACCCAAAGATTTGTGCCACGTAACGACAAGTTAGATGAACGACCACAGCAGTAGCTTGACTGTAGAGGATTTATTGGCACCAGCCGTGTGCGTGCCACCGCCGATCCATCCCCACCTGCCACTCTATTTGCGCTGTCGTGCACAATTGCATGAATGGGAAACGTTGAAGGACACATACGCGGCGTCAGTGATTCGCAATGGGCTGCAGCTTGATTGGGTTGACGGTTTTGATCCGGATCGACCAACCGACGACTTCCGTCCTCGTTCTTCCCACGCAGAGGTAACCGACCCTGAATTGGTAAAACACGTTTTGGATGCAGTGCAACAGGGTTGCATGGAATGCGTCGAGCGCAAAGACATTAAGTGTTGTGCAAGTATGTTCGCAGTGGACAAAGCGTCAGACGAGGCACATCCTGAGGGAGGCCGTCGACCTATCACCAATTTGAAGAACGTGAACCAGTTTGTACAGACCACCTATTTTCGTTTGGTCACTCTGTGGGGCATTTTACCGTTCTTGAGACCCGGTCAGTATGCTTGCAAAATTGACCTGAAAAGTGCTTATTTTCACATGGGTATCCATCCGCGGGATCGACCTTATTTGGGGGTCTACGTCGACGGTGAATTTTACAGGTGGTGCGTTTTGCCGTTTGGATTAAACGTTGCACCACGGGAATGGCAACGCCTCATGCAACCAATTTTAAATACCGTGCGTGAACGCGGAGCACTCGTTTGGGTCTACTTGGACGATTGGCTCATCATTGGCAATACTTACCGTGAATGTCTGGAACACACACGTTTTTTGGTACAACTTTTGCATCGGTTGGGTATATTGGTCAATGTCCCAAAATCATGTTTGGAGCCGTCGCAAGAAATTATAATGCTTGGTTTTATGCTGAACTTCAGGGAAGGATTCGTCGCGGTACCTCCAAAGCGCCTACAAGCAATTTTTCGGGACGTGAACAGACTGGCACACAGTCACACACCATCAGTGAGGCGATGCGCCTCCGTTCTTGGAAGAATCCGTTCCTTGTTGTTCGCCATGCCCCATATCCGACTCCTCAGCGACGCCCTGGCGGTGCACGTGGCGGTGGCAGTCCAGGCTGGCTGGGAGGCAGACGTGGCGCTCCCGGAGCGCGTGTCACGTCAGTTGATGGATCTGGCGGACGAGTTACACCAGTGGAAGGGACGCACCTTCGTAGTTTCCATGGGTCACGTCAGGGACATGTACTCGGACGCGTCGGATCTGGCGTGGGGCGGAGTCCTTCAAGGGAATGCCCAAGCAGCGTTCGGTTGGTTCCTGAATCGAGAGGAACACATAAACGTCAAAGAGTTCAGGGGAGCCCTACTGACGATTCAAGCGTATGCGCTGAGGGACACCACGCTGCGATTTTTCACCGACTCAATGGTCCTTTACTGGTATCTCCGCAAGTGGGGAGGTCGCAAGCCGCGGTTCAACGCATTGATTCTCCAACTGTGGAATTTTACACGAGCCAATCGCATCGAGATTCAACCGTTTTACGTGCACACCTCGGTAAATCCGGCGGACATTTGGTCTCGGCTTCGTTGGACACCGTCGGAGGCTACCTTCCCGTCGGACGTGTTGACTTGGATCCTGGAGGAGTTCAAAAGTTGGATTCAGCCGGAAATCGATTGGATGTCAACGAGTTCCAATGCGGTGTGCAGCAAGTTCGTCAGTCCGTGTCCTCAGCCGGGGGCTTACGCCATCGATGTCTTCTCCCAGAATCTAACTTTACTTTCACCGGGGTGGGTCTTCCCGCCGTTCAAGCACATACCTCAGTTGGTCAACCAAGTGTTGGAGTCACCAGGGGTGGAGGTTCTCATGGCTCTGCCGTACAGGCCGCGCGAAGTTTGGTGGAACCTATTGATGAAACACGTGAAGTTCGCAGTGAACACGTCGGAGTTCCGGTTGCAAATGCCAGACGGCACAGAGACACAACCACGTTTCGTGTTGACCTTGGCGTATGTTTGCGTGAATACTATCAATTGCGAGGAGCTACCAACGAAGAGGCGACGCTCATCATCAATGAAATCGGGAAGGACACCTTGAAACGTTACAATTCTGCGTGGCACATGTTTGGTACGTTCTTGTTACAAGACGCGGCGCTTGCTCCACTGTTAAAGGTGGAGCGCTTTGGTCAAATCCCACTGATGACGGTGGCGGTGCAACTTTTAAAGTTTTCACGCACGCATTCTTTAAGTGCTGGGCGTATGGCGTATTCAGCAGTGTGTTTATTCCCGTGCTTTTCGCAACTACGTTTCGAGGGTATGCTACGCAACTTGAAACGTGACTGGTTCGTCAGTGTTCCTCATTATCATCGTTTCTATGATGTACGGCGTCTTATACAAGTCATGCATCAGCAACCTGTGGAGACGGAAGCTCAGCTGCGCTTGCAAGCCATTTTGTCCTTGAGATTCTTTGCCTTGTTCCGAGGCGTTGATCTGGCGCGATCACGTAGGGATATCCAACGCGCTGCTCAGCCTTGGTTCATTTCTGCTAAGCGCAAAGGGAGGAGATACTATGCACGTTATCCTATTCACAATGTTACGCCACCGTCAATTGATCCGCAGCGCTGCTTAGCGCGTTATTTGGAAGCTACTGGTGATTACGAGGGTTCTGAGATTTTTGTGTCCCTACGAAAGCCACGGAAGCCTTTATCGTCTGATACCATCAACGGTCTCACTACTCGCTGGTTAAGGAAACACCTACTGGATTTGGGGGAACTGGAGACGGATTCGTTTTCCGCGCATTCTACACGAGGAGCAGCAGCAACTGCACTAATCTATCTTGGCGTGGATCCGCATGTGGTAGCGGCATTGGGTGATTGGTCCTGTTACGATACATTCAGGAAGTTTTACGACAGGACCAGAGCTCTGTTGCGCATCACGCAAGTTCTGGTCCCTCCTGATCTGGCGACTGGGGAAGCGGCGCGCGCTTCGCGCCTGGCGATTAATTAATTCTTATATAAGGGTTCAGTTCACGGGAGCTCAGTTCTTCCGTTCTGTTGCCCATATATGGGGATTGTGTAGTGCTAGCTGAGCCAGCTCGGATTTACCCGAATAGGTGAGGAGGAAAGAAGAGATGGCGAAGCAATAGCACTACACAAGACACATATATGCCCACCCTGTCCCTCCCTTAAGTTCTTCGCTCACCGTGAAAAGCAGTTGACACTTGGGTCGTCGGTTGCCACGGTTTTAAGAGCATGGGAGGTTAATAGTGGTTGGAGCATGTAAGGAGTACTGATTTTCCAAATTTTTTATTATACTACGGTTTTCTCTGAGATCGTCGACGACAGGTCGTAGCTTAGAGGAAAAACACAACTCTAAGGTTGGTAGAGTGTGGGTTCAAACCCCATGGGGGGTATTTGAGGTCAAAAGTTCATTTTTCATGTATAATACCATTTTTGTGTATATTTTGAGGGTGCCCGTTTCAATGAAAGGTAGCAAAGGGCACCAAAGGAGCAGAAAACAGAGAAAACAAACCGGTTTTAAGGAGTTGGCCCATATATGTGTCTTGTGTAGTGCTATTGCTTCGCCATCTCTTCTTTCCTCCTCACCTATTCGGGTAAATCCGAGTGTTGGCCTTTCTAAAAGGGGTGAAAAGACATTTTGATCTATAAAACCAAGCATTGAAATATGGATGTTATGTGGACCGCTGACCCCCCAAAGTGATTGGACTTATTCACCATTTTCTGAACTGACTGAGGTGCTGACATTAATCTAGAGCCTATGCATTTTTCTATATTTTCTCATGAATGCCTAGCTATTCTAGTAATCTGCACCCTTGCGGGCTTGAGCACCTCTTTTTGAGAGGTCCTGGGTTCATTTCCCAGTCAGCCTGACCAAGTAGGAAGATCCCATGTGACATGGCAGTGACCTCAGCGCCTCAGGCCATGCCACCTCAGCACCTATGGGACCCAACACAAAGAGTGCACATCTCTAGATGACACTATAAAAGACAGAGTGCCCATGTGGGCAGTTTTCACATGATTGTAGGATATTTTCTAACTATCTTTTCATAAATCTGTAGTTGTTGTGAGTTTCCTTTGTTGTTACACTATCTCTTTTGACTGCAGCCCTTCATGTTGTGCATTTGATCCTGTGGTCCCTTGCTTCCACTGTGGGTACTTGTATTCCTGGTTGATTGCATCACAACATCTTCATTTGGAAAACCTCAGCTACATCAAGAAGCAGCAGCAGAAAGCAGAGGCACAAACAAAACAATATCATCACAGCATTCAACATCGAACGCCTGTTCTATCTTTCTCATGCAGCATACTTGCTCAGTTGAACCCGTGGCTCAGAGTCCTGATACTCTAGCGCGGCCTGCTTCTAATAACATGTAATTGTCGGGGCATGACACTCAGGAACTCCGACGGCTGTTGTACCTGAAGGCCGAAGGTATTGAGCGCCAGGAACGGCTGTAATACCTCAGACAGACCTGGAAATCCTCCATCTGGTCTGAGGAGGACGATGATTCCTACACACTACCTTGATCTAAGATACCCCTAGTGTATTCTCTGCACTATGGGCAACAATGTCCCCCTGAGTGGGATGACGGCTCAGTACCTGGTAAAACGGCTGATCGGCAGAAAGAGAAAGAGCATGGTCAGAGCAACCTCCATGCTGAGGAGGATTTCCTGCAGAAAATCGAGAGTCTGAACCTTGACCCCCGACTGAAGAAACTGCTCCTAACCCATGAAGAGGTGTTCGGCGCCCTGCCGCCTCGCCTGTCCTTCAAAAAACTGGTCCAGATGGACCTGAAACTGAAACCTGAATTTGAGAAGACGAGAGTGAGACGTCGTGCCTATCCCGCTGCTCAGGATCAGGTTGAAGAAATCGAGCGCCAGATCCAGGAACGTATCGATGCTGGCCTCCTTGAAGAATATAAGAAGGGGGACTACCCCCATCACTGCAGTCTCTGCTTCCTGGTTGCTAAACCTGGATCGACTGCCGTGCGACTGATTGTTGACTATGACCAAAACCACTCGGGGAGTATTCCCAACAGGAAAAACACCCTGGATTGTACTCCCAATTGCCGGTACAAAATCAAAACGGACAAACACAGTGGTTTCTGGCAGGTTGACCTAACAGCCGCAGCTCAGGAACTGCCGGCCTTTATAACCCCTAAAGGTCGTGTGTTTAAATCGAAGGTCATGCCTTTTGGAACGGCTAATGCCCCGGCACTCTTCCAAGAACTGATGAACAAAATTCTGTACATACTGAGGCGCAGACCTCTGGTACAGGAGTTGATTTCCCG
Source organism: Eutreptiella sp. 'Long Island Sound 2002' (assembly GCA_964036045.1). Classification (NCBI taxonomy): domain Eukaryota; phylum Euglenozoa; class Euglenophyceae; order Eutreptiales; family Eutreptiaceae; genus Eutreptiella; species Eutreptiella sp. 'Long Island Sound 2002'. The sequence continues at coordinate 153,668,867 of OZ038379.1, forward strand.
AGGGGCAGAAATGGAGGCCCACATCGATGACGTGAGTTTGGGTACCAATACCCAAGAGGACCATGTCCTTCTCCTCAGTGAGTTTTTCATTGTTTGTCAGGAAAATCATCTCCGAATCAAACTCGAAAAATAAGACTTCATGAAAGAAGAGATGGAGTATTTGGGTCTCGACGTGGGGTATGGCTGGTGGAAAACAGCCGCGTCTAAGATGCAGCTCCTACAGGAAGCAGGACATGCAGATTCGCGATGACCCTAAGAAGGGTGTACACGACGGGAGGAGTTTTCTGGGCGCCTGTAACTTCTATAGGCGACACATGCACAATTTTACCTACTCTTCTGCCCCTCTCACTGACCTAATCAAGAAAACTATTCCCTGGAGGTGAACCGCCAGAGAAGAGAAGTGTTTTGAGGAGTTGCAGAAGAAAATTGCTTCCTCCAACTGCCTGGGCGTACCCCGCCCTAAGGGCAAGATAGTGCTGATCACTGATGCCAGTGATGATGTAGGGAAGGGTGGAACTATATACCAATGGCAAGGGCTGAACTAACTCATTGCCATTATCGCACCACAGGACTGAACCGTGATGGCTCCCTGAAGCACGACTATCCTTCCAGTGAGTGGCGACTTGTACCACTGGGACACTGGAACTGGAAATGGAACCAGGCGCGTTCCAAATATAGCACCTACGACCAAGAGCTCCTGGCCGGTATGCTGGTGCTCTCATCCCAGTGCCGACTATTGGGATCTAACCCTATTAACCGATGAAGTTCTTTCAGAAGAGCCCACCACGAGAGAAAGCGAAACTGAAACGGTCGGAGACTTACCTGAGCCAGTTCAGGCTGACTGCCCTTCATATCTCTGGTATACAAAATGAACTGTCTGACTACATATCGCGCAACAGCTTCGATGCGCTTATTGGTGAGAGCTCTGAGGCACTCGCCAAAGAGGCTTTTCAGCGTATGGATGTCCAGCTTGACCTGTCTATGCGGACTGCTGGAATCCTTGAGGGTTGGAGCCTAACTGACTATCAGCCAGAACATAGAGAAATTCTCCAGAACCTCAGCACTGGACTCGAACCCCGTGTCATTAACGGGCACCAGTCGTATAAAAAAAACCAGTACCTCTTCTACGAGGACCGTATAGTCGTGCCTGAGGCACCAGTCGATGGGTGTCTACAGTGGTCCCATCTCAGCTCAGGTCACACTGGCGCTAATGGCTCAGTGGACTTCTTTCGTGAGTGTTTCTACTCTGGTCTAACCCTGCCTGAGCTGAGGTCCCGAATGCAGACCGGTGTTGATGCTTGTGGCTGTCATGCCAGCAAGCAGAGCAATAGTAGGGATAGGGGACTGATTTCTAGCCTACCAATACCCTATTGTACTAACTCCCTTCTCTACCTGGATTTCATCAACGGCCTACCTAGCTTCGGCGGCTATGATAGTTGCCTAGTGGTCACCTGCGGCCTGTCCCGCTTCACCCGTGTGTTCCCCTGCAATAGGAAAGGCACAGGTGAGCAGACTATGAAAATGTTGGTCGAACAATGATTCGAACGATACGGAGCGCCTAAACAGGTGCATTCTGATGAGAATGTACGCATCCGCAGTGACACAGGATGTTACAAATGAGTGCTGAATGCCCTCAACGTAGAGGTAACCACAGGTGTGCCCTATACCCACATGTCTAATCCTCTTTGCCAGAGAAAAAGCCGTGCGGTGGAAAAGAACCTGAAAATCCTGATGAAACGCGAACGTTGTAATAAAGGTACCAAAGATTGGGTACGCCTAGTTTTCTGAGCAGTGCTGACCAGGAACTCTCAGAGGAGCTCTTCTACAGGTATCACCCCCCAGGAGCTGTTTCATGGAGGACGACATGCTTGGTTCTTCAAAACCTCCTTTCCTGAGGACTTTAAGAGCCCCGTTGCGGATTGGCTGGAAAACAAGCAGTCTATGGCTAACCAGGCTGGGACTAACCTGAGACACATTCGTGACCCTGAACTCAGCCCACTTAATCGCCTACGGCGACCCGCCAGTTTCAAGGTTGGTGACCTTGTTTTGATCGACCATTCACGCCTACCCTCCTGGACCCGCAACTGCCTACAGGACCCTTTTTTTGGGCACTATCGTGTAATCAGGATAGATGGATCTAGAATCCATGTCAGGTGCAGTCCACGTCTAGGTGGTGAACTGCTTTGTGCTCCTAAACAGTTGAGGCACTATCACTCCCCTGATGATTTGTCTTGCGACGAGTGGCGCCTCAGCGACAGTGAGGTCGAGCGTATCGGCCTAGAGAACGCTGCTAGCCCTGAGGAGGCAGACAAACTCGAAGAGTCGACTGCCGATGAGATGGCAGTCGATGGTTACTACGTGGTTGCAGGTATTGCCCACCACGAGTATAAACAGGGCTGGAAATTCGTTACCCTGTGGGATGGATATGGGCTATCTGAGGCCACCTCGGAACCTATGTCCACCTTTATACAGCCGGATCGGAGTATCAACCCCATCTTTTGCTCCTATCTCGGTGAGAACGACAAGGGATAGCTACTAACTCGTGCTGAGACTCTGTCCCAGCAGAAGAAGAAAAACTAATCTCCTTGTGCCTGTCTATTCACTGTTTTCTAACCTCACACGGGCGGTGATCACTCTGGTGCTGATAGCTAGACCTACTCAGTGTGTGTCAGGACATGTTGAGGACTCCTGTAGAGCTCCAGTTACGGTGAATGTACTAACTCCCACCCTCAATTGGGTTCGGCACTCCAAACACGTACACATCCGCTGCTTGCGGAGTACTGCTCCTGCCCTGGCTGTGCCCTGCAGTCCCATGCTTATGGTTACCAGCGTGAAGCAGGTGGCTGCTTATCAGGTTTGCAGCCACCCAGCGACTGTGTGCCTTGTTCACCATGTGGTGCATGGGAACTGCCCTGATGGAATGACCTTGGGGAGCCAATGGAGAGCGGTGGCTTTCTACTCCAGGGGGGGATGACAAGCAAGGTGTTATGAAGCAAGGTGTGTAAACCCTCCTTGGGAACAAGCGTGCCCACAGTTAGGACCACTGACTGGTCCAGACCGATGGTGTTCTACCCTTCCATACAGGGTTACCATACCCCTAAGTGTGCTACGTGTGTCTGTATGTGTCTCACTTCACTCCCCTGCGTGGCTCCCGGAGACCGGGCTTCACTGACGTCAGACCAAACGTCCTAATCAGGTACTATTACCACTCCTATTGCGCCCAATTTCTGGGCTGGCACCTATCCTTTGGGGAAAACGGCAAACGCCCTACCTACTAGAGGGTAGAAGTGGCGGAGTGTGCTAAGGGCATACAAAACCACAATTCTTCTAAGGGCCAAAAAATAACACACTCCTCTGCCCATGAGGAAAAGCACGCGGGACAGGAGACACCACTACACTACACACACTAATGCCAGCACCAGCCTTCGACGGCAAGGTGAGCACAACCGCACTCAGTCCCTGCCAGGCTTGCTGACCCCAACCCCTACACACGCTACTGGGTGGTCATGGCGAAGAGGTCACGAGCCCTACTGGCCCCCCTGTAAAAGTGCAAGAGAACACAGCGCTACTAAGCGACTGTGGCCTAACAGGGAGGTCACCACACGTTTCCCTGTCATGGCTTGGAGGGGACGAGTGTTCTGTTTGCGTGCACAACGTGTATGATGATGAGGTCGGACTGTGCTCGCCACTCCAGGCTGAGGTACAGTTTGTTGATAGTGTGATCTGCGCCCTTGTTAGCTTGGGCAGAAAACCCCAAACGTTGCCAAGGGCAACTGCTGCTGCACCAATCACCCTGACCTTGCCCACCTGTAAACAGAGGCGGATGAGACCTGGTTAGCGGCTGAGAAACCAAGCCAGCCTCTACGTATTATACCCTTCTCAGGCTGCCCTATAATACGCTGTCCTGTAACCAGGCCGCAAGCAAGCAAGCTTAAGGACTCGGCCCGTTCTGTTATAGAACGTAGGGCGGAGCCCTGGGTAGCCTAAACAAGAGTTATACCGTGTGCACTGCGCGCAGCCTACATCCCTCTAATGCATCGTGTGTATGCAGGGAAGGGAGGCGATTGACAAAACTCTTTTTCCTACTATTAACCCACACCAACCAAACAGCGCGTGACTCAACAAGGAGGTGGGCTCCTCCTTGGGCCTACCTACCTTACTCACCACGCACCATGTGAATGCCGAAGGGAACACGAACGCAAAGAGAACCCTAAGCATTTCAATAACCCTACAGCGAGTTATAAACAACCTTAATCGATTAATGCATTGTGTGTCATGCATGCCCTTCTTACCGTGTTTCCTGCAGAAGAAAGACAGGAATGGCGAACAACAGCACAGGGCCAAACAAGCCTACGCGTTCTGAGCAACCCTATTTTAGAACTACGGCTACACAAAAACGAGCAAGCACTTTTCTTTCTGACCTGTGAGGGGATAAAAGGGTGGATGGGGGCACAGGGAAAGCGCCACAACGTGTGAATATCTACATTAGGGAATTGTATCGCGAGCACAGCGCATACACTAACCCTACGTGCGCGCTGGGTGCTCCATTCGTATCAGATACCTTTCATTTCCATTTTGAGCTGTAGAGAGCGAAGAAAGTGAACACCCGAAGCCCCAACGAACGCAACGGTGACAACCCTAGCGTTTTAACGAAACCACACCACGAACGCAATGCATGCGTGTGATATGAGACTAACATACCTGAGAGGTGGGTTGTCCACCTGCTCTGTTGTGTGGGGTTCTGTTCAATATCTTTTCCTATAGTTCATGAAATTTGTGATGCAACTGTGCAGAATTTTCTTTTAAAAGCTTTAAAAACCACGGCTCCTACCTTCTTTCTCAGGAGCGGTTTATGCTTGCGCAACTCTTTTTTGGGAGTCTGCCCCTGTTCCGCTTGTCTGCGACTATAGGTTTCTCCTAAGAATGACGATTTATAACGTCCCTTTGTCATTTTTTAGCTATTTGACTTCTTAAATCGCTAACCCTTTCGCTTAACCACAGGATTGACTCCCTGTTGGTTCCATTTTCTATTTTTTTCAGCTCTTGGAGTTTTGTGGCTTCCATTGGGAGTGTTGCCCCGCCCTGGCCCTTGGTCAGGACGGTTACACAAACACTTTTTCTACAGCAATCCCGGTCCGCATTAGAGCATTCGACGGTACCCTAGTGGGCCAGCATGTGTGCTCTAAGGAGGGAGTCCTGGGTTCAAACCTAATTTCCCCCAAATTGGTACCAAACCTTTTCGCCGCACGCTGGCGCCTTTTGAGGAATGCCCCATCGAAGGGACATCATTCACGGTACATTAGACTGTTTTTCAAGGGTACTTACAGTGTGATAGGCTTCTATGAACTGATGGGAATGTTTTTGGCTGGTTAAATGCAATTTCTGAGGTAGCTTTGGGGACATTTGAGCCTTTCTCCTTGGTCCTACTAGCTTGATCAACTAGTACTCCAGGGTGGAGTAAGAAAAGGTCACTGCCATGTCTTTCTCGGGGACTTGTTCCAGGCCAAGCCCCCCCTAAAACCCTTCTGTTGATGCTGAGACTAACTTCATCATTTTTCTCTCTCGTTTGAAGTTTAAAGTACACTTTCTCAAAGTAACTAGGGATATAACCCTAGCGCCCCATAAGGTTCACCCCTACCACTCAACTGAGCGGAGGTATCTTCCTTCATGGAGGTTATACCGAAATAAAGTAGGCACTCCATGCCTAAGGCCTTGTAGGTTAAGCCTAGTGGTCTACCACCTCAAGACTCCTATACTCAATTGATTCTACCACTTATTGTGGTTCTACGTTTTAACTGTTTCTAAATTCAGTTGCTTGGACACATCATAGTCTGTGTCTGGCCTACCTCCTATGCCCCAGATTCCTAACAAACTCCATTTCACCCAAGCGAGTGCACATGAAGTGCTTGATGCCAATTTGGAGCCCTGAGTCATGCCAGTTCTCACATCAAAATCATTTGTTTTATCCAATTGTGATTGAATCTTTGTACTTAAGCCTGCTTGGTCTATCTGCAGCCCTTCTGTGATACACTGGATTTCAAAACTATTCATTGGTTCGATCCACATGCTGTTCTTGCTCTACTTGCTGCTTTGGTTCCGTACTCCAACACCAAAACCTGGAGGATTTCATCAAAACTATTAGGGCACTAATCAAGGACATCTTTCTGGTCGATTCCAGGATAGGCCAATTGGCCAGGGCTTGTTCAAGCATTTCCAAGCCTGTCGGGGCTCCTGACATAACGATTCGACCACTCAGTGCTACTCCGGCAAATGTCTCGCGGGAGGACACACCTCCTTTGCCTTATTTCGTTGAGGGGCCTCCTTTCCCTTTCAAAATCCTGGCGTACGCCGACTGCTTGTAGTTCCTCGCTGAGAATGGGTCCAATGATTGACTTGGTGGGGTCGGCGCTGACGCGACTGACCAAAAGCAGCGAGCTGAGGTCGATCTCACTTCGGCTTCGGCACCATCGCCATCATCGTCAGCAGCGTCCCTGATCTCGTCAACATCGATGACATTCGACGGTGATGCTTGAGAGGGCGTAGGTCGAGAGGAAGTTCGGGATGTCCGAGGAGTAGAACCGTAGGCTGAGGCTCCATGAGTTATCGAAATTTCAGGCTGCAAAGAGGTGAGATTACTCAGGGTGGAGTGGAAGGAACTCAAGGTACACTGGATCCTCCTCTAGAGCTTTACTGGACTCCCGAGACCAAGTGTCCTCATCCCATTGACAGCGGTACAGGAATGTGCGGCGCTTTTTAGATTTCACTCGACGTCTAGCCAGAATCTTAACGAGTCGAGGGGAGTCTCCAGTCTTGACATGTGGCATCGGGAATTCCCACACTGGCTGTCTCTCTCGATGGATGTAGGGCTTTTTTGAGGCATGGCGGTCCCCCGCCGAAGATACACAAAACATTGCTCCCATGCGAGGTTCACCGACGGACAGCCGCATATGTACAAAAAGAAGTTTAAGCCTGCTCAAGGTGCTAAGCACTTTCATAACTGAAACCATGGGCTACAAGCAGGCTTACCGAAATTTGCAATATGTGGACCTCGTGAGTGGCAATGTGGTTTTGTGCCGGATGGTCACTGAAGTTGTTTCAGTGAAAGGGAAGAAACAGTTGAGTGTGCTTTTTTTGTGCAAAACTTCTGCGATTATTGGTGGTCTGAGGCGATGAAAAAGTCCAGGACTAAAATCAAAAACAAGAATGTGAAAACGCAAGAAAACCTGCCGTCGCCCTGTCCCTTGCGTAGCAACACTGGGCCAATCTGTGTGAAAATTAGTGAAGACCGACAGTGGACAATTATCCAATCAAATGGGCGGCGTAAGTGTTCATATTCTCGAACCAGTTTGATGGCCATCAAGGCTTTGTATTTTACATTTTTGTGACAGCTGATGTTGTTCTCGTGAACCACCTTTACCCAAGCTTTAGCCATCAAGCGAGAGTATGTAGGGCGGTTTTGAGGCAGTTGCCAAAGTCTTGACTTCAGATGTTTGTCATCGACTTGAAGTTGATCACTGAGAGGAAGGGTGGATCCAGTCTTATCTGGTTCAACGTTGCTTGGAGACTCGGGAGCGGTGATAGAATTTGCTCGATCGTGAAGGAGTGCAAGATCGTATTCGTCTGCGCCTGAGTTGCTGGACGACTCCAGAGCAGGGAGGGAGTCTGATGCAGAGTGCAGCGATGCGTCTTCAAAGAGTTGGCATTCTTCGTTGGGACTGTTGTATATGGCCATTGTTCTTGATGTCCAATATGTTGGTGGCGCTGATGCCGAGGATGGCACGGATTCAGGCTCATTGTCGGTTGACGAGCTGTCCCAAAACGCCCTTTTGGCTCAGAGGCAGCGCGGAACTCGTTACTGTTGTCCGATGATTCATGAAAATCAAGTGTGGTATTTTCCTCTGCTGGAGTAGGACCGATGTCGTCCTGAATGGGTTCAGAAGGCACGCGAGTCTCGCTCCTCTTTTCCTTGGATCCGCCGACAGCTCTCGTGTTGAGGAGAGGCAGCCAGTGCCCAGAAATGGAACCATGGTCACTCTTTTGAAAAGTGACTTCTTCTGGACTTGAGTTACTTCGGCAGTGTGTGGGATTATCCGCAGGATCTTTTGAGTCGTCGCTTGGGAATAACAGAGATGCTGCTTGGACTTGAGGGTACCATGTCTTAGCTTCGCTTACTTGACAGCCCTGGTGATATTGGATAGCTTTGGCAGGTTGCGCCGGTTGCGGGTTTTCATGATGCTCTTTTTTTGCTGCTCTGCATTGCTTGCAGCGCAGTGGGAGATGTAGTCTGCGGTCCAAAAACCATTGTGCTGTCGCTTCTTCGATTTCAAAGGCAGACTGACAGTCTTTGCACCTCTTCATTTGATCTGGTAATTCCACTTTGGGTCGTCGGAAATTCTTGACTCTCCGTACTGAGGTCCAGCTTGCAGATGAATCTGCGGAGGAGTGTTCGGAGTGTTTATCGGCGGTTGACGTGGTTGTGGATGGCCCAGTGTGCACGCCAAGGGTGGAGGGGACAGTACCTTTGGAAAAGTTGCCAGATGAATGGACATCAAGTTCTTCTTCGGCCAGAAGCCCATTTTGGCCTGTGGCGTACGGGGAATGAGTACATGCGTGATTTGGCGTGTTTGTTTGTGTTTGATTGCTGATGGATGTAGGGCTTTATGGTGTCTCGATTAAAACCTCGCAACCCATGGAAGGGGGCAGGGATGTCTAGTCTAACATTCTCGCCCTTGTTGAGTACCTCGGGAACTTTGTAAGGGCCGCACCAAACAACATCGCGTTCACCTTTGCGTCGAAATTCGGGCAATGACACCCACCATCGCTCTCCCACTTCAGGCACTCGAACGTGTCGGTCCATTTGCAGGACCACATGCATCTGGCGTTGACGTTCGTCGGCAAGCATTGCACGCACAGAATCGAAGGTACGTTCAGCTCGATGCATGTAATCATTCACGGTTGAAGGTTCATGTGCATGAGAAGTCAGTCGGCAAAAATCCAATGGAAAATGTGGTGTACGTCCCTCATCAATCTGGAACGGAGATAGTCGAAGACTGTTGGAAGTCAGGTTCTTAAACTCAATCTCGGCGAACAGCAGGTCGACATCCCACCCGTTGTTACCGAAGATGCTCTGTGTACGCAAGCGTTGAAGGATCGACTGGTTGCTGCGCTCCGCCAGGCCCTTGCCTCGAGGGCGGTTGGCGCCGTTTGGTGCATCCTGATCTTGAAACGCTGTACCAACTCTTTTCACGCCTGGGACGCGAACAGCTTGTCTCGATCGGAAACAATTTGTCGAGGCATCCTTTGAGTTGGGTCACTTCACGCAGGAACATGTCCACAAGGTCGTCGGCTGTCATGTCTTTGCAGCAGGGGAGGAACATTCCACGTTTGGCGAATCGATGGACCACAGTCATGGTAGCGTCATGGCCTCTGGTGGTCGGCGGGATTCCTGAAACCCAATCGATGGACACACTATGCCACTTGGTGTCGGGCACCGGCAAGGGCCTGGCCTGTCTGGCGGTGTTGAAACGCCATTACTTACCCGCTTGACAAACATTGCAATTTAAGATGTAACGCTCGGCGTAATGTCGAAGATGCAAACAAACGTAATCGCGCTTGATCAACGCCATGGTTCGAAGTACTCCCGAGTGGCCGTAGAACTCCGACTTGTGATACATGGCCACAATCGAGGTAACGAGCGTTCGTGGGACAAGCACACACTTGCTCATTGTCGACAAATAAAAGAACTTGCCATTGTCGAAGGACAACTTGGCGTCTCGGAGCTAGTGTCGTGCCGTAAGGCTTCGAGCAACGACTTCATAGATGTGTCTCGTACTTGTGTCCTTTCGATAGGCTGCTGCGCACACAGCTGTCGAAGTCAAATCCTTACACTGATAGTGTCGGTGTACTCGACGGTGTGTACCTTTAACACTCGACGGGTACGGTGTGTTCGGTCCAACCTTAGGCAAGGGCCTGGCTGTAGTGTACCATCTCCGTGGCGTCGACAGCGGATCAGTTCCATCAAGGTCGGGGCATATGGAAGTTCTTTGCCAAAACTGACTCGAAGAGGGCCGTCCATGTCTATGTTGGGAAGGTCGTTGGTGTCGGTCGACATGTCTGGTACCTCATTGCCAGGATCATCGACATGCACATCGGACTGGTGTGAATCCTCAGCCAGCGCCTCGTTCGACGGCAGTGGCTCCAGGTCCTCCGGCTCGAAGGCTGGTTCAGTGTCGAATTGATGGGCTGGTTCTGCGTCTTCGTCAACATCAGGCCTCTTCCCCACGGAGCGTCCGCTTCGAAATGACACGTACAGGTGGTTGTATGGCTGCAGCCACACTTCATCATGCAAGAACAAGTCCTCGAGCACATGTAGGAACTCATCTACAGGTTCCCCTTCAGATGAAACCCAGTTCTCGACCAAAGGTACCACGAAGGCCCGTGTACATGTAGCATTCTCGATGTCCATCAACTGTCGCGAAGTAAGGCGGGCACAGGTGTCCGCTGCTGGATTCTCGAAACGCGGTACGTACCACAATGTGAGGTTGTACTCCCCGAGGAACTGGGACCAACGTGCTTGTCGTGGCATCAGTGGTTGAGGACACCTCTTAAGATAAAGAAGGCTTTCATGGTCAGTGTGCACATGCACCTGCTGTGGTCCTCGAAGTAGATGACACCACTGCTTCAGAGCCAGCACAATGGCCAACAACTCCTGTTCTCGAATCAGGTATCGAGTTTCAGCAGATTGCATCTTCTGCGACATAAAGGCAATAGGTCGAACATGTCCCTTGTACTTCCCATGCGCACATCGCTGCACTAGCGTGGCCCCCACGCAAACATTCCAAGCATCCGTGTACAAGTGATACGGCTGTCGGGGGTCGATGGCACTGAGATGTGTCGCGTTGATCATTGCTTGCTTCAGCTTGTCAAAGGAAACTTGCTGCACGGCTGTCCACTCCCACTCACAATCTGCCTTAAACATCGCCGTCAGAGGGGCTGCAACAGCTTGGAATCCTTCGACAAACTGATGGTAAAATCCACACAACCCGATAAATTGTCGAAGTTCATGAACCGTGGTGGGCAAAGGCCAACCTCAAATGACGTTGATCGTTTCGGGGTCCACGTGTACTCCTTCTTTATCGATGATGTATCAGCAAAAGGGTACTCGACTCTGGAAGAATGTGGATTTATCCATGCAGGGAAACAGTTGGTGTCGACGTAGTAGTTCATGTACCAAATCGAGATGTCGTCGGTGTTCCTCAGCATCCTTCGAGAAGATGAAAATGTCGTCCATTTACACCGATACAAAAATCCGCAAGTGGTCTCGAGAGACATCATTCACGACAGGTTGGAACGTCGATGGCGCAGTATAGAGACCAAAGGGCATAACCACTCATTCGAAGGCGCCAAAGTGTGTGTTGAAGACGGTATTCTCGACATCTTCGTCATGGATTCGGATCTGATGGAACCCACTGACAAGGTGTATCTTCGAAAATACAGTGGAACCCCCCAGTGTACTCAGTATGGATTGGATCGAAGGTAACGGATATCAATCTCGGACAGTTCGCGTATTCAACGTTCGGTAGTCGACGCACAGACGCCATTTACCATTCGCTTTTTTCACCAGCAGGCAACCCGCTCCAAATGGACTCGAGGATGGCGGAATTCGGCCAGATCGATGTAACTTGTCCAGCTGTCGTCGAACTTCATCCAATTGACTCGGGTTTTTTTCGTAAGAAAATACCCACGGTGGATTGTCTTCCGAATCGACCCGTATTCAATGGTCTCTCCCAGGTCGGTGCGGAGATAGGTCTCCGAACTCCGCTTTCTCCCGGTCGTAGAGGCCTGCCCATTTGTGTATTCGAATACGCAACTTGCGTCGAACGGGGTCAAGCCCGTCATTGTCACTGCTTTGTTGCATGTTGTACATTTGATCGACCGGCACTGCGGGTGGAGGCATGCAGCTCAGAAACACTTGATCACCGGTGAGATCAGCTCGACGGATCTCCAGTTTAAGTTTCGGCGACGAGATGTACTCGATCTCCATGTCCGTCACTCCTCATCGGCGATACCATCTTCCGTTTCAGACTCATCGAACCTGTCACCACCAGTCTGGGCGCGTTTCGATGAGTGTAGGTCAGGGCGTTCTTTGGCATGTGGTGTAGGGCTTCCAACCGGACTTGCTCCCGAGGTACTGGATGAAAGTGTCGAAAGAAGATCCAACTTCGAAGCAGCTTGGAACTGCAGCTTGGTGGAATGCCTTGACTCGTCGAAAAACAATCGGTATGAACTCGAACCATGTTGAATGTCGCATACCGTTTCGTCCAGTTGAGAGTTGGATTATAGCTTCGAAGCCATTATAGCCCAAGTACCACATCTGGCAGAATCTCCAAAACCTTGAAGTGATGTCGAAATACGAGTTCTCCAACTCGAACGTACGCCCTCGTGTACTTTCGCACCTCGACTTGGACACCTCCGGCTGTCAAGACGTGTCCAGGGTTTGTCAGTTTGTAGAGGGGTAGTCGCGCCCTCTTCGCAGTCTGCATCGACATGAAGTCACTCGTCGCTCCACAGTCGACTAACAATTCCACGCTAGACTCAACGGCGTCCTCACGACGTGAGCAAATGCGGCCTCGAACCGTGAACAGAGAGGCATGCTCAGGTTCGGTTCCTTCGATGTTGACACTCCCAAGTGTCAAATTCTTTTCGGGTTTGTTGGTACTGATGGTGGAGTTCAGCTCTTCTCGAGGACGTCCACCACCAGGTCTTTGAAGATGCTTTTCCGGCCCTCGTGGGCCGTTCTCTGCTCTTGGAGCGGGATCCAAACCGTCCCTTACTGTCTGAACTCAGATCTCTTCGTGGCGTGCCTGATCTCGATTCCCGACATTCTCTTCCTCGAGATGGCGGTCTGTTCTTCCAACAGTCGCGCGCCAAGTGGCCTTGTTCACCACAGTTGTAGCACCGCATATTTTCTGGACCATCTTGGAGACCGAACCGCTCATTTCAACGTCCGCCAATGTAGGTGTGTAGTTCTTCTCGGAGCTTGGCAATTGTGTAAAGCTTCACCTACGGCTGGTCCGGGGCTAGCGTCCCCAAGTCGAGCCTCTCCAAGCCCATGTGGACTCCTCCCTTGCACGTAAGCGTACCACAAGAAGAAGACCACTCCCATCCACTCAAACTCAGTGAGCATCCATCGGGATTGCGAAATCGAAGCAGTCCCTTTGAGGTCTAAACAACAAAGGAAAGAAAGCATGTACAAATGGTCATAGGAAAATGTAAATCCTCCAAAGCAAGTTCCGGTTAGGGTAAGGTGCGGTGATCAACATATGTCCCAAAAGAAGGGGCATCAAGGCAGAAGAGGGGGGGACAAAGGGAGCCCACTCTCCCATCCAGCACATCCTGGGTAGCCTGATCGAGGGTTCCCAAGGAGGAGGAACAAAACATGCAAAAACAACAAGACATTGGTAAGGCCCATTGGCTGTCCAAGCCTACCCTTGTGGGGGGGTTGTCACTCTCAATTCCCGGCGCTATAGGACCCCAGAAGCAGGGGTCTAGTGCCTACACACTCACTCTCCATTCTCCCAAAATATCCTAACTCAAATCCCATTGGGGCAGGAGAAAGCCCCACCACACCACCGTAGGAGGGGTGGTGGTCCTGGGTGCCTATAAGACTTAGGCCCCAGAAATTCTGTTGAAAAGGGAGTACAGTGGTAAATCGCCCATACCACCTCAGGATCCCACATCCCAAAAGGAAACAAGGGTGAGTGGGGGTAGCCAAGTCCTTGTTCCTGACACACGTAGAGGGGCAGGACCCAACTCCACACGGGCTCCGAGACCTAGCATGGGAGGAAGGGCACAAAAAGAGGCAAAACCAAAAATCAGAGGGTACCCACTTCAACACACTCTCCCGCCAGCGCAAAGGGAATTCCAAAGATTCCATGTGGGCACATCCAAAGGGCATCAGTCAAACATTATGCCGGCCCAATATCCGAGTCTGTCTCCCCGATACCGTGTCACTGTCACCAGTCTGGTAGGCTGCGCACCTTGGTGAAATTCCCGTAAGTGAAAAACCAGGGAGAGAAGAATTCAAATCACTCCCACATAGGGTCAGCCTGAGGTCCAGAGAAGTGCATGCACAAAGGATCCGGTGATGAGCTGATTTTCATAAAAGGGTTGGCCCTACCTTCGCGTCAAGTTGGAGCAAGGCAAGAAACTCCAATACCCACTTTTTGAGGTCATTTTTTTGGGACCTCAAAAAGGGCTTATGCATACATTCCTGAGTCAGATTTGAAGTCCAATTTTGAGGTGAAATATGGGTTGGGTCTGATCACATCAGGGTAGATACCAGCCGAAACTCCTCAAAGGTGAGGAATGGACAATGATCAGAGGCCATGGGTAAAATATTGGCCCAAATCGAGAAGATGGCCTAACGTTTCAATGGCCCAGAAGTGACCTCATCAAATTTGGAATTTTCAACAAAACTGCAGAGAAAATTCAAAACAGTGAGCCTGTATACCAGTAACCTTCCAACAAATGCTCAGTACAAGGTAGAGAGCACCATTAAAACATAGAAAAAGACCCCAAGGTCCAACTCCTCATAGGTTCTTTACTGTTTACCCGCCAACTGACTACATGACAGGGTGTTTTTCAGGGTCCATAGTGTACATCTCTGGGACCATGTAAAACCACTATCCTATACACTTGGCAGACTTGGTTCCGATAGATTGGGTAAGTAACAAAACATACCAAAACAATTTCAGATACCCAAAGTAGAAATATTGGGGAGGTCTAGGGTCAAGGACCGAGGATATTTGGCCCAGAGACCCAAATGAACCAAGTGAATGAAGTGAACACACAAAATTTTAAATCTCCAAAAGGTTTTAGGAAATGCAATGGTGTGCCAGGCCCAGGAATATTTATAACCATGTGAAGCATGCATATAGAGTAAACAGCATGCTTGTTCATTGGAATGATCACTTGGGTTCGACGTCAAAATGTACCTGAAAATATGAGTTCCAAAGGTCAACCCACAACTGAGTAAATTTGGGCAATGTTCACATGACCAAATTTACTACAAGCAAAATTTGACGAACATGGCACATTGAAAATTAGTCGTAGCGTAAACAGAAAAGGCGACAACGACCTATTGTGGCCATAAGAGATTAGTACGGACCATGGAGTCCATGAATGATCGAGGGTTTGACCAAAACCTCAATGGTAGTGGATCTCCATGGTCACCACAAGTGAACACATGAAAAATATAAAATTCAAGACACAATCACTAAAATTCATGTGTGACCTCATGTACAATGATTCACGGCCGAGCAAAGTGCATTGTCGAAAGTACACACATGCCAGAACAGGCACAAACATCACTTGGACTCAAAATCGACGCGAACTTGGGGATCCAAGCTCGAAACGTGGGCCCATGACAGGCCAAAACTGAGGGATTTTTGGCATAAAATGACTATGCCAAGATGAGCTAAAAAAAGTTTAAAACTTCAAACTAAAAGATGTCAAAAGCGTCGAAGCGCAACCAAAGCTCGAACATATATTGTTTGCACTCACCAGTACGAACAAACTGAGCTCTACTTTTTTTCTGTCGCCACTATATCTTGGAGATATAGTGGCAAACGTTGAGCACATGAAAACAAAGTGCCCAAAATGTCGAACCGAAATTGACGCCAAACATCACCAATGGCTCAAATGAACTCAAATCAAAGTGGAAATGGAAGTAGAGACTCTTTGCTACCGCGCTGAAAAAGGAACTACGACAAAATTCGACAATGACGGAACACACTGACTCGAAAACGTGGTAACATGAACGACACAAAAATGCACTATTCATGCATGAAAGTGGGTCCCACCATGGAGTGTGGTGACCCACCACGACCGTATCTCGACATTGCAAAGGGAAGGGAAGGCAAACCAAAATGATTACCAACGTTGACATCAACCTGGAATCAATGAACTCAACTTGATCTTGGGATTCACCATGGTCTCCAAACCACAACCAAAATTCAAATCAATCCTGATAATTAAGGCATATCTCTAAACTGGGTTGCAACTCACACAAACAAGTAACATACCATTGTAGGGAAGAGTCATGCAATTCCATTGCATATCTTCTCAAGAGAAATGGATGGAAAATATCAAGAAGTGAGCACATGAAATGCATAAGATGTGCATGCGATGCCTAATCTAACAATGCAGGGTAAAAGAAAAAGGAACCATAAGGTGGCAGCAACGATGCCTGAGCTATCCCTATACTTTAAATGGCTGGGCACCATGACGTTAAGGGGTTTTTGAAAATAGTGGCACCGGAACCTGAACATTTGATTCCCTATCATAAGCTAAGTATTCACTATTACAACCGTGCAGTCAGAATTAATTCAGGTCAACAGGATGGACTTTCCGTAAAAGCCAGTGCATGGTCTGGCGATTTGCGTCGCCAGATCCCAACTGGCAGTTCGCCGGCGAATTGGCGGGACGCCGGTTCACCACCAGGCCGCTGCCAATATCTAACTTCCATACCTATGCGAATTTCAGGCAAATTCGCATAGGTATCAACAGGGCAATGGCCTCCCTAATGACTGATACAAAAGCGGCAGAAAACCACGCTGTGTTCCCTGATATCCCTACTGCAGGCTCAAGTCAAAAGTGCCATGAAAGGGAAGGTAAAGGGGGGACGAAGGGTAATGATATCCCCTATCAAATCCCATAGTGTGGGCATCTAATAGCCCACACAAAGGGATGATGGGGGTCAGCACAAAAGGAGTATGTGTCCCCCTAACCGGAGATCAGGCCCGACAGGGGAGGCCGGGGGGCGCAGGGCATGACGGAAACCAAACACTCCCCTCCCTAGCTCAACAACAGCGTTGAAGCGGAAAAAACAAAGGTGGTGACGTCGTGACCTAGAACGGGGGAAAAACCAGGGATGGGATGGGTGGGAGTAAAACCTCACCTACGGCTCAAATCCTTTTACACTCCCCTCCCCGGCCCAGCAATTGTGCTGGCAAAAACTGACACGGAAAAACGATTTTAGCCGTGTCATGTCCCTCTGCCCATCAGTGCTTCTGTTTGGCTGAAATATTAGGTTAGCACAACAACCTACTGCAGTTCTACACAGTCAAATGACAAACAAACAACACAGAAAGTCAATCAGTTAAAACTCAAGGTATGCTGTGATAGGGGGCGGAGCGCGAGCGGCAAGCAACGCTTCAAGCGGACCCTCGCCAGACGGCGGGCGAAACGTCCAGCTCATCTGCCGCCTCCCTCCCGGGGTCAGCGGCCGATCCGCTACCAAGAGGACCACACGCCACGGACACGCGACCAAGGGAGCCCGCGCCCGACCCCAGCCCTACGCAAGGGGCGGGGGGGCAGCCCTCCCCGCAGTCCAGAAGCCGCCAGGCCACAGAGGGCACATTGCGGCAGCCGGGACACGACGCGAGCGGACCAAGGGCGGACACAGAGATGACAGGGACCTCCAGCCCCGAGGAGCCCGCTGGCCCGCTGCCCACCGCCACGCCCTGCTCGATGCCCCTGCAACGGGACACCCCCACAGAGTACATGCCTGGGGGACAACCGGGCGCCACCTCACGGCACCCCTCCCCGGCTGACGCGGCACTGGACCAAGATCGGGTGGCCATGCCCCCCCCGCACCCCCGACAGCCACAGCAACGGGGCACGGATTCCTTCGACGACGCGGAACTGAAGGCGCTCTACGACATCCACGCTTCCACGCCCTTGAGCGAGCTGGTGGCCACCCTCCGGGAACACCTCCGTAACGTCGACCCGAACAGGCTTTTCGCCGTAGTCCCCCTGCCACATGCCCCGACAACCCAAATCTTTGTGAGACAGCTCCAGGCGCTCGTCACCCCCGGGACACAGGTCTCTGACGACCTCATTGAAGCGTGGATCTGGTGGTTCAACACCCACCAACCGGCCCAAGGGGGCGTATGGGTCCCACACCTGGGCTCGGTACACACGCTCATAGCGCCACTGACGGACCCACCACCAGAGGCCGGGAGCGGACCGCCCCACCACCGAGACCCGACAACCTCCGTATCCCACCGCACGAGGGCCTGGAGGCATGGGAAAGCGGGACCGCCCGTAGCAGGGGGCACAACCTCACGAACCTGACGGCGCACTACCCAGAGACGACGCGCGCAGCACCCCCGCCGCGCGAACGTGACCCCGGTACCATCGCCATGATCGTATTGGAGAATGGCCACTACTACCAGGTGCGGATCATCCCGCACCCGCAGGAGAACCATTGGAGCCTGGAGGCCGTCGACTCCATGCTCCGGGCGACCACGGGCCTGCCGGACAACCCTACCCCCCTGCTCCCAAACCAACCCCCGGACCCCCTGACGGCCATTGTGTCGGGGGCGGCAGGCACCTGGCATCCAGGCCACTCCCTCTACTGCCTCTGGCGGTGGGCGCGGCGCCGCTGGCCACACACCAGGGCGTGGTCAGCGGCCTGGAGATTCTACCTCGACGGCCGGCAGCAGATGGAGGCCATCCCGGAACCGACGGCAGAAACCCCCACTGAGCCCAACCTATGCCCCGTCTTCGCGGTCCACCAGATCCGGGCACTGGCGCTGGGTGGGCAGCTGCAGCCCGCCATCCGCACTGAGACGGAGGCCCGGGCGGCGCACGCGGCCCTGGTGCACGAAATCTTCAGTGCCCTCCGCAGCGCCCTTGTACGACGTGCGGGTAACCCCCCAGGGCCCTGACCCGCGACCAACCACAGGACCTGCAGCGACGACGCACGGCCGCACACGGACGGCACGAGTCCCACACCAGCCACGCGCAGGGAAGAAACGGCGCGGCGGACCCCGGACCGCCTCCTTTCACCAGAGGAGCGGACGATGGCCGTCACGACAGCAGCAGCGGGGTCGGCCACGAACCACAACAACCCAGACCGGGCAGACCTCGCCCAACACGACCCCTCGTACAACCCAGCAACGCGCGGCCGCGCAACATGCTACGGCACCACCCGTCGACCGGACACACCAGCAGGGACGGCGTCCACCTGCCCAGCATGCACCACGGACACCCAAGGAGTTGAGGCTAGCCTTAGCAGCCCACCCTGTCGGACGCAAATAATACCCCAGCGACCTCCTCCCACATCCCCCGGACGAGGGCCGCACTTGTCGGACCTCAGCGACCCGCCTGCAACAAGGAAAGGGGGCAGCGCCACACCCGGGACCGCCATCCCACCTGACCCTCCTCTCCCACGTAACGGGTCCGCGAGGGGCTGTGCAAAGGGGCCAGCCAAACACGCGGAGCCCGCGGCCGACCCGATGACCACGGGGGTGTTGTCGAACAGCGCAGGCCACCTGATCCGAGCACTGGCGCTGGGCGATTGACGGCAACGCGCCGTCCGCACTGAGGCGGAGACCCGGGCGGCACGCCCCGCCCTTGTGCACGCAAACTTCAGTAACCTCCAGGGCGTCCCAGTGGGACGCATGGGACGCCCCCCCAGGACCCTGAGCCGCGCCTGGCGACAGGTCCTACCGCGACGACCCGGTGGCACACAGCCGCGCAACACACCCCAGCAACACCTGACGGTCCGACAAACCGACGAGACGGACGTCAACATGCCCGACACATGCAACAGATGCCCGGAGAATGGAGGCCAGCCTTCGCAACCCGTGGTGTCAAGCACGAACGGAAACCCCACGACTTCCTCCTACAACTCCCCCGGGCGAGGACCACGCTTCTCGGATCCCGCGACCCACCTGCAGCAGGGAACGGGGTGGCGCCACGCCCGGACCCGTCCTCCCGCCTCACTCTCCTCTCCCGCGAGCCGGATCCACAAGGGACCGGGCAAAGGGCCCGGCCAAATACGCGGAACCTGCGGCCGGGCCGATAACCACAAGAATGTTAACGAACCACCGGCCAGAGTATTACCGTCCAGGGCGAGCATCTGGAGATAAGTGCACTGCAGGGACCAGCGCCCACCTCCGCCGGGGAGTTGGGCGCCTGGGACGCGTAAGGTTACGACACGTATAACCTATGCGAATGGTACGAGGGGCACAGCCCCCGCAGACAGTTAACAGCGTCCATGAGAGGGAGGGGGGCTGCAACACTACCCGGTAATCCCGTCCTCCGAAACCCTACCCGGGGCATGCGGGGGGCCACACGCTCACCACACGGGGCCGCGCCGACCCCCTGCCAACAGGCACGGGTGTGTTACGCCGAGCCCAACCCGCCACGTCAGACGGAGCGTCCCGACACCACAGCACAAGCCGAACCACCCTAACCATCCTAGCCACCACACCCGGCACCGTGACACAGACACGCCACCCGAATGACCCGCAACGCACGACACGAGAAGGCGCACGGCAGACAGATAGGCACGAGCACGAGCACAGCACCACCGAGCTGGAGCAACGCCCTGGGGCTCCCATCGGGAGCACAGGGACACACCGAGGAAGACCGGCGGGGCCTTGCGACCGGCAGGGGTGTACATATGAGTGGCACAAACGAAACTGGAAGTACGGCTACGGAGCACCACGAAATACCAGTTAATGGATTGTGCATGCAACACTGCCAGGGCAGGGCAGGGAACAGGGCAATGACAGGGAAAAAAGTTTTTTACAGCGGTCCGACCACTTGTCATGGCTTTTCTCCTCCGCGGCGGGCGGGCGGCGCACAGTACAAACGTACCGTGCCGGCCCCGCACACCTGGCACCGACCAACATCGCACCAGGCGGCACACCTGCACACGACAAATCCGACTGCGCGAACGCCCGCTGCAACGACAAGGAACAAACGCCGAACAAACCAACCAAGAGGCGACTAACACGACCACACACCGCCAGAACCACTACAGGGGACGCAACTTGACCGTAAACAGACCGCGCGCGCACCGACCAGCGCCAAGCTGGCCGGGCCTGCATGGACCGGTGCGAGAGCGACGACCAACGAGCTAGCGACACCGTAGCGAGCCGCGCCCCCCGACCACCATGGCCACAAGCACGGAAGAACACTACGACTCTACCGCTGCGGACGCGGCCCACGAACATTCCCAAATTACACTACACGACACTTGTACAAACCAAGACACCACAAACCGACGCAGACACAAACGTGCTAGCTAAACGGGCAGGACTCGACGATAAGACCAACGGCAGCAGCGCAACAGACCCCAAACACAAACCCGGCGGACCATGAGGCGGCCACAACAACCGCGCACCAACCACACCACAGCTGCAGCCACCACTTGACCGTAAACCGACCACACGCAAGCCGGCCAACGCCCAACCAGCCAGGCGTGCACAGGTCGAAACGGAAACGGCGCCAAACGGGTTGGCAACACCGTGGTGCGCCACGCCCACCGACGATCCTACCCACGAACACAGCAGAACGCCACAACGCTGCCAATACAAACGCGACCAACCAACGGTAACACACTACACAACACTACACTTGGACAAACCACGACGCCACTGACCAGCACCGACACGGACGTGCCAGCTGCGTAAACAACATGCGACGGGACGACCATCGGCAGCAGCGCAATGGAACCCACGCAAACCAAGCCGACCATGAGGCGGCCAAGACGACCAGGAACCAACAACGACGCAGCTGCAGCCGCCACTTGACCGTAAACAGACCACACGCAAGCCGGCCAACAGCAAACCAGCCAGGCGTTCACGGGTCGAAACGGAAACAGCTCCCAACGGGCTGGCAACACCATGGTGCGCCACGCCCACCGAAGATCGTACCCACGAACACAGCAGAACACCACAACACTGCCAATACAAACGCAACCAACCAACGGTAACAAACTACACGACACTACACTTGGACAAACCACGACACCACTGACCAGCACCGACACGGACATGCCAGCTGCATAAACAACATGCGGCGGAACGACCACCGGCAGCAGCGCAATGGAAACGACGCAAACCGAGCCGACCATGAGGCGGCCAAGACGACCGCGAACCAACAACACTGCAGCTGCAGCTGCCACTTGACCGTAAACAGACAACACCCAAGCCGGCCAACAGCAAACCAGCCAGGCGTGCACGGGTCGAAACAGGAACGGCGTCCAAAGGGTTGGTGACACAGCGGTGCGCCGCGCCCGCCGACGACCATGCCCACGAACAAACCTTGGCTCTCCCATCACGCACCCGACCAACCTATATTAACAAACTACACCGCAACCGTACCATACGACCAACCAACCGACCACAACGACCTACTTCGAACCCCCGGCCCCCCGGGAGAGCGCAAGCTCGACCGATTCAGGAGGTGTGAGTGTGCGCCACGGCATGCAAGTCCCGTAGCACGTGCTTCTTCAAGTCGCCTCACACCTACTGAAAACCAACCCAGGTGGGGGTGCCTGCAGGACAGGGCCTTTGGCCTGGCTCCGGGCCCCTGGGCCCCAGAATCCGGAGGTTGATGAGGATGTGCGGTGGGACCCTCCCCCACGTATCATCCGCCCGAAGGAGAGGAATGTGAGACTTCGGTCGAACATGGGTTACCTCTCTGGGCAGAACCCGCTGTAGGGTACTGCTCGCGGCGACTGCGCCCTTCCCCCAAGTGGGGGGGCTGCTTTGTGGGGGCACATGAAGTAGGGCCTTGGGCGGGTGAGCAAAAGCCCCTTGGTAAGTCCCCCCTGCGGGGCAACCCCAGTCCCGAGTCGACCTACCTACCTACCTTAGTACGGACCATGGAGTCCACGAATGATCGAGGGTTCGACCAAAACCTCAATGGTAATGGATCTCCATGGTCACCACAAGTGAACACATGAAAAATATAAAATTCAAGACACAATTACTAAAATTCATGTGTGACCCTACGTACAATGATTTACGGCCGAGCAAAGTGCATTGTCGAAAGTACACACATGCCAGAATAGGCACAAACATCACTTAGACTCGAACTCGACGCGAGCTTGGGGATCCAAGCTCGAAACGTGGGCCCATGACAGGCCAAAAATGAGTGACGTTTGGCATAAAATGACTATGCCAGAATGAGCTAAAAAAAGTTTAAAACTTCAAACTAAAAGATGTCAAAAGCGTCCAAGCGCAACCAAAGCTCGAACATATATTGTTTGCACTCACCAGTACGAACAAACTGAGCTCTAATTTTTTTCCGTCGCCACTATATCTTGGAGATATAGTGGCAAACGTTGAGCACATGAAAACAAAGTGCCCAGAATGTCGAACCAAAATTGACGCCAAACATCACCAATGGCTCAAGTGAACTCAAATCAAAGTGGAAATGGAAGTAGGGACTCTTCGCTACCGCGCTGAAAAAGAACCTACGACAAAATTCGACAATGGCGGAACACACTGACTCGAAAAAGTGGTATCATGAACGACACAAAAATGCACTATTCATGCATGAAAGTGGGTCCCACCATGGAGTGTGGTGACCCACCACGACCATATCTCGACATTGCAAAGGGAAGGCAAGGCAAACCAAAATGATTACCAATGTTGACATCAACCTGGAATCAATGAACTCAACTTGATCTTGAGATTCACCATGGTCTCCAAACCACAACCAAAATTCAAATCAATCCTGAAAATTAGGGCATATCTCCCAACTGGGTTGCAACTCACACAAACAAGTAACATACCATTGTAGGGAAGAGTCATGCAATTCCATTGCATATCTTCTCAAGAGAAATGGATGGAAAATATCAATTTACGGTTAGGCAGAAGTGAGCACATGAAATGCATAAGATGTGCATGCGATGCCTAATCTAAATATGTGGGGTAAAAGAAAAAGGAACCATAAGGTGCCGGCAACGATGCCTGAGCTATCCCTATACTTTAAATGGCTGGGCACCATGACGTTAAGGGGTTTTTGAAAATAGTGGCACCGGAACCTGAACATTTGATTCCCTATCATAAGCTAAGTATTCACTATTACAACCGTGCAGTCAGAATGAATTCAGGTCAACAGGATGGACGTTTCGTAAAAGCCAGTGCATGGTCTGGCGATTTGGGTCGCCAGATCCCAACTGGCACCGCTGCCAATATCTAACTTCGATACCTATGCGAATTTCAGGCAAATTCGCATAGGTATCAACAGGGCAATGGCCTCCCTAATGACTGATACAAAAGCGGCAGAAAAACCACGCTGAGTTCCCTGATATCCCTACTGCAGGGTCAAGTCATAAGTGCCATGAAAGGGAAGGTAAGGGGGGGAAGAAGGGTAATGATATCCCTTATCAAAGCCCATAGTGTGGGCCTTTAATAGCCCACACAAAGGGATGATGGGGGTCAGCACAAAAGGAGTATGTGTCCCCCTAACCGGGGATCAGGCCCGACAGGGGAGGCCGGGGGGCGCAGGGCATGACGGAAACCAAACACTCCCCTCCCTAGCTCAACGACAGCGTTGAAGCAGAAAAAACAAAGGTGGTGACGTCGTGACCTAGAACGGGGGAAAAACCAGGGATGGGATGGGTGGGAGTAACACCTCACCTACGGCTCAAATCTTTTTACACTCCCCTCCCCGGCCCAGCAATTGTGCTGGCGAAAACTGACACGGAAAAACGATTTTAGCCGTGTCGTGTCCCTCTGCCCATCGATGCTTCTGTTTGGCTGAACTATTAGGTTAGCACAACAACCTACTGCAGTTCTACACATTCAAATGACAAACAAACAACACAGAAAGTCAATCAGTTAAAACTCAAGGTATGCTGTGATAGGAGGAAATGGTCCAGGCATGCCATCATTATCCTCCGTCCAGCTCCTATCCAGATTGAAGACTGAATGTTCTATCAAGACAATGACTGCCCACTTCCATGAAGGAAGGGCTCACGTGCCAACAGTGGGTGAAAAAATAGAAACAGATGACAGTCCATTCAGTGGGCTGGGACCCATACCTGAAGTGGGTGTTAGATCCCATCAACCCCAGGAATGCAGAGAAGAACAATGTACAGATTGCTACTGGTCATCCAGGATCAGTCAGGATTCAGGATAGAGCTACTGCAGAGGCTATGCCAGCGCCGGCAGTGCCTGGATTCAGTCAGACTACTTGCAGCATACATATTTCAGTCAGAATATTCAGCGTACCTTACTTCAGTTTCACTCAGGGACACCAAACGTTCCTGTACTGATACCAAACAGTGCTGTTTACAGCCACAGCCTGCAAAAGAGCTTACATTAGGGGGAAGCTTTGAAATGCCCTCTCAGCCATGGCAGCTCTGTGGACTATCTCAGGAAGTTGCTGCGACTTTTCATGCACCTCAGACTGGTCCAGTGTCAACCCCCTGCGGCTGCCAGGTTTCTGGCCGATACCTGGGATCACATGGCCATTTCCCCTCGTGACCCTATCTCTGGTTACCCAGCCATAAGATTGTACCAGAACTGAACCGACTTGGTCATCAGTGGATCTTCTGGACTCGTCTGACTCAAAGACATTGAACTGCTGCAGTGCAGAGCAGACCTTTGAGGGCCTCTGGGTGTTGGTGCTGCACCAGAAGGCCAGAAACGTCCTCTTAACAGCCCATGTGTCGGGCGTGTCCACAGCCCCAGTGGCTGCAGCCTACGCACTGTACTTGGGTCTGGACTCCACTCCGACACTAAATGTGCTGCCTAAGTACACGTGTATGGTGGCTGCTCCGCATATGGGGGCCTGCACCTGACTGCACTACCCAGTAGGTCCCGCTATTTGCAGTCCAACAACCTGTTTCTTCTTTGATTGGCCCTTTTAGTTGTGTTTGGGTGTTGGCAACTGCGAACAAGGGGACTGCTGCAGTTTGGGAGCCAATTTCAGGCACACATAGGCTGGACACTATCCTGTGATGCCGCCAGTCTAGGGCCCATCCGCCCAAGCTGGTGACCTGGGCGTGTTAGCTCCATACGGACAGCAATTATGACTGTATATGTATCAATGGGAGATGGGTTGAGTGCTCATCTGCTGTGGTAGAGGGAGAGCGATTGGCGTAGGCGTATTGACCGAGGATATGAAGGTCCTACAGCCTCAAGTTCGACCCTGATGGTCTGATGGACTACTTTCGCTCAACGACTCCGCTTGGAACCTGAAATACATCCTGATGAATGTATTTATAATGGGTGTACCAACCTCTGCCTGCAGGACAGGGGGGTACGAAAGATATGACATACATATGCACATATAAGGGAAAAGAGAAGACCTACACGTTGCCCAGAGCCCCAGAGACTTGCAACTGGGCGGTCTGGTTCCCAGATCCCCAGAGACTTGCAACTGGGCGACCTGGTCTGGTACTGTGGGTAGGCAGCGCCCACAGTGAGATGGCAGGACACTACAGATCACAGTCAACACATCACTACTACACCCGAAAGCAGGACATACTGGGCTCAGGCAGGTAGGTACATCAGCCGTCTACATACGGCGTATACTTCGGGGCGCTGTGAGAAGACTACCCAAGACCGGGGATTCTCCTAAGGTTGACTTGGGGTTCCCACTGAGTGCAGGTCCTCCAGACCCTCGAAGAGTAACCACAAGTCTGTGGTGGCACTCTTTGACGATGCGTGAGTGCATCCATAAGGTAGATTGTTCGTCTACCCGGGAAGAATAGACCTTGCTGGATCTGGTGGGCCCCCACTGGAGGACATTGTTCACCCCCTGCTGCCAAGAACACTACTCACAGGCACTCCACTCACCAACGCACAGATTCCGCGGCGTCCCAGCGGACTGATGGGGTGTTTCGCCGCGGTCTCCCAAGAGGCCCCGGTTGGGGCTAAGCTGGACGGCAGGACATTGTCCTGGGAGTCCCTAAGGTCCATGACACTGACGTTCATGGCACCACGCTCATGCCCACTGGGAAACGGAAAAAAGAAGGAGGGGATGTCGTCGACCATCGCCTCCTTGGTCCGGTCACAGTCCCTCAAAGCTGCCAGGACACGTACGCTGCAGCTAAAGGGCTCACTGGTCGTTGGCACTTCAGGGTTTTCTGGCTATGCAGACTTGGGTGCCTTCACCTGACAGCACAATCCAGCCAAGAGGGACGTCATAATACATAGGGCGTTCACAAGCTGTGGGTCGCCCTTTGCTGGCATCGCAGCAGGGGGGAGTATCTTATTCAATCCACCCTCTGGAACTCTGTCAAATCCCAGCCTGGGTGGCTATACTCCCGGACGGGGCGAGCAGGATTGATATGCTGTTAGCATAGCCCCATTCATCGGATGGGGATTCTGGGTTACTGCTCTCAGGGGTAGTCCCAGTCAGTGTTTGGACTTCATTCAGTCCTTCAGTCAAGCCCTGTTCAGGTGTGAATCCTGCTGGAGTCAATGTGAGCAAGCTGCTCAGCATTTCTGGACAAATGAGCGTGGCATCAGGACCACCTTCACAGTGGGTCCCTGCCGGTGGTTGCCAAACCTGTAGTGACGCGTTCCCGTGGGGGGCCTTGCCACCGGACGCTGCGGTGGACACACCCAAGCAAGCAGGCAGGCAAAGCACTGCGCTCACAGGGGCATCATCACGCTCGTGTCATGTGACAAAGCGTTTCAGGATCCTTGCCACTCTGAAACAAGGGAACAAAAGTATGTACAGCAACACATCAGGATATGTACACATGGGTTTGAGACTGGACTAAGGTAAAGGCATCACAGGACAATAGGCACTCATTCCCAACTCATATCCCAATCCCAGGTCCGACCCTGCCAGTGGCTGGCAGGGGCGGGGGCTCAAACACAACCCACGCCCTACTCAGTCTGGACCCTGAAACCCTGCCAATAGGGGAGCGTGTCCCGCCCAGCCACAGGCGAGTTCCTGGGAACCAAGAGGCTCCAAGGCCGACCGACAGGAGCATCTCATGCTCCCTTAACAGCAGGTCCCAACTCCTCTCTGAGCTGGAGAAAGGGCCGCGCCATTATCCCCTAGGAGTTGGTAGCTGATAATGGGCTGTTTCAGCCGAAACTGATATTAGCTCCAAAAAATCCAAAATTGACCCCTCGTCCGGACCTGCCAGAGGTAGGGACGAGGCAACTGACCCTATGCCCCTCGAGGATGAACTCTCTGGAGCCCTCACCCAACCTGGTTCCCTCTGAGGTCCCGGCATCAGGGCAACACGGGTTCGTAATGTGGGGTCATGATGCAAAAATCACCAAAATTGGCGTCATTTTCACGCGTGGCTTGCCCAGCCAGGGCAAGGCCAATGGCTCACAGGATAGGAGGCAGGACCTGGGACCTTCATCTGAGTGCACAACTTGAATATGGGTCCAGGCTCCTTGTGGGCATAGAGATATGGGGCGGCCAATTGACCACACGGGGGGCTGAAATTGGGGTCCCAAAAGGGGGTCATTTTGGCTGCCCAAAATGAGCCAAAATTGGGGGTGTCCTCAATAGTACATCTCCACGCCGGCTTGGAGATCGGATCCACCATTCCATACCCGATCCACCAGGAGTCCAACTGAGACTTCCATGCCCTTGGCTCTCAAAGATCTCCATGCCAGTCGGCGTGGTGACAATCCAAATTGGGTTCACAATACCCAAAATGGCAAAATCGTCCACACTCACTTTGGGCTAGCACCTTGAAGAAGGTTACTCCGCTTCGCCCACATGGTGTGTGAACCATGGTGACCAATATCCGTAACACCCATGTCATATATGGTCCATTGGTCCATGCGTCCGGCGTGCACGAGGGGGCTGAACATGGTGCACGGCGGGCAGAAAATGTGGAAAATTGCTCAAAATGGCCGAAAATGCGCACACTCATGGGTCGGGCAAATGAGGCACATGCCCGACTTGGACCGGAGTGCGCCATAGGATTGGTATCAAGTCATATGCGTCCAACATATCTTTTGGGCGTCGCCCAAACCCCTCCGGTTTTGGGAATGGCAGGGTGGCCAAGTGAGCCCATGATTTGGGATCGTCCCAAATCGCCAACACGGCGGCCACAGTATGCCAAGCCCAAGGGGAGTTATTCGCGGGGTCCAAGATATGTTGGGCACCGAAGTATGTACCTCCAAAACATACTAGGGTCATGATGTCAATTGAGCGCAACGCTGAGATACATGGTCGCCACTTGACATCATGACGGGCAAAAAACAGCAAGATTGGCGAAAAAACACCCAAAAGTGCCTTGAAAACTACATAAATATGTTATAATATCTCCCGCCTGGATTGAGTAATCGACCAATCCTTCTAAACACAATGACTCGAAACCAATGACCTACGATTCCACATATGTGCTCCACTTGGGGCGCTTCGGAGGGCCGCGCGCGCTGCCTCCCAGGTGGGCACATGCAAATATGGAATATTGCAAAAGACACACCTTGCTAGCAACGCATCGCTTCGGGAGCGCTCCACAAGCGTCCCCTCACGAAGGTCAGGCTTGCGAGTGTTGGTTGGGAGTACAATGAAGGGCCTCGTGCGATATGGGGTCCATTGGCGGGTTAGTCTTGGAATGGTGCACCCGCCAAATGGGCACGTGATATGACACCAAATATGGCAAACAACCCTACCCTCGCCTTCTACACCAAACCTAGTGGCCTAGAATCAAAGTATGCCTATATTCTAGAGTAACTTTGGTCCCTTAACACGCATGCAAGTGCTTTGGTCGAAAATCGACCTCCTTTCGGAAAGCCAAATTTTGGCATGCACGCAAAATATGTTGCCAATATATATGTGGAGATCATATATGTACTATCCGGGGAAGACAAGTGATATGCCCCGGATGTAGAGGCAAGCAAAGAGGGAGAAAACGCCAACTCAACATACTTCTACATGTACTTGGACGCCAAGTACGTGAAATTGCCCATTTCTTGGAAAACACTCAAAATAAATAACCCTTTGGGCCTATGGAGTTGGGATCCTTTGGCCTCATCCTATGACTATGGGGGGCAAAGCCTCATACACAGTGCCTATGAGGCACGTTAATTCGTCCTTGGGCGCTTGAACGCTCGTAACCCTTGTTATCTCAATTGGGGGTTCAAAGCGCCTTCGGTCGCCCAGATTTTCTGGGAAAAAACTGGGACGTGAAGCGTCTTATCAAGGAAAAAATTGCGGATCACTCGAAGGGTGTTTCAGTCTTAACTTCAAGAAAGATCGTTTTACAGAATCATCTAATGCAGTGCACGGAACGGGCAGCGTCAGGCGGCGATTTCACGACAATTAGAAATCGCGGTAGAAATCGGGTATTTCACCGATTTCTAACCGCAAATCGACCAAGACGGTAAAATTATGGTAATTCCACATCGACTTAATGGTTAGAAATCGGATTCCAGATTTCGCGGGTTAGAGAACAGGGATATCCCGCTGACAGCCGGTGTCAACGGCTTCCGCACGGGTGTGACGGCTCACAGGCCTCCGGGCCATGGGCCATAACGGGTGCAACGGCTCACAGGCCTCTGGGCCATGGGCCATATGTTCTGGGTACCGCTTCACCCCCCTCCTTAGAGCAAACCCTGGGGGGGGCTCGATAACACCCAAGCATGGCAGCGGGTACCCAGGACCATCCCCTGAAGGGAGGGGGTGTCAGATCCTCGCTTCAGGCCGATTTGCGGGTTACGCTGCCCAGTACAATCCCACCGTAAGACAGGTACGGTGCTGTAGCTGTTAGTAACCGCAAGTATAGTATCAAGTATCAAGTCCCGGGTCCTGGCGGCGATTGTCGGCATCCAAAGGACCCGTTAACCCACACCAGGCGCAACGGCTGCCGGCTGCGACGGTCACTACCACAGTGGCAGTGGCACACACGGCCAACATAGGCGTCACACGACGACCGAGGTGGTCCCACAGGTCGAAAGCGACCACAAAGATCCATCAGGCTACCCCAGGCTTCCAAAGGCCGCAGTCTGGGGGAGAGTCCCCACGGTTCCTTCTTTGGGCGCACCATGTCCATATCCACGACGCGAGTCCAGAGTGGTAAAGCCGAACGAGCTCCTCCATAAGGGATTGGGCATCAAGGCCGTCTTTTCCCTCGCCCCATTACTACGAAGGCCATGCATGGGGGAGTCCCCATGCAGTCTGGGAGGAGGCGTCGACTCCTCAAACTACCAGTTTCCCAGGCAGACTGACGGAGGTCAGGACACCGGAGGTCGCCACCCGACTGCAAGTGCGTCTGCAAGTCGGTAGGCTCACACTGGGACTGACAGTGGCGGACCGCTGGGAGTGTAGTCAGGCAACTGGGCTTCCCGCCTGGCGCCATCAGAATCTCAGCACATCACAGCCACTAGGGCACACGGTATCACGGGCACTCAAACAGAAGAATCTGTACTTAGGTACTGGTCCAGGCTGGACCTTATGTAAGAGCATGTACACGGCGACTCAGGGCGCCTTCGTATTCCGATTCGCATCCCTTCGGGGGGGAAAACAGTCCATATCTCGGTGATGGACTGACAACACTTAACATACTGATGCACATATCCTGGGGAACAGAAAATTAAGCAATAAGCGGGGTAAATAGGCGTGTAAACACGCTCCGGATAGAGCGCCAAATCACGCCCCGGTTAGGATAAGGCATATGCAGGAGGGTGGACAGGAAACCGCCTGAGTTCAGGCCATATCTAGTCTGCAGACACACGTAGACTGTTCTGGATCCCGCAAGTGCCATGGGACCAGACCACACACCAAAAAATCGCAATGCCGATGACAGCTGCATCCGTTGCGCAACGTTGTATGGGCTTCAAGGCCCTAAGAGCTCAGGAAATATCAAGGTCAGTCGCCCTGCCTGGTTTCCCAACGATTCAGCAGGTGGGGAGTGACTAATAAGAGTGGAAGAGAGGGGCCATCCTCCTCTGGATTCAGCAGGGGGGGGTATATGGCCACTCAGATGGCAGGTCACCGGAAGATGGAAGAGAGCAAGCAAGTGAGGGACGATCCGTCGACCAAACAAGTGCTCAAAATGCATCAGGGGAGAGCTCAGGGCGGTGATCAGGCGCCCCTGGCTGCAATCGCCCAGGTGAGTGCTGCCAGGTTTGAGACATGGATCTTGGTCTTGTGCTTGTGCTTGCGGATGTAGTCCATGAAGAGGTGTCAATCCGCAGCATGAACGAGGAGACGGGTTCCCAGGTGTCGTGGGACAGCCCATAGCCTCGCCAACCAACCTTGAACTCCAGGCCTCCGGGTGCCGAGGCGTTCAGACGCTGGGCCAGGATCTTCTCGACGGTATAGTCGTCCTGCTCAGCATAGTCGTCGTCCGAATCAGCCTCATGTGCGGCATAGTCCAGGGACACATGTTAGCCACGAGGGTCGGGTTCTCGCACACAGAGCTGACCTTCGTGGCGCTCCCGGAACTGTACGTGACCCACATTGATGCGGTAGGTGTCCTCACCAATCCTGCGGACCACCTCCCCGGGTGTGAACCAGGTTTTGGTGCGGTGGGTGCCCATAGGGCGGGGTCTGATCACCCACCACTGTTGAGCTCGGGGCGGACTTCTAACGCTCAGCATGCTCCTTCTCGAGCTGCTGGCGGATGTCCCGCGCCGTTGCTTCTTGCCGCGCAAAGAATTCCTTGGCGTCCATGGCCATACCATCACTAGACAAGGGACGTCCCCGACCAAGGGGGTCCCTGCCGAACAGAATCTGGTGAGGGGACAAACCACCCAGAGTGGGGGTGTCATGCTGGGCCTTCAGAGCGGGCCACATCTCCTCAAACCAGTTCCGACGTGGATTGGTGATGTGAATCTTGCGCAGCTTCTCGAACAGCTGCCTTCCAGCCACTTCGGCCCCGCCGTTGGACCGGCTGAGATAGGCGACGCTCTTGGCATGACGTATTCCCATGAGGGAACACATGGCCTTGAACCAGCCACCAGTAAACTGGGGCCCTCGGTCACTGCAAATGGTGCGGGGGATGTCAAAGACGGTCAGCCAATGACGAATCATCATGACTGCCACTTCCTTGGCAAGCAACCCCTTTTTGCGTGCCGGAACGGCTACTACGTAGCCGCTGTGGCGATCCACACAAAGGACCACACAGTCAAAGGTCTCCTTGCCAATGTGAACTTCGGGCATGGAGAAGACGTCCATGGCCACGCTTTCCATGGGCTGGTCAGGCACCGGAGTCCATTGGGCTTCCCCCTTGACGTTCCGGTTATCAGGATTGCAGGCCTGACAGACCGAGCAACCCTTCCTGACCTTCTTGATGGCGGTGTAGAGACCGATCTGGTCGATCTCAAACCGACGCTGCATGTCCAGGGCTTGCTTCTTGACCCCTGGGTGCATCATGTGGTGGTGCCAAGCCTCACACAGCTCGAACACTCGGGACTCTGGGACCAGCAGCTTACCATTCCGGTAGAGCTTGCCATCCTCCTCAGTCAGCCCCTTTGGCCACTTCTGCCCGTCAACAGGGTCGGTCACAGCCCTATACTCGGCCTCAAAGTCCTCAGACTTAGCGTAGTTGTCGGTCCAGTCGTCCTGGAGGCAAGATTCAGGGAAGAGGTGCTTGTCGGACTCAGCTCCATCAGGGGCGAGTACTCTGACCGCTCTGCCCATCCTCGTTCCGAGGGGGGCATCCGCAGCCATGACGACGAAGCATTTAACACCCTCCTCCTCCATCAGGCGCTCTATTTCTATGATCCTTTTGGCTTCAGCGGTCTCAGCCTCATCGCCATGGGCAGACACGTCTGTCATGCCCTTGCTGGCGGGATAGGCCCACCTACTGAGACAGTCCGCCACGGTGTTGTCCTTGCCAGGAACATACACAACCGTGAGGTCCAACTTGGCCAAGGTCTCATGCCATCTTGCCCGTCGGGAGGCGGGACCAGAGGGGGTGTCCACGTGCTCTATGTGCCACGACTGCAGACTCTGATGGTCGGTGCAGACGGTGACGGGATAGAGGGCTATGTACCCAGCCCATTTCCTGAGAGCCATGACGATGGCATACGCCTCCTTTTCTCGGGGCGTCCCCGTCCGTCTCTGGCCTTCCGCCAGGACTCGGCTCCAGAAGGCCACTGGCACGTGCCTCCCATCGTCAGAGACTTGTTCCAACACTGCGCCAACAGCGTAGTCGGAAGCGTCGGTGCGCAGGACGAACCCTCGGTCAGGATCCACGAGGTGCAGACCCACTGCGGATAGCAGCACCTGCTTCATCCCCTCAAAGGCACGGTCGGACTCAGCATTCCAGACCAGAGCCTTCTTGGACCCCTTCTTGATCTCCTCTCGGTTGCCCTTGAGCATGGACGTCATGGGGGCTGCATACTCGGCATACATCTTCATATACCCCGAGTAGTAGTTGCATAACCCCAAGTACGCCCGTAGCTCAGAGACCGTTTTGGGCTTTTCCCAGTGCTCAATCGCAGCCACCCTGCCGGGTATGGGCTTCCGCTGCCTGTTCCCAACTACGTGGCCAGCGAAGACCACCTCACTTACCGCAATGGTGGCCTTGTCACTGCTGCCCGTGAGTTTGTGCCGAACCAGCAGGTCCAGCACTCGGGTGACGTCCCTCTCATGTGCTTCCAGGAGCTCCTCATAGCTCATACTGGGGTCCCCGGACGCGATGATCACGTCGTCCAGGAAGGGGTTCGCACAGTCACGCACCGGCTCAAGCAGGTTCTCCACCATCCGCTGAAAAGCCGCATTGCCGTTGGTAACGCCCATGGGCATCACCTTCCACTGGAGAGGTCCAAGTGGGGTGCTCATGGCTGTGCAGGCACGGGACTCCTTGGCGAGAGGCATCTGATGATAACCATGTTTCAGGTCAATCACCGTGAAGATCCTCCGCCGGTGTTGTTTTTGCAGCATGTCCTCAATGAGGGGCCGCGTATAGCTGTCATGCTCCGTTTGGGCGTTTAGGCCGCGGTAGTCGACCACGAGCCGCCACTCACCGGCCACCTTCTTGGGGACAACGCAGCATGAGGAGGGCCACTCGGAGTGGCACGGCTCAAGACAGCCTCTCTCGATGAAGTCAGGGAGGATCTTCTCCATGGCCTCCCTCCTCTCGCCCCTCAGGGCAAACTCCCGGTGTCGATACACACGGGGGTCCTGCTTCAGTCGTATCTTGGCCTCGCCATACGGTCCACACACCGGTGGGGGAAACACAGGTTTTCCGCTGAAGAAGGTATCACCATACTTCTGCTTCAGCCTGACCCTCAATGCCTGGATACTGGGGCACTCATCGGACTCCGCCCTGCCTTTTCCGGGCACCTGGACCACTGTACTTACTTGAGGGGTAGCGACCCCACTCGGTTTCGGCTCAGGTGGTCTTCCCAGGTGGCCCAAAGGGCCATCTCTGGTCTTGCCTCGGAACAGGTTGTCGTAGGTAGGTGGGTTGCCCCCGATTGGCTCGTCCTGGCTGGACATGTGGTCCAGCACCCTCCTTACGAAGGTATCCCCATCATAGGAACCAGAAACGATCGAGTCCACTTCCCACCAGGCTTTGTCCTGGCCCTTGCCCTCACGCTGGCTTCCCCAGTCGTGAAAGGGCTGATCCATATACCCCTGAACCAGATCCAACTCCTCTTCAGTGAGGGGGTCCTCCGATTCTCCGATGTCAACAGGGGAAACCGCAAAGCATTGCCGCCATGGCTCCGCTATGATGCGGTTGACACACACGAAGTCCATGGTGTCGGCCTGTTCAAGGCCCCCATCCACATAGTGGAATTCCGTTGGCCATGTCTGGGGTGGCATGGGCTGTCCCTTAGCGTCCTGATAGACACTTCCTCCAGCCGGTAGGACGACCTTGTTCCCTAGGACCCTGTCATAAGTAGGGCTGTGTCAAATTCAATCCAACTGAATTTATAGTTTCGATTTAGGAAGATTTAACACCGATTTAACATTGTTAGATTTAACACCGATTTGCGGCGCTTGCCGCATGTGCATCAAAAACGTCAACTCAACAAATTTGCTGAAACACCACCATTGAGGCCCTTTACACTCATAGTAAATGTTGCTTTCCACATAGCTCCTTACATTCATGCATAGTGCTGGTGAATGGAAACGGGCAAAGAAGAGTGGCTATCTGATGCTTCTAATGCCTCCTCAGTTTCCCGAGGAAGTCAGCAACGCCTTTGTTGCATGCCGCAGAGCAGACTGTGAGGACACAGAGGCAGAAGCTACAGCGCGCTGCAAGAAGTACAAAGAGGAGTACTCGTTGAAAGTAAAGATTCCGAGTCCAGCAAAGGAGAATGGGGAGTCCTTGAACAGCGCTGATGGTGATGAAGATGGGGTTGATAATGAGTAAAATGGATTAATGTAAAGATTTCATATTGTTTTAATATGTGCATTTCTGTTTTGCGTTTTCTTTGTGTTCACAGACACATGGAAATAGTGCATTCAATGTGAGGAAAACCATGTTCAATTGAACGTTCAATCTGCACCGCCATCGATAAACAACGTGGTGTTTGGACTTGGTGTACCGTGACTCCTGGGCTTGAGGCTTTGCTTCGCTAGGACCAAAGAGGACAAGAGCATAGTCAATAATTTTGATTTTGAAAAGGAAATTTGGTGAAAAATGGGCACATTTTGGGTTTTTTTGAACCTTTTTAATGTATGCACAATAGCTTGATAAATTTAACATTTTTGTTAAATTGAACTGGCCTGTGGTTGCATTGAATTTAACACAGCTCTGGTTATCACAAGGTCCCAGGGTTAAGGTCATGTTGGTCAATGAGACCACCCAATCTCGGGTGCTTTCCTTCTCGGTGCATCCCATTAGAACAACCAGCACTGCCTTGGAGCGGTCCTTGCGAATCTTCGCTACCGCCCTTGGAATGTCCCATCGGGGGCAATGGATCCACATCAAACCCTGATGCGGACCCCAGTGCTTGTGCCACGCGGAGTCCTGGGCGCTCCAGTACTTCTCACAAACCCGAAGATGGGCGGAGGTTCCTGAAGAGAACGCATCCCGGGCCAGATCCGAAGCTCCCAGGTCCGCGACCACTCGGCTCGCCACTTCCAGCATTACGCCGTACTCCTGGTTTGCTGGCCCAGTTGGCTCAGTGCCCAGCGCGGCTACTTCGAGCTGATTGCGTTCCGGTCGGATCCATTGGCATTCCACATGGTGCTCAGGTGAAGAAAGCCATGAGAGCTGGTCGTCCTGGTACAGGGTCATTGAGGCCTCGGCCGGGAGAATGCCGGAGTCCGTCTCCATCATGAAGTCGTACCCAACGATCATGTCCCAGTCCATCTCGGCCTCGTAGAAGCGACCTTGCAGGAGAATTTCCTTGCCGAGGTCCGGGCGGCTCAGCTCACGGTGGTTCTCGAACTGCAGTCCAATGGCCGCTTCCTTCGTGCCTCCCACCATGCACTAGCCGTTCGCCACCTTCAGCCTGACAGGTTTCCAACTGTCGGTCAAACACTCTGGCGGAAGTAGGCCAGCCTTGACCAAGGTGACCTGAGCCCCCGTGTCGACCAACACGTCGAAGACCTTCTCCACTTCCCCGCATAAGGCACGGACCTTAAGGTGCAACTGCCGCTCACACCCGACACGGCGCACGGCGTGCAAGCTCAGGATCTCCGGCCGTTGCGGAAGCTCAACAAGCGACTGGTGCAGGTCGTGGACAATGGGCTCAGGCTGCCCATCTGCAGCATCCAGCTGCGGTCCGGGTGATCCTCCAATACTCTCGGATAGATCTTGAAGCACATCAAATACATTCTTGGTCGCGAAGGGTGCACGGGTGCAAGGGTTCGTGCCTTCACTTGCCCTCACCCTGCCACTGCGACTGTCTTTCACTTTGGGTGCCGGACCGGGCCTTCCGCCCGCGGCAGTCCCTTTGTGCTTATCGTCTCCCGACTGGGATGGTGTGGCGCTTCCCACGACACCATTCTGCAACCGCCCTAGCTGGGGCCCGTGGCTGCAGGGGCTCCGCTAAGGGGCGTCGGTTGTGGTAGTAGGGGTACTCTCCTCCGCATCAACCTCGTTGACACCATTCTTCTTTTCCCCTTTCTTACCCTTCTTGTCCTTGTCCTTGTTCTTGTCGTTCTCTTTGTTCTCCTTGTTCTTGTTGTCCGACCTGGGGACCCAGTTCCCCTTGATCTCCTGGATCTCCTTGGCCAACTCGGTCCCCGACGACATCAGCTTGGAGAGCTCGTCCTTGTCGACCTCCACTTTGGTCTACCGGATACCCGCGGGTGCACGCTTCTTTGACCCGTGCACCTTCTTGTAGGCCTCCGTGTCGGCCTTGTGGATGGGGCATGTCCGGTGGTCATGGTTGAACCCTTTGTTCCTCCTATAACACACGAAACAGCCCTGAGGGTGAGCTCGTATGAACTCCCCAAAGGACAGCGCGGGGTTGCCAATGTGGCGGGGGTCCTTCTTCTCCTTCTTCTTCCAACCCTGCTGCAGGGGCTTCCAGCTTCCCTGGTTGCTCCCCGCGTTCAGGTTGTGGGCCACGAAGGCACAAACGGCCATCTCGGCGGGCTCATCGTTGCCGTCATCGTCGTCGAGAGCCTCACCGCCATCAGCTCCCGCTGGGTCCATGGCAGCTTCCCCGCCAGGCCCCTCGCCAACGTAGTTGACGTCACGGTCGCCGGGCCTCAACCCGTGGGTGTGGTGGAGGTTCCGGTACTCCTTGAGTACTTCCTCTCCAACCCACTCCAGGTTCTCGTCGCAACTCATCCGCGCCGGGATGGCCTGCAGACGGATGGTCTGGCCGCTCACATCACACTCATCAAGGCGTCACATCGCGGTCTTCCCGCAATCGCCCGTGACGGTTATGAGGAGGGCGTTCCGCAGGGAGTGCCGTTTGACACCCCGGGCCACGTTCTTCCTTGTCCAAGCCACCACGTTCGTATGATACTCCTTGGGGAGCATCATCTTGACCGTGTGGTTGGACTTGGCCCTCTTGGCTTCCGCCTTGGTGACTCTCTTGATCCATGCTTCCGGCAGCATGGAGAGCAGGCGAGCCTGCTCGTCACCCTCATTCCAGTCCTCCACGTTGCGGCGGAAGAGGGTGTATTGCCCCCGGAAGTCTCGCCAATCCCGTAGGCGGATCTCGCGACCATCATGCTGAAGCTTGATGGACTTCCACCGCTTGGCAGCCACCTGCGGAGTGTCCACCCGCTCCTGCTCGTTAAGCCACTTCTTGGCTTCCTTGCAGGTCTTGATTTTCCCCTCCTTGGTCGCCACGAAGTATAGCTCTTGGAGCACTTCCGGCAGGCGGTACCTGAACCGTTTGAAGACACATCTCTCCGCATCTGCGGGATCCATGTCTTCAGTGACGGTCACCCCCCAGTCGTCCAGCTTCTCCAAGAAGCGGTCGAGGTTGAGG
Source organism: Eutreptiella sp. 'Long Island Sound 2002' (assembly GCA_964036045.1). Lineage (NCBI taxonomy): Eukaryota > Euglenozoa > Euglenophyceae > Eutreptiales > Eutreptiaceae > Eutreptiella > Eutreptiella sp. 'Long Island Sound 2002'. The sequence goes on from OZ038379.1 coordinate 153,707,971, forward strand.
GGGTTGCCATCGTACATGGGGGGCTTGATGTCCTTCAGGTCTTCCCACACGGTGGCATCCGCGGCCTTGGAGACCATGAACGCCGGCCGCGAGGTCGACCGAGGTTCCCATCGGCGTCCCCCACGGACTCCCACGGCCGCCACTTCCATCTCTTCCACGGTATCCGTGTGGCTACGCCGTGGCTCTTCCATGTACGCTGAACCTAGATGTTCACGCCGTACCCCTTCCATGTATGCCTCCTCATCACGGCGCCGGCGGCCGCGTTCAGCGGCCTCCTGTTGTACACCACGCGGCGGGGTAATGCCGAACTCCTCCAGGTCTTCCTCACCTCCGCCGATATCCCACTCCACGTCTCCTCCGGGGACCTCATCCCTGGGTCCACCATAACGCCCGCCAACCATTGGGATTGGCTCCGGGGCTGGCGCGGGGCGTCGGGGGCGTACCGGTGTCCGCGGTGGAGCACGGCGGTTGTGGTACTCCGCCCTGAGCCACTCATCACGCCACTCCTCACTGCCACTGCCGGGCAGCACGCGCTCGTTGCGGCGGCCCGAGCTGTGGTGAGAGGGGCCGCTGAGAGAGGGGGCACTGGCGCTGGGGCGACTCCTGGGGGCTCCGCCGGGGGCGTGGGCTCTGCCTGGACCTGGTCTAGGTCCGCAGCCGTCGTCCGACGAGCCAGACTCCAGGCTGGGTGGTCGCTGCCGACGCTCCCACGGCCTTCCAGCTCGTCCAACCTCTGCTGCAGGCCGTTGATGACCTTGTTCAGCAGCCTGGTCTCGCCCCTGGCGATGTCCAGCTCCCTCTGGGCGGCGGTGGCGACCTTGGCGATCTTGACCATCTCTGTCTTGGCGATGTCCAGCTCCTTCTGTGCGCCCGCTGCGACCCTGGCGATGCGGATCATCTCGCCCTTGCCCGTGTGTACCTTGCGCTCGAGGGACTGGACCCTCCTGCGGAGGTGGACAATCCACTGCCAGGTGGCATCCGGGTCACCGTTCCCTGGTGGGTCGTCGGGGTCCCTAGGGGGTCCTCCAGGAGGGCCTCTGCCGGGCCCGCCCGGTCAAGGGGGTCCTCCCCTGCCCCGAGGTCCTCCTCCAGGGGGTCCACTTGGGGGTCGTCCTCCAGGGGGTCCTGACGGGCCTCTGCCAGGGGGTCCCGGTGGGTCTCCGCCGGGTCGCCTCGGTGGGTCCGAGGATGGGGGCTTCTTCGTGTAGTCGAAGTCCATGTGATCATCCTCGTCCATGTCGCCCCACCTAGGCGTCTTGGTCTCGCACGCAGAAGACTCCGAGCTCCGGTAGGGAGGAGGGAGATCCTCACCCTCACCTTCCGGCTCCATGGGGACGTCTCCGCCTCCTCTGCCAGTCACTCCTCGGCGATGTCGGCGGCCTCGTCCATCCCCGTTGCTGGCGGTGAAGAAGGGGTCCGAGTCGTGGGGGTGTCCGCCTGCTGGCCTCCGTGACCTCTCGGGGGTCTTCCCCTTACCCTTCCTCCGTCGGTAGGCGGTGGGGCCACTGCTCCCACTGCTGCCCGTGTCGACCTCCTCCAGATCCAGCGCCATCTTGGAGGAGGCGTCCCCTTCGAAGAGCTTTCGAAGGGTCTCCACTTCGGACCCTCCTGGGGAAGTCTCGCGCTGGAGCTTGGCTTCCGCCACCTCCATTGCGGCAGCCGTGGCAGCAGCAGCTCGCCTTTCGGCCTCTTCCGGGGCATGGACAGCCTCGGCTTCCCGAGCCCGCTGCAGCCGAGCCTTCTCAGCTTCCAACGCCGCCAGCTCCGCCTCCGTCTTGGCCCTCTCCTCAGCGACCTTCCGTTGCGCGGCCTCGATGGCGTCCTTCCTGGCGGCGTCCGCCTGGGCCTTGGCCGTTGCCTCGGCATGGGCCCTTTCCTCCGCCTCCTTCTTTGCCCTCTCTTGGGGAAGCGCCTCTTCCAGCGCCTTCACCTCGGCCTCCTTGCAGACAAAGGCCTCCTGGGTCAGGCAGGCTTCCTCGGCGGCTGCCGCCACCTCACCCCTGACCCGGGCAGTCGCTGCCTCCTGGGCAGCTGCAGCCGTGAGTCCGGCCGCAATGGCCGCCACAGTCGAGGCGTGGAAGGCCATGCCTCTGCCCAAATCTGTGGCCTCCTCCTTGGCGATGCCGACGGCGCTCTCCACGGCAGCGTTCTGCTGCGTGGCCCGTTGCCGGGCATCCCGAAGGTTGCAGGGTACCCAACAGGCGCGCTCGCAGGCGCGCGCCACGTCCATTTGGGCGGGAGCGACGCTGCGGCTGAAGCTGGCCTGGTCGGCCGGCATCCTCCTCCGGTGGGCCGACTCCACGTCGCTGCTGGGGCCTGACTTCCTCAGGGGCAGCTGACGGGGCTTGGCCTTGGCCTGCTTGGCGACTTCGAGGAAGTCGCCAAGGGTGGTGTGGCCGGGGTGGCGACAGCCACTGGCCCGTTTGGGGCTTGGGGCTGGGGTTCCGCCCTTGGCGGCTTGGGCAGCCTCGGCGGCCAGGGATTCCTGGTACTCCCGCCACTTCTTGTCCCGCTTCCTGTCCCCGGCGGACCGCTTCTCCTTCCCAGGAGACGCGCTGCTGCTGCTGCCCTGCAGCGTGCGCTCGGTCCCCGCCTCCGGGAACTTCTTCTCGATCATGTCCCACATGGAGACGTTGATCGTGGCGCCCGACGGGTACTCGTTGGGCTTCTCGTCCTCCTCAATCTCGTCGGGGCCCAGCCCTTTGCCGGGCCTGTCTGGCCGGGTCCAGACCCTCCAGCGCTTCGTGCGGAAGCTGTAGGCATACCATTCCACCCGCAGGCAGTCTTCCACTGCCTGCAGGCAGTTGGCGCCCATATCCTCGCGGAGCTCGAAGCTCCCGGGCATGCCGCCTTTGCACTGGGGATGGCTGTGGCGGTAGTGCTGGTCCCACACCAACCCCCGCAGTAGGCGCACCGCATGGGGGTGGGGCCGTGGCCACGTCTTGCCCGCCTCCTGCCAATTCACCATCGTTTGCCTCGACCGACTGGTCCTGGGGGTGGTTGTTGGGGCGGTTGCTGTAGCTGGGAGTGCGGCTTTGCTGGTCGGCCGAAGGAACTCGCTGATGTCGGAGTTCCGGTCAGTATAACTCCTTCACGGAATCGGCGCTGTTGCCGGGCGGCGCTGCGAAGCCCGTGGTACTCAGGGTTCAGGTGGCCCCGAGTGGCACGCGAGGGATGGGTAACCCCGCGGCGGTGAAACGCTTTTGACGCGTTCCGGTGGGGGGCCTGGCCACGGGACGCTGCGGTGGACATGCACAAGCAAGCAGGCAGGCAAAGCACTGCGCCCACACGGGCATCATCACGCTCGTGTCATGTGACAAAGTGTTTCAGGATCCTTGCCACTCTGAAACAAGGAACAAAAGTATGTACAGCAACACATCGAGATATGTACACATGGGGTAGAGACTGGACTGAGGTAAGGGCATCACAGGACAATAGACATTCAGTCCCAACTCATATCCCAATCCCAGGTCCGACCCTCCCAGTGGCTGGCAGGGGCGGGGGCTCAAACACAACCCATGCCCTACTCAGTCCGGACCCTGAAACCCTGCCAATAGGGGAGCGTGTCCCGCCCAGCCACAGGCGAGTTTCTGGGAACCAAGGAGCTCCAAGGCCAACCGACAGTAGCATCTCATGCTCCCTTAACAGCAGGTCCCAACTCCTCTCTGAGGCGGAGAAAAGGCCGCGCCATTATCCCCTAGGAGTTGGTAGCTGAAAATGGGCTGTTTCAGCCCAAACTGATATTAGCTCCAAATACTCCACAATTGACCCCTCGTCGGGACCCGCCAGAGGTAGTGACGAGGCAACTGACCCTTTGCCCTTCGAGTACGAACTCTCTGGAGCCCTCACCCACCATGGTTCCCTCTGAGGTCCCGGCATCAGGGCACCACGGGTTTGTCAAGTGGGGTCATGATGCCTAAATCACCAAAATTGGCGTCATTCCCACGCGTGGCTCGCCCGGCCAGGGTAAGGCCAATGACTCACAGGATAGGAGGCAGGACCTGGGACCTATATCTGAGTGCACAACGTAGAATTACGTCCGGGCTCCTTGTGGGCATAGAGATATGCAGCCGCCAATTGACCGACGGGGGGCTGAAATTGGGGTCCCAAAAGGGGGTCATTTTGGCTCCCCAAAATGAGCCAAAATTGGGGGTGTCCTCAATAGTATATCTCCACGCCGGCTTGGAGATGAGATCCACCATTTCATACCCCATCCACCGGGAGTCTAACTGAGACTCCCATGCCCTTGGCTCTCAAAGATCTCCATGCCACTTGGCGTGGTGACAATCCAGGTTGGGTCCACAATTGCCAAAATGGCAAAATCGTCCACACTCACTTTGGGCTAGCACCTTGAAGAAGGTTACTCCGCTTCGCCCACGTGGTGTGCGAGCCATGGTGACCAATATCCATAACACCCATGTCATATATGGTCCATTGGTCCATGCGTCTGGCGTGCACGAGGGGGCTGAACATGGTGCACGGCGGGCAGAAAATGTGGAAAATTGCTCAAAATGGCCGAAAATGCGCACACTCATGGGTGGGGCAAATGAGGCACATGCCCGACTTAGACCGGAGTGTGCCATAGGATTGGTATCAAGTCATATGCGTCCAACGTATCTTTTGGGCGTCGCCCAAACCCCTCCGGTTTTGGGAATGGCAGGGTCGCCAAGTGAGCCCATGATTTGGGATCGTCCCAAATCGCCAACATGGCGGCCACGGTATGCCAAGCCCAACGGGAGTTATTCGCCGGGTCCAAGATATGTTGGGCACCGAAGTATGTACCCTCATAACATAGTTGAGTCATGATGTCAATTGAGCGCAACGTTGAGATACATGGTCGCCACTTGACATCATGACGGGCGGAAAACAGCAAGATTGGCGAAAACATACCCCCAAAGGGCCTTGAAAACTACACAAATATATTATAATATCTCCCGCCTGGATTGAGTAATCGACCAATCCTTCTAAACACAATGACTCGACACTAATGACCTACGATTCCACATATGTGCTCCACTTGGGGCGCTTTGGAGAGCCGCGCGCGCTGCCTCCCAAGTGGGCACATGCAAATATGGAATATTGCAAAAAACACACCTTGCTAGCAACGCATCGCTTCGGGAGCGCTCCACAAGCGTCCCTTCACGAAGCTTAGGCTTGCGAGTGTTGGTTCGGAGTTCAATGAAGGGCCTCGTGCGATATGGGGTCCATTGGCGGGTCAGTCGTGGAATGGTGCACCCGCCAAATGGGCACGTGATATGACACCAAATATGGCATACAACCCTACCCTCGCCTTCTACACCCAACCTAGTGGCCTAGAATCAAAGTATGTCTATATTCTAGAGTAACTTTGGTTCCTTAACACGCATGCAAGTGCTTTGGTCGAAAATCGACCTCCTTTCGGAAAGCCGAATTTTAGCATGCACGCAAAATATGTTGCCAATATATATATGGAGATCATATATGTACCATCCGGGGAGGACAAGTGATATGCCCCGGATGTAGAGGCAAGCCAAGAGGGAGAAAACGCCAACTCAACATACTTCTACATGTACTTGGACGCCAGGTACGTGAAATTGCCCATTTCTTGGAAAACACTCAAAATGAATAACCCTTTTGGCCTATGGAGTTGGGATCCTTTGGCCTCATCCTATGACTATGGGGGGCAAAGCCTCATACACAGTGCCTATGAGGCAAGTTAATTCGTCCTTGGGCGCTTGAACGCTGATAACCCTTGTTATCTCACTTGGGGGTTCAAAGCGCCTTCGGCCGCCCAGATTTTCTGGGGAAAATCTGGGACGTGAAGCGTCTTATCATGGAAAAAATTGCGGATCACTGGAAGGGTGTTTCAGTCTTAACTTCAAGAAAGATCGTTTTACAGAATCATCTAATGCAGTGCACGGAACGGGTGACGTCAGGCGCCGATTTCACGACAATTAGAAATCGCGGTAGAAATCGGGTATTTCACCGATTTCTAACCGCAAATCAACCAAGACAGTAAAATTATGGTAATTACACATCGACTTAATGGTTAGAAATCGGATTCCAGATTTCGCGGGTTAGAGAACAGGGATATCCCGCTGACAGCCGGTGTCAAAGGCCTCCGCACGGGTGTGACGGCTCACAGGCCTCCGGGCCATGGGCCATAACGGGTGCGACGGCTCACAGGCCTCCAGGGCATGGGCCATAGGTTCTGGGTACCGCTTCAGTTGGGGTGTCTCCATTCTGTCCTTGCCTGCTGATTGTGTGTTCACAGGTGTGTGTGTGGGATGGACGTCCAACCGTCGGGGTAGCAACCAGCTTGTCGCTGGGCAAACCTGACTCAGACCCAAGAAACCGCGGAAAGAATAGTCTTGAGTGGGTTGGTATGTCGTGACATCCTGAAGGTCAGGGCCCTTGACAGAGCACCCCTTACCTTCTCATCCATGCCATCGCATGCCCAATCAGTAGGTCCATGGCACTCAGTCCATGGCACCCTGGGCATATTGTACCCAATCAGCAGGGCTGAGGCATGGGGTCCATGATCCCAGACCCCAGATCCAGCCATACTTCAGGGTAACGTGCCTCCGGTGTCCCAACACCGCCTCCCTTATGGCCGGCTGGCAACCCGAAGGGTCCAACCCCCTGGCGCCGCCTTCATGCATGGTATATCGTGCCGTACCCACCTGTATTTCTCCGGCCCGACTCGTAGGTCGCTGCCTGGGTACTGTCCTTGCGGGGGGGTCCAAAAAAAGGCATAAGAAACACCCGAAAAACTGGTCCCCTCGATTGGTGCGCCATGCTCTGCCTTCATCAGGGTCAGTCACCCACTGTCCTCCAAGACTTTGGTGGGGTTGCCCTGGTGGAGGCCTTCCCCCTTCATTTGTGGTCACTCCCCTCCCCAACGGTCTCTAGCACTTCGTGACACTCCAACCCCTCCTTGGCACTGTGCCTTGCCGTGGTGCTCACAGTTCACCTGGTCCCTTCGTTTCTGGTTGCCCCACTTACGCAGATATGCGCTGTGGTCGCCCTTAGCCCACTACTCCCATCATTGGCCACATCCTGTGCAGCCTGCGGGCTTGGAAGGGCCATGTGGATACCCACACAGCACCCAGCTCAGTGTGACAGTAATGTCCCACTGGTGATAGGACGTTGGGCTCCCTTCCACTCTGTGACCTGGCACTCCCATGGCACCATAGCTGGCACATGTGCTGGGGAAGGGTCCCCACAGGGGTTGGGCATCCTGGTCTACTGCTCACTACTGCAGGTCCATGGCACTCAGTCCATGGCACCAATGAGGCATTGAAAAATGAGGTACAGGTCCCCTACCAACCTGGGTTTTCGCCTGCGGCACTTAACCTTCAAGGGGGGGCAGGTTCGGATGCTGAAACTGGTAACTTATCAGGAAGACGAACTGCCCTGGTCGCGGTCCACCCCTAAAGGGCATTTCTATCCACCCACCAACTGAGAAAGCAAGTGAAAGAAACTGGGCACAGGCCGATTGCAACGGCTCAGGCCCCACATCAGCACACCTGCAGATTTTCTGGGGCTTTGGCCATCATAGGCTGACATACCCCTATAGACACTCAGAATCGGCCATTGCACTGATTCCTATGTACAACAGTGGCATGGACCGGTTGCGACGGCTCAAGCCCAACATGGATCGATCCTGCTGACAAAAACAAATAGAGTAACGCCCTGCAGGTCTGCTGGTTTCTGCTCCAGTCTGGTGGATACCCGTTACCCACAGGGACCCCTATGAACATCCAGACTTGGCTGAAAACCAGAAACCAGACCTGCATATAACTTGACGCTCGTCTCGGCAGAATACTGCCACTCATCGTAGGTCATCCGGTTGCACCTGAGTGCAACTGCAGGCACGTCCCCCGCATGGCGGATCCCACGGGGTTCAGATCAGGTCGTAGCACTCGGGAGCGATGAATCCCCAAAATTGTTGGAGGCGATTGAGTGAGCGTGGTGGTGCGGGCTGTGGAGCCTCCGCAGGGCTGGAGTTGATCGCCAGCATGTCCTGCACGGTCTTCAGGGCCTCCTCAGGGCAGGGGCAGGTTGCCACAGTGCCCTGCTCGTTTCTGGTAGCCTCCTCGGCCTGCTCAGCGCCTGAGGGGGCGCATTGGGCATCCTTCTTGGCCTCCTTAACCCCTGAGCGGACATCTGTGACGTCCAAGGGGTCCTCCACGGGGCTCTTTGGTTCTGCCGCGGTGGGCAACTCAATGAGCTCCTCTGGGGGGGCTGAAGGGGGTTGACTCGGCCCCATCTCAGCCCCAGCGACGCACGGGGGGTCATTCAGGACCTCAGGGGCGTCGCTCAGGACTGTGGTGTCAATGGGGGCCAGCGACAGGGCCCTTGGGGCTGGTTCGGACCCTTCACGTTGTCGTCGACTCTTCACTTGTCGGCCTGCTCGACATCCTCTTCGGCGGCGGCGGCGTGCGATGCTCGTCACCTTTGTGGTCGCACGCGGTTCCCATGAGCTCTTTGATGAACTCGAAGGCGCCGGCCATTGTTGAGCTGGTGGCGACCATTGGGGCTGCCCCTCAACTAATGGGCGCCTCCAGGGCTGCGAGAGGGCGGCCACTGACCCCCTTGGTGGGATTGAGGCGCCTGGCTCAGGGGGTGGTCCTCAGCTGGGGCTGCCGGGCTTGGTGGACTCGAGGAGGTCGGTAGGGGGGCACTGACGGCCTTCTCCATCACTGAGATCCTCCTCGCCATGGACTCCAAGCGCTCCTCCATGGCCAGGGCTGGCCTGCATACCAGCAGGGCAGGACCCAAGTCCATGACAAAGTCCTCCAAGATAGGGAGGCACGCCATGCCGCATTGGATGGTGAAGCGCTCCCTCCCGGACTCTTCCAAGTCCATGAGGGCCTGGGTGAGGGCATCCATGTTTTCTTTGAAGTCCATCTCCGAGGGATTGACACCTTCCGAGAATAAGGGGCTTGATTTGCGCCTTACCGATGGCGCTCGGGATGTGGGGCTGGTCGATTTGCTGGTCCGGGGCTACTGTCCCCGGGTTGCCCCTCTCCAAACCCATGCGGCCTCCCCCCTTGCACGTAAGCGTAGCACAAGAAGAAGACCACTCACATCCACTCAAACTCAGTGAGCATCCATCGGGATTGCGAAATCAAAGCAATCCCTTTGAGGTCTAAACAACAAAGGAAAGAAAGCATGTACAAATGGTCATAGGAACATGTAAATTCTCCAAACCCTGTCCCAGTTAGGGTAAGCTGCAGTGATCAACATAAGTCACAAAGGAAGAGGCATCAAGGCAGGAGAGGAGGGGACAAAGGGAGCCCACACTCCCACTCAGCACATCCTGGGTAGCCTCATTCAGGATTCCCAAGGAGGAGGAACAAAACATGCAAAAACAACAAGACATGGGTAAGGCCCATTGGCTGTCAAAGCCTACCCTAGTGGGGGGGTTGTCACTCTCCACTCCCGGCGCTACAGGACCTCAGGGGCAGGGGTCTAGTGCCCACGCACTCACTCTCCATTCTCCCAAAATATCCCAACTCAAGTTTCTTGGGGCAGGAGATAGCCCCACCACACCACCGTAGGGGGGGTGGTGGTCCTGGGTGCCTATAAGACTTAGGCCCCAGAAATTCTGTTGAAAAGAGGCCAAAGTGGTAAATTGCCCATACCACCTCAGGATCCCACATCCCAAAGGGAAACAAGGGTGATTGGGGGTAGCCAAGACTTTGTTCCTGACACACGTAGAGGGGCAGGACCCAACTCCACACGGGCTCTGAGACCTAGCATGGGAAGCAGGGCACAAAAAAAGGCAAAACCAAAAATCAGAGGTACCCACTTCAACACACTCTCCCGCCAGCGCAAAGGGAATTCCAAAGATTCCATGTAGGCACATCCAAAGGGCATCAGTCAAACATTATGCCCACCGGATATCCAAGTCTGTCTCCCTGATACTGTGTCACTGTCACAAGTCTGGTAGGCTGCGCACTTTCATGAAATTCCCCTAAGTGAAAAACAAGGGAGTGAAGAATTCAAATCACTCCAACATAGGGTCAGCCTAAGGTCCAGGGAGATGCATGGACAAAGAATCTGGCGATGAGCTGATTGTTTTTAAAGGGCCCTACCTCTCTCTCAGGTTGCAGCAAGGCAACAAAGTCCAATACCCACTTTTTGAGGTCATTTTTGGGGACCTCAAAAAGGGCTTATGCATACATTCCTGAGTCAGATTTGAAGTCCAAATTGAGGTAACATATGAGTGGGGTCTGATCCCATAAGAGTAGATACCAGCCCAAACTCCTCGCATATGGGGAGGAGACGCTGACGAGAGGCCATAAGTAAAATATTGGCCCAAATTGAGAAGATGGTCTAACTTTCCCATGGCCCAGAAGTGACCCCATCAAATTTGGAAATTTCAAAAAAACTGCGGAGACAATTCGAAACAGTGAACCTGTGTATGAGTAACCTCTTAAGGAATGCTCAATACAAAGTAGAGAGCACCATTAAAACATGGGAAAAGATCCCAAGGTCCAACTCCCCATAGGTTCTTTACTGTTTACCCGCCAAATGACTACATGACAGGGTGTTTTTCAGGGTCCATAATGTACATCTCTGGGACCATGTAAAAGCACTATCCTATACGCTTGGCAGACTTGGTTCCGATGGATTGGGTAAGTAATAGAACATACCAAAACAAGTTCAGAAACCCGAGGTAGAAATATTGGAGAGGTCTAGGGTCAAGAAACAAGGAGATTTGGCCCAAAGACCCAAATGAACCAAGTGAATGAAGTGAACACACAACGTTTTGAATCTCAAATAGGTTTTAGGGATTGCAATGGTGTGCCATGCCCAGGAATATTGATAACCAAGTAAAAGCATGCATGTAGAGTGAACAGCATGCTTGTTCATTGGAATGAACACTTGGGTTTCACGTCAACATGTACATGAAGATATGAGTTCGAAACGTCAACCCACAACTGAGTAAATTTGGGCAATCTTCACATGACCAAAGCTTACTACAAGCAAAATGTGAGGAACATGGCACATACAAAGGTGGTTGTAGCGTAACCAGAAGGCTCCACAACGACCCATGGTGGCCATATATGAATGATACGGACCATGGAGACCACGAATGATCGACAGTTCCACCAAAACCTCAATGGTAGTGGATCTCCATGGTCACTACAAGTGAACACATGAAAAATATAAAATTCAACATACAATCACTAAAATTAATGTGTGGCCCCATGTACAATGATTAACGGCCGAACTAAGTGCATTGTCCGAAGTGGACACATGCCAAAACAGGCACAAACAACACTTAGACTCGAAATCAACGCGAGCTTGAGGATCCAAGCTCGAAACGTGGGCCCATGACAGGCCAAAAATGAGTGATTTTTGGCACAAAATGACTATGCCGAAATGAGCTCAAAACATTTTAGAACTTCAAACTAAAAGATGTCAAAAGCGTCGAAGCGCAACCAAAACTCGAACATATATTGTTCGCACTCACCAGTACAAACAAAGTGAGCTGTACCTTTTTTCCGTCGCCACTATATCTTGGAGATATAGTGGCAAGCTTTGAGCACATGAAAACAAAGTGCCCAAAATGTTGAAACCAAAATTGACCCCAAAAATCACAAAGGGCTCAAATGAACTCAAATCAAAGTGGAAAAGAAAGTGGAGACTCTTGGATACCGCGCTGAAAAAGAAACTACGACAAAACTCGACAATGACGGAACACACTGACTCCAAAAAGTGGCATCATGAACAACAAACAATTGCACTATTCATGCAGGAAGGTGGGTCCCACCATGGAGTGTGGTGACCCACCACGACCATATCTCGACATTGCAAAGGGAAGGGAAGGCAAACCAAATGATTACCAATGTTGACATCAACCTGGAATCAATGAACTCAACTTGATATTGAGATTTACCATGGTCTCCAAACCACAACCAAAATTCAATTCAACCCCAATAATGAAGGCATATCTCTAAACTTGGTTGCAGCTCACACAAACAAGTAACATACCATTGTAGAGGAGAGTCATGCAATTCCATTGCATATCTTCTCAAGAGAAATGGATGGAAAATATCAATTTACGGTTAGGCAGAAGTGAGCACATGAAATGCATAAGATGTGCATGCGATGCCTAATCTAACAATGGGGGGTAAAAGAAAAAGGCACCGTAAGGTGCCGGCAACGATGCCTGAGCTATCCCTATACTTTAAATGGCTGGGCACCATGACGTTAAGGGGTTTTTCAAAATAGTGGCACCGGAACCTGAACTTTTGATTCCCTATCATAAACTAAGTATTGACTATTACAACCGTGCAGTCAGAATTAATTCAGATCAGCAGGATGGACTTTCCGTAAAGGCCAGTTCATGTTCTCGCAATTTGGGTCGCCAGATCCCAACTGGCAGTTCGCCCGCTAATTGGCGTGACGCCGGTTCATCACCAGGCCGCTGCCAATATCTAACTTCTGTACCTATTCGAATTTAAGGCAAATTTGCATAGGTATCAACAGGGCAATGGCTTCCCTAATGACTGGGACAAAAGCGGCAGAAAACCACGCCGAGTTCCCTGATATCCCTACTACAGGCTCAAGTCAAAATTGCCATGAAAGGGAAGGTTAGGGGGGGACGAAGGGGAATGATATCCCCTATCAAATCCCATAGTGTGGGCCTTTAATAGCCTACAGGAAGGGATGATGGGGGTCAGCACAAAAGGAGTATGTGTCCCCCTAACCGGGGATCAGGCCCCGGCGGGGGGGCCGGGGGGCGCAGGGCATGACGGAAACCAAACAAATTGTGTCGCGATTCATGGGCTCTGGCACAGTTGAAACCATGAAAGCCGCAGCTGGGGTCCGCATAGGGTTGACGTGCGGTGTTGGCATTGAAGGAAACATTGTACAAGTCGAAGTTGGCGGAACCATCATAGGCAGGGGTCTCGACACTGCAGCACCCGCGGTTTCTGTTGTCGTTCTCGACGCGTTCTGTACCTCTTTGAGTTGATAGCCGGCCGCCATGTAGGCTTCTGCGATGGTCTCCACCAGCGTATCGAAGCCGAATGGTCTTCGTGAACGCGATTTCGACCAGACCTCAACGATGTACTGCCAGCAGACGGCGTCATTCGACGACCCTTCAACAAATCGAGAGGTAACGAGGTAACAAATCTGGAGGTCACTGGTTAACCTTCGACTTGATGACGCAGGTCCGAAATTCCTTCACGTAGTGTGCATGTCGAGGGAACTCACTTTCTCTCAAGGTCAACGTTCTCGACAGGTACACTGGCTCATGGGATATGCAATCGAAGCGTTGACCCACAAACGCATGAGCTCTAACCAGTCATCTTGTACAACTTTCGTCAAACTGTGATAATACTCGACAGCATCGCCTTCGAGGAGGAATGGTATGGTGGTCACCTTATCGACGGGTGAAGTGATATCCGACAGAGCGAAGGTTTGCATAAGGTCCTCCTTCCGAGTGCCAAATTCTCCTGATCTTGGTTTCCCAGAAACAATTGAATGGACCTGTGTAGGCATTCAACACGGCGTCCCAGGATCTCGAATGTTGGAGCACGAGGATTCATGGCATTCACTGGACTGGCTTGGTGCATTGGGTTCGCTGGATTCATTGACGGATCAAAGGGAGGTGCTTGTAGAGGTGGTTGTTGCGGTGGATAAGGTTGGGCCAGCTGAGTGTTCGACGGTGAATACGGCGGATAGCTCGAAGGAGATGGTTGTGGTTGTGGTTGTGGTTGAGGTTGCTGTGGTGGGGACTGGAAGTGACCCGAAGGTTGTTGACTCGAAACTTGTGCAAATTCATTGAGAAGGACATAACATTGCAAAAGCTCGTGTTCCCGGTGCCGAAGTTCGCTTACTGCCGCTTGCGTTGCCTTCTCTGTCGAGGACTGCAAAATGTTGACTCGGTGATCAGTTGCCGCAATAGTATTTGCTGCTGATGTCTGCAACGCATCGATGCGCTGTTCCAATTCGATGACTTTGGCTTGAGTATCTGCAAGCTTCTGCGACAAGCTGTGAAGATCACGAGATATGCATGGAAACCACTCGCTCTCTCGACTTGCGATGAGCTCTGCGATGAACCTTTTGAACGAACTCGAAAACTCGTGATGCAACAGTGAGTCTGATAGAAACAGGCCATCTCTGATGAAGTGCAGCATAGCTGCGTCGTCGAAAGGTCGCTCCATTTCAGTATGAAATGAAAGAGGGCGTTGAAGATTGTAACGCAGAGGTGGACGATATTGATCTCCCCGCCACCTAGCTCGCTACCACTTGTTGTGGTTGACTTCGGAACCGTCTTGATTCTCGAAAATCCCAAAATACGACAAACCTCTTCCGCCCAGGATCTTTAGGCGGAGCACCAAATCATACACACTTCTCGAATGCGAAGACAAAAACTCTACTCAAAGATATCGAAGTATTATACAGCACTTCCTTCACAGCACTGGCATCTCGATGCTTCAGATGTATTCACAGACTGCAGTGCGATTGCGACTGCGATTGCGACTCGCGCGCTCGCTGCGCTGCTGCTGCTCGAAACCATAACAGCTAAGACTGACGTACTAGTGTCAAAAAGAAATATACTCTTGTCAGAATGAAACAAAATATAACAAATTTGTGAAGACGGCGAGTAATGGTTTATGGTGCATAGCTGTTTTGCGGCCTGCAAATGTCATGACTGCAACAATGTGCGATGTAGCTCGTTCTAGCAAGACGTCACCTAACGTCTGGCATGGGCTGGGGAGTCACTCCTACAGCATGAGGCCGGGCAATCTCACTGCAGCAGCTACGGCAGTCAGTGGCTGCCGGTATGTGTTTCACACACATGCTAGTTGCTATGAGGTTTACAAAGGTCTATAGGGGCCCGCCTCGGATTCATCTGCTTGCGGGCAATCGCCGAAGGAAAGACGTGCAGGCCAGCTGAGGTTTCTGCAAGAACGGCCCAACGCGGAGCGCATGGGAGTGTTCGCAGAGTGAAAAGCACCGCAACTGGTTGGATGTTCGTGTCAATCAGCAAACAGTATTCTGCTTTTGGCAACTGAAGCTGAATGGAGCAAGGAAAATTTGAAGTGACTCGTGTTCACCAAAGGACGGGGATACGGGACAGGTGAAGCAGGTCACAACCCTACCCTAGCATATTACCCTTAAGGGATCATTATATGGCCCTATATATGGGATATTTATGGGATAGTGTATATTATATTCTATTTCCTTGTTAGGAACATGGGATGTGGGATAGATAAGGCAATCTTGGATGTTTGGTAGTTATATCAATTAGTGGATGATAGGGTGGATTTCTCATATGTGCATATCAGGTATTTCATTGGCTATGTGTATCATATCTGTTTGCAGGATACTATTCAGTCAACACAATCGTTATGTCTTCTGCACCAAGCAATGTTGCTGCCCATGGCACTGCGACATCTGCTCTTGACCAACCGGTCTGGTTTCATGGTAGCAGAGGCAAAAATGTTTCGTTTCTGTTGGGGGTTTGGCATCGCAGAAAGCGATCGGTCCGCGAACATTGTGGACCAAATGCAAGTTAAAATCTCTTCCCCGGGAGGGATAGCTGAGGGTGTCCAGGTCCCCACTCTCAGGACTTCCTGGGCCCTGACCCGATCGACCGGGCAGGGGCCGCAAGAACGGGCCAAGCCCCAAGTGGCTACCAATTCTAAGTCTCCGAAATCCCCGAATGTTCCCATCAAGGCCCCCCATCCTCGAGATCCAGCTGGTGTACCTGGGATGGTTGGCGGGGAAATTGACGGCCACCCTCAGAGAGAGCTAAGTGCACCACAATTGCCTATTACAGCCTCGGGAACCGTTATTAGCGCCGAGAGTTGGGGAAAAACCGAATCATCTACTAGGGTGATCGAGCGTACGAACGCTGCACTCTCGCGCGCTGCCGACTGGGGTACGATGGCTTCGCCAATGGGCCACATCGTGGTCGACTCTGGCACTCCGCCATCGCTAGGGGGGTTGCCAGAGCGTCAGGTCAGAAAGAACCTGTTTGCGGCAGAGCCCATCAGCCCTATTGTTGACCAACTCGACGCCGAGAACCGTCGAGTCAACTCGCTCACACCTGATCCCCATGGCCATCTGGCTCCGGTTCGTGAGGCCTTGGCGGCTGATCCAGCAGGCCCTGTCAGGGACTAGGCAGAACCGGACTACGGAGGAATAATCGCCCACTCCAATGAGTGGATCGCGGCCGTTTCCCTCCCTGGTGGAGGAATCTCCTTCCTTGGGAGCGTATGCCAATCCCCCGGCCTGATCCAGGCTAAATCCTATGATCATCGAGGAATCCCCCACGCAAATCGAGGAGGATGAGTGTGATCAGTGGTCCCCCCTGGCGTTGGGACAGGGGGACGACGACGAGGAGGAGGAGAATGGAGTGCTGGAAGGTCATTAACTCCATCCATCCCCCATTTCTGTTGCCTCATCGTCTGCACCGCCGGAATCTATGTCAGGGACCAGAGATCACCCCATGCTTGTGAAAGCATCCCCAGCGCCCCACTACATCATTGTAGAGGACTCTCCGGCCCCTCAGTGCATTGTTGTGGGGGAATCCCCGGTGCCTATGATCGGCGTCAAAAACCGCCCGTGTCTTGTCGTGGAATCTCCGGAGCCTACAGAGGACCGGGCCGGTACTAAATCTCCAGTGCCAATGAGTGGCACGAAAGATCATCCATCCCTAGTGGATGATTCTCCGGCGATGCCGAAGGTCAACAATGTGTGCTGGGGGGGGGGGGGGGATCCGTTGCAGGGGGGTTCAGCAACCCGCCCAATAAACTTGGTCTCTCCCCCCTCAACTACATCTCCTATGGAGGACCCCCAACCGCGGGTACTACAGAATTTTGGGGGAGATCCAAAGGTTGCAACAGGTTCAGAGCCTGTTTTTGCTTCCCATCCGGGAATCCAGTCACCTATGGTGGTTCATGAGTCACCACAATATATTGTGGTTGACGAGTCCCCGCCGCCGCCACCTCAGCCGAATACTGTTGGTCCTGTTTCCCCTCCGCCGTCACCCCGCCCCCGCCAGGCCGCTTACATCCAACACGTGAACAGAATCCCGTACCTGATTCGGCCATCTCGTGGTGGGGGGTCGGGGGGGGGGGCATACCTCTAGTGGGGGGGCACCTGCGCCTGTTGCTGCGCACCCCACACCCCCGTCTCGCCTTGCGGGGGGGCCCTCTGGTCCCTCCGTGGCGAAGGGGGCTGCTGGCGGAGGCAGTGGTGGGTCATCTCCTCCTCTTGGGGCGGGGGGTCTCTCGTTTCAACATTCTCGGGGCCCCGCTCAAACAGGGGGGGGGGACAAACCAAAACACACCTGTGGCTGTCCACGGTGTGTGGTGCACTATGAAACATGCATCCAATCTCTGATGGCTCAGGTGCGGGACTTGGGAGCTCAAAATCTAGAGTTGCGGCGATCCCAGCAGGAGCTTTCTCAGGCGGTAGCCTCTACCGCTGGCATCAGTCAGTCCTACGGGGACCGGATGACCAAAATCTTGTCTACGTTGGCTAAGTTTCACGTGGTGGTGCAGGGCTACCAACGGGATTCTAAGGCGTTGGAGGCTAGTGTGTCAGATCATCTTAAAATGCCCAACAGCAACACGGCTAAATGCTTTAGCGCAGTGGAAACGCTCGCTACGCGTTAAGCCGCCGTTACATCTAGGATCGATGCGTGGGACCACTGGTACTCCACGCCTGCAGAAGCCGATACGGTGATCCCGCTCCGCCACCGGCGTCTCCACCCGTTCCTGATCCTGAGCCGGCGGCGCCTACGGCGCCCATGGGCGCGCCATCTGGTCCATCCTGGGGTGGTTGTGTCCTTCCTTTGAGCGTCCACCCATCCCGCGATTGCATCTACCATCCAAACGCTTGTCCGGATTCGGGGTGGCCAAGGGGGGGGGTACACCATGAATACCCGCATCACCAAGAACCTAATTTTTGGAGGGGACCCGCCAAAAAGCAGAAAGAACCTGCTATCCCTGAGTGCTGGGCCGCGCCTAAGGGCGAACAACACCCCACGGAGCCTACGGCCCTGTGGACCAATGCAAAGGAGAACACCTCTTCGTTGGGGAACATCAATCCCCTCACGAAAAATGTTTTCATTTCCCCCGGGAAACCTTTGTACACGCCCTCTCATCCTACGGACACGTGTACAGTTTCTCCAGTGAAGGTTGCACCTAGTGCAAGTGGAGCTGCACCCCCAACCATGGCTCCCCCCGCTTTCCACCCGTACCAACTGCCTATGGTGCAAAATAGTTACACCAAAGCGGTGGAGGAGAGTGACATGCCTAAACAGCAATTTAATGGGCAGTTAGAGAGCTAGGACGAGTGGGTGGAGAAGCTTCAACAATGGTTGCGGGGGTCTGATCCCATATACCGAAAGGCCAACGAGGCAAAAATGATTTTGGATACCTTGCCCCCATGGCTAAAAGGGATCATCAACGCACGAGTCGCCGAGGCCACTCAACACACACGAACGGCCCCCACCCTCAAAGATTTTTGGGACTTTTTGGAACAACGGTTTCACGAGTATGACCCCTTAAGGGCCGACGAAAGGTGGCGAGCCCTCATCCCCAGGGTGGTTAAAGGGCAAGTGACCCTCAGCAACCCCGAAGATTTCTATGCTCGTTGGCAACGGTTGTTGCCTTTGAGCAACGAGACTCGCCCCCACGTGATCCGGGAGCAGCTCCTAAGCAAGCTCCCGTGGATCAAAAAGATGGTGGTCAATCAAGAGGTCAAGAATAGCCCGAACAGTTATGTGGTGGATATCAGTTGCCTTGACCCTTCACCGGGGTCGCACCCCATTCGAAAATGAACTCAGGAGATATAGCGCTCAATGTTGCACTACGGTTCCTGACATTGTTTCCTATTCGGGGCCGGGGCTGATACTTCAATGCAAAGATCCGTATCTACAGGAATGGATCTTGCAACTCCACAACACACCTCACACACACGGCTACACTATGAAAGTCGAGCAACCTAGGCCTCGTGTGAAGCCTGAGGATATCTACGCCCTTGCCCATAAAAACATCTCGGAGAGGGAAGCTCTCGAACACCTCAATAAAGGAGACAAGACGACGGTGACCTACACTCATCGCCGTTCTCACAATAAAACCCGGGTGACTGCGGTTAATGCGAATGCTACGGCGGACCCTAGCACCGCCGAACCCGCTGACACCTCCGTCGACGCTATGGGTCACCCCAAACCTCCAACGAAGAAAACCATCGACCCGGGGCCTGGGTTCGGTGGTCCAAACATTGAAAAACACGTAAACAAACGGATGTGGACTACCATATTGATTGGGGTGTCACCAACAACACCCTTTGGACATGTAAGCCTAAGATTCCATGCAATGACACTCATTGGAGCGTTGCGGGTAAGCCCAAAGGTGGTAAGCCTAAGGGTGGTTGGGGCGATAAGGATGGCGATGGTTGTAAGGGTGGCGGCAGCAAGGGCGATAAGGGAGGAAAAGGAGCGCCGTACGGGCGCGGACGTTGGTAGGAGTGCCCAGGGGGGCCCCCTTGGAAAGAAGAAACCCTCGGGCACCCGTATGACACTACGGTGGCTCTCGTTACATCGAGAGTCATGAAGGGGCATATAGTGACTAGTCAGATTCAAAGTGAACTTTTCCTTCAGGTTGTTTTGCCCAACGGAGAATTTAAGGCTCTCCGTGTTTTGGTGGATTTTGGGTGCCAAGCGGTCGCTTTGGCCAGCCCCAATGTTTTTGAAGACCAAATCGCCGAAAAATATGAATCCCCCCAAACAGAGGCGCCCCCTCCAAGCCGATAATGAGACACCTTTGCCGGGGAGGGACGAGCAAATAGACGTCAAAATTCAATTTACGAGGGTTGTGGATGGTAGTGTTTCACGTCCTCGTGTTGCCCAATATGGCGTGTCCCCGTGCCTTGTCCCAAAATTACCTTCAGATATGGTTTTGGGGCACCCATGGGGTTATGAACATTGTTTGAGCCATTTTGCCCGTTTCATTTGTTTGTACTCTCACCATGCAGTGGACCTGCGTTTTTGGATTGAGGACTTTTGTGAAGCTCCACGAACCAGCAAACCATTTTTGGTTAAAACCATTCATGGTAAAGTGTCGCGTCAGTCCGTGTGGGGCATAACCGTTCCAATCGGTGGGGCGGTCACTCCTATGCACCCGGCCCCAGCAATTGTGGTTACGCCCCCAGGTGGCGAGCCGCCTAACCGTGTTGAGGCCGAGAAAGACATGTGTTATGCCTTGACCTCTTCCTCCGTAGCCCCCGTACAGGATCGGGCTTGTGCGTTGGAGCTCGTTGAATTTGCTCCCGAGACCCTTGCCCGTGATGTTCTACCCACACGGCGTGATGGGTCCGTGTAGAAGCAGTCTGACTATGGCCTCACGCCATATTGGGCCGCACGCGTCAAAAAACAATTTGACAAAAACCCAGACGTGGACGCCTTCAATGGGGTCCGGGGAATGGCTCAGGCTACCTGTTGGGTTTCGCCACTCGATAATTTCTTTTGCACCCCCGCGGACCGTTCCAAATTGTATTGGATGTGCCCTCCCTATCATCGGTTTTCCGAGTGTGTACGGAAGATTCGGCAAGAAAAAGTACGAGCCATCGTCGTAGGGCCAAAGTGGACACATAGGGAGTGGCGGAAACCCCTCATGGAAATTACTTTACAAGGGTATCACCTTCCTGGGCCGGAGACTAAGGCCGGTCTCTATCAAAATGACCACCTCACATGCCTTCCTCAACAGGGTTGGTCCACGGTGGCGCTATACGTGGACGGTGGTATTGCGGAGGAAAATTTGGCGGCCACTAAATGTCATGTGGCCGCCGTTTTGGCACCGGCTGTCCCTAACCCCGATACGGATGACGAGCCGGGCATGACCTCGGAGGAGGTGTCGGAGGATGAAAGGGTGCCGAATCATTTGACTTCGGTGCGCACCCACACATATCAAGCGACCCATAAAAAACTCCTCGCTCCCGTTACTCTTGACCCTACCCCCGAAGATTTGGAGGCGCAAGAATGCGTGCATTCACGGATTGCAAAAATTGAGAAAGAGGTATTGAGTCGGAGGACAACTACCGTTAAGCGCTACCTAAAAACTAATGGCGCCAAACAATTGCTGGCGGCTTCTCGTGTCGGTGGCGTTGTCACCACCCAAGAACCTATCGTGTCTCCGGGGCTGGAACTCATGAGGAAACGCATCCTCGCGGACTATGAGCGGGATGTTTTTAGTGGGGAGGTTCTTCTCTGTCCGGGCCAGGAACATCCTAAGGTCCGTGGTACGGAGCGGTTGGTGTTTGCTAAGCTTGACCTATACCCGAACGCTAAACCCAAGTCCCTGAAGCCTTTACGGTTGGGCGGGGAGCGTGCCACGGCGGAGCAAGAGATAGTGCAGGATTTTTTGGCTCGTGGCTGGATTGAGCCGTATCCGGCCTCCGAGTGGGCGCCCAACGAATTCTTTGTGCCAGAGAAAAAGAAGGGAAGATGGCGCCTCGTTGTGGCAAGAGGCGCCCCCCCCCCCGGGCGCCCCTGTGCCGCCCTCACAGCGCGCAATGCCAGCTCGCAAGAGCCCGCGCTGTGGGGTAAGTGGCGGGTCCCCACGCCCACACCCCCCGCACCCACAGCCAGTGGGTAGCGGGCCCCGCCCGCACGCCCGCATGACGGGCGATTGGGGGTGGGGGAGCGCCCAAGCCCGGACGCCCCACACCCAGAACGAGAGGCGCCCCCCCTGGGTACCCTCGTGCAGCCCCCACAGCGCGCAAAGGCAGCTCGCAAGAGCGCGCGCTGTGGGGTCGGTGACGCGTCCCCACGGCAACATCCCCCGCATCCACAGCCAGTGGGTAGCCGGCCCCAGCCGCACGCCCGAAGGACGGGCAGTCGGGGTTGGGAGACCGCCCAAACCCGGAGGCCTCACACCCAGGCAAGGGGCACCCCCCCCGGGCGCCCTCGTGCCGCCCCCACAGCGCGCAAAGACAGCTCGCAAGAGCGCCCACTGTGGGGTAGGTGGCGGGTCCCAGTGCCCACACCCCCCGCACCCACATCCAGTGGGTAGCGGGCCCTGGCCGCACGCCCGAAAGACGGGCGGTCGGGGGTGGGAGAGCGCCCAACCCCGGACGCCCCACACCCAGGCAAGGGGCGCGCCCCCCGGGCGCCCTCGTGCAGCCCCCACAGCACGCAAAGCCAGCTCACAAGAGCAGGCGCTGTGGGGTTGGTGACGGGTCCCCACACCCACACCCCCCACACCCACAGCCAGTGGTAGCGGGCCCCGGGCGCACACCCCAAGGACGGGCGGTCGGGCGCGGAAGAGCGCTCAACCCAAGACCCCTCGCACCCAGGCAAGAGGCGCCTCCCCCGGGCTCCCTCCTGCCACCCCCACAGCGCGCAAAGACAGCTCGCAAGAGCGCGCGCTCTGGGGCAGGTGGCGGGTCCCCACACCCACACACCCCACACCCACAGCCAGTGGGTAGCGGGCCCCGGCCGCACGCCCCAAGGAGAAGGGGCTGGGGGTGGGAGAGCGCCCAACAGTCCGACGCCGCACAGCCAGGCAAGACGCGCCCCTCCCGGGCGCCCTCGTGCCGCCCCCGCAGCGCGCAAAGCCAGCTCGCACAAGCGCGCGCTGTGGGGTTGGTGACGGGTCCCCACGCCCACATCCCCCGCACCCACAGCCAGTGGGTAGCGGGCCCCGACCGCACGCCCCAAGGACGGGTGGTCGGGCGCGGAAGAGCGCCCAGCCCCGGACGCTCCACACCCGGGCAAGGGGCGCTTCCCCCGGGCGCCCTCGTGCCACCTCCAAAGCGCAAGGCCAGCTCGCAAGAGCGCGCGCTGTGTGGTAGGTGGCGGGTCCCCATGCCCACACCCCGCGCACCTACAGCCAGTGGGTAGCGGGCCCCGAGCGCACGCCCCAAGGAAGGGCGGTCGGGGATGGGAGAGCGCCCAACCGCGGACGCCCCACACCCAGGCAAGGGGCGCCACCCCTGGGCGCCCTCGTGCCGCCCCCACAGCGCGCAAAGCCAGCTCGCAATAGCGCCCGCTGTGGGGTAGGTGGCGGGTCCCCATGCCCACACCCCCCGCACCCACAGCCAGTGGGTAGCGGGCCCCGGCTGCACGCCCCAAGGAAGAGCGGTTGGGGTTCGGAGAGCGCCCAACCCCGGACGCCCCACAGCCAGGCAAGAGTTGCCCCCCCCGGGCACCCTCGTGTCGCCCCCGCAGCGCGCAAAGCCAGCTCGCAAGAGCGCCTGCTGTGGGGTAGGTGGCGGGTCCCCACGCCCACACCCCCCGCATCTGCAGCCTGTGGGTAGCGGGCCCCGGCCGCAGGCCCGAAGGACGGGCGGTCGGGGGTGGGAGAGCGCCCAACCCCGAACGTCCCACACTCAGGCAAGAGGCGCGCCTCCCGGGCGCCCTCGTGCCGCCCCCACAGCGCGGAAAGCCAGCTCACAAGAGCGCGCGCTGTGGGGTTGGTGACGGGTGCCCACGCCCACACCCCCCGCACCCGCAGCCAGTTGATTCGGGCCCCGCGTCGTTTGACGTCATCCTGACGCCATCCTGACGCTAAATTCTCCTGACGCCTTCCTGACGCCACCCTGACTCCTTTCTGACGCATCGTGATGTGCTCCTGACGCCTACACCACTACCCTGACACACCTGTGACGCCTGCCTGACGCCATCCCGACGCATCCTGACGCCATCCTGACGCCATTCTGACGCCATCCTGACGCATCCTGACGCATTCCTGACGTGATTGGACTATCTTGACGTTCCCTGACGCCATCCTGACGCCATCCTGACGCTCTCCACTGATAAGCCACTAGGCACCGCTTGTATGACCGTAGAGGCCACGGCTTTGGGCACTCTCACCCGATGGTGCTCAAGGAGTTGCCCCCGGCCGTTAACATGCCGGTCCGCGCGTCGGTGCTCCGCCACGCCAGTCCTAGCGGCCGCATACTCCTCTTTCAGGGCAGGGTCGATCTCGTAGTGCGGGGCCCAGTTGTGAAATAGGAACTCAGTAGGAGGGGGCATCATGACGGTGCCCTCATCAGGCATATCTGCCTTCTTTTTGCGCCCTGCTCTACACCACGCCTGCATGGCCTGGTAGCACTGTACGTGCGTGGGGGGCTCACTCTGTGGATGTGCATTCTCATAGTAAGCGGTAAGCGCGCGCAGCATAGCCGTATTGGGACCGTCCCAAAAGTCGGCAGGAAGGGTGTGGCTCATCAAGGTGGCCGCGCCCTGGTACCAGCATTGTGCGTCCATATACGCCCTAGCCTGGCGTCGCTTGGACCTCCAATGCAACCCCTGTGCATCCGGGGCATTGCGTGCGTACTTGCACAAATCATGGCGCACACTGACTACGTCACCGGACATGGTGTGCGCCAGCTGGCGCACCGTAGCACGTCGGGGTCCCGTAGGCAATGCAGTGACGAATGCCTGCTGCCGGCGGGACCTTTCGGCCTGTTCCGTGAGCTCCCTGTCCTTAAAGAAATCTGAGGTCCCATCACCATGACTAACGGGTCGTAAGGCCGCATGCCACTGACGAACTGCTCCTGCCAGGCTTTGACCCGTAATTGGCAATGTGCAGTTCACTTCCACCCCGTGGACCCGTACGTGGTCGGTACTAAGGTCCAGGTGTTTCAACCGTTCTCCATCAGGGGTGTTCCACGTGCGAGGTGGTAAGGGGGTATAGTGGGGCTCGGGGTCGACCGTAGGGGCCGATCGTGCCAGTGCTGCGTCGACCCACTGCGCAGTTTCCCGCTCCGATGCATCCCAACCCGCTTGGTCGGCATCGCTCCCATGCAGGTTGGTGTCGGGGTTGGCCAGGTAAGCAGGGTATGCCCACCTAGACAACACATCCGCTGCCCCGTTGTCTTCCCCCTTGATGTAGACAACTTCCAGGGGGAACCTTGCCAAAAACTGGTGCCAACGGGACCGCCTACCCACTGGACCACCCATGCGGTCAAAGTCCTCTTTGACCCAGGACTCAAAACTTTTGTCGTCCGTGCGGCATTTGATTTTTACCCCCGTTTGCAACCAGCTTCTAAACTTGTACAGGGTGGCGACAATCCCGTACATCTCCTGATCCGAAATGTGCCAGTTCAACTGGCCCGCTTTGTGGTAGGACCCGTCAGGCCGTTTGGTCCTGGTGCCCTGTAACGTTTTCGAAAAAAACGCCACTGGGCGGAAGTTGCCGTTAGCATCCTCCTGCTCCAGTGTACTCCCAAAAGCGAAGGTACTGGAATCAACAGTGATCCACCAGTCCTTGCTGAGATCAGAAAATTGGAGTTTCACCTCCTTTTGGAAGCGTTGTTTCAGCTCCTCAAACGCCTCCTTCATTTCGGGGGTCCAGTAAATCTACCCCTGGAGTTTGTAATGTTGTATCAGTTCTTCCTGGCTCATTTTGGAAAAATTGGCCCTTTAGCGGGTACCAGTACCAGGCAGCAAATCAGTTTGCCGCTGGTATTTGTGGGCCTTTTTCTGGGCCTTTGTGAGGCACATACCTTGCAAGGCCATTTGCAGGGGGGCGGCCATGCGCGCGTAGTCATGTATGTACACGCTATACCACTGTGTAAACCCGAGGAATCCCTTAAGGTGGGTGGGAGTGGTAATGTCCTCCCACCGCCACCGTTCAATGGCGGCTACCTTTTCAGGGTCCCTGTGCCTACCGCCGGGTGTGAGTATGTGTCCAGAAAATTTAACGCGAGTGACGAACATTTTGCACTTTTCGGGCTTCAGGGAGAGCTTGTAGTGTGCCAAAATTTCAAACAACTCCCGTAGCTGACGCTCATGGTCCTCTATGCAGAGACCACTAAGTTTTTCGTTCCTCTCCAAATTGTCCC
This sequence comes from Eutreptiella sp. 'Long Island Sound 2002', assembly GCA_964036045.1. Lineage (NCBI taxonomy): Eukaryota > Euglenozoa > Euglenophyceae > Eutreptiales > Eutreptiaceae > Eutreptiella > Eutreptiella sp. 'Long Island Sound 2002'. The sequence goes on from OZ038379.1 coordinate 153,733,783, forward strand.
GGTCAGGGGTACCGTGTAGCAGGTCATCAACGTACGGCTTTGTACCAAACCGTTTTGTGAAACTTTTCTTGTCCCCAAACCCGGTATCCAGGCAGGCCGCCACCATGCGCTGGTATGCCGTGGGTGCCGTTTTTAGGCCCATGGGGAGTACCAGCCACTCGTACACCCCCCATGGTGTCACGAAGGCTGTATATTGCCTGCTTTCAGGCGCTAAATGCATTTGGTGAAACCCGTCTTCGAGGTCAAAGACGGACCAAAGTGCATTTTTACCCTGCGAGAGGATCATATCCTCTATGACCGGGAGGGGAAAGTGGTCGTCGCTGACCTGGGAGTTCAGGTGGCGGTAATCAATTACCAGCCTCCATTTTCCCCCAGGCTTGGGGACCACAAAAGCCCGTGCACCCCACACCGAACCAGACTTCTGCAAGAAGCCTCGGGCAATAAACTTGTTAACGAGTTCGCGGAAAGCCGCGTCTCGTATGCCGCACGTGCGGTATGGCACACATTTCTGCGGCTGTGGGGTGGCGGTTTTAAAGGGTATGGCATGCTCCCTGTGCGGCCGGAGATCCCGCGGGACCTCCTTGATTGGTGTGTGTTGAAAAAATGTTTCTTTGAAGGACTCCTGTAATTGGGCCCTTATTTCCGCACAGCGGGGGTCCTCCTGGTCCGCCTGCACTGCCGCCCGCACCGACCGTTGAGACCGTGGGCGGTAGTATTTCCCCTTGGCGTCATGTTCAACGAGGTCCCGTAACCGGGGAGAGGTGTCAGTATCACCCTCATACCCACCAGCAACTGCTTCGCAGGCACTGTCCCGGACGTTGCTGGAGAATGCATCAAAAAGAACCACCCTGGTGGTCCAGCCTCTGGATGGCGGGAGGACAAAACCCGCATTGTCCTGGTAGACCGGTTGGTCCGCCGGCAAGTCCCACCAATCCGGGGCTATCTCCCCCAACTCCCAAAACCAATCATGTGCTTTCCAAACAGGGACAATCATTATCCCTTGGGCCTGGTCCATGATGGCCTTGAGGACGACATCCTGCATTCTAGAGAAGGGGGCATTAACCCATAGGTGGTCCCGGCCCCAGTCCTTGGAGAAGGCATCCTGGGCCTGCGTCCAATATGGCGGGAACTGGGCGTTCCATTTTTGGGCGAATGCATCAACCATGGACTGCTGCTCCCTTCCTGAAACCCCTGCCCATGCCAAAATCTCTTGCTTGAGACTCGGCAGTACTGCGTATGCCTCGGTTTTATAAGTACGACTAGCTGACTTATGTAGCGCCTTGCGCCGAGATGCGGTTGGTAGTGCCTGAGCCTTCTTAGAAATGCGGACGGGCCGTACCGAGGTGGTACCTGAACTGGATCCTGGGAAGCGACCGTACCGTTGGACGACCTGTTTGTCCGTGGGGGGGTCCGTACTGGAGAGCCTGGGCTGTCTTGTGGGGGGTTCTGGAAGGGCTTCTCCCCTCCATTGGCCGTTGTGGTTCTGGTGGTATCCCCACCCCCCGGCGAAGGTGTCTGGGAACGCGGTGTGGACGGAAGAGGGGGTTGTGAGTGGCCGAGCTAAAATAGGCTCGCCCTCTTCTGACTCGGCCTCGGATAACCCTTGCTCGCTCTCGGTACCGCCGTTGGGATCTACGGCTAAATGACACCCACACTGCCGCAGGCACTGGCACTTTAACCGCTTTGGCTCGACTTCGGGGGGCAGTATGAAGCGGGGAACTCCGTCCCCGGCTTCCTTCGTGGCGGTAGGGGGGGGTATGGACTGTGGTGGCTTGTACCTAGCCTGAGCTATGGTTATCCACTCCATAGAATATGGGGGTCCGGTTGGAGGAAAATCTGCATACTGCGGGTCCCCCATGCTGTCCTCATACTCCTGAACCAAACAGTACGAATCATCACAATCAAACTGTCTATCTGGTGCCACTAAACCTACCCAGACACATTGGCAGACCGTAACGGGCTGTCTGGGCGGGGTTACCAACTGCTGCTTGGGAGGAGAGGGTAACGGCTGCTCCCCTCCTAAGCTAGCGTTGCGTGTCGCTGACATGACGGTGGCTACTGTGGTGACTTGCTGCACCGCCACAGCTACTGCCGCCACTTGTTGTCCTAAAGAGGCCAACGTCTGCGTGATGGCGGCAGCCCATGTCGTCCATTGTACACTGGCAGTTTCCTCGCCGGGAGCCTCCTCAATCAATAGAGAGGGAGGATTAGGGTCGGTCCCCACTTCCCGCAGGACAGTGGGCTCGGAGTACTCTGCCAAAGTATCCACTAGGCAGTCCGGAGAAGCATCAAGTTGTAACCCATAGCATTTGAGGAATGGGTAGCCGACTATACAGCCATTGCTGATTTCGGCGGAGTATACAAAGACCTGCTCGCAGGTCAAAAACCCTTCGACTCCATGCCGGTCCCGCACGGGCACGGTTAGATCCAGCAAGGCCCATATTGTCCCTCCCGCCACCGCTTCCCCTCCTACGGACGTAATGGCAAGGGGCTTCCGCGCCGGTTGGAGCGTACCGCTCGGAAAAAATGAGGGGGGAGCGATGCCAAAAGCCTGGCTCCCTGAGTCGACCAGGGTAGGCGCTGGGCTCTCTTCACCCGTTCTCCAGCGGGCACTGCCCTGCACCACCATTTCCCGGTGCGTGCCTGTTGAACCAGGCGCGCGCCGGCGACGCACCGCACATACTCGGGGTCGTCGGAGGGTACGGCGCGTACGAGCATCGTATATTGGGCTCACCGGCACCGACCGTATGGCTGCAGTAGAAATGATAATCTTCAGCGCCGACGGACTCCGTACAGGGGGTGGATCCGTCAACGCCGGCCGAGCCTGCTGGGTGCCAGCAGTATGGTCAGCGTCCCGCAGCCTGGCTACTCTCTTGCGAGCGCGGCGCTCGCCTCTCGTAAGCCACCCCCGACGTCTCTACTGACGCCGGTTCCTGGAGAGGCCCCTTGTCGGCTCGTTGGCTGCCGCGGGTTGGGCCGCCCTGTCTCCGTCGGCCTTCCCTTTGGCGTCCCCCTGAGGGGCTGCCTCGGCAGGCTTACCATCTTTGGCATCCACTTGGGCCTGCCGGGCACGGGCAACATTTTTATTCACATGATTTTGGCACTGGGCAGGGTGGTGGTCACCCCCATACCACATGCACTTGTCATTCTTGGCCATTTTAGTGGCATGTCGGAGGGCCCAGTCAACCTGCTTCTGTTGACTCGGGGTGAAGCCTTGGGCGACGGCTTTGTCGTCCCCCTGGCAAGGCTTGCGGTCTCCCCAAGACCCGCTACCCCTGGAAGAGTCGCCGCGCCGCCCCTTGCCTTTGCCCCTGCCTTTGCCCTTCCCCTTGCCAGTTGTACGGCCAGGAGTGCGGTCCCGATTGTCATCCGCCTTCTTGGGCTTGGGGCAGTCTGCCGCCCGATGTCCCTTTTCACCGCAGTTGTGGCATGCGCCCTTGAAGGCTGCGGGTGCCGAGGCGCTGCGCGCCTGCGCCGGAGTTGCCGGTTGCGCCTCGTCATGGCGTTTTTGTTGCCACTTGCGCTTATCGCGCCAGGTGAGTTCGTACACCACCTGGGAGTGCGCAGCCTCCCAGGTGAACTCACCGTGTGGTGCCTCTAACTTTGCCAGCTCGGCAAGTTCCGCCCCGTAGCCTCCATGACGCTCAAGCGCCTGGCGCCACACCTGTTTGGCACGCTGTGGGGTGATGGTCCACTTGCGCGCCGTGCGGCGAGCGTGTAACACCCACTGGATTTTCCAGAGGCTGTAGTTGGCCACAGTTTTTGGGCGCGGCAGGTCCATTGCGATCCATTGCTTCTCCAGGAGTTCGCCGGACACCCTGCCCTGGCCGATAGTAGAGGCCAGGCCGTATATCTGGTCGTATGTCCAGGCGGCATCCCGAACCAGACTGGCCTATAAGTTCCCTTCGTCTGGGAAACATGAGCAGAAAACGTATGCTAGGAGATCTGGCGCCATGCGCTTACACTAAAATCCCCTGTAACGGTCCCATTCGGGCTCAAACGTGGCCCAGTCCCCTCGGAAGACTGGCCTCTTGAGGAGGTCTTTAATGACTTTCCTAGTCTCGGGGTCTAGGGCTTCTAACTCCAGCTTGTCGGTGCCGAACAGCGCCCTGACCTGAACATTCGGGTCTTTGTGGGTGGGGGCACTGCCGGGCACGGAGCCATCAGGTAGAGAAAAAGACCCTAGGTCGGGTGTGCCCAGGACTGGGGACTTACCCGCCCCCCCAAAAGAAGGCAAGTTACCCATAGCTGAGAGGGGGTCACTCTTGAAAAATTCCTGCACGTTGGAAAAACTCACGTGCTTCTCCCCATCATGGGTGGTGCCTTTCATGTCCAGCCCTTGAAGGTCAAACGTAGCGCCACCCGCCTCATGTAGCAATGTGGGGGCTTTTGCCGGCGGCTTCGGGGTGGAGGGGTTGGTGCGTGGCCTCAGAATGTCCCCCAACCCAGAAGACTGCCCAACCCCCGGTGCAGGCGTAGTTTCTCCATACGGGCTATGGGAAAAACGAGTGCCCTCTCCCGTCGAAACATGTGGCGGAGCCCCAGGCTCGGCCTTGACGGGGTAAGTGGGAAGGGAAAGGCTGGGGTCGGGGTTCACGCTCTGGCAAGGGGTAGTGGTGTCTCGACCATCCTCCCCGTCATCCGCCCACTCATCCTCCCACTCCTGTAATTTTCCTTCTAATACCTCCATCGCATTTGCGAGGGTTTCCGTACCATTCACGACCTCAGGGAGCTGCGTCTCCAAAGCCCGGAGGGAGGTGTCATGTTCCGCCACTCGGGCTTCCACTGCCGCCACATCAAAATTCAGGGAGGTGGATACGTCCGGGAGTTGGGCTGGTGGTCCAGGCACTTGCTGCTGTCCCTTTACCAGCGCCAACTCCTGGGCGTTGTGTTGGACTTGTCGTTTCAAAGACGCATACTGCCTGTCCACTTCGTGGACCCTCCTGGCTAACGGATTCATGACCTCTGTTTGCAGGCGATCCGAACCTGATTCCGCCAGTATCAGGCGATGGTGACAGTCCCTGATCTCCTCCAGGTGCTGGCGCCGGATGGCTTCGAGGATCTCCCTCATTTCACTTAGGACTTCTGCCTTCCAAGAGGCCTTGTCCTCGCTCTGGTGTAACACCCGGCCCCTGAGGTCAACCACCTGTGTGTTCAGCAAGGCCATTTCATGTTCAATGGCTTGATTGGCGTCCTCCAACGAACACACCTTAGATGCACACCAGGGGCAGCACCCGTCGCTGCCAGAGCATGAGTGAGAAGGAGGACGGTCATTGGGTGGCTCAGGAGGTGGAGATTCTGTGGAAGCGCCAGTACCCTTTTCCAGTATGGTGATTCTGTTGAGCGCTGTTTGCAAAGTTTGTTCACAGTAGTTCAGGCGCGACGTCGTCGCTTTGATTGTGATGGTGCGCTCATCCAACAAGCTTGCTGTCCTGTCTAACTGTTCTATCACCGTTGTTTGCCGGATTTTTAAGGTCTGGTGATGACCCTCTAACGTTCCCACCTTCGGCTCTAACCCATTGAGCACACGTTGGAGAGTGGTGTCCTGTTCAAGAGGGGCTGTAACCCTCCTGATTTCCGCCGTTTCCTGCGTGATGCGCTCGTAGGCCTTCGCGATGGTGGCCTCCTGGCGCGCCAGCGCGCCCACGCGCTGCCCCATGTCGTTCAGGGAGGAGGACACGTCGTGGATGTGGCTGCTGAGCTGCAGCCCGGCGGCGTCCACTGAGGCTCGCACGCCTTCGGTGGCCGCGTGGCAGCTCTTGATGCCTGCCTCCGCACGCGTTGAGGACTCCTCCAAGCGCCGTAGGCGCGCCGCTGCCGCTACCTGCAGCAGTTCGTTGACGCTGCGCTCCACCGTGGACAAGGCGGTGTTGTGGGCCTCTTGCAGGCCCCGATGATCACGCCATAGGTCACCGATGTCGCGCTGTGCAGCCGTGACGGCGTTGCCCAGCGCCGCCGTGTCTCCCGTGATGGTCTCTAGATGGACTGCGATGCCTGCAAAGTGATGATCGTGGGTCTTCAACAGATCAAACACCTGCTGATCCCCGTTCAGTCCCGATCTCAGCGCCTCCGTGAAAGCAGTCATAGCTTCACGGAGTTCCGTCACGCCGTCCTCTACCTGATACAAGCGCTCAACGTGGTCACCGGTGTGTCTGATGGCTTGCCACTCGTGCGGACACCCATGTTGATCAACCCAGCGATGCCTCTCCACATTGACTAGCACGCGAGCTGCAGACAGGGTCGGTGGCACTGATACTTGTGGATCAAACGCTGCTGCCTTCACAGGGCTTGAGAGGATCATCGGCTCCGCCGGAGCCTGCTGCTGTGTTGTAGACTCATACAGCTGCAGCCGCAACAGTTCAGGTTCACCGATGCTAACCATGGATTCACGAAACGATGTACTCAGCACGCAGTCTTAGATCAGAAAGTCAGAGATTCACGCTGCAAGCACCCGATGATGCTACCAACTGATAAGCCACTAGGCTCCTGCACAGGACCGATGCTGCAAAACACGTGACCTTTGTTTCAAAATCCAGACCACACTTGTACCTTTGCCCTCAAAGCAACGCACTGCTCATACACTTCGTAGTTGTTGATCTTGTCCGTGAATCCACAGTCAACATGGTCACAAAGACCCTGTGCAACACACAGAAGTCCAGTCTCAGAATACCTTACAGAGCACATGCATACACGATGTGTAAAATGCAATCACCATGCTATTTAATAATTGCTAATTATTCTCTCGTAATTCTGTCTGTGCTCTGTCGTGATTCTGTCTGTACTCTGTAGTATTGATGTCGTCTGTATTACGTTGTCAGGCCTATCGCTCGCGAGCGATCCCGCAGATGAGTCGCGATCGCCCGAGTTTGTACTCTGCTGCCTACTGCTAACATTTCCTCACACTTTCCTGACGCCATCCTGACGCCATCCTGACGCTACCCTGACGCTTCCTGACGCATACCTGAACCATTCCTGACGCCATCCTGACGCCATCCTGACGCCTTCCTGACGCCATCCTGACGCATCCTGACGACATCCTGATGCACCCTGCCCCTCATCTAGCTCGGGGCCCAAACCTAACACTTGGGTGTAACCCTAACCCTAACCCTAGTTAAATTGTTGCAAACGTCTACGTCTACGTCGCAGGGCCCGACTCAAGTGGGTAGCGGGCCCTGCCCGCACGCCCCAAGGACGGGCGGTCGGGCGCGGAAGAGCGCCTAACCCCGGACGCCTGACACCCAGGCAAGAGGCGCCCCCCGCGGGCTGCCGCGTGCCGCCCCCACAGCGCGCAAACCCAGCAGACAAGAGCGCGCCCTGTGGGGTAGATGGCGGGTCCCCACACCCACATCCCCCAGACCCTCAGCCAATGAGGTAGCGGGCCCCGGCCGCACGCCCCAAGGACGAGCGGCTGGGGCTGGGAGAGCGCCCAACCCCGGACACCCCACACCCACGCAAGAGGTGGCCCCCACGGGCGATCTCCTGCCGCCCCCACAGCGTGCAAAGCCAGCTCGCAAGACCGCGCACAGAGTGGTAGGTGACGGGTCACCACGCCCACACCCCCCGCACGCACAGCCAGCGGGTAGTGGGCCCCGGCCGCACGCCCTAAGGACGAGCGGTCGGGGTTGGGAGAGCAACCAAGCCAGGACGCCCCAAACCCACGCAAGAGGTGGCCCCAACGGGCGCCCTTGTGCCGCCCCCACAGCGCGTAAAGCCAGCTCGCAAAAGCGCGCGCTGTGGCTTGGTGACGGGTCCCCACGCCCACAGCCCCCGCACCCCAAGGCCAGCTGGTAGCGGGCCCCGGCCGCACGCCCCAAGGACAGGCGGTCGGGCGGAGGAGAGCGCCCAACCCCAGACGCTCCACACCCATGCAAGAGGCGCCCCCCCCGGGCGCCCCCGTGCCGCCTCCACAGCGCGCAAAGCCAGCTCGCAAGAGCGCGCGCTATGGGGTAGGTGACGGGTCCCCACGCCCACATCCCGCGCACCCACAGCCAGTGGGTAGCGGGCCCCGATCGCACGCCGCAAAGACGGGCGGTCGGGGGTGGGAAAGCGCCCAACCCCGGACGCCCCACAGCCAGGCAAGGGGCGCCACCCCCGGGCGCCCTCGTGTTGCCCCCACAGCGCGCAGAGCCAGCCCGCAAGAGCGCGCGCTGTGGGGTGGGTGATACGCCCCCACGCCCACAGCCCCCGCACCCACAGCCAGTGGGTAGCGGGCCCCGGCCGCATGCCCGAAGGACGGACGGTCGAGGACTGGAAGAGCGCCAAATCCGGGACGCCCCTCACTCAGGCAAGACCCGCCCCCCCGGGCGCCCTTGTGACGCCCCCACAGCGCGCAAAGCCAGCTCGCAAGAGCACGCGCTGTGGGGTAGGTGACGGTTCCCCGCGCCCACAGCCCGGCATCTGCAGCCAGTGGGTAGCGGGCCCCGGCCGCACGCCCCGAGGACGGGCGGTCGTGCGTGGGAGGGCGCCCAACCCCGGACGCTGCACACGCAGAGAGAGAGGCGCCCCCCCCCCGGGCGCCCTTGTGCCGCCCCCCCAGCGCGCAAAGCCAGCACGCAAAAGCAGGCCTGCCCGCAGGGGGACGAGCGACACCAAGCCAGGCAAGGGGACGAAGGGACCGAGTCACCCCCCCAAGAGCTAAACAGGCGGAGCACGGGACCGGGGCAGGAAACAGGAGGGGGACGGACCGCCTGGAACAGCCGTACCGGCGCCCTGCACCGGAACCGTGCGTAGTGGCACGCCACACCGACCCGGGGGGTGGGGGGCGTACGCCGCGGGCGTAGGAGCGCACACACACGCAAAGGGCACGCGGCGCGGACCCGAGGGGCAACCAGACCGAGCCCGCGGAACGCACAGACCGCATGGAATGGCGTACCGGCGGGCGAGGGGAAGGGACACCCGGGCAGGACAACCCGCAACGCACACCGCGAGGGACGCCAGGGCAGGGGGGAGCCCCAGGGGAGAAGCGAGAACCGGCACCGGCCCCGACCCCCCAGACCTGCCGCGAGCGCCGCGCACACAGGACCAGGGCACTGCACCCGCCAAGGCAGTAGTAGCACACAGTGCTATGCACCAGCCCCGCGGGTAGGCAGCCTCCGCACCAGCCCATGGGGGTCCGACTGGCGACAAGCCAGTAGCACGGGCCCGGCGGTGCCCGCAGCCCGGGCGACCACGCATCAGGGGGGCGGCGTAGTGGGTAAGCGCCTGCAACCACGGTTGCTAAGTGACGCACTGACCGGGGAGTGGCTAAATGGGAAAGCCGGGGAGGGACAGGGCTCCGAGCCCCGTGAACCCGGTGGACTCAGCCACCAGTCAGGAGGTGCGTCATGAAGGGCCCCCCACTAGGTCCCGATGGGGAGGATAATACCTGGCCCGACCAGGTGGCCCCTCGGGGCCGAAGAACACCTAGTACCCGACAAGTCAAACCTCAAACCTCAAACCTCCCTATCATCGGTCTTCGTATTGTTTCCGGAAAATTCGGCAAAAAAAACTATGAGGCAATGTTGTAGGGCCCAAGTGGACACATGGGGAGTGGTGGAAGCTTCTCATGGAAATTACGTTACAAGTGTATCACCTTGCTGGGCCGGAGACTAAGGACCGTCTCTATCAAAATGACCACCTCACACCCCTTCCTCAACAGGGTTGGTCCACGGTGGCGCTATACGCCGACGGTGGTATTGCGGAGGAAAGTTTCGGGGCCACCAAATCTCATGTGGCCTCCATTTTGGCACCGGCTGTCCCTAACCCCGATACGGATGACGAGCTGGGCATGACCTGGGAGGAGGAGTCGAAGAATGAAAGGGTGCCGAACCATTCGACTTTGGTGCGCACCCTCACATATCAAGCGACCCATAAGAAACTCCTCGCTCCCGTTACCCTTGACCCTACCCCCAAAGATTCGGAGGCGCAAGAATGCGTGCGTTCACGCATTGCAAAAATTGAGAAAGAGGTATTGAGTGGGAGGGCCACTAAGGACGCCAAACGATTGTTGGCGGCTTCTCGTGTCGGTGGCGTCGTCACTACCCAAGAACCTATCGTGTCTCCGGGGCTGGAACTCATGAGGAAAAGCATCCTCGCGGACTATGAGCGGGATGTTTTTAGTGGGGAGGTTCGTCTCCGTCCGGGCCAGGAACATCCTAAGGTCCGTGGTACGGAGCGGTTGGGGTTTGCTAAGCTTGACCTATACCCGAACGCTAAACCCAAGTCCCTGAAGCCTATACGGTTGGTGGGGGAGCGTGCCGCGGCGGAGCAAGAGATAGTGGAGGACTTTTTGGCTCGTGGCTGGATTGAGCCGTATCCTGCCCCCGAGTGGACTCAAACGGATTTGTTGTGCCCAAGAAAGAGAAACCAAAATGGCGCCTCGTTGTGGACTACCGCCAACCTAATGAGGCTACCTTGCCCGACGCGCACCCCCTCCCCCTCATTGAAAATGTGTTCGAAAATCAATCCAAACACAAGATTTTTACTATTGTGGACTTTAGTAAAGGGTTCCATCAAAATCTTCTTCACCCTGAGTCCCGGGCTAAGACCGCCATGAATTTGGCGGGTAAGCGATACCAATGGCCTGTTATTGCCTATGGGTATGAAGAATGGGCCCGCTATTTTTCAACGGGTCATGGACCACATCTTGCAGGCTTTGGATTGTGCGGACGTATATATTGAGGATATTATTATTGGTTCCTCCAGTGAGACGGAGGAGAAGCTATTGGCTAACCCCGACCGCGACGTGCGTGCCGCGTTGGATAGGCTAGAAAAGGGGACTTTGTTGCTTCGGTTAGCAAAACCGATTTCTTTGTGCGTTCGGTTGAATTTTGTGGCCATGTGTTGGAAAATGGCACACGCCGGCCGGCGCCAGGGAAAATGTTGGCGCTTGAACGTTCGCAAAAACCGGATAATGTTCGGGACCTCCGAGGGTTCTTGGGGCTCGCAAACTATTATTCGGGTTATGTCCAAACCTACGCCTCCATAGCTACCCCCTTGATTGAAATGTTGAAGAATTGGCCTAAGCATAAGAATGGGAAAAAGATAGCCCTAACGTGGAATACTGCGGCTAACGAGGCCTTTTTGAAGCTGAAGCGTGCTATCACGGATATTGTTCCCCTCCAACTAGCCGATTGGGATCAGGACTTTGTCCTCACGACGGACGCTTGTAATTGGGCGGTGCGGGCGGCCCTACAACAGGAAGGTGCCGATGGTGCTCTTCGCCCCCTTGCGTTTTTCTCCCGTAAATTGTCAGGCAGCCAATTGAGTTGGAGCCCGGGGGAAAAAGAATGCTACGCCATAGTGGCGGCCCTTCTGAAGTGGCATGGTTGGGTGGGCATGGTTGGGTGAAAAATGGGCTACAGAGGACCTCAAAACCGTCAGGGGTCCCTCTCCACGCAAAGCGCGTTGGCATGAGTTATTCTCTAAGTTTGACCTCCATCTGGTTTACGGCCCGGGGCCCTTGAACTCTGGGGGTGATTTCCTGTCCCGTGCGGCTTACCCTGCTAACCCAGCGTTGGGCGATGTGTCCATACATGGGACGGCCCAAGCGGCCGGGGATGTGCGGGACATGATCACGGCCGGGAAGGAGGAACTTCTCGCCCGCCCCCTCTTAGTTTGGGCGGTTGTGGCGCCCGTTGTTACTAGGTCTGAGGCGACGCCTCGGGCTATTGGGGTGCCCGCGTGTGATCCACCCCCTCGGTCTTCGGCTCCAGTCGGGGGGGGAGGACGAAGCAAAAGAAAAAACTTCGGAGACTGGAGCGAATCGCCAAGATTAAAAAATCTTGGAAGTCCCAGAAGAAGGCAGCACCTATACATGGGGAGGATGCTCCCAATGTTTTTGAGATAAACTGGGCTAAACACTACCCAAATTGTGAACGCTACAAAAAAATGTGGCAAGATGCATTGAATGGGAGCTTCCAAGATGGGGTGAGGTTGGTGGATAGCAAGGTCGTCCGTAATGGACGGTGGTGTGTTCCTACGTCGCTAGTGCATTGTTCGGTGGCCGAATACCACGATGGACTTCACTTAACTACCTCCAGTGTGGAAAAACACTGGAAGGAAATTAACCATGGAGTGGAAGGTGAGGGATTGTACAAAGCAGTGGAACTGCAATGTCAAACGTGTCCCTCAGGTGCCATTCACACGCATGACACCAAGCGCAAGCAAGGGTACATGACCCCTATGCCTATACGTATGGAGCCCATGGACTCCATAGCGCTTGATGTGGTTCACTACCCTTCCACCTCTCATGATGGAGAGGTGTATGACCGAATGCTCCTATGTGTTTGCCGCTTTTCCGGCTACCTCATCGCGATCCCTATTCCTAAACCTCGTCATGAAGACAAGGATGAAGGGCTAACGGGGAAAAAAGCGGCCCATTTGGTGATGAAACGCTGGGTTGATAGGTTCGGAGGCCCTCGTGAAAAATGCTCCGAACGTGGGCCACAAGTTGTGAGCCAATGTTTCCAAACCCTTTGTTCTAAGATTGCTGCCCGCTCGACTATGTGTCTCGCGGGTAGGCACCAAGGTAATGGCAAAGCCGAAAATACTGGCAAGCAGCTAAGGCCAGCCGTTGCTAAAGTCCTTATTTTGAAGAAGGGCACTAATTTGGTAGAGATTTTGCCCGCCGTTGTACGAGCGTGGCATGAGACTACAGGTTCTTCAGGTTATACGCCTAACGATATTGTGTTTGGTAAACACAACCGTACTAATGGGCCCCCTCTTGCTGAACCTAAGGGGGTTGCCCAAGACGCCGTTCACTACTTCCAGCAGCGTGAGGAGCTTATTGCTCTTGCACGTAGGGCTATGATTCACGTGCAAGAGACAATGGCTCATAAATATAATAAGAGGAGGAGGATGTCCCCCAATTTCGCAAAAGGGGACTGCGTATGGGTCCGTCGCCAACGTAAACATCTTGGCGATAAGACTTGCCCCTATTGGGATGGGCCCTATGAGGTGGTGGCCAAGAAGGCTCATAACCTCTATGTTATTCAAGTGGACGAGCGGAGGTTGGTTGACGTCCACGTTGATTGTCTAATGAAGACGGTCAACTCCGCTCGCTCCCCCGTGCCTCCAAACTACACAGAGGAGGTTGCTGAAGTGCCCTGCTAGTTTGAGGAGGACACTTATAACGTGAAGAGAATATTGAGTCACCGTACTCACCGCAAGAAACTTCTCTTCAAGGTGCGTTTGGAGCGTTATACCAAAGACTGGGATACCATGGAGCCCGTTGAAACCTTCTTACTGTCCTACAATAAGGTTTGGCGAGATTACTTGCAGAAACAAAATCTCACCCAAACCATTGACCTCCAAGCCCACCTTGGTGGACCGCTCTCATGAGCGTGCGACGAAAAGAAAATGCTATTCAATATGGGGATATATTGTTGGTTGGGGAAGGGAGGAGAGAGCGAGAAGCGGTGGGAGACAGGAAGAAGACAACCTGCATGCATGGCGCGCCCCTCGGTTACAAAAATCCCCACCAGAGCCGGGCGGTGGGTACCGCAAGTTTACCCCACCGTCTACCTCTCTCACCGCTAAAGGCTTGAGAGTCCTTGGGGTGGGGTGGCGTGGCATATAGCCTGGGGCGGAAGTGGGACATGTTCTTTGGGGGGTCTTAATGCCATTTAAACCCCTATCCTTGGGTCTTACTGGAGCACTCCTACCACCACCAGGACAACGTCCTGCCCACGATGACGCCCCCCGTCAAGGGTGCTAACAACGTGGCAAGCACTTCCAGAAGACTATACCGGGTTGTGCGCATGGTGGTTCTTGCAAGGTTTCGGAGTGCTGCCCCGTACCGAAACCACGACCCCACGACCACCCCTGACCCATGACCGGAGCCAACGAGCTAAAACATTTGCTCAAATGTGGCGAAGGCTTGAAAGCTTCGTTGGGTTGGCGTAAAACCCATTTTTCCTTTTTTGTATTGGGCGTGATGGTTTTCCACCGATTCGCCCTTGTCCACATGAGGGTAGGTATACAAGGTACGAAATACTCGTGTGGCTCACATTACATGGGAAAAAATCTCGTGGCGTGCAAAATTGCCACTACATACGGCGAGGAGTTAAACCTAGAGGAAGGGGTCGTCCTCTACGTACAAGTATTTTAATATGAATGGGAATGGGTGCCTTTGCCTCGTCACTCCTTGAGTGGGTGAGGTCTTCAAACGCAATGGCATTGCGGATTTTGCATTTCCCGCCGCCACGGTATGTATCCCCGGTCGCTATGCGTGCCTGCGTGGAGTGGGTACCTTCCATTGCCATTGCATGGGGCCACATGCTGGCTGGGTATTTTATTCATGTCCTTGGCGAATGTCACGGGTGATATTTCTGCCTGCAACGAGAGGGCAACAAACAACATGAAGAAAAAGGCGAGTGTGCACATGCATATATTTATGAGAGAGTATATATGCTGATATTTTCTCTAGAGTTCCCCAGGAGTGGACTTGGATTTCCACAACACCCGAGGGGTCCTCTATCCCAACGCCAGACCAAACGGGTTGGAATATGGGCGTGGCATGTTTTTCTACAGGTCCGTGCGTGGACCTGGGTTTCCACAGCACACACAGACCTGTGTCTCTGTGACACACCAAAACCGGGTGTGCCCCGTGTCTGTTTGATCGCGTGCGTGTGTGTGCATGCGCTTTTTTTAATTATGGGAGTATATGGTTACCCATTACATGGGTTATCACCCGCCCCCCGATCAAGCAAGACCTAGGTTGACCTACCTTTGGGTTTTGTAACCGTTTACACCGTAGCAAGGTTACATACGAAGGTGTAAACATGCACCGTCATACACGGTGTATGGGGGTAGGGGGGGTAAAGGCTCCTTCGGGGCGTGTCATGGTGCCCCCGGGGAGCTGGATGGGCTTATACACCAGCGGCAGAGTATGGGCGACCACCCCAAGTTTGCACATGGAGGTGACCCCCTGCCTTACTGCACGTCGGTGACACACCCACCTACAAAGGTAACACTCAAGCTAACCTAAGTGTCTATACGCACGCCGCCAAGACACACACGAAAACCAAGCAACAAGGTGGCATATCCATACACGTGTTCTATTGTGAGTATGTTTACCGTTTGTTGTATGTACCTGAGTGGTTTGTGGGAGATTTTGTTTGTGTAGGCGTGTAGCACCACGTGCTCCAAGGCCGCCACCGCGAGGCCCACACCCTGTGACGCCCTCCGGGCGAGTGTGTACCTCCGGGCCCTGCCAATGAATGTGCGCGCACAAGTATGTCTTTTGTTTGTTCGCGTGCATCGCTCTATTGTGCTTGATGTTCTTGATGTGCTTGCCTAAAGCTTGTAGTAAGGAGTGAGCTCTTGCTTGTAAAATGTAAGCTTGCTTGATCATTTGCTTGAAAATGACTAGACAAGGCCTAGCCAAAGGCCCACTTGTCAAACGGACCCGCAACAATCAAAAATGATCCCAAGGAAGCGCCGGCGAGCCTTGTGATTGACCACCAAACAAGACAGCCATGGTTGTGGCTAGATTATGCCGCTTACAAGTGTTGTGGTTTGTTTCTTGGGAACTCGACTGTGCCTCTTTGTTTCTCGAAAATCCCAAAATACGACAAACCTCTTCTGCGCAGGATCTTTAGACGGGGCACCAACAATAACACAATCTCGAAGACATAAACCCTGTTCAAAGATCGAAGTATCTTACAGCGCTCATTCACAGTTGGCATTCGATGCTTCTTTATTATTCACAGACTGCAGTGCGATTGCGACTGTGACTTGCGACTTGCGCGCTGCTGCGCTGCTGCTGTTCGAAGCCATAACACTACCCCCCCCGTTGAGACCTCGAAGAGGTCTCACTCACCTGGGCGGGCGTCACAATGTCGAATATGCAGAGCAGGCCCAGGAAAAAAAAAATTTTGGACCTCGACATGTGTTGGCTACAGAAGCATAACAGTGGTCGAAACTCACACACTGAGGTGCAGTCATGGTACACCTGTCGTCAGCGCCTCATTCATACGCCGTGTTCGACTCTGCCACGGCTGTGGCTCTTGGCGGAAGCTCCAGAAGACAACCTCGCCAGGCACACTGCACGGGCGCTGTACCCGCAGCAAGGCTGTGAGCACGTCGAACCATAACATACCATAACATTGGGCACAGCTATCGAAGCTGGATGCCCAGCAGACAAACAACCAACAGGCCTATACATCTGTCAACTCGACAGGACATATGAAGGCAGTCGATACCATTAATGGCATCCAGATGTCGAATAAGCCATTACTTGGCATCCAGACATGTCGAATCAGCAGTCCCTGCCCCACGTAAACGTGGATGAAGGATTCACCTGGAGTCGACATACTTCATGCACTTCCTTCAGTGTCTCAACGCCAGCCATGAAATTGAAGGTGTCATGACCCGTGTAGTGTCAACGGATATCACTGTCGAGGGGATGCTTCTGAATCAGGATACCAGATCGATGGTTCAGCAATCGAAGGTTGGGATCACCAGGTCGGTTGTCGACGGGGCACTTGTACTGGAATACGAAGACATCTTCACGGGCAAGCGCTCGAAATTGTCCAGGTCCCAGTGTTTGTGCCCTGGTCGAATAGAAGTCCCAGAGGCTCGACGGGTTCCAAACGTCCTCACGCCACAGATCGGTCCGATTGGTTGCCTCGAAGGAGCATCCGTCATGTCGACCAGTAGACCATCGATAGGTTTCCTTCGATCCAGTACCAGCGGCCATGGTGTGGTAGAACTGACCAGTTCGCGTATCGACTCGCCACCACGGCGTGTCGGCAATCGAAAGTCGTCGCACGACAATGAGGGCGCTGATGTCGTCCACTTCAGGGCCGAGGGCATATCGGTCGATGATCTCAAGCATGTCGGTTTGAGAACCTTCTTCTTGGAGTCGACCGAGGTGTTGATGTACATACTGACCATCAGCGAGGGAACTCTGCAGAGCGAACCGAACCGCTTCTGCAGTCACAAGGCTCGAAGCCGTGTCAACAATGACCGCTTCGAGGACTTGGTCTCGGCAGCTGACCTTGCGTCGATGTGCAGCCTTAAAGTCATCGTATATCGGTGTGAGGTACTTGAAGAACGGGATGTCGAAGTGGTGCTGATAGGCGTTCGACTCCATCGACAAAAACTGGTGATCGACGGGGTCCGGGTGGAACGGGTCACTCGCAGGCGAGTCGGTTTTCTCGATCTCCTCCCGTGCATCAGTATAGACATCCCTTCGGAACTGGACCGCTCGACGCCAACGTCGTCCACCTTCGTTTCCGGCCTCGAAGGGGGACATGAGGTATTTCGAGGTACCCAGGCGTCGAACCCATTTGGGGGCATCCACGAAAGGGAAAAGGTTTTTTGCTCTGTGGCTCCCAGCTATCCGGGTGGGGCCTCCCGGTAAAGGGAAAAGGTTGGCATACTCTTCATTTGATGAGTGAAGGGCAGCAACTCGTCGGATCGCCCTATCGAAGTCGTGGTACCCGAGCCGTCCGGGTCCAGTCTGGTAGATTGTCGCCAACTGGACAAGGTCGATGGGGGCGCCTGGTGTGACGGCGTTGTACGCATAGGGTTCGGTCTGTTCTCCGAGTCGAAAGTACTCCTGGAGCTGGACCGCAAGGTCCTGTGTTCGATGTGGAGCGCACCCATACCGCTTATACCCAAGTCGGGAGGTGCCTCGTAGGCCGCGCAGTTGGTGTTGGCGAAGAAGCAAATCGACTTTGTACGCAAGAAAGGGGGCTCAATCTTCCAAGAGCCAGTCGTTCGCCTGGCAAACGTTCTGAAGATCACGAATAACTCCCGTGATCGAAACGGCAACTGGAGGTTCTCGTTTCATCTTTTCGTGGGTCCAGAGGCGTCGATATTTGAAGATCAGGTCGATTCCATCGGCAACGTTTATCAGGTCGTAGATTCTCGAGATCTCTCGATGCATGCGGTTGAGTCGAGCAATTTGACTCGGCAGGGTATATTCCGTGAGGCTTTGTCGGAATCCCCAATCGAGCTCTTCATCACAACGTCGCCATTCGACGAGGGCCGCTCGAACGTTCTGACAAGCCACTTCGATTCTTGTATACCACTGGTATCCCGGCTTACCACCAAGATTTCCACGCTCATCGAAAGACGTGTCAGGGGCGCTTCGAGCCAGTTCGTAAGGGAATGGTGCGGTTTGTCCCCAACTGTCGATGCAGATGGTCTTGCCTAACTCCGAAATGGTGGCATTTGCCTTCGACACGGCTGCAGCATGTTTCTCGTTCAGGAACACGTTCGGTCCTCGAAAACCAGCCATGGCGTGCGACGCAATAGTGAGTACCGATGGTTCGAGCTTAGTGTATTCCGTCTTCATCGGATCATCCTCATGTGTCCCAGATCGAGAGGGTGGCTTCAATCCGAACGTGCCCAAGTGTCGGAGTTCGTCGATGGTCTCGATTTCATGATTGTACTGCGGCATGTTATAGGGCTGCCACTTCGACTCTGGCACCGGCACAGAATCGTAGCTGGGCGGTGCTGTCGACCACACGGGCTCGTAAGGATATTCTTCTTCGTCGTCGGACTCGGGTGGCCAGGGTTCATCGTCGTCGTTGTGGTCGTCGTCGTGGTAATAGGAGTTGGATTGGTTCGTTCGAGTAGAAGCTTGTGTTTTCGGGGCATTCGAATGCCAGGATTGGTCGACCCAGTCGTCTTCGACTTTCAGCTCTCCGGTACCCGGTTCGTCCCTGGATGGCCTTGATGTCCAGGTGTTCGGCCTCGATGTCCAAGAACTGTCGACCCATCTGGGTGCTGAACAGAGGAAGGAAGATCCGTTGTCGTACCCCGTGTAGCAAGCAAGATCTTCATCAGAATCGGACCAGTCAGGGCTTGAGCACCGTTCTCGAAAGTATTCTGCATCGACCGGGGGCGGGGGACCGTACAGCTTACAGAGTTCTGGCTGCATGTCGGGTGGGGTCCCTCCCTTGGTCGGTTCCGGAACAGGCCAGTTGGCCAGGGCTATCTCGAGCACTTCCAAGCCTGTGGCGCCTCCTGATATGACGGGCCGCCCACTCGGCGCTATTCCTGCAAATTCCCCGCGAGGGAACACACCTCCCTTGCCTCCTTTCGACGGGCCTCCTTTTCCTTTCGAGCTCCCAGCATATGCCGACTGGCTGCAGTTCGGCGGTTCGAGTGGATCGAGAGGTCGACTCGGACGAGTTGGCGCTGATGCTACCGACAAACAGCGGCCAGTTGAAGTCGTCCTCACTCGCGGTTTGGCACCAACGTTGTCATTGATCGCGTCGACATCGATGACGTTTGACGGTGATGCTCGAGAAGGCGGAGGTGGAGAGTAAGTTCGGGGCGTCCGGGATGTAGTACCATAGGCGGAGGCTCCGGCGATCGACCCGGAACCTTCCATGAGTTTTTCGAAAAACCACGCTGCAGAGAAGAGTAAGGTTACTCAGGGTGGAGTCGAAGGAACTCAAGGTACGCAGGATCCTCCTCTAGAGCCTTGCTCGACTCCCAAGACCATGTGTCGTCATCCCATTCACAACGGTACAGGAATGTGCGGCGCTTTTTAGATCCCACTCGACGTCTAGCCACACTCTTGACAAGTCGAGGAGATTCTTCAGTTTTGACAGGGGGCATCGGAAACTCCCACACCGGCTGTCCCTCTCGATGTACGTAAGGTTTTATGCTGTCTCGATTGAAAACTCGCAACCCATCGAAGGGGGCAGGGATGTCCAGTTTGACATTCTCGCCCTTGTTCGAAACCTCGAGTATTTTGTAAGGGCCGCACCAGACAACATCCAGTTTCCCTTTATGTCGATATTCCGGCACCAACACCCACCATCGTTCACCGACTTCAGGCACTCGAACGTGTCGGTCCATTTGCAGGACCACATGCATCTGGCGTCGACGTTCCTCGGCAAGCATTGCACGCACAGAATCGAAGGTACGTTCCGCTCGTTGCATGTAATCATTCACGGTCGATGGTTCATGTGCATGAGAAGTCATTCGGGGAAAATCCAATGGAAAATGGGGTGTTCGTCTCTCATCTATCTCGAACGGGGATAGTCGAAGACTATTGGATGTCAGGTTGTTGAACTGGATTTCGGCGAACAGGAGGTCGACATCCCACTCGTTGTTGCCGAAGATGCCGTGTGTACGCAGGCGCTGGAGGATGGACTGATTGCTGCGCTCCGCCAGGCCATTGCCTCGAGGGCGGTTGGCCACTGTTTGATGCATCTCAATCTTGAAGCCCGGGCCAACTCCCTCCACGCCTGAGACTCAAACAGCTTGTCTCGGTCAGAAACAATTTGTCGAGGGCATCCTTTCAATCGAATCACCTCACGTAGGAACACATAGATAGGTCGTCGGCTGTCATATCCTTGCGACAAGGGATGAACATTCCACGCTTGGAGAATCGGTCGACTACAGTCATGATGGCGTCATGGCCCCTTGTGGTCGGCGGCAATCCCGAAACCCAATCGATGGACACACTGTGCCATTTGGTGTCGGGCACCGGCAATGGTCTTGGCACTCTGGCGGTGCCGACTCGTCTTGATTTCGCCGCTTGACAGCCATCGCAACTTAGTATGTATCGGTCGATGTAGTGTTGAAGGTGTGAACATACGTAGTCGCGCTTAATCAGGGCCATGGTTCGAAGGACTCCTGAGTGGCCATAGAACTCCGACTCGTGATACATAGCCACAATCGACGTAACCAGCGTTCGGGGGACAAGCACACGTTTGCCCATCGTCGACAAATGGAAGAATTTGCCATCATCGAAGGACAACTTGGCATCTCGAAGCTGGTGTCGTGCTGCAGGGCTTCGAATCGCGACTTCGTAGATGTGCTTCGTCCGTGGGTCCTCTCGATAGGCTGCCGCCCACACAGCTGTCGAAGTCAAGTCTTTGCACTGATAATGTCGATGTACTCGGCGGTGTGTACCCTTAAGACTCGAAGGGTACGGCGTGTTCCACCCAACCTTCGGCAAGGGGACTGATTGCAACGTGCCGTCACGGTGACGTCGACAGCGAATCAGTTCCGCCATGGTCGGAGCGTATCGAAGCTCATTGCCAAAGGTTACTCCAAGAGGGCAATCAATGCTTACATCGGGGAGGTCGTCGGTGTCTGTAGAGGTGTCTGGCTCATTGCCAGCCTCATCGAGATGCATGTCTGGTTGGTGTGAATTCTCAGCCATGATCTCGTCCGATGGTGCTGGTTCCAGTCCCAGGTCCTCCGGCTCAGCAGTTTTCGCGCTCGACGGTAGCAGCTCCAGGTCCTCCGGTTCGACAGCGGGTTCAGTGTCGGATTGGGGGGCTGGTTCCGCAAGCTCATCTGCGTCAAGATCCTTCCCCACGGAACGTCCGCTTCGTAGTGAAACGTACAGGTGGTCGTACGGCTGGGGCCACACCTCGTCATGAGAGAATGAGTCTTCGAGTACATGTAGGAACTCATCGACAGGTTCTCCTTCCGGTGAAGCCCAATCTTCGACCAGGGGAATTGCGAAAGCCCGTGTACGTGTGGCATTTTCGATATCCATCAACTGCCGCGAAGTTAGACGGGAGCAGGCGTCTGCCGCAGGGTTCTCGAGGCCCGGCACGTACCACAACGTCAGGTTGTATTCCTCGAGGAATTGGGACCATCGTGCTTGCCGTGGTGTCAGCGGTGGAGGACAGGTCTTGAGATATCGAAGACTTTCGTGGTCAGTGTGCACGTGCACCTGCTGCGGTCCTCGAAGTAGGTGAAACCATTGTTTCAAGGCTAATACCATTGCCAACAACTCCTGGTCCCGAATCGGGTATCTAGTTTCGGCAGGATGCGTTTTCCGCGACATGAAGGCAATAGGTCGAAGATGTCCCTTGTACTTCCCATGCGCACATCGTTGCGCCAGCGTAGCACCCACACAGTCTTTCGAAGCGTCTGTGTACAGGTGATACGGCTGTCGGGGGTCGATAGCACTGAGATGTGTCGCACTGATCATCGCCTGCTTCAGCTTGTCGAAGGAAGCCTGGTGGACGGCTGTCCATTCTCACTCGAAGTCTGCCTTAAACATTGCAGTCAGAGGGGCTGCGACAGCTTGGAACCCTTCGACAAACTGCTGGTAAAATCCACACAATCCAATGAACTGTCGAACTTCATGAACCGTAGTTGGCGGAGGCCAACCTCGAATGACCTTGATCTTTTCGGGGTCCATGTGTACTCCATCTTGGTCGATGATGTATCCACAGAAGGGTACTCGACTCTGAAAGAATGTGGATTTATCGATGCAGGGAAAGAGCTGGTGTTTACGGAGTAGTTCATGTACCAGGTCGAGGTGTCGTTGGTGTTCTTCCGCATCCTTCCAGAAGACGAGGATGTCGTCAATGTACACCCATACAAAGATCCCCAAGTGGTCTCGAAGGACATCGTTCACAACGCGTTGGAACGTCGATGGTGCATTGCAGAGGCCAAAGGGCATAACAACCCACTCGAAGGCGCCAAATTGTGTGTTGAAGGCGGTTTTCTCGATATCTTCGTCTTGAATTCGGATCTGTTGGAACCCACTAACAAGGTCAATCTTTGAGAATACGGTGGAACCCCCCAGTGTACTCAAGATGGATTGGATCGATGGCAAGGGATACCGATCTCGTACAGTTCGCGTATTCAACGCTCGGTAGTCGACGCACATACGCCATTTACCATTCGCTTAGTTCACCAGTAGGCAACCCGCTCCGTATGGACTCGAGGATGGTCTGATGCGACCAGATCGCTGCAACTTGTCCAATTGTCGTCGAAGTTCTTCTAGTTGGCTCGGATCCTTTTTGTAAGGGTGTACCCACGGTGGATTGTCTTCCGAATCGAGGCGTATTCGATGATCTCTTCCAGGTCGATACGGAGGTAGGTCTCCATACTCCGCTTTCTCCCGGTCGTAGAGGTCCGCCCACTTGTGTAACCGATTCGGTAGTTTGCGTCGAACGGGGTCAAGCCCGTCAGCATTGCCATCACTGGCTTGCATCTTCTACATTTGATCGACCGGCACTGCTGGTCGAGGCATGCAACACAGAAATACTTGATCTCCCGTGAGATCAGATCGACGGATCTCTCTTTTGAGTTTCAGCAACGAAATGTACTCAATCTCCATATCGCTGCACTCCTCATCGGTGATAACATCGTCCGTTTCGAACTCATCGTACATGTCAGTACCGCGCTGAACGTGTGTCGACGAGTGTAGGTCAGGGTGTTCGTTGGCATGTGGGGTAGGATTCCCAACCGGACTCGCTTTCGAGGAACTGGATGAAAGTATCGAAAGAAGGTCCAGCTTCGAAGCTGCTTGAAACTGCAGCTGGGTTGAAAGTCTTAATTCGCCAAAAGACAACCGGTACGAAATCCAACCATGTTGGATGTCGGCGTATCGCTCCTTCCAGTTGACAGTTGGATTGTAGCTTCGAAGCCATGGTAGTCCAAGCACTACATCCGGCAAAATCTCCAAGACCTTGAAGTGATGACGCAATACAAGCTCTCCAACTCCAACATAAGCTCGCGTGTAGTACCGTACTTCGACTTGGACATTTCCGGCTGTCAAGACATGTCCGGGGTTTCTCAGTTTATAGAGGGGAAGTCCCGCCCTCTTTGCTGTTTGCATCGACATAAAGTCGCTGGTCGCTCCACAGTCGACCAACAGTTCCACACTGGAGTCAAAGGAGTCTTCACGACATGCGCAAATGCGCCCTCGAACCGTGAACAGAGACGCATGCTCAGGTTCGGTTCCTTCGACAGTGACACCTCCAAGCGTCGAATTCTTTTCGGGTTTATTGGTGCTGGTGGTGGTGTTCAGCTCTTCTCGAGGACGTCTGCCACCAGGTCTTCGGAATTGTTTTCTAGGCCGTTGTAGGCCTTTCTCTGCTCTTGGAGCGGGATCGAAACCGTCCCTTGCTGTCTCGACTTTGATTTCGTTTCGGTGTGTTCAACCTTGATTCCCGACGTTCTCGTCCTCGGGATGGCGGTCGACCTTTTGGACAGTCACGGGCCAAGTGTCCTTGTTCAACACAATTGTAGCAACGTCTGCTTCCTCGACCATCTTGGCGTCCACCATGTTGACGTCCGAACCGTTCACCAATGTAGGCATGTAACTCTTCTCGGAGCTTGGCAATTGCATCGAGATTCATCGGCTCTGCCACGGTCGGAGCCGTGGGCGCTGCAGCTGGAGTCGGCATTGGGGTGATGTGTGGCGTTGGCATAGGGTTGGATGGAAACGTGGAAGTCGAAGTGGGTGAGACCATCATAGGCAGGGGTCTCGACACTGCAGGACCCAGGGTGTGATCTAATGTCGTTCTCGATGCGTTCTTTACCTCTTCAAGTTGATACCCAGCCGCAATGTAGGCTTCCGCGATGGTCTCTACCAAGGTATCGAATCCAAATGGATTATTAGAACGCCATCTCGAACGGACTTCAACGATGTACTGGCGACGAACAGCGTCATTCGACAAACCTTCAACAAAACGAGAGCTGACGAGGAAACCCATCGGGAGTTCACTGGTGTTTACCTTCGACTTGTTAACGCATGTACGAAATTGTCGAACGTAATCTGCATGTCGGGGGAACTCGCTCTCTTTCAGGCTCAACATTCTTGACAAATACACTGGCTCATGGGATATGCAGTCGAAACGCTTGCCTAACACACGCATGAGCTCGAACCAGTCATCCTGTACAACTTTCGTCAGGCTATGATAGTACTAAGCGGCATCACCATCGAGGAGGAATGACATCGTTGCTGCCTGATCGACGGGTGAGGTGATGTCCGACAAAGTGAAGGCTCGTAGTAAATCTTCTTTCCATGTTCGAATTTCTCCACATCCAGGTTTACCCGTGAACCTCTTGACCAGTTTGTTCAGGCGCTCAACGCGGCGTCCCAAAATCTCCTGCGAAGGAGCACGTTGGACTACGAACTGGGGTAGTGGTTCGAAGGTAGGCTGCTGTGGGAGTGGTTGTTGTGGAGGGTGAGGTTGGTTCGAATTCGAAGAAGACGGTGGTTGTGGTTGTGGAAACTGGATGTTATGGAAGATGGAAGCATCGAATCCCAACTGTGAATGAGCGCTGTAAGATACTTCGATCTTTGAACACGGTTTATGTCTCCGAGATTGTGTTATTATTGGTGCCCCGTCTAAAGATCCTGGGCAGAAGAGGTTTGTCGTATTTTGGGAACTCGACTGTGCCTCTTTGTTTCTCAAAAATCCCAAAATACGACAAACCTCTTCTGCACAGGATCTTTAGACGCGGCACCAATAATAACACAATCTCGAGACATAAACCCTGTTCAAAGATCGAAGTATCTTACAGCGCTCATTCACAGTTGGCATTCGATGCTTCTTTATTATTCACAGACTGCAGTGCGATTGCGACTGCGACTTGCGACTTGCGCGCTGCTGCGCTGCTGCTGTTCGAAGCCATAACAACAAGCACGGCTCAGCCAAGGGCCGTGTCCTTGTTGATGTTTAATGTTAGCATGTGTGTCACACGTGATGCATCACGTAGAGGGTAAAGAAAGAGGTACGGAGATGGGATGAGGGTGTGAGTAGACACACCTGAATAGACAAACTTCTTAACCATATAATGATAACCTGACCTCACTACTAACCCACCACCTAGGAGCCATATTACGCATATATATCATATATACACATAATAGAGACATACAAGCCCTCATAAACTGTCTGAAGCACAAGGGTGACAGGTGTGGGCATTGTGCCCGTGTTCTGCTTTGTGTTTTTCTGGATCCCTTTACCCTGAGGCCCTCATGGCCCCTTTCTTCTATTCAGTGGGCTACCGCGCGCACCGTGGGCCATCGTGGCCGTGTTTGTTAGTGGCCTAAGCATGCAAAAGACTGAGGCGGGCACAAGACAGTAATGGGTCGCACGGCAACATCAAGGCATAAATTGTCAATCACAGTGTTCATGGTTTGAGTTTGAGTGAAAAACAACCGTGGTGGCTGTAAGGACTGTTACCACGGTTGCCCCGCGTTGCATTGCAGGACAGGACCGTTAGCCCCTCCTGCTAACAGTCCCCTGGCCGAAGGCTATCAAGTTTGTGGTGTCCTTCATCTTTGTTTCCCTTACCTCTATCTTTGCTTCCACACGTGTTCCCTGTTGCAGGCACAGTCCTAAGGTACGGTCATGCTCTCCCGTTGCTGTTGCTGACAGTTTTTCCCAAAAGTAAAATTTTGGCACTGTCGCGTTGCACCGTTTCGCAGGTACCATTACCTTCCGATTTGTTTAAAAGTGTGATTTCACTTTGCCTTTACTTTTAATTCTGAAGAAAAATACCCATTTTACCTGCTGGACCCCACAATGCCTTATGCGACACGCGGGGACCAGACTCTGCGCGCAACAGCACGCGATTTCGCCTACTACTTATTGCGGTATCTGCGGGAGCCCGTTGATGAATTTCCGAATTTTGGCGGTGGTTCGATTCCCACCGATCGGGACTACTTCAGCAGCTGTGCGGCTGGCTCCAAGATTGCCAGCGTGGGGTCGAATCCCTGTGAGAGGGATTATGTGCTAGCCCAGAACTTGCTGCTGTTTCTGACTGCTACCTTCCTTTTTGGCGAGTACTTCCTGCCCGTGGCAGTCGTTTTAATAGGGGGGATGAAGCAAGTCACAACCCTACCCTAGCATATTACCCTTAAGGGATCATCATATGGCCCTATATATGGGATATATATGGGATATTATGTTCCATTTCCTTGTTAGGAACATAGGATGTGGGATAGATAAGGCAATCTTGGATGCTTGGTAGTTATATCAATTAGTGGGTGATAGGGTGGATTTCTCATATGTGCATATCAGGTATTTCATTGGCTATGTGTATCATATTCGTTTGCGGGATACTATTCGGTCAACACAATCGTTATGTCTTGTGTGCCACGCAATGTTGCTGCCCATGCCACTGTGACCTCTCCTCTTGACCAGCCGGTCTGGTTTCACAGGTCATCGCGTACAACGTTGACGTTGTAGTGTGTACCATGGCCGTCACATAGGGCAGGGCTGAAGCACGAGTGGTGGACAAAACGTCCGGGAACCAAAATCTCGTTCGGATATTGCCTAGCGAAAAGGCCATGCAGAGGTGGTCATGCACAAAAAAAAACCATTGGCAAAACGGATTTGATTTTTGCCGTTTTGGTTGCATCGTCAAATGCTTTGCCGTACTTCTGATAAGCACAGTACACTGCAAATTGGTTGCTGTAGAACACATGGTTGGCCGGATTCATCTCAATAGCTTGTGTAAACAAGATATTGGCCTATCCATTGTCTCGTGCTCTGAAGGCGGCGTTCACCTTTTGTTTCCAATCGTCAGCGTGGAGAGCCTAGCAGCAAGCAACGAACAAGATAATTCTTGTTTCAGAGAAAGTGTGTACACAACGAATGCCCCACTCTGCTAGCAACGAGAAACTACAAAAAAAAACAGAGGTGTTGCACGAACTTAGCCCACGCAAACTGCACCCTGTTTTGCGCGCCGAACGCGCAGAAAAGGACCGGTTCGCAACGGGGCAAAAAAACTTTTTTTTTGGATGTTTGATGAACGTGATTTTAGACGTAGGGAAATAAATTGCTTTTTTAGTGTTGTGCAACTCCGCGTTCCTCAATGCGACGTTTTTTACATTTCTCTGGCGTTCTGAGTGCGCGAGGCCTCGCGCACTCAAGATGTTCAAAGTAGATTTTATCACGAAACCCAAACAACCGTAAGGACTGTCGTTTGCGGAAATACGCAGCTCGGTACACGGTATGAAAAGTAGGATTGTGTTGCCCACGGAGCATTGGAAGTGTAGGAATGTAGGACTTCCCATGTTAGGGGAAACACATATACTGTAAAGTGAAAAAAAAATACAAATTTAGGCACACTGAGTGCGCGAGGCCTCGCGCACTCAGGTCACGTTAGGCATTGCATTTGCAGAATGGAAATAAGGCGTACAATTGTAGGTACGGTACCAGACGGACAAACACATTTGATTTTTCGGGTGTATGTGTGTGTAGACACCATGTTGGTCAGATATAACAAGGCATAGAACATTGTCCCACGGAAACAATCAGTGCGTGAGGCCTTGCGCACTCAAACGACGGAAGAAAATGAAAAAGCAGGCAGGTCAGGTCAGGCACGCCGGTATTTACATTCCCTTTCACGGCTACCACCTGTGACAGTCGATTATACATCGGTAACCTTCGTCATATTTTTCAGGGGATCAGGGGAATGATTTGCTTTTTTCCAACAGCCACTCAATGGCAGACGTGTCCGGTTCTAATAGCGGCCGTAGCCTTCGCTGCCCGATAGATATGGTTTTTTTTTCCAACTGGGTTTACAAAAGGAAACAGAATAGGAAATTGTGGTTGCGAAAACGGTTTTCGGTTACTGGGAACGGAGCGCACGCAGACACCAAATACAATCTGCGGCGGCAGCACGCGCACCAGAAATGACGACAGGAAAAGGCCAGATGTTTTCAAACACATTTTTTTTAAAGATCGCTGTGCGAAACGATAACCAAAATAAGTGCGCAAATCTAATTCCACAGAGAAAGACGCAAAATGCCACTTCGAGGAAGAAAATATGTAACGCATCGGATGATAGCAGAAGTAAGCAAAGGAGCAGCAGCACTACGAGAGGCATGCGCGGCAGAACCAGCATACCAAACAGCAGACGACCTGTGGAAAGGATCTTATGGCTTCGAACAGCAGCAGCGCAACAGCGCAGCGCAACAGCGCGCAAATCGCAAGTCGCAGTCGCAATCGCGCTGACAGTCTGTGAATAATAAAGAAGCATCGAATGCCAACTGTGAATGAGCGCTGTAAGATACTTCGATCTTTGAACAGGGTTTATGTCTTCGAGATTGTGTTATTATTGGCGCCCCGTCTAAAGATCGTGCGAGGTTTGTCAATTGGGATTTTGGATTTCGGATTTTGAGAAACAAAGAGGCACAGGAGTGCAGTCGAGTTCCCCAAGAAACAAACCACAACAAGTGGTAGCCAGCTAGGTGGCGGGGAGGATCAATCTTCGAGATCAATCTTCGACGCCGCAACGCCGTCAATGTGATTTGGACTTCGATCTACAATGGAGCGGCCCTTCGACGACGCAGCTATGCTGCATTTCATCAGAGACAGTTTGTTTCGAAGTGATTCACCCTTGCATCACGAATTTTCGACCTCGTTAGAGAAGTTCATCGCAGAGCGCATCGCTAGTCGAGAAAGCGAGTGGTTTCCATGTCTCTCTCGTGATCTTCACAGCTGTTCACAGAAGCTTGCGGATACTCAAGCCAAAGTTATCGAATTGGAACAACGCATCGATGTATTGCAGGCAACAGCAGCAAGTGCTACCGCAGCAACTGAACAACGCGTCGATGCATTGCAGGCAACAGCAGCAAGTGCTACAGCAGCAACTGGCCAGCGCATCGATACCTTGCAGTCCTCGACGGAAAATGCAACTCAAGCTGCTGCAAATGAGCTTCGACGCGTAGAACTTGAATTGTCGCAATGCTACGCTCTTCTTAACGAATTTGTACGAACTTCGAGTCCACCACCTCGGAACAACATCCAGTTTCCGCAACCACAACAACAACAGTTTCCGCAACCACCGTCTTCTTCGAATTCGAACCAACCTCACCCTCCACAACAACCACTCCCACAGCGGCCTACCTTCGAACCACTACCCCAGTTCGTAGTTCAACGTGCTCCTTCGCAGGAGATTTTGGGACGCCGCGTCGAGCGCCTGAACAAACTGGTCAAGAGGTTCACGGGTAAACCTGGATGTGGAGAATTTCGAACATGGAAAGAAGATCTATTACGAGCCTTCACTTTGTCGGACATCACCTCACCCGTCGATCAGGCAGCAACAATGTCATTCCTCCTCGATGGTGATGCCGCTGAGTACTATCATAGCCTGACAAAAGTTGTACAGGACGACTGGTTCGAGCTCATGCGTGTGTTAGGCCAGCGTTTCGACTGCATATCCCATGAGCCAGTGTATTTGTCGAGAATGTTGAGCTTGAAAGAGAGCGAGTTTCCCCGACATGCAGATTACGTTCGAGAATTTCGTACATGCGTTATCAAGTCGAAGGTCAACACGAATGAACTCCAGATGGGTTACCTCGTCAACTCTCGATTTGTTGAAGGGTTGTCGAATGACGCTGTGCGCCGGCAGTACATCGTTGAAGTCCGTTCGAGATGGCGTTCTAATAATCCATTTGGATTCGATACCTTGGTAGAGACCATCGCGGAAGCCTACATTGCGGCTGGGTATCAACTGGAAGAAGTACAGAACGCATCGAGAACGACATCAGATCACCCCCTGGGTCCTACAGTGTCGAGACCCCTGCCTATGATGGTCCCACCTACTTCGACTTCCACGTTTCCATCGAACCCTATCCCAACGCCACACGTCACACCGATGCCGACCCCAGCTGCGGCGCCCACGGCTTCGACTGTGGCAGAGCCGATGAATCTCGATGCAATTGCCAAGCTTCGAGAAGAGTTACATGCCTACATTGGTGAACGGTTCGGACGTCAACATGGCGGACGCCAAGATGGTCGAGAAAGCAGACGTTGCTACAACTGTGGCGAACAAGGACACTTGGCCCGCGACTGTCCAAAAGGTCGACCGCCATCCCGAGGACGAGAACACCGGGAATCACAGTCGAACGCACCGAAACGAGATCAAAGTCGAGACAGCAAGGGACGGTTTCGATCCCACTCCAAGAGCAGAGAAAGGCCTACAACGGCCTAGAAAACAATTCCGAAGACCTGGTGGCGGACGTCCTCGAGAAGAGCTGAACACCACCACCAGCACCAATAAACCCCAAAAGAATTCGACGCTTGGAAGTGTCACTGTCGAAGGAACCGAACCTGAGCATGCTTCTCTGTTCACGGTTCGAGGGCGCATTTGCGCATGTCGTGAAGACTCCTTTGACTCCAGCGTGGAACTGTTGGTCGACTGTGGAGCGACTAGTGACTTTATGTCGATGCAAACAGCAAAGAGGGCGCGACTTCCCCTCTATAAACTGAGAAACCCTGGACATGTCTTGACAGCAGGAGGTGTCCAAGTCGAAGTACGGTACTACACGCGAGCTTATGTTCGAGTTGGAGAGCTTGTATTTCGTCATCACTTCAAGGTCTTGGAGATTTTGCCGGATGTAGTGCTTGGACTACCATGGCTTCGAAGCTACAATCCAACTGTCAACTGGAAGGAGCGATACGCCGACATCCAACATGGTCTTTTGGCGCATCACGACATTCCACCCAGCTACAGTTTCAAGCAGCTTCAAAGCTGGACCTTCTTTCGATACTTTCATCCAGTTCCTCGAAAGCGAGTCCGGTTGGGAATCCTACCCCACATGCCAACGAACACCCTGACCTACACTCGTCGACACACGTTCAGCGCAGTACTGACACGTACGATGAGTCCGAAACGGAAGATGGTATCACCGATGAGGAGTGCAGCGATATGGAACTTGAGTACATTTCGTTGCCGAAACTCATAAGAGAGATCCGTCGATCTGATCTCACGGGAGATCAAGTATTTCTGTGTTGCATGCCTCGACCAGCAGTGCCGGTCGATGAAATGTATAAGCTGCAAGTCAGTGATGACAATGATGACGGGCTTGACCCTGTTCGACGCAAACTACCGAGTCGATTACACAAGTGGGCGGACCTCTACGACCGGGAGAAAGCGGAATATGGAGACCTACCTCCGCATCGACCTGGAAGAGATCATCGAATACGCCTCGATTCGGAAGAAAATCCACCGTGGGTACACCCTTACAAAATGGATCCGAGCCAACTAGATGAACTTCGACGACAATTGGACAAGTTGCATTGATCTGGTCGCATCAGACCATCCTCGAGTCCATACGGAGCGGGTTGCCTACTGGTGAAGAAAGCGAATGGTAAATGGCGTATGTGCGTCGACTACCGAGCGTTGAATACACGAACTGTACGAGATCGATATCCTTTGCCATCGATCCAATCCATCTTGAGTACACTGGGGGGTTCCACCGTATTCTCAAAGATTGACCTTGTTAGTGGGTTCCACCAGATCCGAATTCAAGACGAAGATATCGAGAAAACCGCCTTCAACACACAATTTGGCGCATTCGAGTGGGTTGTTATGCCCTTTGGCCTCTGCAATGCACCATCGACGTTCCAACGCGTCGTGAATGATGTCCTTCCAGACCACTTGGGGATCTTTGTATGGGTGTATATTGACGACATCCTCGTCTTCTCGAAGGATGCGGACGAACACCAACGACACCTCGACCTGGTACATGACCTACTCCGTGAGCACCTGCTCTTCCCTTGCATCGATAAATCCACATTCTTTCAGAGTCGAGTGCCCTTCTGCGGATACATCATCGACCAAGATGGAGTACACATGGACCCCGAAAAGATCAAGGTCATTCGAGGTTGGCCTCCGCCAACTACGGTTCATAAAGTTCGACAGTTCATTGGATTGTGTGGATTTTACCAGCAGTTTGTCGAAGGGTTCCAAGCTGTAGCAGCCCCTCTGACTGCAATGTTTAAGGCAGACTTCGAGTGGGAATGGACAGCCGTCCACCAAGCTTCCTTCGACAAGCTGAAGCAGGCGATGATCAGCGCGACACATCTCAGTGCTATCGACCCCCGGCAGCCGTATCACCTGTACACAGACGCTTCGAAAGACTGCGTGGGTGCTACGCTGGCGCAACGATGCGCGCATGGGAAGTACAAGGGACATCTTCGACCTATTGCCTTCATGTCGCGGAAAATGCAGCCTGCCGAAACTCGATACCCGATTCGAGAACAGGAGTTGTTGGCCATCGTATTAGCCTTGAAACAATGGTTTCACCTACTTCGAGGGCCGCAGCAGGTGCACGTGCACACTGACCACGAAAGTCTTCGATATCTCAAGACCTGTCCTCGACCGCTGACACCACGACAAGCACGATGGTCCCAATTCCTCGAGGAATACAACCTGACGTTGTGGTACGTGCCGGGCCTCGAGAACCCTGCGGCAGATGCCTGCTCTCGTTTAACTTCGCGGCAGTTGATGGAGATCGAAAATGCTACACGTACACGGGCTTTCGCAAATCCCCTGGTCGAAGACTGGGCTTCACCGGAAGGAGAACCTGTCGATGAGTTCCTACATGTACTCGAAGACTCATTCTCTCATGACGAGGTGTGGCCCCAGCCGTACGACCACCTGTACGTTTCACTACGAAGCGGACGCTCCGTGGGGAAGGAACTTGACGCAGATGAGCCTGCGGAACCAGCCCTCCAATTCGACACCGAACCCGCCGTCGAGCCGGAGGACCTGGAGCCGCGACTGTCGAGCGCGACAGCTGCGGAGCCGGAGGACTTGAGACTGGATCCAGCACCATCGGAGGAGATCATGGCTGAGAATTCACACCAACCAAACATGCATCTCGATGAGGCTGGAAATGAGCCAGACACGTCTATTGACACCGACGACCTCCTCGATATAAGCATGGATCGCCCCCTTCGAGTCACCTTTGGCAATGAACTTCGATACGCACCGACCATGGCGGAACTGATTCGCTGTCGACGTCACCGTGACGGCACGTTGCAATCGGTTCCCTTGCCGAAAGTTGGGTCGAACACGCCATACCCTTCGAGTCTTAAGGGTACACACCGCCGAGTACATCGACATTATCAGTGCAAGGACTTGACTTCGACAGCTGTGTAGGCGACAGCCTATCGGGAGGACCCCCGGACGAAACACATCTACGAAGTCGCAATTCGAAGCCCTGCGGCACGACACCAGCTTCGAGATGCCAAGTTGTCCTTCGATGATGGCAAATTCTTCCATTTGTTGATGATGGGCAAACGTGTGCTTGTCCCCCGAGCGCTGGTTACGTCGATTGTGGCTATGTATCACGAGTCGGAGTTCTATGGCCACTCAGGAGTCCTTCGAACCATGGCCCTGATTAAGCGCAACTATGTATGTTCACACCTACGACACTATGTCGAGCGATACATACTAAGTTGCGATGTCTGTCAAGCGGCGAAATCAAGACGAGTCGACACCGCCAGACTCCCAAGACCCTTGCCGGTGCCCGACACCAAATGGCACAGTGTGTCCGTCGATTGGGTTTCGGGATTGCCGCCGACCACAAGGGGCCATGATGCCATCATGACTGTAGTCGACCGATTCTCCAAGCGTGGAATGTTCATCCCTTGTCGCAAGGATATGACAGCCGACGACCTCATCTATGTGTTCCTACGTGAGGTTATTCGATTGAAAGGATGCCCTCGACAAAATGTTTCTGACCGAGACAAGCTGTTCGAGTCTCAGGCGTGGAAGGAGTTGGCCCAGCGCTTCAAGATTGAGATGCATCAAACAGTGGCCAACCGCCCTCGAGGCAATGGCCTGGCGGAGCGCAGCAATCAGTCCATCCTCCAGCGCCTGCGTACACACGGCATCTTCGGCAACAACGAGTGGGATGTCGACCTCCTGTTCGCCGAAATCCAGTTCAACAACCTGACATCCAATAGTCTTCGACTATCCCCGTTCGAGATAGATGAAGGACGAACACCCCATTTTCCATTGGATTTTCCCCGAATGACTTCTCATGCACATGAACCATCGACCGTGAATGATTACATGCAACGAGCGGAACGTACCTTCGATTCTGTGCGTGCAATGCTTGCCGAGGAACGTCGACGTCAGATGCATGTGGTCCTGCAAATGGACCGACACGTTCGAGTGCCTGAAGTCGGTGAACGATGGTGGGTGTTGGTGCCTGAATAT
Organism: Eutreptiella sp. 'Long Island Sound 2002'; assembly: GCA_964036045.1. Classification (NCBI taxonomy): domain Eukaryota; phylum Euglenozoa; class Euglenophyceae; order Eutreptiales; family Eutreptiaceae; genus Eutreptiella; species Eutreptiella sp. 'Long Island Sound 2002'. The sequence continues at coordinate 153,768,466 of OZ038379.1, forward strand.
CGACATAAAGGGAAACTCGATGTTGTCTGGTGCGGCCCTTACAAAATACTCGAGGTACTGAACAAGGGCTAGAATGTCAAACTGGACACCCCTGCTCCCTTCGATGGGTTGCGAGTTTTCAATCGAGACAGCATAAAACCCTACGTCCATCGAGAGGGACAGCCGGTGTGGGAGTTTCCGATGCCCCCTGTCAAAACTGGAGAATCTCCTCGACTTGTCAAAATTGTGGCTAGACGTCGAGTGGGATCTAAAAAGCGCCGCACATTCCTGTACCGTTGTGAATGGGATGACGACACATGGTCTTGGGAGTCGAGCAAGGCTCTAGAGGAGGATCCTGTGTACCTTGAGTTCCTTCGACTCCACCCTGAGTAACTGAGTAACACCCTTACTCTTCTCTGCAGCGTGGTTTTTCGAAAAACTCATGCGAGGTTCCGGGTCGAACACCGGAGCCTCCGCCTATGGTACTACATCCCGGACGCCCCGAGCTTCCTCTCGACCACCGCCTTCTCGAGCGACATCGTCGAACGTCATCGACGTTGACGCGATTGAACCCCCAGCGAGGACGACTTCAACTGGCCGCTGCTTGTCGGTAGCATCAGCGCCAACTCGTCCGAATCGACCTCTCGATCCATTCGAACCGCCGCACTACAGCCAGTCGGCATATGCTGGGAGCTCGAAAGGAAAAGGAGGCCCGTCGAAAGGAGGCAAGGGAGGTGTGTTCCCTCGCGGGAAATTTGCGGGAATAGCGCCGAGTGGACGACCCATCATAACAGGAGGCGCCGAAGGCTTGGAATGGCTCGAGATAGCTCTGGCCAGCTTGCCTGTTCTGGAACCGACGAAGGGAGGGACTCCACCCGACATGCCGCCGGAACTCTGTAAGCTGTACGGGCCCCCTCCCCCGGTCGACGCAGAATACTTTCGAGAGCGGTGCTCAAGCCCTGACTGGTTCGATTCTGATGATGAAGATCTTGCTTGCTACACGGGGTACGACGACTGATCTTCCTTCTTCTGTTCAGCGCTCGGATGGGTCGACAGTTCTTGGACATCGAGGCCGAACACCTGGACATCGAGGTCATCCAGAGAGGATCCGAGTACCGGAGAGCCGAAAGTCGAAGACGACTGGGTCGACCAATCCTGGCATTCGAATGCCCCGAAAACACAAGCTTCTACTCGAACGAACCAATCCGACTCCTACTACCACGACGCCGACTCCTATTACCACGACGATGACTACAACTACGACGCTGAACCCTGGCCACTCGAGTCCGACGACGAAGCAGAATATCCTTACGAACCCGCGCGGTCGACAGCACCACCCAGCTACGATTCTGTGCCGGTGCCGGAGTCGAAATGGCAGCCCTACAACATGCCGCAGTACAATCATGAAATCGAGACCATCGACGAACTTCGACACTTGGGAACGTTCGGATTGAAGCCAACCTATCGATTTGGGACACATGAAGATGATCCGATGAAGACGGAGTACACTAAGCTCGAACCATCGGTACTCACTATTGCGTCGAGTACCACGGCTGGTCTTCGAAAGCCGCACACGTTCCTGAGCGAGAAACACTATGAAGTCGTGTCGAACGCAAATGCCGCCATTGTCGAGTTGGGCAAGACCATCTGCATCGACAGTTGGGGTCGAACCGCACCATGCCCGTACGAAATGGCTCAAAGTGCCCCTGACACGTCTTTCGATGAGCATGGAAACCTTGGTGGTAAGCCAGGATACCAATGGTATACGAAAATCGAAGTGGCTTGTCAAAACTTTCGAACGGCCCTCATGAAATGGCGACATTATGATGAAGAGCTCGATTATGGATTCCGACAAGACCTCACCGAACATACCCTGCCGAGTCAAATTGCTCGACTCAACCGCATGCATCGAGAGATCTCGGGTATCAACGACCTGATAAACGTTGCGGATGGGATCGACCTGATCTTCAAGTATCGACGCTTCTGGACCCACGAAAGGATGAGACGAGAAGCTCCCGTTGCCGTTTCGATCATGGGAGTTATCCGTGATCTTCAAAAGGTTTGCCAATCGAACGACTGGCTCTTCGAAGATCGAGCCCCCTTCCTTGCGTACAAAGTCGATTTGCTTCTTCGCCGACACCAACTGCGCGGCCTTCGAGGCACCTCTCGACTGGGGTATAAACGATATGGGTGCGCTCCACATCGAACACAGGACCTTGCGGTCCAGCTCCAGGAATACTTTCGACTCGGAGAACAGATCGAACCCTACGCGTACAACGCCGTCGCACCAGGCGCCCCCATTGACCTTGTCCAGTTGGCGACGATCTACCAGACTGGACCCGGACGACTCGGGTACCACGACTTCGATAGGGCAATCCGACGAGTTGCTGCCCTTCACTCATCGAATGAAGAGTATGTCAATCTTTTCCCTTTCGTGGATGCCCCCGATTTGGTTCGACGCCTGGGTACCTGGACATACCTCATGTCCCCCTACGAGGCCGGATACCAAGATGGACAACGTTGGCGTCGGACGGTCAAGTTTCGAAGGGACGTCTATGCTGACGAACGGGAGGAGATCGAGAAAACCGATTCGCCTGCGAGCGACCCGTTCCACCCGGACCCCCTCGATCACCGGTTCTTGTCGATGGAGTCGAATGCCTATCAGCACCACTTCGACATTCCGTTCTTCAAGTACCTCACGCCGATCCACGAAAACTTTAAGGCTGCACATCGACGCAAGGTCAGCTGCCGAGACCAAGTCCTCGAAGCGGTCATTGTCGACGCGGCTTCGAGCCTTGTGACTGCAGAAGCGGTTCGATTCGCTCTGCAGAGTTCCCTCGCTGACGGCCACTATGTCCATCAACACCTCGGTCGACTCCAAGAAGAAGGTTCTCGAACCGACACGCTTGAGATCGTCGACCGATATGCCCTCGGCCCTGAGAAGGACGACATCAGCGCCGTCATTGTCGTACGACGACTTTCGGTTGCCGACACGCCGTGGTGGCGAGTCGATACGCGAACTGGTCAGTTCTACCACACCATGGCCGCTGGTACTGGTTCGAGGGAAACCTATCGGTGGTCTACTAGTCGACATGACGGATACTCTTTCGAGGTCACCAATCGGGCCGATCTGTGGAGTGAGGACGTTTGGAAACCGTCGAGCCTCTGGGACTTCTATTCGACCAGAGCACAAACACTGGGACCTGGACAATTTCGAGCGCTTGCCCGTGAACATGTCTTCGTATTCCAGTACAAGTGCCCCGTCGATGACCGACCTGGTGATCCCAACCTTCGATTGCTGAACCATCGATCTGGTATCCTGATTCAGAAGCGTGCCCTCGACAGTGATATCCGTCGACACTATACGGGTCATGACACCTTCAAGTTCATTGCTGGCGTCGAGACACTGAAGGAAGTGCATGAACTATGTCGATTTCCCGTGGATCGTTCGTACACGTACACGTGGGGCAGGGACTGCTGATTCGACATGTCTGGATGCCAAGTAATGGCTGATTCGACAGTCTGGATGCCAAGTAATGGCTGATTCGACAGTCTGGATGCCAAGTAATGGCTTATTCGACAGTCTGGATGCCATTAATGGTATCGAATGCCTCCATATGTCCTGTCGAGCTGACAGATGTACAGGCCTGTTGGTCTGCTGAGCATCCAGCTTCGATGTTATGGTATGTTATGGTTCGACGTGCCCACAGCCTTGCTGCGGGTACAGCGCCCGTGCAGTGTGCCTGGCGAGGTTGTCTTCTGCAGCTTCCGCCGAAAGCCGCAGCCGTGGCAAAGTCGAACACGGCGTGTGAATGAGGCGCTGACGACGGGTGTCCCATGACTGCACCTTGGTGTGTGATCTCGACCAGAATTGGTCCACTGTTTCGACCAGGATTGGTCCACTGTTATGCTTCTGTAGCCAGCACATGTCGAGGCCCAAAAATTTTTTTTTCTATCTGGGCCTGCTCTCATTCGACATTGTGACGCCCGCCCAGGTGAGTGAGACCTCTTCGAGGTCTCAACGGGGGGGTAGTGTTATGGCTTCGAACAGCAGCAGCGCAACAGCGCAGCGCAACAGCGCGCAAATCGCAAGTCGCAGTCGCAATCGCGCTGACAGTCTGTGAATAATAAAGAAGCATCGAATGCCAACTGTGAATGAGCGCTGTAAGATACTTCGATCTTTGAACAGGGTTTATGTCTTCGAGATTGTGTTATTATTGGTGCCCCGTCTAAAGATCCTGCGAGGTTTGTCGATTGGGATTTTGGATTTCGGATTTTGAGAAACAAAGAGGCACAGGAGTGCCGTCGAGTTCCCCAAGAAACAAACCACAACAAGGACTCAAACGAAACGACCTGGCGGCGCAACTGGTGTTAACATTTGCACAGCGACTCAGGTTCCACAAAAGAACGCGCCACAGTTTACCAGCAGCTAAAAGGCAGGAGGACACGCGCTGGGTGCGCATTTTGCGACAGGAGGGCTGGAACCTGTACCTGTTGATGCGTCAATGGGCAGTACCAAACAGGAAAAAACCGGGAAACAAAACAGGGGACCTAACACAAACAGAAAGACGAACAAAAGTACGACTTGGGCAAGCAGACGCTGCCGCAGATACAGTGGACGGACAGGCAGCAGCAGCACTTAAAGCAACGTGGTCACTGGTGCTTTCGTCGTGTTGCGTGCTGTGGATAGACAACTGGTACGGGGCACAATACACAACACACCCAGACGAAAGTGACCGGTCACAAAACTGTACTGCAATGGCAGTACTTCAACTGAAGCAGAGGCCCACGTATTGGGCAGGACATCCAGCCGTTGAGGACTTGGCAGCGCGGATAACGACAGTGGCAAGGGCTGTGCAACAACGTGAACGAAGAATCCCCCAGACTTTGCGTGATATGGGGTATGCAGATGGGTGTACACCAGACACCGGAAATGTGAGAGCACCATTGGATGTGAGGATTGATGCAACGACCGTGCAGGCACCGGTGTGGCGCCCGTTTTCCCTGTCAAAAGAAAAGGTAGCTGGTGGTGTTGGTCTGTTAAACTTGTTACACTTTGCAAAGGACGTAGTGCAACAGACAAACAGAGTTTTACCGCTGTTGGTTGACGAAAACATACACTACAGGATACTAAAGTTGTTGTACGGTGCCAAGAACCAACGATGAAACATGCGTGCGTACCTGCGTTACGTGCCTGTAGTTTACCGTGTCTCACATGCCTACAAGTTCGTTGTTACTCATACTTTTCGGGTGTTCTGGCCCATTCTAACCTACCTACGGAAAGGTCTGCTACGACCTGGTTCCACCATACTATCATACCCCAAACTGATAGTTATGGAAAAAACTATTACTGCGCTGATGCTTGCCACCCCCCCGAATACTACGCCCGTATCGGCGCAAGGCAAAAGCTGCAACCGCGATCAGTGGTCGTGACACTGCGCATGCCAACAGGGCAGCAGTGGCAAACGCAGTCTTGCATTTGTTGTCGGAATGGTGCCCGTTGTTGTTGTACTTGGGCCACGTGGTACGGGAATGCAACTGGTCAGGGGAAAACAACGGTACAGGGTCACGAGCCCAGGAGGTGTTGCAGTTGAGTTTGTGTCTGTTCAGGAGGCTGCGTCGAGGACCGTGTGACACCGTACTGAAGTACGAACGCACGATCATGTGCACATTGCTGTACAACAGCAAGTGGCACCAGGACCTGCCCGGTCAGGCACACTCAGAGGAGTTTGGAGAAGGGATGTTGAGCAAGTTGGTGTGGGACAAGGCGAGAAACACGGGTTCTGTTACTGTTGAGGAGGTCGAAAACCATTACTTGTTACTAAAGGTTGGTCCTGGTGGCAAACGTGTGGGGGTGCAAAACATTCCCAAGAACCTGGTACACAGCATGCGACAACGACTGACAAGATTTTTGGCGACAGACCGAATTTGCATGGCGTATGTGGAATGGGAGTCGGCCAGAGTCAGCACCGTTGCAACTTTGTGGCCGCGGTGGTTACCGAGATTTCCACCCTCACCTACACAACCCCTTGGTTACGACCACTACCGGCTACTTGGTCACAGCGTACTGGATGCCCTCATTGACCAGAAAACAAATCCCACCAACCAACTGAAACGGAAACTGGATGCTGTTGTGGGGCGGAGAACAGATATGGATGCCGACAGACAGGAAGCAGCAACACGCAGCGTGCGGCAACGCTTGCGCTAACAGACGCCCGCAGTGCGCGAGGCCTCGCGCACTAAACGTTACGAAAAACAGGTATGTCATGCGATGTGAGTGCGCGAGGCCTCGCGCACTGAGTAGTTTGCTAAGTGCCTTAGATTAAGTCACAACAGAGACAATTGTGGAACAGATGTGCGAAAACGACCTGCAAAATACCGTTTCGACTGATTTCAGAGTTCAAATGACCGTGTTTCAAGTCATGCCATTTGCTGTTTTTAGGTATCTTTTGGCATCATGAGTGAACCAGGGTCGCCACAACGTCCAGCACCAGACACAGAGGCCATGGAGTCGTCACCAGGGACCGACCAAGGAGACACGCCGAAGAAAGGACGCAAGAAGAAGGCTGAGAAGAAGCCAATACCGGAGATGAAGCTCACAGTCAACGTGCCACAGTGGCTGCGGCAGGAGAATGGTAAAGCCGTGAAGGTAAAGATTGCTGATTTGAGAGTTGACAAGACCAAGGAGCGCGGACAGATCCGATCCATCAACTATGACGATGTTGCCAGGAACAGCTGCACCTTGGGATACTCAAGAAGAGTGGCTTCAGCGTGGCACTCCACTGTGGGTTTTGGACATCAACCGAGGGCATGAAGGGCACCAGCAGGTGCATGCTGCAGAGGCCGTCCACGAAGATGTCGTGACTGAGGCCCCCGCTGCAACACTGAGCCTGTTGCGCCTGCACCTACTTTGGCAATGCAAGCCAAGGTGAAGAAGACTGCCAAAGTTATACCAACTCAGGGTACTGCAGCTGGAAAAGGAACCTCCTCGAGTAGCAAGAAGCAGGCAAAAGGAAAGGAGAAGGAATCGGACAAGCCCACGGAATCAGACAACGATGATACCGACGAGGAGGAGGAGGAGGAAGAAGAGGATCCGGAGCAAGTACTGGAGACCCAGCAGAAGCGCAAGCGGGCAGCCGCCGCTCACTTCGATGCAAGCCCCGCATCTGGTAAGGAACAGCCGAAGAAGAAAGCGAAGACTGCTGCCACCGCTAGTGCAGAGTTCAAGCCGCCCTCGCGTTCTGGTGCCCAGCCGTGTCGTGGTACCGTTGCCTCTCCAAGTGGGACAAGTGTGGTGGCAAGAAGCCTGGGTTCAAGGTTGTCTAAGGTTGCTGGACTGAAGAAGAAGTAAGCCACCATTAACCCAAGTGTTTCTCCTGGTTTTTGCAGTCATGTGTGCGCGAGGCCTCGCGCACTCGCCTTCGACGCGAATGCAATTATATGCCCTTAAGGGCTTGTACATTTTTGCCGAGCTTTTATTTCAGTGTTTGTATGTTGTGCGCTTCCTGTCTTGTTTTTGTTGCCTTCTTAGACAATTGTTTCCATGACCTTGAGTGCGCAAGGCCTCGCGCACTCAGGGACCTAAAAAAGCAATTTATTTCGCATGACAAACATAGGTGCAACTGGAGACCTGCAGAATGTCATTTTTGAAAATGAGCTCCCAAACAGGCACACACCAGTTGGGTTTTGAAATACAAAAACGACAAGATTGGTAAAACACACCCTTCATATCAGACCAAATAATAGTTTTTTTTAAAAGTATTTTAAAAAACAAAAAGTGGAAAAAAGCCGCAAATTGAGTAAAATTGTATTTTTTCAGTGGTATCTGGGTCATGTGTGTTGCAAATGTCCAAAACAAATAGTTTTTCAGGCGGTCATTTTTTAGGTCCTTCTCTTCCAAAAGGGGGGTGCAGTTTGCGTGGGCTAAGACGAAGGAATTCCGCAAAATACTGATCGCTCACATTTCGACATCTGGTTGCTATGCACGCACTCGCTTCACATGAGAAGCGGATACACAAGACGTCGCAACATTCAACGTCAGGTCGCACGCGACAAGATGCCAAAAAATAGGGTACCGTCCAACATTTCGTAAACGCTCTTCATGTGCGTCAAAACAAGCGTTCCGATGCGTATAAGGTAGATCATCCACCAGGTGCGGTAGAGCGAAAAGAGTTATGTAGGGTTCTCAACCCTGTGGCGAACTTGACGTGCTCAAATTACCTCAGCCCCCTGCCGAGCAAAGGCCCACCTTCACGCTGACATTTTGGTGTTGATCACCTGTGAAACAAAAAAGGCGTGGGTGTTCTAAGCATACGGAGGGGCGCATTCTTTGAACCGCTTCGCGCCTGGTTTTCTTCGCAATCCCCTTCCCACATGTACACTGGTCTCACAACAATAAAATCTGAAGTCTTGTAACGTTACAACTAATCTTTTCTGAGACATTATTGGATACTTTCACGTATCCTCTTACGCATTTCACCGCATCACCGCGCCGCGGCTATCCGGATTGCGCAATGGGACAAGATCATTGGAAAAAAAACTCAATCCGAACGACTCTGTTGAAGGTATTTTTTAAGGGGTGGACCATTATCGATGCAGATGCGCACAACTTTTTAGATCAGTTTCGTTGCTTTTTCGGAGAATGCTCCCGCTAAGCCGTAAAGAGGGCCGCTATTCATACATGCTTTCGAATGCATGAATCGCTCGTGTACTCCCCTACCCGGCTTCTCCCCTAAAATTTTCAGCTCTCCAGAGAGGTAGCTCCTCGGGAGCCCTAGCAGAGTGGCTAGTAAGGAGCGCGAGCAAAGGAGCTGGCCACGAGAAGTACTATGCACTAATTGTTGATAATGTAGGGAGGAAATATGAAGATGCTCCAGCAAAGTTTAGGGACCAAATAACACTTTCCAAAAGCTCAATGCCCCGAATGGAGAGATATCGTGATCGGAAACTAATTTTTGAAGGGCACAAGTGACAGCCGTTTGCCTCTATGTCGCGGCATTCCTTAACAGGCCCATGCAAGCACATACTTAGGTGCACGCCACCAAATTTAGATCTGAGGCCTGATTTTTTCATGATTTTGGACGGCAATTACCAGTGTAGGGCGGTTCTTCGCTTTGAAAATTTACGTAATCTCCAGTGGCAATCTTGCATCTTTCGAAGGTGAGTGCTGCTAAGCGCATTTTTGATGTCAAACTTCGAAACTGCATGAATAACTCAAGAAAGTTAGCTTTTGGTCCATCGAGGTCATTTTGGTCTATCAGCCTCTTGTTTTTGGTTAAGGTGGTTGGTATACATGCTATCAGCACAAATATTTTGCATTATTCTTGCTTAAAAGTAAATTCATCTCTCTTACTTACCACTTCTAGCGGACCCTATGGAATATGCAAAATGAGCACAAAGTAGCAATACATTTGTTATAAGTCAACTAGATTCTGCAGCAGAATGGAAACAAATTTGCGCAAAAGTACCATGAAACCGTGTTGAATCTTCGTTGTACGAAACATTGTTGACTATGGTGTCTTGTTTCACAATCGTCTAAAGATGTTCGTCATATTTTGTGGAAAAAACATGATCATAGCCGGGCGTCGTGCAATGTGACTCCATCGCCACGTAAATTATCTGGTACGTGGTAAATTGTCTCCCCCGGCAGGGGCCTCCCCCGCTCCAGCTCCACGGCACCCAGTCCTCTACAGCACTGTCGGATAGTCGTATTTGTGAACCTACCAACTTTCCAAAATGGGTAGAAATCAAAAAAAATTGGTATCTTAATTACATTGCAGCGGTAATGTAGCGGCATTGGCTTCATGGGTTTCTAACATATGTTCTTTTTTGAGGCGCATTCCATATATGGCGGTACAAACAGAAATTTTTGAAAAAAGGCAGGGCTGCATTCCCGGACCTTCCGCAGAACACTTTGTACATGAAAGGGTTGTTGAACATAACGGTTGCCTCACATAACATGTCAGTGTTATACAAAAATATCGTAAGATTACAATGCAGTGGCGACCCCAAAAAACATCTAAAAATTGTCCAAAGCAGTTCACCTCCTATTTGAAAACCTATAAAGCGCTGCTTGGGTCAAGGAATAGATCCATTCTAGGATGCAGTAAAAGTCTCCTTGTTTCATTCTTCAAAACCCTTCCGCTTAGATTTTGCTAAAAAAATCGGCATTTTGTAATATATTTCAACCAACTTGGTGTACCTTTCTGGGCAAGGTGTAACAACGGTTTGGAGGTGTTTTTCCCACTGGCTTCAGGTAGAAGACCGACCGGCAGTGGGGGATACAACCAACCCGAGTCCCCTTTTGAAAATTTAAGAACCTTGGGGAAGCTGTGTGCCACTTGCTCTCGTTTCATCACCCCTTTTGTGGAGTGTGCCGTCATAGTTCCAATTAAATAGTTTTAACCCTCATTGGGTCATTCGGTGCTTTTGTCACCCCTTTGGGGTGACTTTATCCACTTTTTCGGCATGGGGGTTGTCACACTACTTTTTAGAGCAAGGTATGACCCACCTGCATGCAAACCAAAAGCCACAGTATCATTGGACAGGTTGCCCCATGCCTATATGTTATATATATTGTGTTGTAGGTGGATCGCCTTTCAGAAAGCAACGAAACCTTGCCACATTTCCATTTCATGTATGGAGGTAGAAAACGCCGTGAAGGGTCACAAAAGCATGTGCTCAAAACCACGTGTCATTGTATACTCCGTTTTTGTTTCACATTACTCCTTGTTAGGTATGTTGTACCATGTCGGAGCTGCTTGGGGCCTTTTTGATAGATTGGCCCAAGATGGAGTTTCAAGCATGGTGTGGGTTCGCAGCCATGTGCTTCGAAATGCATTGCATTTGTAGCAGCATAATCTCTGCAGTTGGTCCATGCTATAGACTCTTTGGTGACTGTTGCCAAAGGCCGACAAGATGCATGATGCAAGGAGTGTGACGATGGTTTGGCCCGATCCGAGAGTGACCGGGTCTCTAGCACATTCGACACAGCTTTTATCAATGCAACCATTGTTCCTGCCATGGGGATCTCAGCTATGGTTGAATAACATGATGTGTCCCATACATCACGGTCATATTTAGCAAGTCTACAGCAATTGGACAAAGGATTACGTGAAGGTTTGATATGAATCTGGCTTTGGCAATAGGGTGTGGAATGCGCTGTGCGACGGGTGGTCAGCTTCATGCAATTGTTGCCCCGTGTATATTGTCTTTGTTGGGAGACCCAAATGGTGTTGCCGTAGTCAGTCACTAGGCAACATACCCCATAAATCCTACCCTATTCTCAACTCCTTCCCTCAACCCCAATTATGTAACCAGTCCCAATGGAACAACAACCAAAAATGAATTAAACACGAAGGGCGGGGGGCACTGATACCACCACTAGAAAATTTCATTTTTTCACTTTTGACCCCCGCTATTCTGTTACACGGTGCTACTTGATGGCTGGGTGCCTAAGCAAGCAAGTTCCTTTCTTGTCCTACACCGGGGGGGGGGGGGCAGGCAGCCAGATCGCAAGAGAGCAGGGTGAGATCCCTGCCCTGCTTGCTTGAGCTACCCCCTCCCTCTGCCGATGGCTTCTCCTTTCACACAGTTGAGCATTGACACGGACAGGAATAGTTAACAACTTGTGAAAATTTTCAGAAAAATAGCAGTTGTAGAAGCTGCGGTACACACCAGTGTCTCACTCTGTCCGTTGGTATGCACAATTGGTTGTCCATAAGCTTTTTTATTTGTCAGTTGTGCGCCCGCCCCGACCCTATTACCAATGTCATTGACAGAGTCGACGTATGGCAATAGCACAATGTATGCGGCCACCTACCTACATACAGCTACCGTTTCCAAATGGCACCTGATAGCGACTTTAACGATGGGACGCCAAGTCCAAAAAGTTCATAGTACTTTGTGTGGCCACCAATTAGTTGGGACTCGACCAATACAAGATAGCTTCACATGGAGTCATTGGCACTAGACACAAAATAAGGCCGAAAAAAAGGGTCTTGATAGGGCCATGGCAAGAGTGCATATAAAGTCTGATGTCTGATGTCTGATGTGGCATGTCGTTTTTGTAGTGTATACAACAAGATGTCTAATATAGATATGATGCTTGGAGAAAAAGGGGGGGGTGTCAAAATGGGTGTGCAAAAAATTGGTGCCCCCCACCCCGTAGGTCTCCATAGGCTCCGATAGGTCCCCATAGGTACCAATCGGTCCCCAAAGGTCCCCATTGGCCCCCTTAGGTCCCCATAGGGGCAGATAGGTCCCCATAGGCCACCATAAGTACCCATAGGCCCCTAGAGGTCTCCATAGGTGCCAATGGGTCCCCAAAGGTTCCAATACATGCCAATGAGTCCCCAAATCCCCCCATAGGCGCCCATAGGTTCCCATAGGTGCCCAAAGGTGCAAACAGGTCCCCATGGGCCCCCATAAGCGCCATTGGCCCCCATAGGCCCCCATAGGTCCCCATAGATGCCTACAAGCCCCCATAGGTCTCCATCGGCCCCGATAGGTCCCCATAGGTGCCCATAGGCCCCTAGAGGTCCGCAGAGGTTCCAATGAGTCCCCACAGGTCCCCATAGATGCCAATGAGTCCCCATAGGCACCCGTAAGTCCCCACAAGGCCCCGTAGGACCCCATAGGTTCCTATAAGTCCCCACAGGTGCCCATAGGTGCCAACAAGTCCCCATAGGCCTCCATAGGCACCCATCGGTCCCGATAGGCTACCATAGGTCGCCGTAGGCCCCGATAGGTTCCCATAGGCCCCCATAGGCCCCAGAGGTCTCCATAGGGCCCCATAGGTCCCCATAGGTCGCCCCCATAGGCCCCCATACGACCCCATAGGTCCATAGGGTGCTTCAACGGCCCGCACAGCACGATAAGCATTAACAATGCTGAGCACATAATCCACCAAACCGGCACCCATTGGGACGAGGGGCAAATCGGAAAAAGTACCCCGGTGCTCCACCACCAGCTTCGGGATGTTCAGACTTTGAAAACCACAAAGCCAAAATTCCTTTTGGAATCCCAAGGCGGTGCTTGCTGGTTGGCGAAAACTTCCTGATGGCCATCAAGTGCGTGGATTGCAAATCCTTGTCCCTAACTCAACGGGCCACGCAACAAAGCGTGGATTGAGAGTCCCTAACCAAACCTCAAGGGAAAAGAATCTGTTTCCTTGAAGACCGCCCTGCAATAGGGGCTCGGGGGCCCAATAGAGAGCCGAAGTGCTACATCACCCTTGCATTCTCGGGGGTCCCCAGTGCCAAGCACGGGCAAAAAATCAGAAGTGGCCCACAGATGTGCCCATCACCTACTAGCATGCACTTTCAGTAAAATTATATTGCCTTCGGCAGAGCACCTCGAAGAGGGGAGAAGAACGACCATTTTGGAGCTGCCGAGGCTATAAAACTACATAAGCAGGTTGTGCCCTAGGCCCTTGGGGAGCCCCCCCCCCCCCCCCCCCCCACCCCCCGAAACCCAAATAGAGTAAAAAACATATAAAAAGGGGATGAAACATGCTTTACATAGGATATTTGATCATTTTGGATTGTCAAAGTATCAAAAAGATCAGTTTCGGAAATTTCCATTTTTGAGCTGCCGAGGCCAACAACCTGCATAACCAAGTTGTGCCACGGCCCCCTTGGGAGCCCCCCTTCACCCCAAAACACCCCAATAGGGTGAAAAACATATAAAGAAAGGAAACATGCTTTACATAGGGTATTTGATCATTTTGGATGGTAAGAATATTAAATTGGAAATTTCCAATTTTGATTTGCCGAGGGTGGTAAACTGCATAAGCAGGTTGTGCCCTAGACCCCTTGGGAGCCCCCCGCCCCCCCGAAGGAACGCTGAGCTATTGCACGTGTGCACAAGAGGCAGTCAGCACAAAGCGCAGAAAGAAATTTGGCTCGTCAGTGGCCTACAAGGCCATAGGTACCTTTTTGTCAAAAGTGAGGCACGAAGATGCCAGTGGGTGGGCCACTGAGCAGGCAAAGTTGAGCAAAGGTGCAAAATTCAGCAAAGGTGCAGCGGTACGTCACTGACCACCGCCATGCAGCAATCACTGGATCTTACTATCAATTACCACTGAGTTCACAGATGGTTGGAAAGACAGGCTACCCCTCCCCCCGGGGCCGAGGCCCCGTACGGATGGATGTCGATGGGTTCAATAGGGGGGTGAGGGAAGAGACAATAGGAAAATCATGGCACCAGTCAGCACAGATTTCACTACAGGGCCCTGCGTGGGGCATGTGCCAATACGCGTACACCTGCCCCGCCCAAAACGCATTCTGCTGTACCCAGCGATGGAGGCGGAAAAAGATTGTTTCGCGGGTGCGTGGCAAAACATACGCAGCGTGACAGCACCACTGGAGGCTGTTGTCGACGTCCCACGGGGTTCGACTGATTATGCGGGGCACAACGGAGTGCAATGCGCGCAAAAACCCCCCCAACACCCAAATAGGGTGAAAAACACATAAAAAGGGGCTAAAACATGCTTTACATAGGATATTTGATCATTTTCGATGGTAAGAATGTAAAAAAAAAACAGTTTTGGAAATTTCCATTTTTGAGTTGCCGAGGCTGGAAAATTGCATAAGCAGGTTGTGCCCTGGCCCCCTTGGGAACCCCCCCCCCAAACACCCAAATAGGGTGAAAACCACATAAAGAGGGGCTAAAACATGCTTTACATAGCATGTTTCATCATTGTGAGTGGTCGCAATAATAAAAAAAAATTTTGCAAAATTTTCCATTTTTGACCTGTAGAGGGTGGAAAACTGTTTTTGGGGGGCCCATGGCTCGGGCTACATGGGCCCAGTGGCCACTACGTGGGTCCCCATGGGCGCTCAAGTACCCATATTGTCACCAAATGATCACCCAAACCCAACCTAGGGGCAACCGAAGGGTTTCGGAAAAGTTCGAAACGTGAAAAAAATTTTCAGGTGCCACTAAATAGCCTACACAACAACAATTTTGGGGCTTTTGGAGGGCCCATGGCACGGGCTACATAGGCCTAGCGGCCACTACGTGGCCACAGGTGGGCACATCGCCTACATGCATGCATTTTCAGTAAAATTGGTAATTGCTTCTTTGCGGTAAGGTCGTGTAATTTTTTTATTTTTGCGGTAAATGTGTGTAGGAAAAAATCGTCACAGCTTGTGTAATTTTCTTTTTGCGGTAAGTCGTGTATTTTTTTTTTTGTTGCGGTAAATGCGTGTAACAAAAAAATCGTCACGTCGTGTAATTTTTTTTTGCGGTAATGCGTGTGACCGCCTTACACGACTTACCGCAAAAAAAAAAAATTACACAACTAGACGATTTTTTTGTTACACGCATTTACCGCAAAAAAAAAAAGTTACACGAATTACAACATACACGGGGTTAATACAAAAAGACGGGGGGGGGGGGGATTAAGTACAAACCCGAAGGTTTTTGAGTACAAAACAGGTGGGTTTTTAGTACAAAGCAGAGGCAAGACCTGACACACATTTATGAGCACAGCATGAATCGCAGGCACCTTTCTAAATTGAGACTAGCATGATGTTGCAAGCTGGATCTTGGCACTCGAGCCCCAAAGCTGCCAGCATATTTGCAAACCTGCAGTAAATGCTATTCACAATTCTCAAAGCTCAATGCTGCAAACACCCTGGCACCTTGAAATTTACATCAGCTCAGCGGGGAAAACTGCACTGAGATCATGCACACGTGGGCGCTCCAAATAAGGATTCGGTCATAGTTCTGCAACAGGAAAGAACACCTGCAGCGAAGATTGCAGGGATCACCAATACAAACAGAAGTCATGGTCAACAGGCATGTGGTGGGGTATGAGATAGTCAAAGGGGCAGCAACACAATTTTTCCCCATGTTAGGTCAGCATACTGCAGGTGCAATGGACACACTGCCATGCCAAACTTGATCAGCCACCATTCGTAACGATGCCATTGGAATTTACCGCTAAATTCCAACAAACAAATCAACTCAACAGCAACTTGATCCTTATGCATCCTTCGTTCGAGACACAACTACAGCTCCATCATGGGCACACAACATGTTGCTCACTGCTGCTGGACAAGATTGGTACTGTCCCATCACTATCTGTGGGGTTGCCGACAGTATGAGGGCTCGGACTATTGCGGGGTCCAGTAATGGAGCTCTGGCTGCAGTTGGATAGAGGTGGCCACACCTGTTCCAAGAACCCAATCATCTGATCTGTGTTTTTGAGCTCCGCCTCCTGTCTGAATCTGCGGCAACACTGCCCTGACCTGACAGGAAACTACCATAACCCTGGCGGTGTGGGCGTGCAAAAGTCATAGATACCCCAGGCCTACCCTTTTGACAGGGTATCAAAAAACTGTGTGGGCACCATCTGCAACCCCTCAACCATAAACACCCCGTGCAAAACATTTGGGGCTCAGCAGAAGGCAGTGAGACAGCAACCAGCACAAAATATGGAAAGCAGCGTGCCCATTACCCAAATCAACAAAACAGATCAGGAGGACTGCTCATCGGATATCGGATAGTATCCTTCTGGCGTGGAGCAGCAGCAGTGCCATCCCCCACACTGTGCGCTCCTGCATGGGTGTCTCACTGCCCTCGGTGGAGGAGAACTGAAAGGCTGGAAAATGGTCAGGGCCAAGACTTGGTACTGCTCCAGGCAGCAGCTTGCAACAGGGTATTCTGGCATCCAAAACAAGCAAAAAGGGAGGAGGAGGTTGCAATCTTGATTCCATACCGTGGCTCAGTGCACATGGAGAATGGTAGCCTGGGCCTGAAGGCCAGTAGGGTGTGGTTCTAGCCCTGAGCAAAAAAGGCCAATGCTTAGTCCTTAACACGCAATGCAGAAACCACTTATTCTGGTCTGCACCTATGAGCCCACCACTGGTCCCGATTTGCAGACCCAACTGGGGCATGGGGCAGGACCGTGTTTGAAGGGGACTAGTTGTGAACATTATTCAGTCAACATGGAGTACTGTCGCATGGACTGCATGTCATTCATCATCCCAAGTAGTTTTGTCCATGTGTCTTATCGACCACAGGGCTTTGAGTGCAGCCTGGACACCCCCCCAGCCCAACCAGGCTATTGCTTAGTGACCCGGGGGGGGGGGGGGGGAGTTTGGCCTCGGCCAGGGCTCAGCCACCCACCCACCCACCTATCCACCCACCCACACACCCACCCACCCCTACCCAAGGGGGGGAGGTCTATGCCCTCCACCCACAGTCACATACAAGCACTTGATTGAGAAGCCCCCATTGGCTGTAGTTCGGAGGAAGGACGCCACGTGTGTTGTGGAACAACAGAGCAAAACTGACCAGCAAAAGTTTGCCACCACTGGGGTTGGAAACTAGGACCTTGAAAACAGAGCCAAGCACCACGACCAACTCAGCTAACATCCAGTTCTGACAATATTGTGCAACAAAGGGTTCACATGTTTGACACAGCATGAAAAAAGTGTGAACAATGTGTGAAAAATTCAGACAGGTCTCAGAGCCCTGCACAACCCAAATCCCAAAAAAAGTGTACCCGCACCCCCCCACCCACCCATCTCTACACCCACCCACCCCCCCCCCGGGGGGGGGGGGATTTTGCCCACTAAGCAATAGCCTGACCCCACCCCCCGCACACGTGAGTCGGATTGGGAATCGGAAGTGTCCGAAGAAGAGGTAGAGCTGAAGGTTGATTCCGAATCAGAGCTCATATCAGAGCCTTGCACACCATCACCACCTTCATTGGCGTACGCTTGTATGCCCTTGTCTGCCCTCTCACTACATAGGACATGGACCCACCTCTTCTTCCTATACACCTCAACCACCTGGTCAAAATCATACATAGGTCAAAATCATACACAGTGAAATAGCGAAATGCAAGTTGTCCCCTGCCACAACTTCTCAAGCATATCCATGTCATGTCTCTGCCACAATCCACAACCCAGTTCGGGCCTGTGCTTGAGTAGTGTTTTTGGCAATGGCTTTGCCCACCCCCCCTCGGAACCCCCCCCTTCCCCCCCACACACAACACCCCTTTGAAGCACTGGGTTGATGACATGTTTTCAATTTTTTTGAGGTACTGTGTGTTCATTTCATCTATTGAGGATCAACATTGTTGAGGCAGAATAGCATGAGATTCAAAAGTTTGTTCTTACACATGGTTTGCTAAAAATGGACATGACAAAATGTTCCACCCCGGATTTTGGCGACCCATTGTAAAGGCCCAACAGAAGTTCCCTCGCTTCCATATTATTTTAAGATTTGTGCTGGCACTCAGTCCCACAAGTGTGGGTGTTCAACGCCTTTTTCCTTTGCTTAACTGGATCAACTGGGCAAACCGCCGGTCCCCGGAAATGGATATGCTGGAGCCAATAAGAAATTACATTGCGTTGCAATAAAGGGCACACCGAAATAAGACACCATGCGATTGCACATAGCAAAAAGTTGGTGCACGCAGCAGATCCACAACCCAAGTGGTCCAGCAAAATGCAGTGGCTTCCGGACAAGCAGCTCACCAAAGCTCATCTCAACTCACAAGGCGCGCAATCACATGTGGTCTAAAAGGCTATCCTTGAGATGCATCCGGGTACGCTTTTGACAGTGTGGTCAATGCTTTGGTACTTGGCCCACATGTGCACGTATGTGACCTGTCGTTGGACCAATCCCAAGGTGGCCCGTGGTGCACGCCTTGGTGAATGGTTTGCGTGGAACCCAAGGCTCACAAACCAATTAGTCACAAACCTATGCATGAGTCTAACAGCTCCTAGCATCACATTTCACAGGGGCATTGCTAGCCTATTAGGACTTTGCACGCATTGCACGGCGCGTTTGAAAGATCCGATTTCTAGTGAAAAACAAAATCTGTTAGTGGGGAACATCACACCTGTTTTACCAGAGTTGGTTGCCCCCCCCCCCCCCCCCCCCCCCACCCACCCACCCACCCCCCCCACCCCCGGCCTCGGAACTTTGGCCATGAGCCTACTTCTACGCCAACTGAAAAGAAATTCTCAAAAGAACACGAATCCTTGAGAAGGCCGGACACCATGAGACTCCTTATCCACATGAACTCTTGAGAGCACCTCGTGCACGCGCTTTTTCTGTTTTACACTCCTTTGGGCTCCAGATTGCTTCTGCAAAGTGGTCAACCCCATTTGAAGGATGGCCTTCTCTTCCTTTGGAAGCTCCCATTCTGCCTTTTGCTCTGGCGTAAACAGAAATTACCCGCGGGTGTCATCGGCTTGCAAGGGGCTTGTCATTGGTGGTTGGGGAAGGAGTACTATGGTGTATAGAAAGGGATTCCTCGCACCAAATTAGTGAACGTATGTGGATAACACCTTTGCACATGGCATGCGATGAATGGCTTGAATGTACCCATTGCAAACGGCCGGGAAGGAAACTTTTGAAGGGGGAGTGAATCTGGTTGCCGGACCCTACCGTTTTGGCCGGAAAAAGCTTCTTTCATAGGGTTGGGTTGGTAGCAATATTTTCAAAATTTCTGAGAAAATCAAATACGGGTGCCTGAGAAAAGAAACGGCCGTTTTTTGACACGCTAGGCTGCCACGGTGCCCCACAAAATGCCCTGTTCACACTGTACAAGTTGCTGTTGTCTATGGCAATGTGGCGCATGCACATATCTTCCAAGATTCGCACGATGTTTGCGCGATTTTCACGTTAATAGTTTGCATTTGCATGCACATGTTTACCGTGGCGTGCACCGCATCAATAACCCACAAAAAAAAGCCATGGTGGTATCCACATGTCCTATGCCCGCCGTCTGCGGATTCTGAAACTTTGTGTGAGGATATGTACATAGTTGAGGTCACTAAGTGCCCTCTTGCGGGTCTGGCTAGTGAATTGCCGCACAGTCACGGGCCCTTGTCCTCGCATGGACCTCTTGGTGGCATCCCACCCCTCTCAACGGAGGCTGTCATCTATGGTGTGGTTGACAACCACAACTTGCACACCTAGGCGGCCGCACAAGACATGCAATCCTCTTCAATTTCTTCTCCCTTGAACGGTGCATGGGCAAACTGTACTACCAACGGCCGGACTTGTATTTGTGGGGAAAGGCTATCTCTTTTGGCAAGTCCAAACACAAAACAATTTGCTGGCCATTGTCACGGCCGGAAACACTAGGATGGTGCAAGCAGCCTGCTTAAACCCAAACGCCAATTGCCTGTCCCTCAATTTTTCTCTGCTACCTCCACATGGCTATGGAGGGTGTGCCCCCTCCGATAGAGAAGATGGGGAAAATGATGTTGCAACAAATGACCCGGAAACACCAAGAATTGTCCCTGAGGAGTAAAGAAAATTCAAAATGCTGCAAATATGGCGCCACAACTCTTTTTCCCAAGCAATCCATGGAGGGGTATGAGAATTATGTCCAAGTGCGACAGTTTTTCCAACCCCCCCTGTTTTGAGCATATTCATGATATCATGACATATTGTGTCATGAAATCATGCCGAACCACCTCGTTGGGCATGTCGGGGTTGGTTGCCCAAAGCCATAAGGGTGCGGGGTTGTACCCCAAGACAATTAAGTGGATACCTACGGGTCCTTCATTTGTGCCACATGCAACATAGGCAGGCCACAAGCTCCCAAGACGGCCTTCAAAGTGCCAGGGTGTAATGTCCATAAGAATTGGTTTCGAAAAGACACCAAGGGCTATAGTGATTGGCACAATTGATGCTACCCGTGACGGTGGGTCATAATGTTAGTCGACAAAAAGGCCATAGTAACGTGCTAGTAATGGCCCACGGTAAATGCCACATCATGCACAGGGTGTCAGCATGCTACACACATTGCCACAGCTAACACACATCACCATTGACAACAAGTTTCGTGATTAGAGCCCCAAATGGCTACTTTTTACTCATCTTATTGCCGCTGGTGAGAGCTTTGAATACCTCTTTCCCCAACACCTACAATGGTGTTACACAGACAACTGGTGCATAGTGGACGATGCGCCGGAGATCACGCGGAGATCAAAGCAAGGGTGTGTGACCCACCTAACTCCCCCATGTGTTGATACCACTAACGCCTACCGCAAGGGCAAACGGCAAGATTTGTGTGTTAATGTGCCCAATATATGGAGAACACACCATGGCTAAACAATGCAAGAGAATCCCTTGTTGCACCCTCGATGCCCTGATACACCACATGCTCTGCATGTTTCCTTTCACTGTATACCCTCTCGTAGCATCACAAACTTCCGAGACTTTGGTAGACCACACTGCTCAAATGGTGGATTTATCTCAAAGCAAAACATCACCACCAAGATGACCGGTCCAACTCTCAAGGATTTGGGTGGCAAATTCGACACTAGCAAGTGCTTTCTTCATGCATGTTCCTCAAGAGAAGCTAATCAAAAACAATAGGGTAAGGTATGTTGCCTAGTAATAAGATAGTTGAGAGAAAACATGCTAATACAACATGAGGTAAAATGACAATCTAAAACACGAGGAACTCGCAAAGGAAAAAAAATCCATATCCGAAGAATGACAAGTGACCTCGGAAAGATGCTACGTACACAAGTACTTGCACACGAAAAGACACCACAAAAATGACTTGCGACAGCAAAAAGCCACCTGCGGCCAAATTAAAACACTTGGTGAGTGTGGTTTGTCCACGATGACGAAAGAGATTGCATTTATAGTGCAACAAATCAAGCAAATCATGCGAGGTGAGCAGTTGCTTCACATATGACACCCCAATCTGCAATGAATAAAGTGCTATGGCGTGAGGCACCAAACGATCGAAACCAAAGCACTAAAATGCTAACAAGGTAATTGATACAAATGGTCAATCATAACTACTGCCCGAACCGGTACACCATGTCCACTGAGACCGAAACAGTCTATGTACTGGACACATACCGATCTATCGCCCAATGCGAGTAGCAACGTAGCACCCAACTCTCAAGCCAACACCAAACATTTGGTGCTCTAGTACGAAATCACTAGTTCCTAGCACGGCAAGTGCTAGAAAGGTCCATAGGAGGTATCCAATGTAAACTACACCAATGTGCAACGAAAAATCCTTGGGTGGCATCAAGAGAGGATCTGCATGCTCAACGACACAAGAAGATATCATGCATTGGACACCCGTAATTCACAAATTGTGTGAGTAGTTGCCCAACACAAGACTCCCAAGTCAACAATGAACAATGCGAGAATCGATCGTGCAAACTGACGAAGATCAAGGTCAACATAAAGAGTCATCAAAACAAGCAATTGGTAACCTTGTCATTACAAAAGGCATGCGGCAACATGATGAGCCATAGTACAGAAGCATACAACAAAACATGGGACAAGCAATGCACACAAAATTGGGCCCGGGCTGCACTGATGGGTCGAGCAACCCCATTCTTCTCAAGAAAGGCACAGTGAGTTGGACACTCAACGATACTGCAAAATTGGCTACCTTGCGGAAACTAAAGCTGCTGTTCAAGTGCGAAAGAAGGGGAATCGGTTTTCATTGTGATCCCACATCTAGGGTGTTTGATAATGTTTCAAGGATACAACCCACAGCACGGATGGTACCCAGCATGATTGAGTTGTGGCCTTATAACTTAGGCCATCAGGGTAGCTGTATTGCTAGTGGATCAAGAATCTTCAAAATTTGTGAATAAAACAAACACCGCAAACAAAGCTCACAAAAAACACTTTTGATCACAACATTTGATCTCCAATGTAGATGGCACATCCAGTTGACGTTAAATTTGTTGACTTATCGCTCAGTAGTTGCTGCGGGGTTGCAACTACCTAATACCGGCGCTAGGAACACGAACCTGCCTCCTTGTTTTGCCTCCTTGTTCTGTCCTCTGGACCCAACAGTCAAACAAGGAGGGTACAAAACCGGTGCCAACCCTAAGTGATTCTTTGGATTGCACATAGATGCCCGTTTTCATCCAAGCGAGTGGGTCCCTTGTTGTGTTTCCAATGATTCTTTTCGAGCTACAATCAGATGAGCATGCATGCACCACCCCTTTTGCGGCGTACTTGCGACGGCCCTCGGGTCCCCTCACGCCAAGGTCACCAGCCCTAGGGCCTAGACCTGCCTAAAAATCGTGTTGAATGGGTGCTTTTCGGACAAACACTTGGGAACCCTATTTTTGAAGGTCTTGGATCCAGTGGAACGGTCCCAAACCCAATCTGGAACCGGACACCACCGAGCCTGCAACCACCAAAGTTGTATGTGGGCAAATATCCGTATGATATTGATCGAACAACTTCCTTGATGACAGTATTTCTTTATGCCCGAAGCTGGAGCAAAGTGCTGGCCATGTTGTTGGTTGCCGTTACCAGGGCCAATGCTGTGTCTCATTGTGCCTGTGAGCAACAATTCAAGAGCAGGCTGGCAGCTATAACATGCAATACGGACCAATGTGCAATTGTTTGCAGAGTTCAAAATAGCACCCCGTACCACCTCTCAGCGGAGTTAATTCATCCACAGGAGAAGCCTTGTCATAGCCTACATGCTGGGTGCAACCACCCTCACCCACCCGGACACACACACGTTGGGAACCGCGAAACAGGAACAAGGCAAGTAGAGCGGTGAAAGAAAACTCCTCAGGAGCCGCAGAGCAGCCCAAGACGTCTTTTCGTCTGTTGACACACACACACACACACACATCAGGAAGAAATCAGGAAGAACTGGAGGGAGCATAGGGCTTTGGTCAGGGAAAGCAGCAAATGGAAATCAGATGACCACAACAAGGAGACCAAGAGAACCAACTGACTGTGGATAGCAAAAAGAGACAACCACTGGTCCGACACAGTCATGGTTGTCATTGAAGGCTACGCACCTTTCTGCAGGTACAGTGCGAGATATGGAGGGCGAAGGGGCAAGGGGCACATACGCAGACACATACACACACACACACACACACACACAATGCATTGTATTCTGGAGTGCAGCGGCTTGAGCACATGCCGTCACTGAACGGCCATTCTGCCACTAAACCCTGTGTAAAACAACAAACCAACAGGAAAAACAGGGCGAAACTTGAGCACGGGCGTTTTGGTTAGGACTTGCTCTGTCTGACGCGAAGTTAAAGAAGAACAAGAGAGCGCCTGACACAAAATGTTCCGCAGGAAGGCCACCTGCGCGCAGTCACATTGATGCCAGTGCCGGTGCCCACTTGGGGTCATTCCAATGCGAGTCCTTTTGGGGAAGATTCACAGCCGGCAACAACCCTCAGTGCACAAATGAGAAAGACGCAGTGTCTTGGTCTTTGGTACACCTCAAACCAGCCCCAAGGAGGTGCACTTGGCGTCCAATTGTGCCAGCATTTTGGATTTCTGCACCTCCATTTCGATCCTCTGACTCTTGATGTCCTGCAACAGGAGCCCAATCACAAGGCACTGGCTGTGTGCCTGGCAGCCCGTTTGGGGGTGGGGAGAGGGTGGGGAGAGGCACGCTAGGGCACAGCATGCCAATAGCAAGGCACAGGAGAAATCCTATGGTGCAGTCACACCCTCTCTACCCTCCACTTCCCAGTCTCACGACCATGAATGAAGGACAAATGGCAACTGGAGTTGACGATGAGCACATGTCTTCCAAAATAACGAGAAAAGAAATCGAAAGCTACTGATGTCATTATGTGCTTCCAAGTGAACCGGTAGCAGAGGCTCCTGATGGACGGGTCCGTCCACACCGACTTTATGTCTTCCAGAAATTCACATACAGTGTGTTGCCTTGATTAAAAGATACACTTCACGAGGTCTTTCCAGTGATCATCCTCCGTTCTCGTTCAGGGTCGTCTACTTGGGTCCCATTCACACTCTCCTCCCATGTCTGGTGCTGCTGGGAGTGCGGCCAAGCTCACCCAATCGTCAACGGGCCTCTTTGCCTTTCCATTGAAAAAAGTTGGAGTCTGCAAAAATGAGCGCACTGGGCCCTTTGGGCTGTGGGCCAGCGCTGAGGCGATGGAGTAGCAGTACACAACACCTGAATCATTCGTTCCTTGCGCTGCTCCTGCTGATGGATGCGGTCTGTCTTCCGCTGCAGTCCATCAATGGTGCGCAGCTGCTCAAACTCCTGAATGCGGCGCTTCCTGAGGAAAAACCAAAGAAACGTCGGCCACAGGATGGGGATGCAGGGAACGGATCCCAGTGCAAGTACATTCTGAAAAGAAAACAGGACCAGAGCATGAGCGGAGCTTGGGAAAAGAAAACTGAAAGGGGAAATGAAAGAACAGCATGATGTGTATCACTGCGGCTACGACGTCCTCCAAAGCAAAAGCCATGCATCAGACCCATGTGAAGGCTTTGCAGTGGTGAGCAGCAGCAGTTCATTAAGAAGGATTCAAGAAGGCATGGTGCCTCTGACTTGTGTTTCATAATGTGCATAAGAATCATGAGAACACACGCATGCTCTTATTTGAGGCGGGGGTTCCAGACATTGGGGGTTTGGTCAGGAAGGGCCCTGACGCAAAACAACCCCCAAACTATTTCTCGAAACTTGAGGCGCTAGTGGCTTATTGGGGGCAGCTGCCTGGGGGGCTATGGGGAAAATTTGGAGCACGGAGAGGTCTGTGGGATGGGGGCTGGGGGGCTGGAGGGTGGGGGACTCATGGGGGGCGTCTGGTATTTGTATTTAACAGCACATGGCTCCCCGGTCAGTTCCAGGCATGCCACCAAGAAACTAGCAGCAAGGCCTCATTTACGGCAAAAGAGCCCCCATCCCAAAAGAAACGGAGGAGGGCTACATAACCAGTGAATAGAGCCAATGAGTCTTGTGTCAGTCTGGGTTTCATTACCTGAAGTTCAGA
Source organism: Eutreptiella sp. 'Long Island Sound 2002' (assembly GCA_964036045.1). Classification (NCBI taxonomy): domain Eukaryota; phylum Euglenozoa; class Euglenophyceae; order Eutreptiales; family Eutreptiaceae; genus Eutreptiella; species Eutreptiella sp. 'Long Island Sound 2002'. The sequence goes on from OZ038379.1 coordinate 153,794,199, forward strand.
TTTAGATGTTGAAGTAGGGTTGCCAGTGATAAAATGTATAAGGTGTATAAGGCGGCACACGAAAAATTCTTGAAGGTTAGGACAAGGTGTTGCATGGAAGACAGTCTTGAAACGGCTTCGCAACCCAGCCAGCTCCGGGAAAACCGAAACGGCTATGTAACCCCTGCGGGCGTGGGTTTCTGGGGTCGGGAGAAACCAAAGTGGTTAATTACATAACCCCTGCCGTCTCGGAGGTCCCCAAAGTGGGGAAATGGGTCAAAAATAATTTTGACGCTTCTATTTCACGTTTGAATTTATCATTAGATTCTGAGCACATTTAGTATGAACATGTGGGGCAAAACCAAAAAAAAGTACCCCTTCCAGCACGAAAAAACCTTTCCGGCTCCATTGGCACCATAACACCTAGACCACTGTCTCTCCAAACCCAAAGGGTGGAGGGGGGGGGCTGAGCGTTGGCACCCTGTACCTGAAGGGGTGGTGGCTGGGGCCACAAATACAACTTGCTGCCACCATCAGTGCGGCAGCAGTAGCTGCCTGTGCATTGCCTATTGCAGTGTTGTATCATCTCCTTTGTGCGTTTTAGCATTTTGGGGTATTGACTGCCCGTGCACGCACTGTAGCAGCTGCTCCCTCTGTCCCACACAACCACATAATACAGCTGGTGTCCAGTGCCATGTCTTTTCTGTGGTATGCTTTTGTTGGTCAAGACCAGTTTAGGAGGGAACCTGTTTTTTTTTGGGGGGGGGGGGGCGGGATTGGTTGGGCACCACCAAAACTTCGAAAAAACTGCAATTGACAAAAAGAGTGCTTGAAGCGACTGCTGAGCCGGAGCATAGAGAAGGAGCAGGCAGATGTTGGCGGACAGTTCTAAGCGACGGGTTTGTGCAGAAATTTTGCAGCATTTTCCAGAAGTGGCCTTTGTACTGCAGGCACAGACCGGCCTTCACTCTAGCCCGAATGGAAGGCCTGGCAATGGGACTTTGCACGGGTCCCCGCGACCGAGATACCCTGTGCCGGACGAGGGACGTGAGTCACCACCAACCACAAGCAGATCCGGCGTTGGAGCCCGCGAGCGGCCAATCAGTGTGGCCCACGCTGAACGTCAGAGTGGCAGACTCTCATGCGCACACCAATCACAACAAAGGGTTCTGCGGCAAAATGGGGAGATGGTGGCACCAAACTTCCAATTCACTGCCCAGATCAATCAACAGTGCAATGGAAAGTACCCGCACTGTAGCAGGGCTTCTACTATTTCCGTGATTGGCCTGAAAAAACCCTTCTGTGATTTTCCGTGATTTTCCGTGATTTTCCATGATTTTCCGTGATTTTCCGTGATTTTCCGTGGCATTGTCGTGATATTTCCGTGATTTTCTGTGGTGTTTCCGTGGTACAAAAATGTTCCTTATGCATCGCCTTTGCCTCACTTGGACACCCACAAGAGACGAAACAAAGCACAACACATTTGGGGGCGGTCTACTGCCATTTGGTGAACCGTTCTTCAACATCTCCATTGCAAAACATGGTCACGCAGGCCTCACGCAGGTCCTTGCCCATGCTCTGCCTATTATTAACATCAACCAGTCCAGCCAGACTAAATGACCGCTCGATTGCCACGCCTGTGACTGGGTACCACAGATATGGGGCCACGGCCTCCCGCAAAACCGGAGGTCTTGACTGCCAAAATTTGATAACATCCTTACTATTATGAATATTTGGGTAGTCATCCATCCAAAAGCGCCTTCAAATCGACCTGTCTTTTTTGTGCTGCGGGCAATGTCTCCCTGGTGCCTCATGCAGGGGGGGTGGCAGGGACAGTGGCAGTGTCATCCTTCCCTGTTGCAGAACTCGGTACGGAAATTGCTGAACTCGGTACGGAAATTGCTGCGCCCTAACACGTGCCGACATCTTTGACCCCCGCTACCAAACCTTTCGTTTCTTTGCAGCAGGAGTGCCATTTTCATCAGAAGAAGGCATGTCACAACTGAAAACACACAAAGAAATACACACTCTAACACTTAGCAACCAGCAACAACAATAGCAAACAATAGGAACTTTCATTTCCGTTTCCGTGATTTTCCGTGGTTTTCCGTGGTTTTCAACGTTGGCCTATTTCCGTGATTTTCCGTGATTTTCCTTCCACGGAAATACCTGACTGTAGACCCCTGGACAGGGCTTGCCTTGGGAGCAAAACACATACCTTTCCAAAAAGTCGTTCCTGGCTGCACGTGCCAATGCTGCCTCCTCCGTGGCGATGCGATTCGCGGCCTCTTTTTGGGAAATGTGCTGCACGAAATTGATGGAGAACAGTGCACAGCACAGCAGGGGTGGCAGTGAAGCTGATACTCCAACAGCAGCAATGACGGGTGCACAACCATGCGAGAGTGTCGCCGTTGGCCATGAAGCAAACACACCCACCCTGCACCCTCGAGGCCCAGGCCTTTCGTAGTGACAGAAGGGCGAAACAACAGGTCCGCAAAAGTTTTGGCAGTCCCATCCAGGCCTCGCCCGACCGCGATGTGGTGCCCGCGCACCAACGTGCGTGCAGAGCAAGCCCACCGCACCCAGCGGCAACAGACGAACCCCCCCCCCCCCTTGCAGCGTGCAGCTGCCCCAGGGCTGCAAGATGTTTTTGGCAGCATTTCAGCTGCACTGCTGGTACAGGGGGCTAGGCGACCCGCCCCCATTGCGACCCAGTCCCCCCCCTTTCCCCATAGGGCAATCAGGCCAGGTAGGGCAAGCAGGTGTGGGTGCAGAGGCACACGGAACAGCAGACAGGGCACAGCACTAGGGTGCATCAGCAGCACCAGGGTGCACCAGCAGCACAGTGCGCAGCGCCCAGTTCGCAACACCACAACAAGGGTGCGTGCACTGCCGTCACAGAGCACGGCACACAATGCACAGCAGGGAGCAACACACAGTGCACAACAGAGTGTAGCACCCAGTGCACAGCACCAGAGCATGGTGCACAGTGTGCCGCGCCACGACGCACAAACGGCAGCACACAGTGCGCGACAGTGCACAACACACCGTGCACAGCATCGACAGGCACAGAGCACAGCACACGGTGCACGGCAGGCAACAGCACACAGCACACAGTGCACAACGCACAGTGCGCAGGGCCCAAGACCAACCGGGGCCTTGTGCCAAGGCTGCTAGGCCACGCTGTTTTCTATCCCCCCCCCCCCCCCCCCCCCGACGAATCGCCCCCCTGGAGCGCCCGACGCCGTAGCGCCGGCGTCCCCCGGGGAAATGTCCACGCCTGACTTGGCGCATGGGAGGGCGAGCTCGGAAGAGACATAGTCTTGACCGACTCGTCCCTCTGTTGTGCCGTTCACTATAGGAGGGGTGCAGAACTCAGAGATCGGCCCTTTCCCCCAGCCCCTCGACCTCTGTACACAGGCCTATGGACAGTCATAGCGCAATACCTTCTTTATCTGTTTTTCACCCTATTTGGGTGTTTACATGGGGGCAAGGGGCTTGGGCAAAACCTGCTGATGCAGTTTTCCACCCTTTGCAGCCCAAAAACCGAAATTTTCCAAACCGATTTTTTTGATATGCTGACCACAATGATCAAGTATCTATGTAAACCATGTAAGCCCCCCTTTATGTGTTTTGCTCCCGAGTATTTTAATCCCCTCTCTTGCAAATAGTAAGCAATAACACAGCACAAGAATGATCTTTGCTCATTTAGTTGGGGTTGCAAGGAGGACCCTCCCCCCGTTTTCAGACTAGCAAGCTAGAAAGGATCAGGGTGGTGCCCAATCATTCATTCTTCGAGCAAATACGCTCAGACCCACCGCGGCTCCGGCCTTCAGGCGCGCTGTGAGGGCTTCTATAGCGCCGGCAGCACTGTGGAGGCCGGCCTAGCCTGCCCCAGCTATGCCGAGAGCGGGCTTGCTCCCGCCTGGCAGGCCTCCGGTGCTAGCACCTGCCGGCCTATGCCCTGTCGCTGCGGAGGGGGCGGGGGGGGCTGTCCAAGCGCCCTGTGCCCTCGTGCCCCGCGCGGCAGCATTGGCTGATTCCCTAGCCCAGCTGCAGGCAGCGGCGGCACAAAGGCGAGCCGTGTGGCGCACACCGGGCGCCCAACAACCCTCCGCCCTCCCCCTACCGCCGCGGGCGTTGCTCTTCTGCAACCCCCGGGGCGTGCTCCCGCTGCGGCCGGCGAGCATAGGGAAGCAGTGCAGTCCAGGGGGGCGGAGGAAATAGGTCATGAGGAAGCGTGCCGCCCCCCCCTGGCCAGATTCGGGCCGGCGTGCGCAGGCGGTGCGGGCGATGCGCCTCCCGCTCGCTGAGCTAGCGCAATTCCTGCGGTAGGCGTGGCGGCTGTTGCAGCGCCACATGGTAGCCGGGCGCGGCCGCGGCCGTTCTTCGCGGCCAGGGCGGACATGGCGCTGCAGCTGTAGGACCGGGCCCTGCATTTGCAGGTTGGGGGACGCCAGTAGGGCCCGGCCCACGAACGCCTTGCAGTCCAAGGCTAGTTGTGCCAAGGTGACGTCCCCTGGGCCATCTTGCCATCGAAGGCCCACTGCCCAGCTGACCAGGCGCTGGGCAAACGCCAGCTCCCATGGCCATCCCGGCGGGACGCCCGGGCGGAGTCGCATTGCCGCCACCGCTAGCAGTTACGGTAGGGCGCCGCACAGGTCTTGCCACAGGTACCCCTTGCTGCCACCCAGCACCGGGCGCCGCGGGAAGAGGGCCTCGCCCTGCCCCAGCTCCCCTGAGCGGGTGTGGGCATACCTGGCTGCCAGCACCGCGAGGTACATCCCATACGACCTGTACAGGAACTCGTCCTAGGCGATTCGCCCCCGTTGACAGTGCTAGAGGTTGCAGACCAGGGCGTCGCAAGCATGCCGGCCAGCGCGTTAGGGGGCCTAGCTGCAGCCACTCCACCGCGTGCACAACCCAAGCGCGCCACACCGCTCTGGCTGCCTCCCACAACGGGCAGTCCCAGAGCACATGCATCTCATCATGGTGTTGTGAGCCGCAGCTGGGGCAGCTCAACGTGGCCCACACGTTGTGCCCGCGCACACGGGCTGTCGTCCACGGCGCCCCTGCCAGCAAGCCCCGCAGGAGGGAGGCCTCGAGCTATGTGGACGCCACACGGAGTGCTGCGCAACGAGCCTCCCCGTCGACCCCGTCCCCCAGCCCGCCATAGGTCGCTAGGCGGCGGGCCTCCAGCCCAGGCATGGCATGACAGCGGAGAGTGTCCCGCACCCTGTGCTGGACTTGCTGCATGGGGATGCAGCGGCTCTGTCTGGACCGGCACTCCCCAGGAGCACGAGCCCTCCGTTGGTTGCCAGCCCAGTAGGCAGACCACCTATTGGCCCTGTCATTGGGGCCGGCGGCCGCTCTCCCACATGGCATGCACCAGGACTTGCATTGGTCCAGGGGTACGCGCAATCCGGGTCATCCAGAGTACCCGCTCGTAGCGGGTGTGCATCACCGGAGAGATGCAGTGGCGTGGCGTCGGGACCACAAAGACCACTTGCTTGGCGCGGGAGAACCTGATCGCCCCCCATACCGCGTGCAGGACCATGGTCTCAAGGCTGGTCTGTCACTGGGGTGACGGCAACCCCATGTAGCGGCAGTGGTGTCACTAGCGTGCCCTAGTGGCCCAAATTAAAGTCAATATGTTTAATATTTGGCCAAAAATTAACACATTAATCTCAAGTTTCAATTTTTTTAGGGGGGGTTAGGGGGTTTGCCATGAAAATTATGGCCCCCACGGGTTGCCTTACGGGCTTGGGTGTCATTTTCCCCTGGGGGTTGGTGGGGGGGTCCTACCCATGTGGTTGTTTCAAAATGTTAAAATGGCTCTCGGCTTTAATTTTTGTTTTTAATTTTTACATTAATATTTGAAAAGTTAAAAATTAAAGGGTCGCCGGCATTAATATTAATCTCGCAAATATTAACTCATTTCCCCAAATATTAACCCTCCTAACAATGGCACAACGCAACATGGAATGCATCATGTGTGTGTTTATGTTTCTTGTCCGTGGCCATTGTGGCCCCTTGGGTCCCTATCCGGGCCCTCATACCTCGTGGGACCCCGTAGTGGGGTCCCACATCTTTGCGGGTCCGGATGGGGGGTTAGTGGGGTTAGTGGGGTTAGTTGGGTTAGTGGGTTCGGTGGTAGGGTTTGCGTTCGGGGGGTTAGGCGTTTCGTTTGTGGGGGTGGGGGGTTTGGTCTTCTTTGGGCCCTCCGCCCGGGCCTCTTCCCGGTGCCGCTCGGCCTCCTCGGGGGTGGGGGAGAGGAGGGAGCGGTTCACCTCGTAGAGGGTGGTGCCGCCCGGGTATTCCACCCAAACGGCACCGTACTTCCGCCCGTGGATACCACGGACGGTGCCCCTCTCTACCCCTTTGGGGTAGGGTACGTGGACGACCGTCCCGACGATCGGATCCTCGGGACGGTCGTCCTTCTTCTCGGCACCCTTGGGGGTGTCGGTCTTGGTGGGGGGGGGGGGGGGTTGTGGTGGCGGTCTTGGGGGGGTTGGTGGGTTTGGGGGCGGGGACGGCCTTCGTAGGCCGTGCGGTGGTGGTGGTGGGGGGGGGGGGGGTTTTGGGCCTTTTGGGCCGGAGGATCGCCCCGTCGTCGCTTTCGTCGGACGACTCGAAAGAAACTTTCGTTTCTTGGGGGCGGGTTGGGGGGGGTTGGGCTGCGTTTGGGGGGGGGGGGGGGCGGTGGTGGTGGACGCCTCCCCCCCCCTCCTCCCCCTCACTCACCCCGCCCCCACCCATGCTCCCCCACATCTCCTCATCCTCCCCCCCCGCGTACCCCACCTCCTGCATCCGAGCCCACTCCGCGGGCTGGAAGTGGCGCGGCGCCACCCATACGCCGCTCACCACGCGCGAAGTCTCCCAATCGTGGAGACCTCGCAAGAGAGCAAGGCCCAAGGGTGGGTCTCGGGCCACGATGCGGTGAAGGGACCCCAGGGGTACTTCCTGGGATCCTTCAGCGTCTCGCCAAGCCACCCGGATGGGCCTGGCATTCGTCGCGTTGACCACGACGTCAATAACCTGAAAAAAAAAATGACCAAAAAAAATTAATTAATCTTTTCGGCGACATTTTTAATTTTTCAACTTTAATATTAACTCTTAACTTTTAATATTTCGACCGGCGGCGCAAAAATTAAATATTAATCTCGAGAAATTAAACATGGCGTCCTAAAAATTAATGCAAACAGGCAAGCAACATACCTCAAAACTCCCGTTCACTCCGCCTGCCTGCACTACCCCCATGACCTCCCGGAAGAGCGCGGAGGCACTAGGGGCCTCCACAGGGGCCACAGGGGCTCCCGCGCTGGCCATCGGGGCCGCCTGGCCTGCTTGGCACCTAGCGCGACACCCAATGAAACTTCTCGCAGTCTTGTATGGACTGCAATACCTACAAAAGGGACATGGATTAATATTTACATTAATTTCTCGAGATTAATATTAAGTTAATTTTTCAGTCGGCGTTAATATTAACCGAAAACAAGACATTAATCTCGAGAAATTAACGCAAAAAACGCAAAAATTAAGAAACAACGAATGGGCCACAAGCCTTCAAGTTGTCGGCCCATATCGTTGCAAGTGCCGCCATGTCCTTGTCCCCGCATACGGCCATCCCTATCACCCACAAGTACGCGGGTGTGCGGCCCCGTGCACCGTGGTTGAGGAGCCCAATGGAGAGTTGGGTCCAACTACCACCGGCGCACGGGTACGCATCCCCGCACACAATGAAGGTGAGGGGCCTTGTCCAATCGATGGTCTCCACTAGCGATGGGCGTGATTGGACGTACCGGGCCCATGAGGGTAGCGGCCAAGAGCGCCCACTCGCGGGGGGATCGGGGACGGACACGGGTGGTTGTAGGTCAAGGGGGGTGACCAACTCCTTCCACGCGTCCGTGAACGCTTCCCGAGTGGGGATGGGTCGGGGGAACGGGAGGCCCGTTGCGGCCGTGTAGGCCAACCCCCAGCGGCTCATGTACTCCATCATGTGGCGGAAGCCAACCTTGGGGACGTTCAAGTCGATGAGGAGGCCGATGAGGTCCGGGGCCGGGAAGAGGTGGGAGGCATATTGCTTCACCGCCTCCACTTGCTTAGTACGAATAAGGGAGGGGTAGCCAACCTCCATGGCCTCGGACCATCGGGCCCGGGCCAAAGGGGATGAGGCCACCCACTCACCAAGGAGTTGGGAGACCAAAGGGTCCCGCAAACTCTTGGCCCCGCTCAAACGCACGAGCGTCATGTTAAGCTCGGTAAGGGTGTCCCGAGAGAAAGGCATAACAAGGGCTATACAAGGGAACATGGTGGTGTGGAGGGGGGGGGGGGGAATGCGGGCAACCGGAAGGGGGATGTCCAAGACACCCACCAACACAACATTGGAACCTCTCTACTATACCGTTGTGCAACAATATACCACGTAACACCCCTTATAGGTCCGCATATGTGCATGGAAAAATGGATACAAATGGCCCAATCGCAAAAATTTGACTTTAACCTCTTAATATTTGCGAGATTAATATATTAACGCCTTCATATATTAAAAAACAAAAATTAACATATTGACTTTAATTTGGGCCACTAGGGTGCCGACGGCGCGCACCCGCTGCTGAAATATAAGTACCCTTGGTACCTGTATGAAAGGTAGTTTTGTTCATCATAAACGGTTTTATTAAATATGAACAGATTTTGCTCTTGCTAGGGTACCCATGGGCTATTTTCGTTCAAAACTGGGAGGGGTTGGGTCAATACCCTTGAGGTGAGTTTTTTTTGTGGACCGGGGGTTTTTTGGGGAAATTGCCATTTTTGCCCGTTTTTGAAAATTATGAAAACATCCTCCCCTGTTCATAATTCGCTTCATAATTCACTTCATAATTCAAAACTCGTTTTATGAACGTGCCGGGCGTTTTATGAACGCGTTTTATGAACAGATGCACAAGCACACAAAAATCGCTCAAGCTTCAATCTTTCCTGTACTTGCTTGTCCTTGCTGGTTCATGCCGCCCCAAACCTCAGGGCTGGGGCCTGTCGGGTCCTCCCAAAGGGGGACCCTGGCCTGGGTTTTGCCCCGATCAGGGGCCTGGTCATGGGTTTGGGCAGGTGGTTGGGCTGCCGGTTTGGCCGAGGGGTGTGCTGGGGCATCCACCTCCATGGGTGCAGCCTCAGGGGCAGCTTTGGGCTTGGGCTGAGAGGCCTGCTTAGCCTCAAGCTTGGGTTCAGGCTTAGCTGGCTTGGGGTCCAGCTCAGCCGGCGGGTCAGCGTCCGGTTTGGGGTTGGGCTTCTTTTTGGCCTTGGCGGCCTTATTATTTGCAGCTGAAGCCTTCTGCTGCTCCCGATGGGTCACTGCTGCAGCATGAGAGGCATACAACAGATGCCTCTCAACCCGAAACATCTCCTTTTCCCCTGGGTGTTCCACCCACACTCTCCCCCCCCTGCCCCGCCGCAACCGAGGTTACAACCCCCGGGTAGACACCATCAGTGTAGGGCACATACGCCTGTTCACCAAGCAGGGGGTCAGGTGACTCATCCCCCTCCAAAGAGGGGGGTTCCTCGCACCGCTTTTGCTGCTGGGGCTGCTTCCCCTTCACCCCCTTCCCATGTCCACGGGGGTGTGCCTGGTCCGACGATGAGCTGCTGCCCGATTCGAAGGACTTGCGCTTCGGAGAAGGGGGCTTTTTGGGTCACATGTCGCTCCATCGCTTTGCTTCTTACGTCCAAATCGCCGGGGATTTTAAATGGAAAATTCCTAGGAACGTGCTCGGATACACCTAAGGCTATACCGAATATGCTTGGGGATCTCTTGGGCGGCCACCGGAAAAATCCCAAGCGATTTCCCAAGCGGCCACCGGATGAATCCCAAGCAATATCCCGAGCGGCCCCCGGATAAATCCCAAGCGATATCCCGAGCGGCCACCGGATAAATCCCTAGCGTTTTTCCGAGCGGCCAATGGAGAAATCCGCAGTGAGAGTTGGTGCACCCACAGAAAAAATCGCTCGTGGCGCGCACTAACAAAAAAAAAGGAAAATTGTACAAAGTACCACAAAAAACATGTGTCGGGCACCTCCGAACCGTTGGGTATGCGGCCCAGGTGCTGCAGTCCGACATTCGCACCGCCCCACCCAAAAACAGGTTGGGTGACATCGTTTTGGGTATACCCCGGCCGCACCGAGGACCTCAGGGAGTGGGTTCCTGAGGTAGAGGTCGGCAAAGGTTAACGGTCAACGTGGTCTGTAGGGTAATGGTCACTTTCGCGAAGCAAGGTGGCAGGGGGGGGGCACTTGAGGATGTGTCATCCACGTCAATCGACTCCACATTCACAGCTGGCTTGCTTCGGACGCCGCGGCGGCGAAATTTTTTTGGAGGTGGTGCCGCCAGGACAAGGGAGTCACTGCTGCTGTTGCTGCTGCTTGTACTGGGGGTGCCAGTACTTGTAGAATCACCGCTGTCCGTATGTGAAGACGCGTCGCTGGATGCCATAGAGGAATTACCAGAGCTGTCTGAAGCTGTTGGGTCAGGGTCTGACGAACTATTTGCATCCACAACAATGCGCCTGTGCAGCTTGACAGTACGCATTGGTTGGATCCGCTGCGTGGCCGAGTCCGACACGGGACTAATATCAAGGGATGCAGTTGAGTCCTTGGCACCGTTTGTCACCACTATCACCTTCGTCCCCTATTCGCGGGTTGTACTATGCTTACCTACCACTGTCTGACCTTTTGCCAGTTCCTTGGCCAATTGGTTCCGCTGTTTTTTGGTTAGACAAGGCTTCGCACTGGCATAGTTGAATGTGGGCCAGTGCCGTACCGCTGCTATCGTTGCAAGGGTCCAGCACCGTTGTCCACTCCTTTCAGCAACACAACGGCCACAAATGCAGTACACATCCATTTGCGGCTTGCAGGTGTCAGTGGTTATATATACTGACTGGGTGCTCATATGCATGTAGCACCTGAACGTTTTGTTGTCCAAAAATTTTGCGAGCAATCGCTCGAACACTGCCCTGCACATGGGGAAGGCACTGACCACACACTGTTGTTTCGGGTATTGGAACCTAACCACCCTCGCCGTATTATACGGGTCCTCAAGTGGAAAATAATACACTGCCCCGAAACAAGTCCCTCCAAGAAAGCAAGCTTAAGGAACTCCGCCCGTTCTCTTATAGAACGTAGGGCGGAGCCCCTGTGTAACCTAAGTAAGGGTTTACTGAGCGCACCACGCGTGGCCTGCTCTTTAATGTGTCATGTGCATGCACATATCAGTGCACGGTGCACAATCACAAACGAATCAGCGCACAACCGTGCGCATTCACAACAAACCTGGACCACAACCGTGGTCACCTCCACAACAATCATTGTTTGACTCTACCAGGGGGTGGCCACTCGTGGGCTTACTCACCTTACCTTACCTCATATGTCCATGGTCCCCCATCCCTCCAGTGCCGTACAAATAGGCACCTTCATCGGACGCGGCCGGCACTTAAGGGGCTCTCCGGTCAAGAAAATATCTGTGAAGAACATCAATGGTGATGCACAGTGCACATTAGGCAGGGTGGGGGTGATGTAGCAAAAGATGTGTCAAACAAAGGAATGATGGTGGGTTGGGCACATTGGGAAATGCATCTGGTGGGGTGTTCAATGGGTTCTGACCTGACTTTTTTGAAAACGCCTACCGATTGGGTAAGGCACGTTGGCAAAAATCCCTGAGGAGGATCCCGAGCGGCCCCCGGATGAATTCCAAGCCATATCCCGAACGCCCACCGAAAAAATCCCGGGCGATTTCGCGAGCGGCCACCGGATAAATCCCAAGCAATATCCCGAGCGGCCCCCGGATAAATCCCAAGCGGTATCCCGAGCGGCCACAGAATATATCCCGAGCGCTTTTTTACGGGTCGGGATGTATCCTAAGCATTTTGGCAGCGATGGTTCCGAATCCTGGCGCGTATACCCGGGTGTTTTCGCTAATTCCTGTGGGAAATGGGTAGGGATTCGGACATAAGAAGCAAAGCGATTTGCGACATGTGATGCATGGGTTTGGGGGGGGGCGGGTAGGGGGTTTGGTTTTCTTGGCGGGGGGGGGGGGGCTTTGCTAGGGACGTGCTGCGGGGGCTGCCGGGGGTGGGGGGGCTCAACCCACAACTGGACAGCATGATCTCCTCGTCAGCACCCCCCTCCAACCCCAACTCCCCCAGGCTCGCCCAGCAGGACGTATTCACCGCCCACGTGTCCGTTAGGCGACGGGAGCGCTCCCATTCCCGCAGCCCGGACAGGATGGCGCACCCCTGTTGGGGGTTGAGGAGCAGCAGCTGGTACAGGGAGGACAGGGCGATGTTGAACTTGGCAGTGCCTAGCCGGTAGTGGAAGCGGACCCCCGCGACGTCCGCCGGGTTCACTTTCAAGTCCACGACCTGTGACGGTGCCGTTCATGAAATGCGTCCATGAAGCGCGTTCATAAAACGCGTTCATGGTTCATAAACGGGCAGTGCAAGGTCGCTGAATTGTGAACGCCGAATTATGAATGAATTATGAACGAATTATGAACGCACATACCTCAAAATCCGGCTCTGGCCCGATGGTCCCCATGGCGCCCAGGGCGGTCCGCACATTCACAGCTGCGCTTGGAGGGGTGCCCTGGGGGGCGCCGATGGGGGCCGTGGTGCTGCTGGTGGCCGGAGCTGCCCGAGCAAGGGGCTTGATGGGGCGGGTGATGGTGAGGCCCTCCACGGCCCCCTCGTACGAGGCCTCCTGCCCCGGGTCATACACCCCCCCCAAAATGGATTTCCACTAGGGGATGCACTCCAACTTGCGCCCGGAGCGCTGCAGCTTCACCCGCCCCCTTTCCTCCGAGTGGAGGAACGACAGCTCCCAATGGGAGCCCCGCATCATGGCCCCCCGTGGCCCCGAAAAAACTTTGGATTGCGTCAAATCCCCAGCCCCTATTGGTTCGGGGATGGGGGACAGGGGCTTTCCCGGCAGGGCTTCCAGGCCCATGCCCCCCCTATGTACCGCTAGGCCCCCCCCCTAACCCTTGTTGCGGATGCAGTGCCGCAAAAGGCGAAATGCCCAGCGCAGGGTGACATAAGTCACCTCGGGGCTCGAAAAAAGGGGAGCATCGGGGGAGTACCCACCGTCCAACGCTCCTTGCACCAAGGGGAGGGTCAGCACGTTGCGCTGGTTGGCGTGGCTCAGGCCCCATGCATGGCCGCCCCCCCCCCTCAACCACGGGGTCACAACCAAAATCCCCTCCCCCCCTGCGTCCCGCTCCATTGCCATGTCCTGGATCTCGGCGCAGGGTGAGCGGCGTGCGGTTGGGGGTGGGCTTGAGGAGGCGGAGTAGCTTGAGGTGGAGGTGGAGGTGGAGGTGGAGGTGGAGGCTGAGCTGGAGCTGAAGCACGGGCTGCCAGTCGCTGCTCCTGTGGATATGGGGGACGCTGTTCATAAATCGTTCATAAAAGCGGTTCATCATTCATCAGTTTGTAAATCGGTTCCTAGTTCATTTATGACGGCAGTTTCGGTTTTATGAATGCCAAATTATGAACGCAATATGAAAGCGAACAACAACACACAGACAGCTTAACCACCAGGGCCAGGGTCGCCTTTTGGCTCTCCTCCAGCCGCTTCCTCGGCTCGGCGGCGTCCATGGATGGGCCAAGAGTAATAAAGCTGGGTCGCAGAGGGCGCGTGGGTGGAGCATGCTAGGGGGGGGGGGGGTGCTTAGAAGTGATGCGGCGGTGCACGCCGTGGTGTGTGGGTTGTTATAGTGCAACAACGGCAGGTCAAAGGTTAGAAACCACCATTCCCAAACCTGCTAGACGACCATTGCTTCCCGTTCCACTGCACTGTTAGCCGCACCCCCAGCCCCGGAACTATGCCCATTGTATCCCTTCTTCAACATGTAATTTGTGCTCTCCACAACGTCCCCCGACACAGCAGCCAATCCCACCCCACATGCATATGCACTCTCGAGCATGGCATCGCAGTCCTCGTCGAGGAACAACATATAGTGCGACCCCGACTCCCCGCAACAGTGTTCCCGAAACGCAGCAGCAACAGGTCGGCATGACGGGCGTGGCACAACCGGAATCGGCGAGTATAAAGTGCGTAGCCACGTTCGTAGCCCTACAACCGCTTGCCACGTGGGGTCCTCCTCGACATATGCAAGCAGCGGCGCAATCTGCTCCCAGGCCCAGAACAGGTTGTGGGCCTCCTCCCCATCCGGTGCGTTGTGCGCCCCAACCGCACGCCACACCCATTCCGGTACAGAATTTTCTGTACCTCCGCTACAACCTCAGGGGGATGATTTCCCACTTGGGCCTCCAGGATGGCCACGAAGAGCCTCCCGAAGGCCATGCAACAGTGCAAAATGCACAAAAATACCAGGTTTCTAGCTATGACCAGCAGCGGCTCGCCGGTGCATCCTGCCGCATCCAAACTTTTGCGGGTCACCACATAGCAACGATGATTGTTCGCATCCGACCGTGTTGTCCTCCGAGCAGCAACGCCATTCCACCGCTTGGCCGTGTTGTCATGCACGCCCTCGTTGAAGATGCTCCCCACTTGGGGAGCCTCGCTGATGCCCAGCAGCCGCCGGAGCCACGGCTGGTCCCCACCAAAGAGGACCGCTGCCGGCACCCAACTGTCGCACGAGTAAAAAGTTTTGGCAGTCAATGATTGACTGTAGGACTTGTGTTCATAAAAGGTGTTCATAATTCGTGTTCATAAAACGCGTTCATAATTCATAAATCGGCAGCACGGCGTTTTATGACGGCAATTTTCGAATTATGAACGCGCGAATTATGAACAACTTATGAACACGAAAACGCAGACTACAAACCTGTAGCACCTGAGCCCAAATTGGGCCCAGGGCAAGCATATCCTTGTCCCCCGTGACGGGCATGCCGATGACCCATAGGAAGGCGGGTGTGCGCGCCTTTTCCCCATGGTTCAATACCCCCACCGATAGCTGCGACCAACTGCCACCGGCGCAAGGATACCCGTCACCCCGCACCACAAGGGTGGGGGGGCGGGTCCAATCAATAGACTGGCATACGGCTGGCCGGGATTGCACGTATTGTGCCCACGACCGCACGGGCCACCAGCGACGCCACGATGGGGGGGTCGGCACATTCAACCGGGGGGGGCAAGACAAGCGGAGCGGTCAATGACTTCAACGTTGCGTCAAATTGGTCCCGTGTGGGGATGGGCCGTGGGAAGGGCAGCCCGGGACGGGCGGTGTAGGCGTCGCCCCGGCCGGTGATGTACTCAGACAACACGCGGAAGCCGGTCCGGTGTGCACCCAACTCCAAAAGGAGCCCTATCAGATAGGGTGTGGGAAAGAGGGCCTCCGCATACGTAAGGATGGCCTGCACCTTGGTTTTGTGGACCGCCGGGAGGGAAGCGTGGTACATTGCCTCCGTAAAACGGGCCCGGATAAGGGGGGACGATGACATCCATTGGGCCAACAGGTCGGAACACTTCCTGTCGCGAAGACTGGTGGCACCACTGAGCCGCACAAGCATCATGTTCAGCTCCGTGAGGACGGAGGGAGGGTAAGAAATAACAAAATATGTGGACAAAGAAGCGTTCATAAAAGCTTTTCACAATTCATGGTTCATACATGAACTGTTCATATATGAAAAATGAATTATGAACAATACTACTTTTCATACAGGTACCGAGGGTAGGAGCGGGAGACGCCGCACCACGCTACAGCCTGCTTCCAAGGGCTGCACTAGCACCCGCCCCGAGTTGTGGGCACCCTCCACGGCTACGTCCACCCCCAGCTAGCGGAAGCAGTCGACCGCCGGTATGAAGATGCCGCATAGTAATACTGCCTAGCCGCCCCCTTCCCCCGTGACCAAGTGCAGGACTTGTCCACGTTGACGTCCTGCCCCGTGCGGGTGAGCCAAACCTGCGTTGGGGGGGCGGTCCGCTGGAGGGCCGCCGCCCCCAGCGCCGCCTTGCGCCTGCAGCTGCAATTGTAGTTCGGACTCCTCCGCGGAGTCGCCGCCCCAGCTGGCCCGGTCCGACTCACTGACGCTGTGCTGCCACTAGGACCGTTGAAAGGGTCACCGTGGCCAAGCAGACCTGCTCCCGGAGGGCGTCCACCTCCCACTTCCGAATCGTGGTGAGGACATTCACCAAAATTACGGATAGGGCAGAGACCGGCAGGATGCCGTTGGTGGCCTGCCACCCCGCCCCCAAGCACCCGGCCACCTTGAAGGCCCGGCGGAGCTGCTTGTACATGGCCCCCAAGGCTGTTGCGACCCCGGGTCGATGCCTAGCTCCGACGCTAGGGCCACGACGACAACCCGGGCGATGAGATCAAAACATTTTACAAACACGATGCTCATCCCAGCCACCGCAAAGCCCTTCTGGCAGCACAACTCCGGGAGAACTTGGGTCACTGTGGCGCCATCCAGGCCGCTCCGTGCGGGGCGGAAGCCAAAGACACATTGGTGTGCCCATGTCTCCTGCCAGATGGCCTCTTCCAACCCAATCCTTGCCCAAAGGCGGTAAATCATGGAGAGGGCCGTCAAAAGCCCCATGTTTACCAGCCCTCCTTGGGAATGAGGACCGTGTAGTCCTCGGCGGGGCGCAGGGCCCACCGACCCCGTGGCTCCACCTTGCAAGAGGTCCGCCGACCCGTCCAAGGGCGGGTCTGGCAGCGCCCCCAAGTCCTCGAGGCTCCAGCCATGTAGGCCCAAGGCGGAGGGGGGCATCCACATGAGGGCCCATCATAGTCGGCAGCCGGTCATGGGCCCTTAAATTATGGGCACGCACCTCACATGGTGCCCACGCCGGCGGCGAAACACCGCTGGCTCCAGTTGCAAAACACCACCGGCTCCAACTTGTAGCCCCGCGTACTTGCGATTGATGGGCCGCTAGGAATCCTAAAAACAAGGAGTCCATCTCTCGCAGGTTCGCCGCCGGCGTACCGTCGGGCCGGACCAAGAAAGTCACTGACGGGGCAAAACCATCGCCCTTCAGCCATGGAGGACCAGGCTTCATCGAACTAGCAACTCGACGCTTGCAGGCGGTGTGTGTCCCCCCATTGCCGCTTTGTGCAAATGTGGCCCTGCAGGGCTGTGTGTGGCCCTCATAGCTATCCCGCTAGGGCAGCTGGCCTAGCGGGGCCGGCACTCGACGGCTTGCATACTTGTGCCCGAGCGCGTGCACGCGCTAAAGTCGCCGCTACAGCGCTTCGTGACTAGCAGCGGTGCCGCCCCAGGCCGCAGGTTTGGGCGCTCCACTCAGCCAAGGACTCTGTACAGGGAGCCCCGCGGTGCTTGCAGGCGCGCCTACCGACGGGCCACCGGGTCGCCCGTCGTGCGGCGTTGGCGGGGACAGAGCCGCATCCAAGCGCTTCAACATATGCTCCGTGCCCCTGCCCCTCTTGTAGTGCGGGGGAGCCACAGGCAGCTGCGTGCCCGGTCAGAGCCATGGGACCCAGAGCGCGAGCAGTGTCTCCTCCGCCACCCACGTCCACATTCACCTTGGGGGGTCCAGGTCCCCGGTTGCCAACTCCGCGTGCCAGCAGGGCCCCAAGGTGTCCAACAACACCAGTTGCTCCTCTAGCATGGGCGGAATGACCACCTGAGGCAGGCACACTAGCTTAACAACGCTATGCCCTACCCCCTCGCAGAGCACGTCAAAGCACACCGGGCGATGTTGCAGTATGCCGCACGCCGGCAGCACCTCTAAGCTATACAACAAGGCCGCCACGCATGTGTCCACCAACAACCCGTCAATGCGGGTAGGGTGTCCTCCCCGCACCCAACATATGAACAAAAAGGGGGCGGGGGGGGGCTTCCACAGCCGCCATATTTGAGTCGGCATCCACCAAGCACCGTGTGAGCAACAGCCCCTACCGGCAGCGCCTGAAGAAGGTCAATGACCACATGACGAGGAAAGGGACGGACATTCATCCAATTTTTAGGCCCCAGTGTGCAATTTCCATTTCCAGTTTCGACGGAAACCAACCGTCCATGTTTTATCATTGCTTGGGGCATTGCAAAACCCCAAGCAATGGTTAGCTAATGACAGTGTTTTGGGATACAAAATAGATGATGTCTCTCCACGGCACTGTCCAAGGGGTACAAGGCCACCGGTTGACCCTTTGGAGGGTGTTGATCCTCTAAAGATTCAACACGTGGGGTCTATTACGCTACACGGGGGCCAAAACGCTGCTATCCATCGGCTCACAGGACCACTGACCAACACAGGTGCGGGTGCCAATCCAAGCAATTAAAAGGAAAGGTCCGTCGTCTCCCGTGTCGGCGGATCGACTCAAACATCGAAATCGCGTCCATTGCCCCCCCCACCCCCCACCCCCATCCAACCCCGTCGAATTTTGGGGTCTTCCAAAAAGCCATCGGCTTTGGGCACACAATCGGAGATGGTTGTGGCCCTGCGTCCGTCGTCGATTGGCAACAAAGATGATGGTGTGGCATGACTTTGAGGGCCATCTCCTAAACAAGGCCTGGCACAACCCCCTTTGTGATGTTCCCCTCATTGTACTTCCCGGAGGTTGCACACAATGCAAATCCGCGGCAAATGCAAATTGGTTGTGGGTTGTGCATGTGCCATAAGCGAGCTATTTGGGTGTTGGCAGAGTATGGCACACGTCTGAGTGCCTCCTTCAGAATGGAGCGCCAAGAGAGCAATGATGGGTCAGTCCCAAGAAGGCGCACACCGAATCACCTGCTTGAGGACATGCCCCCCGTCTGCATGCCCTGGGCAGGCATTAGCAGTTGAGCATGCCAGCTGCGGTATTATTCCCGACCATTGGTTGGGGCTTGAAGCATGCCAGCAACACACAAAATTTTCTAGAGGCCATGATGTTTATGCTTTATGTTGTTTCTCGAGCATTCCTCCTCCTTTGACAGCGTGTTTATTGTCTTTTGCCTTCTGACGTCAACGGCACAATCCACTAAAGAGGGGACAACACAACTCAAGAAGAACAAAGAGACACCGGGAAACCAGCAGATTGGTTACAAATTTACAATGGGTAATTACAGGCATTGGGTGGTACCTACGTTCTATAGACAGCCAAAGTAAGTCACACAATAAGAACCAACATTGTTCTGTGTGTACAAGTTGGCCATCAACAAAGGCGGCCATCGTGACGGTTCAATATGGTGTACTTGCCGATCTTGCTCTCGATGTAGTGTGGAAAGGGCATTCAGCTCTTTGGGCCACTTTTTGAAACACATGCGCCATTTGGCAATCAAGTGTGTCAACAAAATGCACAAGAAGCACATACACACAGAGTGCGACAAGAACTAGTCAGAGCTGTGAATGGCTCCCATTGCGTTCAGTTTTTGCAGGTGGTTGGAAATGGTCTGGGGACGGGTAGGGCATGGGTTTTTGTGTAATTTTTTTGCATAAATAACCTTGCCCCATGCACACACACCACCACCCATGGCTTAAAGCACGTAGCATAACAACAAATCACCTCGATGATGGTTGTGAGATCAAGTGCAGGCGTGGACATCATATACACCCCCCCTTGGGGGGTCATTCACGTAGGATACCCAAGGTATGGTATTCGATGTTTCACCCCTTGTAAAATGATCAATTTGAGTCAGAAATTTATTGCCCAATCAAAAAAGTTGATTTTATCCCCTACCATCCCGTGCCTGGACACCGCTGTTGGAGTGTGTGTGGGTGTGTGTATGTGGGGGGGGGGGGGGGAACCTTCTTTGCGTTTTGTGGGCGATAGTGTGTGGATTCAGACCTAAGTGCCAAAGAACCCTGTTCTTGCATGTGGCCCTAATCCATGGCCCCTGACTCCAGGGACCACCAGTGGACTCCCCCCCCCCGTTTGGCCCCTTGCCACCAAACTTAGCTCGTTTTAAGTTGGTTGGGCTCTTTGGTGGCAGTTGAAAATCACACCGCACAGGCTGTTCGATCAAAACGAGGCGGCCCTAGATGTATGAGAAAAACCACATACCATCCCCGTTTTCGGCCTATTCGCATAACCTACACCAAGGGGTTACATTATTCATTTGCCCATTGCAAAATCATTGGGTTTGTGCAACAAGCGCTGTAGGAAGCACGGTCCGCCAACCGGCGACAAAACCCGGCGGCAGAGGGGTAGTTAGTGTCAGTCACTTGCATGTCACATGCCCGAAGCCACAGATTCAAGTGTACCCTTTGGCATGTTCATTAGAAGCACGATGGATATAGTTTAATTGAATCATATCTTATTGTTTGAGTGAAAATAATCATCAAAATGGACATAAAAGGATTCATAACCCATAGCTCTTGTTCACTATGATACAAATTGTGTTAGTTCATACTTTTCTTCCATGGATTGATTTTAGTACACATTATATTCTTCCGCATCCAAAAATAAAATGACGGCAAAAAGAGGAGCAACCAACATCACCACATGCTACCACACCTGTCCAAAACAATCCTTTCTAGGTTTGTGCGATCCATCATTAGAACAATACAAACTAAGGAAGCATAATAAATATTGCAGCAAAACTTTACCCTTTTTCCAAATAACAAGCAAATGCAGTTGAAAAGACATAAAAACAAGAAAACATAACAGAATCCATGGCATAAGGTTTGTGACTAGGCTTGGGCAGGACTTGCTATGCTCCTCCTTCCCAGACCTAGAAACGCATTAGGACCCCAAAAACCGCCGAAATTTTCGATGTAACCTTGAAACCACCGATGCATAAAAGTTGGGCGTTTCTTCTGCCAAAGCACACAAAGAACAAAAGATACCTCCGACGTATGCCGCAGCAAAACATAGATCATGTATGTCCCATTGCTTGAGGCTTGGGGATAGAACATTGCTGGTTGTAGAATTGTATAGGTTTCCTTGGTACGGTTTTCTTCAAACTTGACAGCTACAAAAATTGTCCCCGAACCGATTTTTTTCCAAGAACAGCGAACGCCCCTTTCTTCTTGACTCCAACAATTGTTGAGGCCCTTAGCGCCTGTTTCTATTGGTTTTCTTTTCATGCCTAACAGAACCATTTGTTTGTTGGACCGTGGTTCATTTGTAGTCCCATGAGTTTCGGTTGGTGACTGCTACCAACACACGTGCAAAACCCCCAACTTACAAAACACCTTACTTATAGCACTTGGCGAAGTAAACCACCACCATTTTGAAGGTTCTTGGTGTGTCCTACACAACCATACCCGCTTTCGTTCGTGATGAATTCATACCTGATCACACAAATGCTTCGTTGAACAGTCACGGCAAAAATTCTCAAAACGGTCGCTGACTGCAGCACCAAAAAAAGTACATTTTGGCGTAATTTTTGCGCCGAGTATTTGGAGCTGTCAAATCCCCCCCCCCCCGGTCATTCTCGCCTAGATCTCTCAACGATCGTAATGAGCTACTTTTCGAGGCCTAACTCCACGACATGTCCAAATGCCGCCCAAAATACGCGACCGTGCAACTTGACACAATCGCCAAATGTCAAACCTCCAACGCATAAAACAGTTGTATTTTATCACCTTGCAGACCCAAATACCAACCCAATGGGTGCTACGCACCATGAAGGACCTTGATAAAAAAGGTTTGAAGGAAGGTGTATCCGGGGCTCCTCGCAGTACCGCTTGGGGAGAGACCCATGATGGCTGAAAAACGCACCCTATTATTAGCGCTGACAGCATGCTGCAAAACCCTCCACTTGACAGCTCCCGTTATGCGACCATACAAAGGCACGCACAAAGCCACATAGTAAAGATCGAAGGGCAATAGTAGGGATTCCATTTAGGTGGGAAGCGGGATCGTACTTCAAGTTTGTATTCGCGGAGCGCCCATTTTCGTACGGACCACCATCGCAAAACTGCGATTTTTTGCCCAAATTGGTCTCACTCAAACTGCCGTATCTTGGAGCCACCGGGTCGTGTGGAGCTAAATTTTTTTCCGCGACCCCGGGAGCTGTCCGGAGATGATGATGCTCGAATCATGGCCAGAAGACACAAAGGCGCCGCGCTATCCTCGTCGCTAGATGACCCGCGTTTCGAAAATGGACCTTTTTTGACAACTTGAACCCTTCGCCAAAGTGCGAAATCGGATCCGTTTTCGAAAATCCAAATGCTATATGGATCGTTTTTCGATGCCGTTCACAAAATTGCAGTCGAAATCCGATTTCGTGAAATTTCGTTTTTCGCGATTTTTAAACAGATCTCTGGCTTTTGGCCAAGAAAGAAAAAGCCCCCTATAATTTCTCGTAGGGGCCGACCTGCCATACAAAAACGTGCCTTACGTTCGTCCAAAACCTCGACGGTTGCCACGTGTATGATAGGGACAGTCCGGCGAGACAATCACGGGGGTAAGCTTTGCAGCTGAGCGTCGCTGGCGGACACGTGGCCCCTCCACCGCGGCCGGTCAGCGTTCGGCGGGCCTTCCGGCACCACGTCAATAAGCGCACCCCCAAGTGAGTTTTTGCTCCAGATCCCCCTCCACTTGAAACCCACCTTTTTGAGGCGTCGTGAGGGGGGGGGGGAGATTGTCAAAAAAACGATGCCCGTGTTTTGTGTTCAAAATCATAAATCATTTGATTTTTTGAATTTTGAGCCGAAAAGGTGTTTTTGGGTCCCAACCCCATGGGTTTGTATGGGATGGAGTGGGACGGGCCTTGATGCAGCATATGCACTTTCCACCCATTTTTGCTTCATTAGGGGTTTTTGGTGACCTTGGCCACCCCATGCTACCCCCTCTAATGGGTGCAAGCAGTAACGTTATGACATTATATACCTAATAGGATACGAAAGGACGTTTTGCGCATCCTCTAACTTTTCTTGGGGCTGGTCATGGCCCATATACAAGACGCGACATTATCGTTTTTGCCAATAATGGCATACGGCTGTGTACATGGAGTGGTAAAGAATGTGCTAATGCAGCCTTCCAGCCCATACGGCTCTACAATCGAAGTTTGCAAAACTTAGTATTTTGATATCGTGGCACTCACAATGGTCACCCAAGCTATGTAAAGTATGTTTTAGGTAGTATTTTTGTTTTTGGCTCATTTAGGTATCTGGAGTGGAAAGAGGGGTTGTCCCAATGGACAACCACACAGCATGCTTTTGTAGTTTTTCACCCTTCAGATACAGCAAAGATTGAAGTCTACGACACTGTTTTTTTTATCGTGGTGTCTAAGAGAGATCATCCAAGCGATGCAAAACATCTTGTAGGCGGCATTTATGTAGTTTTCAGCCCATGGGGGATTCGGCGCTCAAGGTAGAATCTCCGCAAGGTGAAACTGCCGAAGGCGAAGAAATTTGAAAAAAAATCTCCTCTTTTTGTGAAACCCGTCTGTCGCCTCTCCGATGGATTGGGGTGATCAATTGGTGACAAAATGGGAACTTGAGCACCCATGGGGACCCACTTAGTAGCCACAAGGCCCCTATAGCCCAAGCCAAGGCCCCCAAAACCTTAAAATAACCTCACATTGCTGCTTTGTGGGCTCTTCAGTGACACTTGAACATCACCTCTTAGATTTCTTTAGATCAAAATGAGCTGAAAAGCTGGTTGTATGCCAATCCATTCGGAAACCAAATACCCAAATAGGGTGAGAACAGGTAAATGTTGCCAAAAACATGGTTTACATACCTTGTACAATCGTTCTGCCTGGCGACGATATGAAAAAAAGTGAGTTTCGGAAACTTCAATTCTTCGTACACAAGGTCAACAACTCAATGCACACCCGTAGCCATTATTTGCCAAAACGATGCTACTTTGAGGTTTGCAAGCAGGGATGTTGTGGCAAGATATATGCGTCTTGAGATACAAAACGACTGTTTTTGCAACCTCTAACTTTACTGCCGGCCGGTCATTAAGCCTATAGAAAATGCGAAATTACCATTTTTGCCAATAATGGCTCACATTTGTGCATGCAGTGGTAGACAACCTTCTTATGTTGTCTTTCACCCTGTACACCTCAAGAATCGAATTCACTACACAGAGGTTCTTACATTAAAACAAGGCGGGCTTGTATATGGGGTGCACGCCGGATACCCCCCCTTTTGGGCCCCTTCAAACCTTTTCTAGTACCCTACCCCTAAGGGTGAAAGGGTTGGTTTGCCCCTTGTCAAATCATTGTTTTGTACAATGAACACATCCACCAATGAATTTTGTTCCGGACTCCTGTAGACCGGGCCCACTTGAAACCCATTTTTGTTTAGGGTGTGATGGGGGGCTGGGTTGAGGGGTTGAGGCCCTTTTTTACTGTTGAGAATCATGAAACTTACTTTTGATACTTTTTAAATTTTGCGCACCGGCAAGTCCGTAGCAAAGGCATGAATGTGTGCACAGTATGTCGCGCTTCTTTTCCTTTGGGATTTGCTTCGGCCTTTTCCGAATCCTCTTAAAGATTGGGCATGTTGATGACCGTTTTGAACGGCTTCATTCGATTGCGATTGGCATAAATGGAATCCCTAACACTACACAATGCTGTGCGGCGCAACTGTTGATTAAAGAGCAATAAAAAAAAGTCTCGGGCCTCAGCAAATCGGTTGTCATATCGCAACAACAAGTGCCTTGTATCCGCTTCCGAAACTCCATATGGCCGCTTGATGCCAGCTTTAGACATAAACAACGAGGAAAACAACAACGTCAAAAGGCGATCATTGGCCTTAAGCTCATTCATTCCAACTTCTTCTCGTTGAACTGTATTATTACGACGGTCAACTAGCATATCCTTGATAGATTGAAGGCCTTGTGGCATCTGTCCCATCTCGATTCAATATCGATCCATCCGATAGCATAATAGCATGGAATATCATCTCACGGCCATCCAAATCACCTTCTCTTGCACCTGCAATGTCCGCACGGGATTGCTCTTCGGCCGCAATAACGTCCGGATGATCACCAATCGACATGTCGTCAAACACCCCATCTGCAAAACCAAGAACCTCATCTTTGTGTGACCGCGCTCCGATGCGGAAGCAGCGGTTCATGATCAACATTCCAAAGAACGAGTAGAATGAATCTATCTAGCGATGGGATCGATGGGTGCAATGGCTGGGGGTTTTAAAAGTGATCAACGCAGCATATGCCAACATTGGAATCTTGAAGTTTGCACCTCTCGAAGTGACCTTTGTACCCAATAAAGCTGCTACATCTGGTAGGCGTGCTGCCAACTCTTCCAGTCCATCATGCTGTACAGAAATGGCGTGACCTCGAACACCCCACTGCAATGTTGCACCATTCTTGGCACTAACAAGCTTCACTATGTTAACCGTCGTCCGCAGTCGTCCCAACATACGCTCTTCCAAATCCGTTAACTCAGGTAAGGTACATCGCTTATCAAAATGCCTGCCACTGGCAACGGCATTTGGTGGCATTTGACATTTCCGCGGATTCAACAAACTCCGATGGCACGAATTACACGATTGCACTACGCCATCATATACAAGATCATGGTGCAACCAATATAGGTGTGTGTCATGTTAATGGACCGCAGCATACTTGTGATACTCAATAGGAAGGCCACGGTACAATGAACCTTGTTTTGCGTTCAACTTTAAAAGTTCCAACTTGGATACTTCCAATCACGGGGGCCGCCGCCAGCCAATGTGTGACCCCGAGGGGTATTCGACCGTTTTGGGGGGGTCGTAGGGGGGGGGGGACCCCACCCGCCTCCGAAGGGGGGGGGGGGATCCCAGCCCCCCCCTTCGATGACCCAAAGCCAGCACCTTGAGAGCGGGGGGCGGAATCAAAGGTGGCCCACTTGTGGGCAAGGTGGCTACATAACCCCTGCTGCCTTGGGGAGCCCCTCCGCTTCAGAGCGGGGGGCAGAAGCAAAAGTGGCCCACAAATGCGCAAGGTGGCTACATAACCCCTGCCGCCTCGGGGAGCCCCTCCGCTTCAGAGCGGGGGGCAGAATTAGAAGTGGCCCAGAAGTGGGCACAATGGCTACATAACCTTTTTTGTGCTTTTCAGCAATTTTGGAATTCTCCACGAAAATTCTGAGTATTTTGAGTATAGACACATAGGGTCGAACAAAAAAACATTCCCCCTGCCGTATGCCTAAAACAAAATCTGCGGTGCCTCCGGCGTCGACAAAGCACATTGTTCCGTGCGACAATTTAGGGGTCCGTAGTGCCCCCCCCCCTTGGGGTCGGGTCCCGACCAGGATGCGCACCCGTGCCTCCCTTTCCTTAACCTGTTTTGAGCCATTTTTGCAACATCAGTGGTTTTGGTGACCTTGTCCAGCTCGTGGTCCGGAGTTTGAGGGGTGTAGGCAGGCATGTTGCGACGGTATGCCTACTAGGTACAAAAGGACATTTTTTTGCAGCTTTTAATCTTCCCCAGGGGCGGTGATAGCAAACATGGCTCAAAAATGCATGAAAAAAATTGCAACAGGGCCCATCCCCGTCCGCCCCACACTAGCCCATGGGGTTGAGACACTTTTTCGGCTCAAAATCCCAGAAAATCAAGAGATTCGTGATTTTGAGAGCCAAAAAAAAGTTGCGGGGCATTTTGTCAACATTTTTGACTCCCCCCCCTTGTGACGCCTCTAAAAAGTGGGTTTCAAGTACAGGTGGTCTCCCGGGGTCTGGATCAAGAACTAATTGGCGGATGCGCTTGTTGGATAAAATAATGATTCTACAAGCGTTAAACCAACCTTTAAACACTTCGGGGTAGGGTATGCGCACAGGCCCCAACTGGCCCAAAACGGGGGGGGGGGGATTGTGGAGTTTTTCCATCTATGCAGACACGCCTAGCTTCGATCTAACAACCTCTGCGAGGTGACATTCAATTGTCACTAAACAGCCTGCGCAACAGCAATGCCAGGCTAGTTTCAGGCTTTTGGGGCGTCCGTGGCTCAGGCTGGATGGGCCTAACGGCTGCTACGTGGGTCCCCAAGGGTGCTCAAGTACCCGCATTGTCACCAAATGATCACCCAAACCCATCTCAGAGGCGACAGATGTGTTTCACCAAAAAAGGAATTTGAAAAATTCTATTGCCTGCGGCGGGTCTACGTGTTGAAGAATCTACGTTCAGCACTAAAACCCAAAAAATGGCTTACGTGTTGTGCACATGGAGTGGTATATAGCCCCCTTATGGGACGTTTCACCCTATAGGGCCTAAGAATCGAAGTTTGTGAAAGTCATTTTTTCAATATCTTGCCACTCACAATGATCACCCAAGCTATGTAAAGTATATTTTAGGCAGCATTTATGCGGTTTTCACCCTATTTGGGTATCAGGGGGGGCTCCCACTGAATTCGTGGTACACAACGTGCTTGTGCAAATTTTCACTCTTTAAAGCTTAGAAACCAAGTTTACGAAACTTATTTTGGTAGATAGTGGCCACTCAAAATCATCATGCAAGCTATGTAAGGCATGTTTTAGGTAGTGTTTATCAATTTCTAACCCCTTCGGCGGACACGGTCATGTTGCGTCTTTCACGCGGGCCATGAACGGTTCTAGGCAAGGTTAGAGGCTGCAAATAACGTTGTTTTCTATCTTAGTAGGCATGTATTGTCGCAACATCACCGTCGCCACCCATCACAGCGGGTACCACGGGCTTGCCAAAATCGCCAAAACCGTTGATAGAGCAAAAATGGCTCGGAAGTGCATAACAAAAATGCATCAGGGCCCGTCCCAATCCGCCCCATACAAACCCATGGGGTTGGGACCCGAAAAACACCTTTTCGGCTCAAAATCCAAAAAAGCAGAAGATTCATCATTTTGAACACAAACAATCATTATGACTCAAATGAGTTAGTTTCACGTGGGAGTTGGCTAGGCACGTCGAAAACAAAAACTCTTTGGGGGATGTCTTCATTGAAGAGAATAATGGTTTTACAAGGGTTCTCCCAACATTTCAACCCCTTGGGGTAGGGTACATGAATAGGCCCAAAATGCCCCAAATTGGGAGGGATTTTGGGCTTTTTCCATATATCTGGTCCCGGCATGTGTAGCTCAAAAATAGAATATTCCGAACCTTAGTTTATGTCATCCTCAAGATTCTGTATAAAGTCTAATGTCTGATGTCTCATATAGATGTTGTGTGCGCAGTGTATCCAAGACGATGTCTGATGTTCAGCTGTGTTTGATGCTTGTTGGAGGTGGGTCTGCAAGGTGGATGCTTGGAGGAACTTCTTGGGTTCCTAGGGAGGGGGGGGGATTTGGGAGAAACTATGCCTAAATCAAATTTGCCCCCCCCCCCTTATTGAAAAACAAAACCCAAGGGGAAAAAGGGAGGCCTTGACACAATTCCAAAACCATTGATAATTGGGCAACCACCTTGGAAAATCAGAAACATAGTAGTTACCAAAACCAAAAAAAAGACATTGAAAACCAAAAAGGGAAAATGCGGAAAATGTGGGAGCAGGACAATTGGGAAAATGGAAGAACCACCAAATAAAAAAACATGTGCAACATTGAAAACCAAAAGGGGGAAATGAGGGGAATGTGGGGGCAGAAAAAGGGAAAAGTTGAACAACCACCAAAAGTGAATGGCAACACGTTGGAAAACAACACTACAAATAACAACAAATAGGCACATGCACAAATCTGGGCACCATCATTATATTCATCCATGAGTCCATCCATGTCATCCACCGGTCGGGAGCAGCAGGGTTGGGAGCTGCTTGGCGGTGCTGCAGAATGGGGAACACGGTGTGTATCCGGCACAAAGGTAACCCACTGTGCCAACAAAGGCAACGCATGCTACATAGCAAGGTCACCTGTTTGTCGACGATTACTACCACTTGGTACTTTCACACCAAGCACATCGACACAGTGCGACAACGCCGCCCTTGTCTAGTCGCGGAGCTTGCCATTTTGCATTGCCATCACTAACTTTGCCTGCATCTTGGCGACACGACGCCCCTTGTCTAACTTAGGTGGTGTTGCCAATTCGTTTGCGCTGTTGTTCGCACCTTTGTCGCAAACATCATCTGCAACATTCACCACCACCTTTGTACAAAGATGTGGACCTGCAGAAAACCATTGCACAGCAAGTTGTTGATGTCTCTACCATTGAGAACAATGTGTTTGCCCTGATTGGGACGTGGTTGGTACTGATGACCACTCCTGGGTGAGCCCTGCCATGCGTTCCGGCGCAAGCCGGGTCATGCATTGAAGGCTGCTGGCCCAACCCATGCTCATTACATGGCAGTTGTGGATCGCCAACGGGCCTTGTACAATGGGGCACGGCAATGGAAGGAGTTGCAAAAGTGTGTGCAAGACCATGTGCACTAGATATGTGTTGCACTAGATGCGAACCACTTGCTTGCATGTGGCACACTGCATACCTTTACCAAAGCGCCCAAGACGGAGGGTTTCACAGCAGGTAAATGCACGAGAATCTGTGGAAGCTACGATGCTTCAATGTCTGCAAGGTACTGAAGCAGTGGCTGATGATGGTGACATCATGCCCTTCTTTGGAGGGCCGGGTACACCACTAACATCAACGGCACCCTCCGGAAAGGATACAGAACGGCACATGGCAGATGTGGTCACCTTTGTTGCACAAGATGGTATCCCTGACTCACATGCTGGCAAGATTGACTTCACCACCGGAACATATTGCCGTGCTGAAGCTGTTGTAGAGTGTGACATCTCGTTGCGTGGGGAGTTCAGCAGTAGTATGCAGGACATTGTGGAGACACATGTTCTCAGCATGTCCATGGCATTGCATTCCAACTTGCCCCCTTTGCAGCAATGGGCAAAGGGACAAGGCGTTGCATTGGCACGCCACCTAGCTGCCCGTGCACGTTTTGATCAGATGGCATGGTGTGCAGTTGG
Source organism: Eutreptiella sp. 'Long Island Sound 2002' (assembly GCA_964036045.1). Lineage (NCBI taxonomy): Eukaryota > Euglenozoa > Euglenophyceae > Eutreptiales > Eutreptiaceae > Eutreptiella > Eutreptiella sp. 'Long Island Sound 2002'. Next base: position 153,823,911 of record OZ038379.1, read on the forward strand.
TCCAGTTTGATTCACGTGGGCATAAACGTGCAACATCCCCCCCTTTTCCAAGCGTTCAGGCACACGCAGTAACTGATGTGTTGCTTGCAGGCATCAAGGAGGGGCAGGCAACAATTGACCCCAAGGGGGGTGCTGGTGTGCGACTTGCTGTTGGACCATGGCCGTTTGCTGGCTCTGCCGGTCAGTGAGCGTGCCACATATGGTGTACAACAGCTGCGTCAATTCATGGCTTCGGACCGAGACAAGTTGCGTGCAGCGCATGTGAACTGCGACCGTGCCTTGGCAGAGTGGGCAGGCCTTAAAGAACACATGGTACAGCATTTTGCAAATGTGGGAGGCCTTGGCGCCTGAAAAGGCACATGCACAGTGGGTGAATGTGTGGTGTGTTCTTGCGTTGTTGGCACCTGCAACAGTTTGCTCCTTGACCTGCAACCAGCCTAGACCCTCCTCTCAAAACACCTTCTGCAACCGTGCCTGTAGCGTATCTATGGCAGCGGCTAAATGTGCACCAGTGGGCGTGCGCAGCTGTGCGACATTGTTAAAACACTGCATGCCATGCAGGGTGTCCCCATAAACCACCCCCCATGCAAGCAAACTGGCACCATGGCATTCCTCCCACACATCCTCCTCTTTGGTGGAATGTTGCACCTTCAAATCCAAGTGCCTTGCCACCCAGGGGACATAGGCCAAAAAAACAGTGTTGCGCCGTGCATTTGCCTGCGACCATCTGATGCGATGAGTTGCAAACCACTACGTTTATGATGCAAAAGTCACCACCCTCTTCGCCCACCAATGGCGGTCCGGAATGCATGACAGCAGGACACATTCAAGCTGCTTTATAATCTCCTGTGCATCACCACACGCCACATCCACCATACCAAGGAACACTTCACACATGCCTCCTAGGCCTGTCCCAAGGAAGACAAGCAGAATGGCATACTCATTGATGCGGTCACGGGGGGGACGTCTCCTCGCCTTTACACGCAACTCCCCCCCAGTAGAAGTGGGCCGAAGGCCCCAAGGGGGGGGGGGATTGGAGGGGGGCGTTCTGAGAGGGGCAATGCGGGGGGGGATTGGGAGGGTTGGTTGGGGGGGGGAGTTCAGGTGGGGCAATTTGGGGTGGTGAGCGGGGGGGGGCGGGGGGGGGGGGGGGGGGCACAGGCTCCCCTTACCTCCCCTTGCCCTCAATGTTAGGGTTAGGGTTAGGGTTAGGGTCAGCGAGCTGGTGGAACCAGTCTTGCTTTTATAACCCTTTTTAGGGTCTAGGGTAGACCTACCAGGTTTAGCAAGCAAGCAGCAAGTAGCAAGCAAGCAGCAAGCAGCAAGCAAGCAGCACGCGCGAAATGGGCCAAAATCAGAACTCCGTCGTGGTGCTTTGGATTCCAGTGAAATTTTGGTGGATGATACCTATGAATGTGAAGTACAATCACACAAAGTTTGAAGAAGAAACTCAACGGTGGCGGCCGGGAACGGGATTCGCAAGTGGCAGACCTCAGTTTCAAAAACTGCAATTCAGGGCCCAAAACAGCCATTTTTGGGCCGAAAAAGCCCCGGAACGCATTCGAAACGGCCAAACGAAGGGAAACGATGGGTACACTACACGTGCGGCTTGACTTCCCCGTGTCAATGAGCTCTTTGCAGCCCTCTAACTCCATGATATGTCGCGGAAACGGCCCAAAAAGGCCCCCAGAAGGTCCAAATGCCGAAAGCCACAAACCAAGAATAGGCCATATCTTGGGCTACATGGCTCAAAACGCGATTCCGAGGGCACCTACACCACCCGCAACCCGCCACTTTTTGTGGTTTCCACCCCTTGGAATTGCCCAAACGGACGCCTAGACCCCCATACCTAGGCCCACTAGGCTGCGGCAAGCTGCAAGCTCAAGCCCAAACAGGTGGGTGCCCAAATGGGTCAACAGGGTCCAGTAGGGGCAAAAAGATGACTTTTCTAAAAAATGATCCTAGACCATGTGCGACGCTAAAACTAGTGTTTTTGGACCGTTTTGAGCTTGTGGTGGCCCATTTTGTTCCTCCGAAAATCCCCAAATGCCTTGAAAATGGGCTGTTTCGGGACCAAAAATGGGTCAAAAATGGGTCAAAAACGCATTTTTCAAAACCTCATCCTAGACCATTTGGGGTGCACGAACGGGTGAAATGAGCCCATTTTGTGCCCATTTTGGGGCATTTTGGCCCCTCAGAAGCCCAAAAAGCCTTGAAAGTGGGCCTCGTGGTGATGGGGTTCACTTGCAAGCTGATTTCACTTTGTCAAGAGCCATCAATGTGTGAATCATTCTTGATGTCCCTCACCAATCATAGTTGATGTTCCCTCCCCCACCAGCTCGGTCCCAATATTCAGTCTTGATTAGGGTTAGGGTCAAGGGTAAGATTTGGGGGTAGTGCTAGGAGTAGGCTGAGGGTTGTGGTGGGCATTAGAGTCAAGGTTGGGTTCAAGGATAGTGTTGGGGTGCAAAGTGGACAAAATGGGCAAGGGGAATAAACAAAATATTTTCGGGCGCCTTCGGCGCAACCATATATATGGCCACTTGCTGTTGAGCCTTGGCATCTAAGTGGGCCCGGAGGGCAGGGAGGGGGGGGGGAGGGGGGGGGGGGGCGCATACCAGAACCGAGGAGCCGTCCCCCCCCGTGGATGTGATGCCTTTGCCTGTCTGAGTCATCAAGCAACAATGCAATGGAGGTTGCCATGTATAGGATGTGTGTTACATCGTGTTGCCTGGCATCCTGCATTGTTGCAACGGCCTTCTCAACTATCCACCGCTGTGAAGCATGGTGCCTAGGGGCACATGTCAAAGAGCAATGAAGAAGAATCCGCTCACTTATGACACAGATGGAATGCACATGTGTAACCCAATATAAACCTCAACCAAATATGACCAAATGGCCGCCTCAGCATCAGTCAATGGCACACCAATGTCCATGGCCTCCCCCCTGATGAACACAATGTTCCCTCCCACCACTTCATCTATGGCAGCACTAGGGCACAATGCATGATATCGTTCTGCACAATGCTGCCCAAAACTCTCCTCGGCCAGTCGGTGGTGGTGCCCTATCCTGTGCACATTCGTTCGTCATGATGTTGTGCCACGTGACAACCTCAAGTGGCTTTCCAACACTTCTTTCCGCCATGTTTTTGGGCTAGAGGTCTTCATGCGCATCCCTTGACCATATGTTCCGGTACCAAGGCATTACTGGCCTGAGGGGGACGTGCCACCCCAGGAATGCCACACACAAGAACCAATGCACAACATACACACTCAACACCCCCACATTTTGTAAACAGATAATGCTAATGAGCATCCACGAACGCTTGTAGTGTCTTCGGACCACTATCCGGTTGTCTCGGAGCAGACTGCATCAACATGCACAACACATCCCTCCCTGCTGCTGCCAATGCAATGGACAGCATGCTGTCGTGCTCCACCAATTGTGCCACTGACGTTTGTGACGCACCATGCTCTGCAAGCCGCTCATCCAACTCTTTTGCATGCCATGCGCTAAGTTGCCTTTGGTGTGCCTCAACACGCACTTCCAAATGCCTCGCCACTCGCCCCTTGCTTTTCTGCAACAACTGTGCCACCGCCTCAACAAAATATGATGAGGGCTGATTCGCACCTACGGACGCAATGTCTTGCTGGTCACTACAAACATGAGGTAGCGGCGCCAAGGCAGCTACACACATGTCAACAGGCATGCTCCGGGGATGCGCATTCATGTTCCTGTCCCCAACCCTTGATGCACCCTGTGTTGCATGTGGAGGGGGGGGCAATGCACCTGGTGACAGCGCCATGGCGGGCGTAGAGGTGTTAGTAAGCATGCTCTGGACATCCCCTTTGTTGTCAAGGGCTGAAGCCTTTGTTCGTTGGGAGGCAAAGTGTGACATGTCTAGCACCATCAGATTGGTTGGCTTGTGCTTGTACAACAGGGATGTTGCTTTTCGCGGAGTGGGGGCTCGTGCCCTTCACTGTACCATCATGACACAGCCACCACTTGTCCTGAAAAACAACATACACCACAAAGTGACCCTCATTCTTGGTTACTCCAATGTGTAGCACCATGGCATGCAGAGACCATTGCCATCCCAAAATATCCACAAACTCATGGTCCACAATCAACTTGTACTCTTGTTGGTTGTGGACACGTAACCCCACGGCCTCATTGAACACAAAGGATGTCACCAGTGGTGCCTCTCCCAGATCACCCCCACGGGCACAAGGGGGAGGGGGTTATTGACCAGGCCAATAGGTCGACCTCTCATTCCCTCCTTCACACATTTTGGCACACTTTGTCCCTGATTCGTCACTTGCAGTACCTGTGCTGTCATGCCCGCCCCCCCCCCTCCCGTATAACCATCACATTACACTCCCCACACCGTTGCCATAGCTGCTCATAAGACACGCAAAGTGATAAATCCACTACCCGAGCGGCCGTCAGCTTGGCCACAACGTACTTCCAACATTCCGGCATCTCTGCCTGCTGCTTCCAGTGGAATTTTGGTGTGGGGGCTTTGCACTTGCAATGCCCACTGCACCGGCACACTATCACACACATGCCACCCTCCTGGGCCAACCTTTCGGCAATGGCCTGCGGATTGTACACAAGCCTTCCCACATTTGCCAGAACATCCTCCCACAATGTCCCCCATACACCCCCATCATCCTGTCATCAAGGCATTGAGGACGTTGTGCTCCATGTCCACCACACGCCACCAGCAAGCATTGCAGTGTTGTACCAAGCCAACACCATTTGTAGCTTGGTGGATTCTCCATGCCCCATGGCCGCCACGGTGCTCCTCCAAGAGACCCACTATGCACCTGCACGTAAGCAGAATGCAGCCTCCTGGAGCAATGCACGGTCCCATGGTGGGAGTGTCCGCCAGTCACCACGAGTGTATAACACCACCAGTCGCCTCTCTCCATGCCATGAACAGGTGGCATGCCATGCACCTGTACGTAACACAACCGGTTGCTGCGATACGTCATATGTTGCACCATCCCATGCAACACCATCCAAGCATTGCATGCTGCATCTCCGTCCACCTTGACCACTACACACACCGCCCACCTCCACCGATATGTGCCCCCGTGCGTGATGTCCTGTGGAGAACACTGCCGACCAAGGGGATGAGTCATGCAAGTGGTGATACGGTTTTGTAAGCACATTGCAAATTGGTAGTCCATGTGAACCATTTGGGCAACATTTCCATCGCAATTTGGATCACCAAAGGTCACCAATGGCTTGTAGTTCCGCGTTCAATGCACTAGACGAGTGTGACGGAAGTCTGTTGCACTGTTTTGGCCCTTCATACCACCAACCCCTAGCTGCAAATGCCGCACTCTAAACCCCACAACCGGCCAAGTCCTATATGGTAACATGCTCATCATCCCATGCAATGTGCAAAAAGCGGCTACCTCCAGTGAGTGATCGAAGACTGCTCCCCGGAAATGGCCACCACTCCCATGACCATCACCTTCCGCCTCAGCAATTACCACCACGGTCGCCCTTTGGCAATGCTCCTGCATATCTCAACACCCATGGACACACGGTTTAGCCTCATGTCCAGGCACCCAGACAGTAGCTGATGTCAACGCACTGTCCATCTCAAATGATGATGCCACAATGTTGTATGTATTCGTTCGCAACAGCACCACACTACCACTCACATGCTTTGCCAAACTCGCAAAGTGCTAACGTGGACTGCCTTGGGGCCGGGCACCCCATGTCCCCCTCTCAAGATCGCTGTTCACTGTTAGTGCAGACTCCTCAACTGAATGGCCACACATTTCACGATACACGGCAATGGCTTTTGCTCGGAGCGATGCGTCGTCCAAGGGGCCGTCACTACCAATTGCATGTATGCTTTGGGCAGGCAATAGAAGAAACAGGCTCCTGCAACGAACTGGTCTGGTAAAAGGCGTAACTTCAAAGATCTGATGGTTGGCAGGTACCGGTTTTGATTCGCCTTGATGGGCTTCCGTTGCACAGTGGCCAATGGAGCATCACAATCCACAGGGTCTGTCTTTGTGCCTGGTTCTGTCTTGGCACATTTTCTGGGAGGGGTTGCCCCTGCATTATTCGGAGGTGGAATCCCTAGCCGCTTTCTCCGCATGGGGCTCTGTTCCAAGCAAGTTGGGTTCTCAACGTGTGCAGTGACAGAATCACTACTAGACTGACTACATGCCCTCACCGTTGCCACAGTGCCTGTGCTGCGAGGACTACAATCCACAGCAACTGGCTCCTTAGGCCGCTTTGCAAGTGGTATCGGGGAGTCCTCCAAGCAACTTGCCACCTCTCCATCATTGCTTGCTGGTGTCACACATGCAGTGTCCACCACTGCAAGGGGGGCAAGGGAAGGTCCTAGAATTTCACATTGTGGTGTGAGAACCCCTGTTGGGCTCACCATAGATGCAATGCACGGTGACTCAGCCGTGGGGCAGTCCTGGGGCCTGTGGAGTGGTGCTCCATGCCCTTGCGCTGTGGCAGGGGCCGTGGAGTCATTTAGAGCACCTCTTGGGGGGCCTTGTGGACTGAGCACCCCGCTAGGGGCTAGCATACCATGGCTGCCCATACTCTGTGCGGCTACTGGGGGACCATGCCCCTGTGTGGAGGAAGACAAAGTGGGGTCGTTGGACTCACTGCTTGGTTGTCATGTGTAGTGAGGACAGGTGCCCCATGCCCGAGCGCTACGGCAGAGGATGTGGAGTCATTGGGGTCACAACCTGGGTGCCCTTGTGGACTTAAGTGCCGTGTGTATGCTGGACGCACACCAGCCTCCTCCATGAGAGCCACCAATTCATTCAGCATCGCCAGACCCCCATCATCCCTCCATGCGTTGTCAACAACCCGCACTGCTGCATGCAGACGTCCAGGGTGATTGTCTGGTACCTCTGGGCTAAAAGGGGTGCAACACATCAACAGGTCACTGCAATCCTGCATGCACACCCGCATGTTATTTGCGAAGTGGCGCCCTAGCGTGTACGCTGCCACCAGGCTGTCCTCGCTCCATGGTTCGTTGCGTTGCTCTTGTAGCCCTTGGCATGCAATGGTTAGACACCACGCAACCCCATGGGCGGCCTGCATCAGAGCTTGGTCGAAGCGTGTCAAGGTGACATGGACTTGTGGCACAGGTTGCACATGCGTTGGTGGGGCTGCAGCCTCAGGCAACAACGAGTTGCGCCGAGGTGCACTCCTGCTTGACTCAACTGGCATCGTGGGACCGGGCAACAGGTCACTGACGAGTGGTTTGGGCCCACATGTGGCTTGAGGCCACACAAATGGGCCCACTGGGTGCCCAAGTCTCCTAACCTGGAGCTCATAGAAATGCCCCATTGTAGGGGTGGGATATGGATGACGCCCTCTCCAGAACGGCCACTCCTCCACCAAAGGTAGTGCACACACCAATGAGCACCAGATTGTCTTCTGCTCTGCCGGCTTCACACTGCTTCGCCACCCCCCCCAGTGCGGCCTGGCGGCCACCAGAACAACCGGTCTACCATAGCCCCAGCCAGCCGCTCCGACAGTGCTGTAGCAACCTCACGATAGTGCACATAGTTGCCCCCATCATGCAAGGTGGGTATGGCAAACCAATACTCGGTGTACATGAACCGACACAGTGCCCTGGCACCATTGTGATCCACCACATCCAGATCACATGTTGCCATGCGGTTCCTCAACCGCCTCCAGAGGTCCGCTGCCACATCAGGGGTGGATTCCCATCCCAATTGTCTAGTGGCCAACCGTAGGCCATACTTCATTCTTGCCGGCTCCAATAAGTTTTCCGGTGGCCACTCAAGAGGCAGGTCCATTGCAGGGCTCGTGCACCACCACCGTTAGTGGTCTGGGTGCCTCTCGTGGCTTGCAGGGTCCGCAACCTTGACCACTATGGGGGCCGTCAGCAGCGAAGCGAAGGGGCCCGCAGCCAATCAAAGGGGAAAAGATGGGAGAAACGGGCGGCATGTAGGAATGCACCAGCAAAAGGCAGTAGCTGTGTGTGAGTGAGTGAGGTGGGGAGGGCAAGGGGGAAGGGGCGGGTGTAAGGACACCTTTTTAAAAGATTCTTCCTGCTGCTGCTGCTTTTCAATGAGATGATCGCGTTTGCGCTGCTCTTCAGCCTGAACAATGTGCGTCATGTATCCACATGAGGGCGTACTGAGGAGGCGCCGGCCCGCTAAGGCCGGAGGCAATTCAGTAGAAGGGGTGGATTTGGCAGTACGAGATCGTACTTGAGGGGCGGGTCCCTGTTGTGGTCGCACAGCACTCATGTGTGAAGTGCGAGTGCAGGAGCACCCCACAACAGTGTGTGGGCCTGTGCTCAGAAATGCCGTTCTGTGGGGGTACTTGCGCCCCGCACGCACCACACATGCACTGCACGAGGATTCCATGCACGCTTTTCGAAGGAATTGTCGGTACGAAAAGGCAGAGTATAACCCCCCCTCCTGCTGCCCTGCACTGTAGCACCTTCTTATGGGCAAAAGAGAAGACGGTCCAACTGTCTTTGCTTTGGATGTCACGCAGCACATCACGACCTTGTGGTCCGTTTTCATAGAAATCCAGCTCCCACTTTCCCCCAACACAAGGCACTTGCATCACGCGTGCACCGCAGGAAGGTCAACCCCATTCAAAGACCCTGCGTTTGAGTGTGTCCCCCCAGCAGGCCTTTGCTGACCCCAGGCGGTGCAGCACCTTTCATCCACTGATTGGCGCACTGGCCTCTCAACAGTCATCCCATTGCTCGTGCCGCTCATGATTCCCTTTGCCTCTGATTTGGTGCACGGTGCCCAGTAGCTCTGCTTTGGGCGACGGACTGCCTCTGGAATATCGGCCGTTGTGCGTGGATTTGGGATGCGGATTCAGGCTTCCATCGTCGTTGGCCTACTCACCTGAGTCCCCCTGAATGCATGGTGGTGGTATGCCATGAAGCCGAGTGAGGATGCCGGCTGGTACTTCTGGGTGTTTGTGCTTGTTCACCTTTTCAGGAGGGAATCCTCCACCTGTGGATTAGGGGGTTGGTTGTCCCCGAATTGGGTTGGGGTGAACCGGGCCCGCTCAGGATGCCACCGTGACGATGACCCCATTCTGAAACTGCCCCACCCGCCGGCATCATGACCATCGGGGCTGGCGCCTGACATTTTGCCTTCCCGCAGGCACATAACTCAGTTGTGGACAGGGCGGGGAGGTTCGTCGGAGGGCTTCCTTTGTTCCTTTGTTTTTGTTTTGTGTGTGTGCTTTTTTGTTTTTTGGCGAATTCTGGTGGTGGGGGTGATCCACCAATCGGATTGGGGTGGGTGAATCCCGTGGAGGGGGGGGGGGGGGGGGACAGCTGGGGCAGGTCAAAACCCGCAGAGGACGCCCAGGTGGGGGGTGGGGGGGCTGAAGACCCCCGCATTGCATTTCAGTGGACCGAGCACTGCTGTGCGCCCCCCTCCCCCCTCTTGCCTCGGCAGCCCCGTCAGACGCCCTGACAGACTGCAACCGACAGAAAGTGATAATCTGAGCACAAGACACGCCCCCTCTCACACAGGAAAAGGCAGATACACAAACAAGGACCCGAAACGGAGGGGCATAAAGAATCCCATGCACTGCCCCTCCCCAGTCCCAATCATCAACTCTACATGGCCATAGCCACACCTGAACCCCCACCACCCAGGCCTCACTGATGGGCAACCCTTGGGACCATCTTAGCCATTTGTCCCACTCCTGCATCTTTTGTGGTGGAGACTGATCTTCGAACTGCACGACCCTCGGGACTGATTGCACTTGAAATCTTTGCCGGCACAACAACAGAGTGGACGCCACAGGCAGTGGCATTCCACTGTAACCCGCTGCCCCCCCCCCCCCCCCTTCCGCTGGACAAATGACCTCAATCAACAAAAGCAGCACACATAAAAAACAACACACTGGACACCAACCATACGGTACCCAGCCCACCTTAGTAGACCCCCCCATTCCACAACTGCATACCTTTGCCGCCTGGAAGACCTGCTTTCTAGACACATCCTTCAATCGCTCCTGCTCTTGTCTCTGCTCCCGGAGTTTGCACTGGCGAACACACAAACCACTCAGATATAACCGCAACCCCATGAACAAGGGCTTCGTATCATGTCTCTGCATTTCACCGCAGGTGCATCCTCTTTCCCTCCTCGGCCTCCCATAATCCGACGTCTACAAGAGGTCACAGCGGCTATACTCCGTTGCACCGTCACACTCAGAACCAGGCCAGAATTGGGAGGCGGGCTTGGGACCCCTGCCAGCCCGACCTGCACCTATGGCGTGAAGAGGCAATGAAATGCTCATTCATGAAAGATACCCTCTGGCAAAATGCTGCTAAGAGTAAGCGCAGGCTGAACACAAACAATGCAGACGTCAAGTGTGACTCTGTTGCATGAGAAATTCACCTTTGCGCCCTCTGAGCAACGTGAGACACATATGGCACGCACCCTGTATGCACACAGGACACACTTATCCAATCAGTGCTGGGGTGTTCGGACTGTAATGATGTGCTGTTTTGCAATGTATTGGACAGTGGAGAGGAGGGGTTCAGTGCACAGCAGGGCTGTGTTGTTGTTCTACCTTGATGGAGAGTCATAATTGCATGCGGGTCTTTTTGGTCAGTGCACCCCTGGCACAACACAAAAGCTATTTCAGGCAAATGCAGATCCTCTAGATGGCTTGGTATGGTGCAGGGTGTGTGAACTATGAAATGTTTGAACTGCAATTGTACCTGTATCCCCCTTCTTCCTTAGACAAACGGGGGTTTCCAACAAAGTGCCCGCATCGGATGCACTTTCCAGTTTCAGTCAGGCTCTGTGTCCTTGTTTTGCTTAAAGCAATTACGACAGCTGCAAAATGCGGTTGTGTTGCACCCCACCTCAAACACCTTCGCCCCCGGGCCGCCATTTTGCTCAACATTCCGCCGCAATACATCAGAATAGACAACAATTGTAGCGGAAGCCGACAATGTATGGCGCTTAAGCCTCCAAAAGCAACTGCGCCCTGCTTTTGAAAATCTGTCCCCACCCCACCCTGTTCTTTCCCCTCCTCCCTCCTGCTCCCTCCTTCTGTACTTGTCTCATTGATTTTGGGAATGTTCAACCCTTCTGTTACCAACTTCTTTTACACTGCAACTGCAGCTCACCTTGGTGTAAGAAAAATCCAAGGTATGTCTTTGTGAAAGAAAGTCTTAGCACTTCTTCCAGTCAGGCCGCTCCAAGACCGTGACTGTCACCAGCGCATTGCCTTGAGGTGGTTTTGCACTTTCTAGAAGGGTAAGGAGGACAAACCCTTGGGGCAAGTACCTGCTGAGCCATAAACTCGTTGAGGCGTTCCTCTGCTTGCTGCTGGCGCTCCTGCAGCTCCTGTTGCTGCTGCTCCAACCGCCTCACACCCTCCAGAGCAATCTGCTTCCGATGCTCAGCCACCTGAATAGCATACAAACATGCCATAGGAACCAATGGCAGGACGCATGAATGTGGCAGGGAGAAGGTGTCAAGGCATACTCTCTATATTTCTGCACAGCACTGACTGATGCTGGTTTATGGCTGTTTGCCACTGATCGACGGCAGGTGACCAAAGGCGGTTGAGGCCTAACATCAAGGATTGGCGGACCGTTGTATTTGCTTTTTTTCCGGAGAAAAAAACACCCCGTGTGCTTAGTAGGCGTCTTGGTTCACTTCTGCATTCTGTCTCAGTACCAAAAACTCGCCATGGAGAATTATTCAAACTGTCTCAAGGCCATACCCAAGATTGTCCCAGGGCCATGCCCAAGATGGGGACAGCAATCAGTCAGATCAAAAAAAATGTGCGAAAAAACATGCTACATAATATCAGCATATGCACTACATTTATCGTTAAATTTCATTGAAGTTTCACATCATCGTCTCATCATGTTTTCTGCCCTCCTATTCAGAGGTCGCAACCACAAACCTGCTGCGCCTTCACTTTCACAGACTTGCGCTCCTGGGCTCTCGACACCTCCAATGCATGCCGTTTCTTATCTGCAAGCATCTCCTTCTCCTCCAATTTTTGCTTCTGCAGGTCCAAAATTGTGGCCATCTTCGCTTTGTTAGCGTTTAACCGCTCCAGATTTCGAGCCTGCTTTGCTTGCAGCTCCTGGAGAACATTCGCAGCACATGTTTGGACAGTGGAACATACACAGCTTCTGCAGGTAGTCAGACATACGTTCAATGAACACACCTGACCTGGTGTCAGCAGAGGTAGAGATAAGCACCCGCCTCTCTCTGTTGCTGCTGCTGTGTATTCTGCAACCCGTCCCCATTTCGGGGGGGAAATCCACTGATTCGGGCTCAATGATTCGGGCAGGGGTAATTGACCAAAAAAGCTTGCCACTGACCACACCCCACTTGGATCTTAGTTGCAGGCCCCAAAAATACCTTCCTTTTGGTTGTTGTGCACTTGGAGTCATTTACAAACCCAAAATATCTCAGAAAGTTTGAAAAAAAAGTTCAATCAGCCCAAAGCAGCCCAGTGACAGGAAGCATGTTGCTAAAGATGTGACAGTTGATCAACATGTTGACAAGTATGGCAAGTATGGGCTATACAACAGCAACGGATTGTTGTTTTGCAAATGTTGTGGGAAGAGGGTGGATTATCACCAGGAAGACAGCAACCGTAGCCACATCACCACTTCACTTCATGACAAGAACTGTGAGAAGCACATATGTGCTGGAGCACCTTATGTATTGACACACAGTATGCGGACCATGTACAGTGAACGAAAAAACAGTGTCTGAGTTTGACCAGTCTGGGGCAGGTCATACAAATGTGCACTAGGGTTTGAACCTAGATCCTCTCACATCCAGCAGGGTACTGCCCATCTCTGACATGCCACAGCGCAAGGATGACACACAGACCAAAGATTATCAGGTTATTTTTCACCATAACACCCGAACCTTCATTAAATGGTCTTATTTGCTGCTGATGCCAGAAATCTACTGATTCAGGCTGAGGATTTCAGTTGACTCAGGGAACCCAGGTCCCTGACACGATGGGGGAGTTATATTGGTACAACAACAGCAGCAGCAGCAGCAGCAAGAACTTGGTTTGGCAAAAGCAGCCGTGTGGTTAGCCCCATGCCAATGCAGGGGGGGAGGGGGGATGGGGTCGCCGGCATTTGCAAAAAAAACAGAAAAATGCGGAGAAAATGCGGACAATGCGGCAAAATGCGACGGAAAATGCGGTTTTCTTGTAATGGTGTACCCCCCCCCCAAACCACCTCCACCCCCTCCAACCCCTGGGGCCAGACACCTTGACCTTGCGTGGAGGCATGGTGGGGTCTCCCCAGCACGAACGGGCCAGAATAGGGGGGCAGCCCCGCTGCCGCAGCTTTGCTCTGCCCTAGGGATCTCTAGCCATCTCCCGGTAGGCTACCCGCCACTCCGTGATGCCGGGTGCTTGGGTGATCGGGTCGCGGGCACGGGTGCTTTCTCCACATGTCGGGATTTTGGCGGTGGATGGTCCATATCCACCTGGTTACCTAAGGCAACGGTGCCGTCTACTTCCCTCCCTTCCAAGTGACACATTACTCACAATTTAAATACCTCACAACTAGGATACCTCATGCGGCACATGCGGGTTCTCCTGCCAATGTGTTCTTTGCCTGTGCGCTTTGGTTGCCTGCTCATTGCCTGTCGTGAACATCATGCACTTGTCATGCACTTGGACCATCATGCAGCTACTATTTGTTCACTTTCTGTGCTTGCGGCGTCGTGCCCCCTTTTCCCCCTTTCACATGTCTCCACCTCCCTTTTCGCGTCCTGCCTCTCAACACCCATGAAGGGCCCCCGCCACCGGTGGGAATCTTGATGTGTCTTTGCCTTCTTGTTTTGTGCGCCTTGCACCTTTTTGTTTCATTCGTTTTCCTAAGTATCGCTATCATCGGCGCCTGGTATATGGAAATAGCAACCAAGTCCAATAGTAGGTGTGTACGGCGCGATCCGCGACGTGCATTGCGGCCCCTCTGTGCTCTGTCCTCCTCTACCCGTGTGCCTGACTTGCGCCACTCCGCCCGCTGCACGCGATGTGTTCTCTCCTTGAGAGAAAAGCCGGCATCTTGATAGTAGACGCCACTCCCTCCACGCCCCTCGCTGTAGATGTGCACCTACTGAACCATAATTGCTGTGCATGTGTCACACCGCCCCTTAGATTACACAGCATGCTTGCCGGAAAGAAGCGGGTGAGATCTCAAGCTCGCTACGATAACCAGCGCCGAAGAGGAGATGCTTGTGTTGCGGCCCGCCTTGAGCGCCAATTGGCCCCAACCCGGCCCACGTACGTCGATCTGGCGCGGGGCCCCATGTATCTGGCAGTGGAGCTCACGCCGGCAGACCAAGACCGCCTTTGAAGCCTTCCGGGGGTGGGTGCTCTGCACCCTTCGACCCCACTACCCGGAGGCTTATTTCTAGCCCCACAGATCAAACCAGGTGGCCGCCACTTCCATCCACATTGGTGGCACTTTTGCTTCGACCACTCCGGCCACGGACATGCAGCGGTGGAGCTTACATCTCACCTTGGCGATAAGGGCTTTCGGATATGTGCAGCTCCCGGAATTATCCAACAACTACTTGAAAGGCTCCGACCGCCTATTCCTTTACCATCTGGCTTGCTAGCCCCATCACCGGGACGAGTCGCCGCGGCGGGAGCCCCCTAACGACTGCGAGCCTCCGCCGCCGCCACCACCGTGTGCTGTGACCACCTCATGAGCCGTTTCCTGGTTGTCTTTGCCTCTTGCCTGCGATCCACTAGGGGAGGCCGCCACACTTCGGGAACACGGCGTCTCAAAAGGGCACGCCATATATGGAAGCATTATGGCTGCCCTCTTCCGATCCTGCCCCCTCGTGATTGTTGTGACTCGTGCCACCTCTGACTTACCTGTCTGCTGCACTGTGTTGTAGCTAGAGAGCCACACTCGGGGCACCTTTGATTTCTGTCTATCTGTTCACACCGTGAGCATTTGTACATACTTCCCCGCCATTCTCTCAAGCAGGCGCGTGCCCCGAGTCCACTGCCCACGTTTTTAGTGCCCTCTACCCTGATGGTGACCCTGCGAGGAGGAGGTTGTCCTGCTCGCAAAGTGTGATGGGTCCCCTTCTTGGCTTGCTCTGATTGGATGCGGTGCTCGCCAAACCCTCTCCTCCCTACTCGCCTAGCGCGATGTGTACCCTCGTGGCACGAGGTGGGAAGCTGGGTCCCCATGGTTATCGCGGCGCCGCTCGCCGCTCCCACTTTTGCCTACACGTATGTCCTGCGTTGTGTGCGTCTTGTGTCAGCCCCGGGTGGCATATACCCAGCCGAATCCGGCCTGGTCGGCTCCGGTGTCTGCGCCTTTTGCTCTTTGTGCCCCGAGCTCTGTCTATGCTCTCTGTCTATGCTCTCTTTGATCCATCTACAGCGGGTGAATCGGGCTTCACCGGCAGCTATGGGTATAAAGTCTGAAGTCTGAAGTCTGATTTGGCATGTCGTGTCGCAAACCCAAATTAGAGCACATCCAAGGAAAAGTCTGATAAAAGTGCAGCCCCCCCCCCCCCCCCCAGACATACAGGAACTTCACTTCAGGAAAATGGTTATAAAAGTGCAGTACCCCCCACACACACAGACACACAGGAACTTCACTTCAAGAAAATGGTGGGTTGGGAAAATATGGGGGGTTGGAATGGAAAATGTGGAAAAGGAAATTCTAGGAAAAGTCTGATACAAGCCCCCCCCCCCCCCAACACACACAACCGTTCAGTTCAGGAAAATGATGGGTTGGGGAAAATATGGGGTTGGAAAATGTGGAAAAGGCAATTCTGGGAAAAGTCTGGCAAAAGTGCCCCCCCCCCCCCCCCCCCCCCGACACCCAAACCTCTCGGAAAATGGGGGGTTGGGGAAAATGTGGGAAAGGGAAAACCAAGGGAAATGGGAAAACATTAGACTTCCGCTCCTAGAGCACAACGTCGGACAGAAAATGAAAAATACAATTCATCTTGATGGTTGTTAGTGTACGAATGGACCTGCAGAGAAGGAGAAAATGGGTACCATGGGCATTGGCACAGCAAGCATGCAAAAACACAATAGCACTGCAACCCCAGCTATGTCATTCATCAATGAGTCCATCCATGTCATCCACGGGCACCTGGGAGCTCGGTTGTGAGCTGCTGGGTGGTGCAGCAGAACGGGTAACACGATCCGTTGCGGGGACCCCATCAGAGTCCATTTGGGCTAGCAAAGGCAATGCCTGTTGCATAGCAATGTCTCTGGCTTGTCGCCGGTTCACGTTATATGGCACCTTCACACCCATGGCACCCAAGCAGTCACAGATGCGAGCGCGTGTCCAGTCACGCAATGTGCCTGCCTTTGCGGCAAACACCAGCTTGGGCTGTGCACGGACCAGGCACGCTTTGGGTCGGACTTCCGTGGTGCCACTGCTTCCTCTTCACTATTATTTTCAGCAGCCTCGGCTGCATCATCCACAACATGCACCATTGCCTCACCACAAGGTCTTGGATCTTTGACAAAGCATGTGTGGCAAACCATACATGTGTTGCACCACATGCGCACGGACTGCCTGCACACTGCACACTCCATGCCCCATCGGATAATGAAGAAGTCATGGTTGCCACCATGCAGAGCAGGACTACCATCTGGTTCGACCACAGTGTCCTCAGATGGGGCTTGTCGGTCTGCCCGTTTGCGTGTCGGGCCTTGGCAAGCCAGTGGCACCTCCACCCCCCCAAAAGATGGCAAAATGTCACCATCGTCTGCCACTGCGGCCTCGCCCTCCAGGCACTGCAGCATGGCCGCTTTCACAGATGCACGTGGATCAATGCGCTGTGAAACCCTATGCCGGGGACGCAGATCGAAGCGTGCATTGGCTGCCAGCTTGCGGGCTACCTCGACACCCTGCCCCTTCACCCACAAGGTGGCAGATTACAATGCAAAGCCATGCAAATGCTAAGGACATGTGTGTCCTCCATATCATGCATACTGTTGGTGAACGTCCCACGCAACGAAATGGCACGCTCAACAGCAGCCTCAGCAGGGCAATATGTGTGCAGCAAAAACACGCCAAACATTCACCCATTGGAGATGCTCCCGCTCCAGGGTCAAGGCCTCCCACATCCGGGACATGGGGGTCTTGGCAAATGTCTGAACGACATGCTCCTTGAAGGATGCCCACTCTTCCAATGCACGGGCAGCATTAACATGCGCAGCTGCCAGTTCGGCATGGTGTGTGCCCATGAATTGCTTCATCAGATCCACTCCAAATGTGGCCCGATCAGCCGGTGGTACAGCGAGCCAACGGCCATGGTCAAGCAACACAGCCCACTCAAGAAGACCCCGGGGGTCAATGGTCCCCCGTCCCTCCCTGATGCCAGCAAGCAATGTGTCTGTGACTGCACGTGCCTCTGCGGCTGCAAAAGGGGGGCTGGTTGTGCACCTTTGGCCATCGGGATCAAACCGGACCAATTCAACGCCATGCCATGCACCCGTCACAGTTTGCTCTTTGAATTGAGTACACCCTAGCCCCTCCTCCCTTGCCACCTTTTCCACCCGTGGCTGCAACATTTCGGTTGCTTTGGTGAGGTGGGCACTTGTTGGTGCATGCAACTGTGCAACATTGTTGAAGCTGTGTGTGCCGTGTAGTATGTCACCATATACCAGTGCCCACGACAACAAACCTGCATCATGGCAATCCTCCCACACATCCTGCTCCTTGGTGGTGAGGTGCGCTTTGGAATCCAAATGCCTCACCACCCATGGCACATTGGCCAAGAACACCTTGTTGCGACGGGCATTTGCCTCAGACCACCGGATACGGTGACTGGCAGGGATCAAACGCAACCCGCTGTGTGTATTGGGTCCGGTGTTCTTTTGGACACACCTCTCGAGGTCCTTCCACTGGCGCGCACCGTTGTACAATGCATGTTGGCGACCCACAGCTGCCAGGTAATCACCATGCATTTGGCCGGCAGCCTCCAAGGCAAGACCTAGCTTGCGCTGAACCACATGGCATGGCTCACCCAGGGGGGTTAGCAAGCACAACCACTTCACAAGCATGGCAAACACATTGTGCTCCATTGCCGACACATCAACAGCTTGTCGTGCAGTGGCACCACGCACACCAAGGTTAGAGGCACCATCGACAGCAAAAGCCACAACCTTCTGAGCCCACGAGGCACGGTTAGGTATCCAGGACAGCGGCACTGCCTCCACCTGTGCTGTCACCTCCTGTGCCTCCCCTGACGCCACATCCACCACACCAAGGAACACCGCACACATTCCCCTTGGCCCAGTGCCTGGGAAGAGGAGCAGGATGGCATACTCGTTGATGCAATGCCGTTGCCGGTCAGATCCATCCAACAACAAGGCAATGAACAATGCCCTTTGCAGGGTCCTCGACACACCATCTTGCATGGCACCATGCATTGCAACCATGGCCTTCTCAACTATCCATCGACCAGAGGCATGATGGCCCGGTTCGGAAGTCAATGTGCAATGCAGAAGAATGCGCTCACTGATGGCACGGATGGATGTGCACATGCGGAGCCCAATGTACACCTCCACCAAGCGTGACAAAATGGCTGCCACCGCGTCGGTCATAGGTACACCGAGGTCCATGCCCTCACCCCTAATGAACACAGTGCTGTTCTCTGCCACATTGACTGCACACACAGATGCACTAGGGCACGGCACCCGAAAACGTTCGGCACAATGCAACTGGACACTCTCCTCGGCAGTCAAGTGGTGGCGGCCGGGATTATCAATTTTCTTGCGGCTGCTGGTCGTGCCACGTGACACACCCCGGTGGCCCTCCAGGACATCTTTACGCCATGTCTTTGGTCCAGCCATCATCATACGCATGCCTATGCCATATGTTCCATTCACAAAGGCTGCAGCAGCCTTTGGTGGCCGCTTCACCCCTGGACAATCTGTTTGAGCACCCCATGCACAACATATGCACATTACATCCCCTTCAAAAGTGAACCGCAAATGCCAATGCCCATCCAAAAAGGCTTGCAATGTCTTTGGCCCAACTGTCCGTTGCCTGGGGGCTGCCCCTATCATCACACAAAATGCATTGCTCCCTGTTGCTGCCAATGCTGCATATCGGGCTCTGTCCTGTTCTATGGACTCGGCAACTGACCGGTGTGACATGCCTTGACCTGCATGCCTTTCATCCCACTCCTTCTCATGCCGCGCCCGGAGAAGAACCCGGTGGGCCTGCACACGGACCTGCAAATGTTGTTTCACCCGTACCCTTTGCCTTTGTAGAAGCTTTGCCACAACTTCGACAAACTCGCCGGAGGGCTGGGCATCCCCCACATGTGTGGTACATTCGGGGTGACCCGTTGGCAGCGCCATGGCTGCCAACTGGGTGTTACTTGGCAAGCTTGGGGCATGCCTGTTGACAGTTGGTGCTGTAGAGTGCGAGGGGGAGGGTTGTGCTTCCCCAACGTGGTTGGTATACTCTGAGTCCCCCCTTGCCAATGCCATGGCATGCAACGGGGTGCTGCTTGGCATGCTCGGGACATGCCTGTAGACAGTTGTTGTTGCAGACTGAGAGGGGGCACCACGTGCACCACGATTGCAAGCACCTCTTTGTGAACCGCCTTGTGACAGCCCCACCATCTTTGTGGGAGTACGCTCATACAATAGGAATGTCACCTTTCGCAAATCGGCAGGGGGCCGCCCCCTTGTCACTGAGGCATCATCACACAACCACCACTCATCGCGAACCAAAATGTGAACAACAAAGTGCCCTTGCTCCCTAGTCGCTCCAATGTGTAGCACCATGGTCCAGAGGGACCAATGGTACGCGTTGACATCCACAAACCCATGATCCACAGTCAAGCCGTGAAGTTGTTGATTGTGGACATGGAGTGGTGCCAACTTGTTGAACACCAGTGACGATAGTACAGGGGCCTCTTGGAGATCTTCCCCATAGCCACATGGGAGGGCGTTTGAAGGGCGGCCCAACGAACGGCCCCTCATTCCCTCCCTTATCCGCATCCGCACGCTTTGCCCTTGGTTGGTAACATGCAACACTTGGGCGGCCATTGCCAACTCCCCCCTAGCTTGGAGTACTTTCTTGTCGCATACAGGGCACCGCTGCCACCATTGCTCATGAGACAAGCAGTCAGATAGAGAACGAACACCAGCACCAACCAGCTTCGGTACCATGTGCTTCCAACACTCAGCCATCTCGGACTGCTGCTTCCACTAGAACTTGGGAGCCTTCCTAACACATTGACACCGAACGCTGCACTGGCAGAGAGTAATAGTTGGCTGCCCCTCCTCGGCCAAGTGGCGTGCAATGGCATGCGGATTGTACACAGTACCGGTCGCACCCGCCACCATGTCACCCCAAAGTGTAGCCCACACCGCCACCTGATCTGGGCACTCATCATGGAAAGCACCATGTCCGCCAGAGGCCAGCACGAAGCACTGCAATGTTGTACCAAGCTAGCACCGATTGTGACTTGCCGGGTTTGCCATGCCACATGGCCCTTGCCGTGCTCCACCTTGCGGACTGCCACTAACCTGCAGGTAGGCGGAAGGCATGCTAGTGCAAGAAGTCACGGTGTGATGGAGGCAAAATCTGCCAATCTCCACGGCCGTAAAGCACCACCAATCGCATGTCCGCTTCCCATGGGCAGGTGGCATGCCATGCCCCAGTGCGGAGCACTACACGTTGCCTATCGACACGGTACCTCTGGCCTGCACGGTTAATGCCATCGGGGCAATGCCTTCTCCCGGGTCTGGCACGCAGACCACTCCCGATGCCTCCCTCTTCCACTCAGATCTCACCACCCAACTGCTGCCCAGTGGAGAACACTGCTGAGCATGGGGTACTATGAAAACGATGTTGATGGGGATCCGTCATTTCATTGCATGACAGCTGTATTGCAGTCCAAGTGAACCACCTTGGCACCAACCCCCTTGCAATGTGGTTCACCATCAACACAAGGGGGCCATGCTCCTGTGTGCCGTGCACAAGCCGTGACCGGCGCACATCCCCTTCCCTGTATGCCCTTTGCTACCACCGACACCCGGCTGCACCGTCGCAAGGAGAGCTGCCCAAATGTCTCTCTTGTGTACACCAGTGTCCCCATTATGCCATGCAAGACACACAAAAGTGCTACCTACAAAGAGCAATCATAGCTGGCACCTGGGAAATGTCCTCCACTCCGGAACCCATCACGTTCGGCCTCACCAATGAGGATCACGCATGCTTGTACACAGGCTTCCTCCATCTCATGGGTCGTACAGTACACTTTGGCTTCTGCCATACCTGGACTCCAAAGTGCAGCAGACGTCACAGCAGTGTCGGTGCCAAAACTTGAACCTATTATGTTTGGTGTGTTTGTACGCAACAACACAACCTTCCCATCGATGTAGGTGGCTAGATGTCGAAAATGATCTGGCAAACACAGGGCCGCCCATCCCATTTATCCTCTTCCAAGGCCCTACAAACACTCAGAGCAGTCTCTTCCACCTCTATGCCACACTGTTCCCGGTACATTATGGTTGCCTTAACTCGCAGGTCCACACCAGATAAAGGGGTCTGACTGCGGAGAGCATGGAGGCTCACGGCAGCTGCAAAAAAGAAAAACATGCCCCAGGGGTATAGTCATCAGGCTCCAACCGTAACTTCCATTGACGGATGGTAGGCATATCCCTACCTAGCTTAGCCTTACTTGGGGCCTCCTCAACCGTGTAGTTAGGATTGTCCACCTCAATAGCAAACGCTTTGCTGCAGGCATGGGGTTGGGATCCCTACGCACAGCTTTCTTGCTTGAGGGGGGGCTGTTGCTCAGCTGTGAGCCAGCTGTGCTGGACTGACTAGGTGCCATGATTGTGCATGCAGTCCCCACACTGCTATGCATATTAGGGGAGGACAGGTCACTATCTTGCCCACTTAACATAACCTGTGGTGGGCGCTGTGCTAGGGGCACATGTGACCTCTGATCAGAGGGTGTCACAACACCACAGCCGGAGTGTGGGGTTAGGCACTCTTGTGCAACACCATGGATGCCATCAGGACCTGTGTCCTCAGTTACGTCTCGTTCCTCGATCTCATCATCGCCATGCACACCATCTGCAACACTGGGTGCACCTATGACACCAGGGACACAACCAGATGCACCCTGGGGTCCACATCGCAGCGCAAAGGCAGGGACATCGGACTCACTTGGATAACCTTTGGGGGGATCCTGGCCAGCAGTCATAGGAGTTTGGGGGGGAGGGGGTTACGGGGTTAGGCATTGCTGTGCGTCACCATGGATGCCACCTACGCCTATGGCCTCCTTTGTGTCCCCTTCCTGCATCTCATCATCCTCGTGCATAGCACTTGCATCACTGGGTGTACCTTTGTCAAAAGGGACACCACCAGATGTACCTTGGGACTCGAGTCGCAGCGCACAGGCAGGGACGTCGGTTTCAACCTTGAGATACCCCGCAACCACTTGGGATCCCTCCAGGCTGGTGTCCGTGTGGTGAACAATGCATGGACAGATTTATGCTGGTGATGAGACCATGGAACTTTTATTGGAAGCAATGGCTGAAGTTGGGGTGCTACCCCCCCCCCCCCCAAGATCCCATGATACCTGACCAGGATTCCCCCAGAGGTGCTCCAAGTGAGTCGGGTGCACCTGAGTAGCAGGTCGCTACTTTCTTGCATGGGGATGCGCAGGGACTATGCAAAGTGGCGTCCCGACGTATAGGCAGCCACCAGGTTGTCCTCTGACAGGGGGTCCCGCCGTTGCTCCCCCAAGCCCTGCATAGCAATGCGGACACACTGTGCAATTCGATGGCATGTTTGCATCAATGCTTGGTCAAACTGCTACTGCCTAGTCAACCGCACCGTCACAGGGGCAAGTTTGGGTCGGACGGTCGGTTGAGGTCCAGGACTGCAAGTAGAACTTGAACTTTCTGGCAACAACGAGCTCCGCCGACTACCCCCGGATCCGGGGGACCCCTCTCCAATCAAACCCGTGCCACCAGCTGGCAACAATGGGTTCCGGCGGCTCGTGGGTGCCACCAAATCACTTGTGAATGGCTTTGCTGCACCTGCTGCCTGTGGCCAAAAGTACTGCAATCGGCCCAAGCTGAGTCTCCGTACTTTTTCCACATACATCTTCTCCACAGAGGGTTTTGGGTACTTGCTCTCACCTCTCCAGAATGGCCACAAGTCCAAGAGTGGCAATGCATGCACAATGTCATCCCAAGCCTCCCTCCAAGCTACTTGGTAGACGCCCATGGGGTGTCCAAAAACGGCCCGTCGTCGTCCGCCGGGCTTCCCACTTTGGTGCTCATGCATTTTCATCCGATCCCACAGGTCAAAGGCTACCGTACCGTAACACACAGCAGCACCACCATCCTCTCGTGTGCATTTTGGACTTCCCACTTGGGTGTACATTAGGCGGCTCAGTGCTGCAAGTCCACGGGTATGGACGATATCCATGGCACATGTTGCCATGTGCCATGCCAACTTCCTAAAAAAGATGGCCTCTTGTTCAAGTGGGGCACTCCACCCTACCTGTCCCATGGCCAGACGGAAGCCCATTTTCATCTTGGCGGCCACCATGGTGTCCCTCGGGGGCCATTTGGGGTGCTGGGCCATTTGCAGCAGGCTGCCTCACAACTGTTGAAGGTTGTTGCTTCTTTCTTGGGCCACAAGGTGCAGGTCGGTGGGCACTTGTTGGTGACCACAACTCAGGAGGGCAATCTGGTCGTGGACCCCGATACTCGAAGTGGTAGGCCGCCTCCTCCTTGGGCTCTTCTGCAGACCCCCTTGATGCCAGCGGGTGGGTTCGGAGATGGACGACGACCTTGGTTGAGGCGCAGCGGCCAGGGACCAAGGGCAAGCTCCTGCGGCTCGGCGGCTTGCACTGGGTGGGTTGGGGGATGTACGACGACCCTGGTTGAGGCGCGGCGGCCGAGGACCATGGGCAAACTCCTGCTGCTCGACGGCCAGCAGCAGGTGGGTTTGGAGACGAACAACGAGCTTGGTCGAGGCGCTGCGGCCAGAGACCAAGGGCCAACTCTTGCGGCTCGGCGGCTAGCAGTCAGTGAGTTGGGAGATCAACGACGACCCTTGTCGGGGCGCTGTTGCCGGGGACCAAGGGCCAACTCCTGCAGCCCAGTGGCTATTAGAGGAGAGGTATCTGACTCGTAGACGCTGAAGTCTAGACCACAGATTACTTCTTCAACTGACCGGTGAAGTTGGTGACAGAAAGGTGGAAAAAACTTCTGTGGGAAGTCGGGGCATGGAGCATCAAGGACCACGGAGGGGGTTAAATATTCCACAAAGGTACGAAATATTCCAAGGACGGGGTTAAATATTCCACGAAGGTATGAAATATTCGACGGAGGGGGTTAAATATTCCACGGAGCTATCAAATATTCCACGGAGGTGGCTAAATATTCCATGGAGGCATCAAATATTCCGAGGAGGGGGTTGAATATTCCACGGAGGTATGAAATATTCCACGGAGGGGGTTAAATATTCTACGGAGGTATCAAATATTCCACGGAGGGGGTTAAGTATTCCACGGAGGTATGAAATATTCCTCGGAGGGGGCTAAATATTCCACGGAGGTATCAAATATTCCACGGAGGGGGTTAAATATTCTACGGAGGTATGAAGTATTCCACGGAGGGATTTAAATAGTCCACGGAGGTATCAAATATTCCACGGAGGGGGTTAAATATTCTACGGAGGTATCAAATATTCCACGGAGGTGGCTAAATATTCCACAGAGGTATCAAATATTCCACGGAGGTGGCTAAATATTCCACGGCACGGAGGTATCAAATATTCCACAGGGGGGGTTAAGTATTCCACGGTGGTATGAAACATTCCACGGAGGTATCAAATATTCCACGGAGGGGGTGGTATTCCACGGAGGTATGAAATATTCCACGGAGGGGGTTAACTATTCCACGGAGGTGTGAAATATTCCACGGAGGGGGTTAAATGTTCCACGGAGGTAAGAAATATGGCACGGAAAGGGTTAACTATTCCACGGAGGGGTGAAAATTTCCACGTTCCTGCTTAAATATTCCACGGAGGGGGTTAAATATTCCACGGAGGTATCAAATATTCCACGGAGGGGGTAGAGATTCCACGGAGGTATAAAATATTACACGGAGGGGGTAAAACATTCCACGGATGTATCAAATATTCCACGGAGGTATCAAACATTCCACGGAGGGGGTTAAGTATTCCACAGTGGTATGAAACATTCCACGGAGGTGGCTAAATATTCCACGGAGCTATTAAATATTTCACGGAGGGCGTTAAATATTCCACGGAGGTATGAAATATTCCACGAAGGGGTTTAGATAGTCCACGGAGGTATCAAATATTCCACGGAGGGGGTTAAATATTCCACGGAGGTATGAATAATTCCACGGAGGGGGTTAAATATTCCACGGAGGTATGAAACATTCCACGGAGGGGGTTAAATATTCCACGGAGGTAAGAAATATTGCACGGAAGGGGTTAACTATTCCACGGAGGGGGTTCAATATTCCACGGTCCACGGAGGGATCAAACATTCCAAGGAGGGGGTCAGAGATTCCACGGAGGTATGAAATATTCCACGGACGGGGTAAAACTTTACACGGAGGTATCAATTATTCCTCGGAGGTGCTTAAATATTCCACGGAGGTATGAAGTATTCCACGGAGGGGGTTAAATATTCCACGGAGGTATCAAATATTCCACGGAGGGGGTTAAATATTCCACAGAGGCATCAAATATTCCACGGAGGTGGCTAAATATTCCACAAAGGTATCAAACATTCCATGGAGGTGCTTAAATATTCCATGGAGGTACCAAATATTCCACGGAGGTGGTTAAATATTCCATGGAGGTATCAAATGTTCCGGGGAGGCAGTGCCACATATTTGAGGGAGATAGTCAAACGTTCCATAGAGGTGCTAAATATTCCACGGAGAACCCTCAAATGTTCCTTGTAGGTGCTAAATATTCCAGGGAGACCCTCAAATGTTCCCCGGAGCCCCTAAATGCTCCATGCAAACTGTCAAAAGTTCCACGGAGGTGCTAAATATTCCATGCAGACCCTCAAATGTTCCTTGGACAACCTAAATATTCCACACAGAGGATTTCGGAGGGGGGTGGTCCATGGAGACCTCGATTTGTTTCATGGCACCCTGAAATGTTCTACATAACCCGACATTGCGCAAAGACCCCAAGCAGTCCATGGAGACCCTCAAATGTTGCGCAGCGACCCATAATGTTCCAAGGAGACCCTCAATTGTTCCCTGCAGACCCATAACCTTCCACAGAAGACCCTCCAATGTTCCACACAGACCCTCAAATGTTCCACAGTGCCCCTAAACAATCCATGGAGGCTGTCAAATGTTCCACACAGCCCCTGACCACAAGGGTCAGGTCAGGGTCTGGTCAGCTTGACTTGAACGTTAGCTGGTGCAGGCGTGTCTTGCGTTGCAACCTGGCGAAGGACATACCGCTTCACAGGATCTGGTAGTGCCTTCCGAGCACACTGCATGATATGTCCATGGTGAACAGCCTGTGGGGCACACACATCGGCCCCCCCCTCAAACTCTCTCACCCCATGCAACAAAGATGTGACATACACCCCCAAGGGTGTGCAGAAGTCATCCTGCAGGAAGCCTACAGTGTCCAGGTGCTTGTAGGCATCCTGCCACAGACACAGGGCCACAGTACGGTAGGCGGCTGACCATGGGGGGGGGGGGGGGTTTGGGCATTCTTGAGGGGTTTGGTGATCAGAAATTGTACACGCCTCTTCTCCCAATCCTACAAGTTGCTTGTGTGGCACACTCTCTCAAACCCCTCAACGCCATACCACCCTGCCCAGTTTGTGGCCTCATCGTTGATGAGGATGTAGGCCAAAACCCACTCCATGAAATCTGGGAGGGTCACCCCAAGTACAGTGGGGTCAAATCCCCCGTTGCGATGTGCAACCGCATCTCCAGCGTGTGGGCCCTCTTGTTGCACATGATTCGCTCCCAATCCAACAATTGGTCACTGTGCGGGGGGGGGGGGGGCAGATCCCCAAGGGTCGTGCGCCTTTTGGTGCCTCTTCCAGGGCTTCCAAAGCCATTGCCCCACCACCCCCTCAGCCCCCCCCCTTAAACTTGTAAATTACACCTGCCCACGGGGGCGGCCGCCAGCCAATGTGTGACCCCGAGGGGTGTTCGACAGTTTGGGGGGCTGTAGGGGGGGGGGGGGACCCCCACCCCCCTCCGAAGGGGGGGGGGGGACCCCTCCCCCCCCCCTTGGTTGACCCAAACCCAGCACCTTTTCCGGCAGGCCCCGTCCAAGCGCGCAAACACACAAAGCTAACAAGATGCACTGTGAATGGTCATTGTTTTGCTGCACTGCAGCACTTTCAGAGTAGTATTGAATGTTGCCTTGAGTTCGCCCAAAGGCCTTTCCTTCCCCTTGTCACAAACCACAGACATATATGTAGAGAAGCGAAGGGAGCCACAGACATATAGAGAGAGAGAGAGAGAGAGAGAGAAGCGAAGGGAGGGGAGGGGCCTCAAGCTTCGGAATCATCCTCCCACTCGTCGCGTGCCCTCTTGCCGGTACTCTTGGGGCGAGCACGCTTCTTTGGCCGGGCTCCTTGTGCTCTTGTGACCCGGCAGGCCGCCGGCCCATCAGACATGGATTCCGATGGCACATAATCACTAGTGCCTGACGGGGCACTACTGCTGGAGGATGCACTCGTACCGGAGGAGGCATTGGTGGACGAGCTGCTGCTACTACTACTGCTACTGCTACTACTACCTTGGTTTGGCCCAGAGAGAAGAGCAGGGAGAACAGTGGGCAGAGCCGGCGGCGCAGCAGGCTTCGCCTTCGGTGGCAATGGGGCCCGGAAATTGTCAAAGGCTTGCAACACCTTTGTTTTCTCCTCTTCGCTGCACCCGGCATAGTCATGGGACACACCAGGGTGCGCTTGTGCCATGTGGTGTGGCATGGCGTAGGTGCAGTGCCATTTTCGGCAATCAAGCACCTTGCAGCGAACTGGCAAGTTGGTGCTAGGGTTCATCGCTGTTGGGGTTGCCGCGCTGTGTAGCCGTAGCCGATGGTACGCAAGACTGCAATTGCTGTCAATTTTCTTGCCGTGCACACTTGTGCTGCACTTGCCATCTGTGTTGCCACACCACAAGCAAAATGCGCCTTTATCCGCACCCTCTTGGCCGGCCCACCTATGGCCTCGCAGAAAATGCCCAGCAATATGCGACCGCATTGAAGCGTGCATGAAAAATCGGTCACAATTCGGAAAAGGGCAAGGCATACGTTTTGCTCCCGGAGCATTCCTTAGCTGCTCACGGTATTGAGCACAATCCAACGCCGCATACGGCACAAGCGGCACTGCCTTTGGCAAGGGGACATGCATCAAAAAGCGCGAAAGCTGTTCAATGTCGTTTAGCGAGAACTGCCACAACCTCTCCACCGTTGCAGTTGGTGCAACGAAATGTGCGTCAGCAGCACAAACACTGTGCACCTTTTGCAAGAAACGCCCATTCCAATGGACAACGCCAGCATCACCCAAAACCTCAAAGTTCATTCTCCACAAAATTCTGAGTATTTTGAGGATAGACACATAGGGTGGAACAAGAAAAATTCCCCCTGCCGTATGCCTAAAACAAAATCTCCGGCGCCTCCGGCGCCGACAAAGCACCTTGTTCCGTGCGACAATTTTGGGGTCCGTAGAGGGGGGGGGGGGTCCCCCCCCCCCCCCTTTGGGGTCGGGTCCTGACCAGGGGCGGCCCCCGTGCACCTGCCTCTGGTTTGTCAAGCGTAGGTTGCTGGTGCAGAACCCCTGGGAGCCGCACCCTCTGTACCTTCGTGGGATGCTCCTTGCTGCAGTTGGGCGGCCATCACCCGCAACCCACTCGGCCAACCAGCAGCGATGGGGGACTCATCCCAGCCTAGAAAGGGCCCAAAGAGGTGGAGCTCAGACTAGGCCCTGCTTGTTAGTGTGTTTGCCCGCACCACGTCCTTCATGATCCCTGCCTCCAAGGACACCAAGGAGGCAAGGACAACAGGGTCATGCAAACCCTGGTACCAGTCTAGGGTGGCAATTACCTGCACACACTCATATCCCTGATCCCCATGCAGCTTGAGCCCCACAACCCACACACAGTGCTGCAGCCATAGCATCTGTGCATAGTGTGTGGTGACGATTGCCACTGAGTTGGGGGGGGGGGGGTTACGCATGTGCAATGTGTCCATGCTCCCGAAAGTGCACCACAAGCCACGCCTCATCCCTGCTCGGGTTCCCTTAGCAGCGCATGTCGTCGTCCATGACGGGGGAGTCCCATGCTATCATAATCTGGTGCCTAAGGACCTGCACTCGCTCTTCTGACAGCCCATACCGTGTCAGCTCACGTCTCCACTCCACATTATCTGTGCTGGCAATGCGGATGTGTTGACCTCCCAACACCGGGGGAGGTAGTGCGGGGGAGGAAGGAGGGTACGGGCCCAACGACCCCGCACTGAACAGTCCACGCACCAGCATGGCCAATGGTAGGTCCATGCGGAAACTGCTGGGTCACGACACAAGCAGTACACGTTGTACGGTAGAGAAGAAGCTGCAACACACTACTTGTGGCGAAGTGCTCACCATATTGCATTGGGGGTCCCTAGTCGATATCCACATCCACATCGGCAAATTGCTCTTTCTGTGGCCAAGCAATTTGGTTATATGTCACTGAACTGGTCTGTGTTGCCAAAAGAGTGATGGCACTGTATGGACGCAGTTGACCGGCATCCCCACCAAACCCGAACTGTGCACCAAAAGCGGCCAGATCCAGACCCATTGGGATGCTATGCCTCGAGAGTCATCCACAAAGGTGAATGCAAACCCAGTTTGTGGCTTGCCGGAGGGCCCCCCAAGCAGCAACTTTCGCCTTGTAGCAACCATCCCTGGTGTTGCAAAGACAACACGGCAGCTGTTGAGGGCACATGCAAATGTGCCATTGCAATGCGGATGATGAGCAAGCGACACTTGGACTGTTGGCTTATTGTAGTGTAGCAAATCTGTGGGGGTTCGGCCCCTTGCAGCATGTAGCCGCATCCAAGGTGCTGGGTGACCCTACAGAACTTCCTGCGTGAATGTAGGATCCTGTTCAGCCGACTGGATTACCCGCCGCATCAGGTTGTCAACCTGTGCATTGGTCGGGGCAGTGACTAGGATGCATGCGCGAGGGGGGTCGTCATCAGGTGCCCCCCCCCCCCCCCCTTTCTTGCCGGTAGGTACAGAACCTGGCTTCTTCGGATCCGGGATGCATGGGTCGAAGTGCCCCTGTTGCCACATCACTGCCTTGATGCAAGCCACCACGGTCTCCGACTTCCCTGTGCCGGCTCCACCAGTCATGGAGGAGACCACAACGCCCTCATCCGGATATTGCCGGGCAGCCAAGGCTTGGGCGGGGTTAAGGTTGTGATGTGCCACAAGGTGGCGTAGGATCTGCTCGTCCTCAGCAGGGAGGCTGGCAGCCACATGTGGTTCTTGCCGAGTGGCATTGAGCAACCTGTTCTATGCCTACCCAGGCCGTATCTCGTCGCGCAACGACCGGAACGCTGCTTCATCGGGCAGGACACAACACCAATACTTGTGCTCCTGCACAATGGGCGGTTTGGTCAAACAGACTATGGTCACCATGGTGCCAGAGGTGCCATCACCATGCACCTTGCTCATGAAGTCCGGTGCCGGTGCGATGTGGTCGCCCAAGTGTGGCCGAGCCATGTCCCATCCATGGATGAAATCCCCATTGGTCAGATCATAGTT
Organism: Eutreptiella sp. 'Long Island Sound 2002'; assembly: GCA_964036045.1. Lineage (NCBI taxonomy): Eukaryota > Euglenozoa > Euglenophyceae > Eutreptiales > Eutreptiaceae > Eutreptiella > Eutreptiella sp. 'Long Island Sound 2002'. The sequence continues at coordinate 153,854,738 of OZ038379.1, forward strand.
GCCCAACACTTCAATCTCAGCAACCCACTCTGTTATGATCACCATGTTGCCATTCTTGTCCTCCTTCTGGCGCTGTGCCTTCTCGAACCATAGGTACCTCACGGCACCTTGGCCCCCTGCCCACTTCCGGGCGGCGGCACACTCATGGACAGTGTGCAAAAGGGATGCCCTCTAGACATATGCGTGGCGATCAGCCCAACGGGTGGTGAATCCCTCTATTGGGTTCATGTCGATGTCATGGTCCACGTGAGCGAGGGTTTCACCAAAGGTCCGGCCTTGTCTTTGGCTTGCGGAGGGCCTTGACCTTTGCCTTGTGGACGGGCCTCCGCCTTTGCCTTGCAGAGGGGCTTGACCTTTGCCTTGTGGAGGGCCTCCGCCTTTGCCTTGCGGAGGGGCTTGGCCTGTGCCCTACGGAAGGCCTTGCCCTTTGCCTTGCAGCGGGCCTTGGCCTTTTCCTTGCGAAGGGCCTCCGCCTTTGCCTTGCGGAGGGGCTTGGCCTTTGCCGTGCGGAGAGCCTTGGCCTTTGCCTTGCGGAGGGCCTTGGCCTTTGCCTTGCGAAGGGCCTTGGCGTTTGGCGTTGGGTATGTTGTCCAGGTCGAGGCGCGGCAGTCGGGGACGAAGTGCAAGCTTGTGCGGCTCGGTGGCCAGCAGTGGGTGGGTTGGTATGTGAACGACGACCCTTGTTGGGGCGTCCTGACCGGGACCAAGTGCCAACTCCTGCGGCTCGGCGGCCCGCAATAGGTGGATTGGGAGATGAAAGACTACCTTGGTCGGGGCGCTATGGCCGGGGACCAAGGGCCAACTCCTGCGGCTCGGCGGCCCGCAGTACGTGGGTTGGGGGATGAATGACGACCCCAGTCGAGGCGCTGTGGCTGGGGACCGAGGGCCAACTCCTGCGGCTCGGCGGCCCGCAATAGGTGGGTTGGGAGATGAACGACAACCTTGGTCGAGGCGCTGTGGCTAGGGACCGAGGGCCAACTCTTGCGGCTCGACGGCCTGCAGTACGTGGGTTGGGGGATGAACGACGACCCTAGTAGGGGCGCTGTGGCCGGGGACCGAGGGCCAACTCCTGCGGCTCAGTGGCCTGCAGTAGGTGGGATGGGAGACAAACGACAACCCTGGTCGGGGCGCTGTGGCCGGGGACCAAGGGCCAACTCCTACGGCTCGGCGGCCCACAGTAGGTGGGTGGGGAAATGAACGATGACCCTGGTCGAGGCGCTGTGGCCGGAGACCGAGGGCCAACTCTTGCGGTTTGGCGGCCCGCAGTAGGTGGGATGGGGGAGGAACGACGACCCTGGTCGGGGGGCTGGGGCCGGGGTCCGAGGGGCAACTTTTGCGGCTCTGCGGCCCGCACTGGGTGGGAGATGAACGCTTGCGTGTTGGGGCTCGCCCAACTCAGATGTTTGGGTCAGAGACGCGACATGCTAGAACCTAGACTCACTTCCTCACCTCAAGGGGGCGGTTTAAAATAAAAGAGTGCCGTATGTGTAAAAGACGCACAGTGCACACCTGCCTCCTATGCGGTACACAGACACAAGTGGAAGCAAGCAAATTGTAATTGATTGCAAAAACAAACACTTCAGATCTCCTTCTCAGCTGTAGTCAGCGTGTTCATTACTGAAGGGGTATATGGTCATAGGCGCCAAGGCCCAGACCATAGACAACCTAAGCACCTCAGGGGTGTTCTGCATTGAAACAATAGCCCAAAAGTTCACACTTCACGTACAAAAAGGTGGGGTTGTGTGCAACATTTCATTTCCCTTTTTGAGAAGACAGACATGCACAGCACAGGAGAGATAAGCACACAAGGGAAGTAGGTACAAGGAAAATGTGACACATAGCAAAACCCCTTCTGAGATGTCTTGTTTTTGGAACTGAAGGTCGGATACACCCTTTGGGGAGTGGTGTGGAACTCTCAGGGACTCCCTGTGGGTGCCCATGGGATTTTGGGGCTGCCGTTGCGAGGGACGGAGAGGTTGCCATGGAGACTGGAACTGTCTGCCTGCTGATGGCCTGGCACACAGGCTGCTGTGGTGGCCCGGCCTTCTCAACGCACAAAATGCTTGAACGTCTACCTGCTGTGCAGTGCATTCATGTACTCGAGAATCCGCAAGGGGCGGTTCTGAGTGCACAAAACAGTGCCGTTTTTCAACCTCTCCGCCGACACGAAACAGAGCCTAAGAAAAAGGTCCCTGCGGGGGTTTGTGCCACAGCCCAAACCCAACATCGGCGCACCAGCCCCACAAGGTGCACAATTGAATGACATCATCACTGAAGGGGTTGCAAAGAGGACAACAATGGGGAAAGGGTGGTTACATGACACCTACATGTTACCTACAGTCACACAAATTGTATCCATAGAATTCACATTGACAAATAAAAGGGTCATGGTAACTACTGGAACATCAAACAAATGATAGCCCACATGACACCTGACATACGAAGAGGGGGGGGGCAAGCTTTTCCATATGCTCATGCACAGAGTGGGGGGAAGGCGGTGTTTCCCCTACTTTGTGGGATTTTCCGAATGATTTTCCATATGTCTTGGCAAAAGAGCACAACGGAAAGCATGTACACATGGGAAGCACAGCAAAATAGAGGATGCATAGCACAAGGGGTGTGGCTTCTCTGTATATGGTTCTTGCCAGATCCTTTTCCATACTTCTTGCAAATCAACGACAAACCATGAGGGATGCAAAGTGCAGCAGATTGCAATCATCCTCGAAGGGTAAGGAAGAGGGTATGAAGAAAAAAAAACACACAATGGCAATTCAAATCCAAATTCAACTACAAAGCCCCTTTTCAGATGTATGGTGGTTGCACATGACATTGACAAACGAGGGTTTTCAAAATGGTTGTTGGCCCATGGAGGACATGGTGCGCATTTGGTCAGCCATGACCGATCGACTGATGGTGGCAACAGGGCAAAGGACATGGGGGGATGTCCCTTTCCTCGGCTGCAAAGTTTTTTTTCCTTTACAAAAGCTCGGTCCGCACAAAACAAGTCCTAAGAAAAAGGTCTTTGCAAGGATCCGCACAATGACCCACGCGTGACGGAGCATTGTGTCGTGCTGGACAATCCACAGCCCACAATCCACATCCGGTGAAACTTGGTGTGGGCAATGGAGAGGTCTGGGAAACATATGTCAAGTGTCATGTATCATCATTGAAGGGGCTTGCAGTAAGCAAATTGTAATTGGAAAGAGAAGCAAACATGTGAAAACCCCTTTTCAGCTGTTGTCAGCATGTTTATTACCTGAAGGGGTATATGGTCATAGGCGCTGAGGCCTGGACCACAAGCAACCAAAACACCTCGAGGATGCTTTGCATAATCAAATTGTCAGCACCTTCGGATTGGATGCAAAAACAAACATGTCAGAACCCCTTCTCAGCTGTTGTCACCATGTTCATCACTGAAGGGGTATATGGCCGTAGGCGCCAAGGCCTAGACCACAAACAACCAAAACACCTCAAGAGTGTTCTGCATAAACAAATTGAAACAACGGCAAAAACATTTAGACTTCAGGTACTGAGAGGGGGGGGGGGTTCCATTTCCCAGCTTTCCCCGTTCTTGCTAGTATGCCCTCAATTTCGTGGTCTCCTTTGGTGGGTGACAATGGGAGAAGTGTGATATTGGGAGGGGGGCATTTTCCACGTCATAAGGTTCCCAGTCTCCCATTTTCCATAACAAAGTCTGAAATAGGGGGAGGGCATGTAAACGTGTCATGGAGCAAAAGCCTGCTGGTCCCAAAGGGGGGGGGGGGCAAAGCCTAGCATCGGGGGCTAGGGGGGGAGGGTTGAGGGTGATGGTCCATAAAAGTCTGAAGTTTGAAGTCCAATGGCCCATTTGGTTACTATACCCATAGCTGTTCACCGGTTCAAACGTGTAGTAAGCTTGAAGCAAACAGTCTTCCAACATTGGAGGCAAACGTGGCCCAAAGGTAGATATGAAGCTAAACGCCTTCGGTGAATTGCTCGACGGAGACAGAGACACCTTCTGCAAGCAAAGAGGATGCTCGTAGTTGTCATCTCCCAATTTCGCACCCAACGTTGTCTATGCCTCCCACGTTTCACTAACTTTGCCGAACGTAGCTAAGTCCACGTGTGTGTTTGTCTCTTCTCGAAGTTGTGCGCTTGCATTACTGGACAGCCCCTCCATTTGGTCTTTCGGTATCCGTTGGTCTGCCAGTGTTCCCGGACTTTGTGCCCACCAGCTCTTGGTTCATGGCACTATATGAGGGTCAAAAGGCTTGTATTACTTTGGTTGAGATCATCATATCATCGTACTGTTGCTTAGTCCTTGCAAGTATGCACAAAAGAAAGGATGAAAGTTGTATTGCTTGACGGACGTGCCCAATTTGTCCTTGGTGGCTGTGTCGCAAGGCAACAGCTATGGAAGAAGGTAGAGCAAGCCACTCATGCAGACCTTGCCGCGAGAGACCCAACTTGTCATCCCCCTCTTCTGGGCCTAGTGTCTCCACAAAATGTGGAACCGTCGGCATGTGCTAAGCGCTCTATTAAGCAGAGAATGGTGCAAAATGCATTCGGTCTTGTGCACAAGAATCTCCACACTACATGTCCCCGAATCACCCACCGAGTGCTTATTTTGGCCCGTGGAGGGTCAAGAGGTCACAGCAAAGATTGGAATGTAGCTTTGGACAACGGACGCTCCCCATCGGCTGTAAGGGGCGCCGTTCTGCCTGCAGGGGGGGGGGGGGGCTTGAATCCGCTTTTAAGCCCCGCCTTCGGCTGCGGCTAGGCCCCCCGTCCGGGATGGTGCTCTTGATGGTAGCAGATCAGCATGAATATGTTCACCATAGGAATTGAGTCAAAGAATTCGTGTTCCACGAAAACGAGACACAAGAAATGTTTTTCAAAGAAGCTCACATCGAAATTGTAGAATTCGTTGAGCCCCCCATCATTTTGACTTGAACGACTCTATGCTTGGTGAAACTCGTTTATTTAATCTATTGAAATTCAACTTCAATCTTCATATGGACATCTAGACATTGAGACATGGTTCAACATTGGTTCAACATTGTGAAAAGTAGTTCAGCGTGAGAGCATATGATGTGCGTCGTTGACATACAACTATTGAATCACGAAAGACGATGCAAAGCACCAATAAACCCCAACGAAAATGATGTGGTACACTCCACTAGCATTGCATACTCAGGCGTCACAAGTTGCCCGCCCCCACCTAGCGCTATGGCCCATGGAAGTCCATGTTTTAATGAGGAGAAAAGTTTCTGAAAAGGGCTTTTTTTTTTGGTATCCATACCCCCCTGGTGGCAACATGCAAAAACAAGGAGTGTATTTGAAATATATGCCATTATTTGCATTTCTGGCAACACACAAATTTTCATAATAAAGATATTCATTCACCAGAATATAGTGTTGTTTCAGATTTAGACCGCTGCATTCCAGTGCCGGGGGGGGGGGGGCTACTGCCTATTGTTCCTCTGACCCCTCCCTGGGTGCGCGTTTGAAACCCAATGTTGTTTCGGCCAAATTGTTCCAGTGTTCTAGGCTATCTGGCCGGAACAAAAAAAGTTCAAAATTTATTTGCCCCCCAACCAAGCCTACCCGTACATGGTGGCAAAATACGTTGTTTGCTAGCCTTGGGGATCCCCGCTGGTATGCTTATATTTGTTGCCCGGCGCGTTGCCACGTGAAAAAAACTTGTTTTCAAAAAAAGTTTTTGTTAGAACACCATTGGAACACCGCTGGAACAAGTTATTGGAACGTCGCCGGAACAAGCACTCTACAATAAGAGCAAAGCACAAGGAAGGGTAAAATGGTAGCATACATTGTTGTGTAAGGTGCCCCTGGGGGCCCATGGGGTTAGTCTCTTTGTCTCACCCAAAAGTCCTGCGTGGTCGGGGGCCCGGCGGGCGCCCCCAAACTCTTGTCACCCGCCCCACTATCCCACCCATCTCCCTCACCGACCACCACCCCTTCACCCACCACCCCTTCACCCTCCACCCCTTCACCCACCACCCCTTCACCCTCCACCCCTTCGACCTCCATCCTTTCCCCCTCCACCCCTTCGACCTCTTCCCCGACGCCCCCGTCCCGGTTAGCCCCGGTAGCACCCAAAACTGCCCCCGGTCCATCCCCTTCGTCTCCCCCATCCCCGTCCCCGTCGTTGCTCTCGTCTCCCTCCTCGTCCGCGTCCGCGTCGTCCTCCTTGTCCTCCTCCTCGGCCGCCATCATCTTGGCGAGGTCGCCTGCGTCTTGGTTTTCCAAACCGACGCTCTCGGGATGGCGAAGAGTTCGGGGTCTTTGGGGAAGGAGATCCACGTGTCCCCAACCCCGGGGGGGCCACCCGCGGCAATGGCCTCTTTGCCCTGCTCGATCCCCCACTGCCCATTGTCCCGAAAAACTACATACACTTGCTCCCCCGCTTTGTATTTGCACCCCCCCGGATGGTCTTATTGGGCAAAATAATGATTTTACAAGGGGTTGGACATCAAATATCATGCCTTGGGGTATGCTGCGCGAATGACCCCCCAAAAAGGGGGGTATACGACGCCCGCGCCTGCGCTTGATCTAACAACCTCTCTTCGAGGTGATTTTCCCATGGCATCCCTGGTCTTGCCTATAGTCCTACAGTCCTGCAGACTGACCCCAGACCCCTGTGGGGTTTGAACCTAGGACCTTCCAGTTGAAGAGGCACTGCTTTACCCACTAGGGTATGGCCCATCTCCGACATACCTCTGCACAGGGGTGGTATTCATATTTGGTCCAATTCGGTTTTCATCCACTATTGGGTTCTCCTAAAAAAAATGAGGATTTTGAGTATAGACACATTCCCCCCTCTTGCCTTTGGCTTGGCCTTGGGTTGGGGGGGCGCGGCTCTCTTGGGAGCCTTGCGAGGGGGTTTGGTGGGCTCCTTGGCCGGGGGGCGGGGCTGGGGCTCCTCGAACGCCGAGGAGTCGGTGGTGGACCCCGAGGAGGAGTCCGTTGAGGAGTCTCTGGACGACTCCTCGCTGGAGGACTCCCCCGGGAGCCTCTTCCTTTTATGGGGGGGTGGTTTGGGCGCGCTCTTGGGTTCCCGCTTGGGGGGGCGTTGGGGTTTGGGTTTGGGGTTGGGTGCTGTTTGGGGGGCTGGGCGGGGGTTCGGGGGTTGGGGTTGCACGGGCGGTGCACACGCGGGCGGGGGGGGGGGCCTCTGCGGCCACTTGTTGGCAGTGCGGCGGCACTGGGGACATGTCGCCAATGCTGCCCCACCCCTCGATGCGCGTCGCGAGAACGCTGCCGCGGGCTGCCACGTAGTCCATCATGGCCGTGAGGAACTCGAGCACGGCGACGGGCTGCAAGTGCAACTGCTGAAGCAACGTACCCAAATAGATGGGCCGGGGATCGCTTCTTGGCCAACGAAGGATCACCCGAACGGCGCGCGGGTCCGAAGGGTTGACCTGGATGTCCTCCACTTACATGGAGGATAGCCAGGATGAGTGTTCCAGCAACGTTCCAATAAGCTGTTCCGGCGACGTTCCAAAGACTTTTCAAACGTTTTTTGGTGACACATTGGAACGTCGCCAGAAAAAAGCTGTTAGGAATGTCGCCGGAACAATGCACCGGGACGCCAACCATGTGCATTTTTGGGCCCTATTGGCCATGTGGACATGCACGCGGGGGGGCATACCCGCACGCGCGTGTCCACGTTCTCCTTGATCGCCGCCAACGCTTGCCGCAATTGCGAGGTCGGCGTGCGCTCACGTTCCGCTAGCACTGCCTGAACGGCAGATTATTGGTGCCGCTGCGCGTCGTCCTCACCCTTGACGCGTAGGGCGCCAAGCCGCGACAACGTTTGGCCAACGACGAAGCCATGGTATTTGCCTTCGTCCTCGACCACATAGATGCCGTCACGGAGGATTCGGGTCCAATTGGCCCGAAAGAGGACGGTGTCCTTGCGGGGCGTCGCCCTCACCTTGCCAAGGCCGTGGTCTGCCCAACGCTCCAAAATGAGGTGCCAATGGCAACTCCCCGCACTGACAGAGCCCGCGGTTAGAAATTTGCCCCCCTGAACCCTAACCCTAACCCTAACCTGCGCCTTGCTGGGGAGCCAGTCGTTGGTGAGGGGTGCCGTGCGCCCTGTCCCCGGCCCGTTCACCCATGACACCGGGACCTCCCCTGGCGCGGACCCCTCCTCCCGGCGCCAGCGGCAATCGCGCTGCTCCTTGCAGTGCAGCTGCTTGTGCAGGAAGCGCTGCAGTAGCCAACGGAGCGTGTAAATGGTGGGGTGGGCGGCTCGTAGGACATAGGCGTCCATGGGGGGGGGGGGGGGCTGGGGCCTACCATCTCCCTTGTCCAGGGAAAATTGGCAGCTTTTGCTGCCAAGGATGAGCCAAGTCGGTTGCGCATCAAATCCGTAATGCGCAAGACGCCGCCGGCGTCATCCCCCTCCGCCTCCCCATCCCCATCCCTTGGGATCCGAAGTGCTCACCGCGGGGGCCAGCTCCAAGGGGGCCAGTAGATCTTGCCAGCGCTGCTGGAAAGCCCTTTCAGGGCAAATCGGACGGGCGAATGGAAGGCCCGTGGTCGCGGTGTACTTCAGCCCCCGGAGGGTGTACACTTCCGAGAGCGTGCGCCAAGCGGATTTGGGCGCACGCAGGTTGAGGATGAGCTCGCAACACTCATCCGGGGGGAGGACCTCGGCGGCGTACTTGGCGATTGCCCCCTGCTGTATCTCTTGTACACAGCTTGGTTGGGCGAAGCGCACGGCCACCGCAAACTGGCGGCGGGCGTGTGGAGAGGAGATGGCCCATTCCGCTATGAGCTCCCCAACAAGATCCCCGTCCCGGAGGGTAACAGCACTAGCCAAATGGACGAGGTGGGGGATTAGTTGCGCAACGCGGGTTTGCGATCTAGGCATGATGAAGCTACAACAATGAACTACGAAGCGAAATTTGGCAATCCATACCTCTAGGGGAAGATGCCCGTAGACCCACGGAGCATTCAGGCAAGGAACAAATACCAAAATGGGACCCTAGGCATGGCCACAATGCACAAATCAAACGGGAAAACGGGTACGCCATCGTTGAAAAGTCATACAACGCTGCGTCTGAACTACAAGGAACAGCAGGCTTGCAAATGGATACAAAAAGTTCGAAATGTGTACACCTAGTGGAAGGTGGCACCAACGGCTCACAATATGTCAACATGGCCCCGATGGGAAAGACAAGCCTTGGACGCGTTACACATGCAAGAAAGAGACAAAAAACATCATTTACGAACTTGGAAACTCATGGTGATGGATCTGGTTATCCGGCCTGCGACACTTTTTACAGTGGTGTTCCCAACGAAATGTCTCCGACGGGAATTGTTCCCATTGGGAATATTCTAGTCGGGAACAACATTGGGTTTCAAACGCGTACCAAGGGCTTAGTTCCAGGGTGATCACAAAACCCCCCTATACACCAAAGGTAAGGGAACCACAAATATACGTTTCATCAAAGCACACAGCAAAACTATCCCCAAAGCATGTAAATGTATTTCCTATTTTAACCAACCCTAAAATTTCGACTAGCTCTTCAAAAAACTTCCAAAAAGTTGGTCGTATTTAGCAAACAAGCCTCGGCTGGCCGAAATATCGGCCAGGTCCATCGAAACTCGAGGAACGATCACTGAAATGGGTACCTATGACAGTAGACAGGAGCAAGGAACACAGGAGCAGTGACATTTGAGCATGGTGTGCAATGTACTACACTCAATTACAAGCCAATACTTGCCACCTGACCAATCAACACAAGTTTTTGCAATGCCTGTGGAGAAACACAGAAATAAGAGATGAGAAACACTGAAGTCTGCATGCTGGCCGAAACGTCGGCCAGGCTTCATACGGACAGGCAATATAAGCATTAGGACTGGCAGTAGCGCTTGCGCAAACCAGATGCACGCGGCTTTTTGCTCCTCTGTTAGCAAGAGGCTTGGGAGTGGGTGCAGCAGCAGGCTTGGCAGTGCTAGAGTTCTGTGATTGTGCGTTTCCACCCTGGGATGGTGAAAAATAATTCAAAAAAGTATTCATACCTTTGCCAGTAGGGGCCACAGTGCCTGAGGAGGAAGCAGGGGTGGCTTGAGGGCACTGGTGCCACTAGGTGAAGGGGCAGGGGCAGTTTTGGGTTTGTTGTTTGGGGTGTGTGTCTTTGGTTGTGACTCTGCCTCCCCAGCTTCCTCCTGAGGATCCTCATCTACATACCTAACCCAAGAACAATCCACGGGAAAACCTGCCCCGAAGTCATGGTACACATCCTCCCATGACTTGGGGGGGCAGGTGTCGGCGTTCGTGATAGCCGCTCTGATGGACTGAACAAACTCATCAGGCACAACAGTCTCCTCACCCAAAAGGGCACACACAACATGACAGTCCTTGGAAAACCTGGTAGACATCATGCTTGCAAAATGCACAGACAGAGTCCCCAGCAGAAACCAATTGCCTGCCCGTTCTGGGACCGGAACTAGGCTCAAAAGGTACAAAAATATCTGAATAGGCAGCACACAGGACATGGGCCCTTCAGCATAAGCCACGTAACCGGGCATCCTCGTAACAAAGGCGGTAGCTCAGCAAATGGAAACCAGATGGGAACTGGAGGTATACAACGGGGTCTTGGATGACAAATTGTGAATTGAAACGTCACCCTGATACATATGCTGAGCCACAGTGGCCTTCAAAGCAGCAAGAGTGGCTTTCACATCAGCAGACTCACCCGCAATGAACTCAGGCACACGGGACAGGAGCAGCTACGCAACCACGTTATGCAAACCAGCTGTATAGAGGCGGGGCACCTCAATGACGCAAGCAGCAAATGGCAGTGAACTCAAGAAACTGGGAGCAGGGACTCCACAACGCATTGCCATCACTTCCACACGGCCTGACTCTGCAATGAGTTTGCCTGTGCTTGTTTCAAAGAGGGACTCCCTAGCACACTCGATACTAACCAGACCAGAAACAGATTTTTCACTAATAGGCTTAGCAACAGGCCTCTGCAACAATCCCCGCAACCCCTCATGTGTGGGTTCCTTCCAAAGTGGTGCCTTAATTACTGCTAACCACGGTGGCAAGGGGTTTTCTTCAGTCCAGGTCCAGCTGCCATAGGCTGCCTTCAGGTGTGATGCAACAGCGCTCTGCCTTTTGGCCATCTAGATAGTACCAAGTGTAGCTGCAGACAGGTGGTGTCACAAAGTGGGATCCTATTGTGCATTAATTCAACCACACACAAGCTGGCCGAAATTTTGGCCAGGTCGGTCGATTTATTCGAATACAAGCCCCTATTTGACAAAAACATACCTCTGGTGTTGTTGACAAGCCCAATGGCGACCGCCTCGGGGTGAAGTATGTGCGAGGGCCACATTTGGGCCTATTTTCACATCTTTTATAATTATTTTCAGACCAGGTAGGGTACTTTTTGTCCCATCCATGTAACCGACGATTTCTCGAAGTTGGTCAGGCATGATGCCTTCCACTTCCTTGAACGTGCCGAAGGCGGGATGTAATCCACGCTTCTCCATGGCCGCCATGGCGCCTACTGCAGCAGCACCCACAAATTTCACCAAACGCCCAACACCAACTCAGCGTTTGGCAACAGCAGTCTGCACAGGAGAACGTGTGTAACAGAGAAGCTGGCCGAGATTACGGTGAGGTCGATCAAAATCACTGAATTACACAACGAAACACACCACAGTGCCTTCCTCGGCTGTAACACCACACTCTTCAAGCATAAGAGTAATGTGATGCACAAGGGTGTACTCATTGGCATCTTCATCTTCAAGCCTATCCAAAAGTACGGACGTTCGCTCCAATGTGGTGGATGCCGAGCCAGCAGTGGTCTGAAGTTGATGTAAGCCTGCCAGGCGGCGCCCAACCCGCAGGGGGTAATCCTGTTTGAAGTCATAACCACCAAGTATCAGGATCCAATTCCGAGTCTCCATATTTTTCATCTCAAATTCCGTCTTGTGTTTTTGGGCAGGTGACCCCCAAGTAGAACCCAGCGAGTGGGTGAACAAAAGTAATATCAAAAATAGCAATGTCGAAAATTAAGACGCGAAAAAAGTACTATCGAGAAGAATACAACAGCACACATACGAGTGGCTTTATAAAAGGAGAGATCCTGAATGTAATCCACAGGCAGGGGTGCCATCATATCGTCGTAGCGGCGCAGCACGTCATCATCGGATATCCTACGGACCTGCCCAAACTTTCGGTCGTGGTGAATATTAATCAGGTACCATCGAACCTTTATTTTCGTCGTTGACGTAACCCGGTCGGATAACTTCATTGAGGATGCTGAATTTCTCTTTGGTGCGGCCTTAGGCTTCTTTTGAAGTCCCTCTGTGCTCGCCTGGTCCTTTTGAGAGTGGCATTGCACTTGAGATGGCGCAGTTTCTGCTGCAGGCTCACCATGTAGCAAAACAGCCACGATCTGTGATACAACTCCAGGCTGAGTCATAAGATACGATGCTAAATGACGACATTTCATGAAGGGAACCACTACAAAATGGCAAATAATAAGCAGAGTTCAACCAAAAAAGGACCAAAATGGACGGCCTGACGGGAAAAGCCAATAACCTGGCCGAAACTTCGGCTAGCACTGCTCTGCATGTTAAACCACCGTGCAGAAATACAATTCCGATAAGCTGGCCGAAATTTCGGCCACAAGCGTATGTCATTTGTATTCCGTGGGTACACATATGGCCAAACAACAACTCTGGCCGAGATTTCGGGCAGAAAAACGCAGAGCTAAGAGTAGACACACTAAAATCACTCGCATTGCGTGGCAGAACCGATACCACAGTGACAAACACAGCTGCACATAGAAATCAGTCCCCGTCCTGGGTATCCACACCGTTCTGTTCCGCCTCATCTAAGGCTTCAAAGGAGGCAACGTTGTTTGCATCACAATCAATCTCCCGGCGACCATCACAAGAATCAATGGCAATGGAGGAATGCTCAGGGGCAGCGGCCTGCACTACCCGAGGTTGTACTCGGGGGGTACTAGGGGAGGTCCGGCTCGGGGCTTGGGGGGTGGCTTTCGGGGCAAGGCGATCCTACCAGGAGCGGCAAGCCGTGCACGGTTGGCAACGCGGATTGAAGCATGTGCAGTACGCAATACCTCTTGCTAGGCAGCAGTGCTAGCGGGTGCATTTGTTTGGAAAAAATCCTCAACACCCTCAACAACCCTGGTACGCGCAACCAGATTTTGCATTGCATGCAACAGAACCACTTTCAACCGGTGTGTGGTGATTCGTGTCCTAGACATGGTACCAGGGAAAGACATATCATCAACTGCATCCAGTCTGCTCACTTAAACTTTATAGTCACGAATGGGAACACACATGGGCATGCTCTGTGCATGGGCTCTCATGATGAATTGTTTCAGATTGGCAGAGAACATTGCCACAGATCTCTCAGTCAGCACACCACGCAAAACTTTCTCCCCTGATTGGACAAGGGGAAACGTCAGAAACAAATCAAGCGACTGTCGGACACTGGTACAGGCAGTGTTGCGGCGACGATGAGCTGAGAACTGACTGAGAAGTGCCTCGCCGAGCACCTCAGAGTGGATACAGCATAGGGAGGACGAATGCCACTGACTCCAAAACAGAAGAGCAACAGCAGTGGTTTTCACATACTCCGTGGCCAACTGCTCCTCGGGCTATAGGATGTTCAGCATGAGCAGTAGGGACATCTCAAGTGCCTCCTTAGCAACAATCCCGGAACCTGCCCCCCGCCCCTCCCATTTGCACTCACGCACCAAAGTCCCAATGATGAGAGCAGTTGAACAGTATGTGTACAACAAAGGCTTCAGGGCTAATAACATACACAGACCCTTGCGCTGAATGGGTGTCCAGTCCCTTTGGCTACTCAGCAGGGAAGTTACACGCTCATCTAGTCTGCCTCTATTGGACGATGCGGCTACCATGAGTCCAAGCAAGGTCTTCTCCATATGCATGACCTTGACCTTGCGAAGGAGGATAGACCCAACTTGGAGGGTATTACCCTGCTCCAAAAACTTCCATGCACGGCAGGAAGGCCCTATAGATCAATTCAACGCAGTACTTATAGCTATGCCAAGCGGTTGATGTTTTGCACACTGGTGCCCTGCCTGCATACCCGCGTCTGCCGGAGCTGGTCGAAATTGAGGCCAGGGTACTAAAAAGCTGCAGATGACATCTTTCGCTCACATATAGCATTGTTTGATCGTATTGATGTTGCCAACCAAGGTATTCGGAGAGTTTGGGTCCATGCTCCTTTACATATTGCCAGGAAAAATGTTTGTTCTCTCAACTACAGACCCTTTTTCCTGTCTGAGTTCCGCTCCGGCATACACAAAGAGCTTTTGCGACTTGTGGTTGATGTGTCATGTATGGAACATCGCACTAGGCACTGTGTTCCGCTGCTTGTGGACATGAAAATACACTTTGCACTACTTAAGTTGCGTTATGGTGCCGCTTGTGTTCCGTGGAATGTACCGCAACTACTGTTGGGTTTTCCTGTGGTATACGATGTGAGCTGTACACTTTGGGATTAAGTCAGGTGAATTGGGATCAGCTCCCGACCTGTAACGCCTGAGATTATCAAACCATATACAAACTTGCCTACAGTGCATGGTGTTCCACAAGTTGTGTGCTGCCTGTCCAGCACGATGGTGAATGGACTCCTACTTAGTGTGACACTGATCAAGGACTCCTACCTTGCGGCGTAGGCGGCAGGACGTAATAGCACAGTTGTAACCGGACCCACAATTAGAGTATGGGAGGGGCATACGACACAGAAGGCAGTACAGGGCATGGAACTGTGACAAAAATGTCAAGTACCATCGTGGGGGCTTCTTCTCGGTGGCGGCAGCCTTCAACTGTGTCATAGAATGCCGGCTCCTGCGATTCTTGTGCAACATTAGACGCAATTGCAAGACCTTTTACAGATTCCCACCACGTAATGCATTTCGCAATAGCCCTTTGGCTGTAGTAGCAAAAGCGCCAGTAATTGCAGCATGTATGACGTTTATAGTAAGAGCAGAAGACATTAATGCTTTGATAAGAAAGCAGCTATGTAGGAGTGTAAGGCGTAATACTCATGAACAATGACCATTGCAAACTGGCCGACATTTCAGCCAGGTGTGTTCGAAGGCAAAACAATTGCTTATATGTGGAAAAATAGGAAAAGCTGGCCGAAAATTCGGCCAAAGCGACAAAAAACCGGAACATGAGTTCTTGAATACTGAATAGGCCAGAAATTTGGCCGAAATTTCGGCCAGCCCGAGGAAAAATGAAAATAACTATACCTATTCACTGAGAAACCAAAAAGCTGGCCGAAATGTCGGCCAGAAGGGTCAACAACTGCATATTCCATTGTCTACCAAAGCGCCATTTTTGGGCCTCCGCTTGGTACGTTATCCTCGTAAGCCGGGAGAACGCGCGGAACGACAATAACACTCCGTATGGAGGAGAATGCAGAGAACACGGAAAACGCTCCCAGAAGCACGACCGGAAGCATAAAATCGGACACGGATAGCGCGGAGAACGCGCAAAACGCTTCCAGAAGCACGACCAAAAGCAGAAAACCGGAACGCGGATAACGCGGATAAAGCGGAAACCGCCGGAAGTGCTTCCAGAAGCACCACCGGAACCACAGAAGCGGAACGTAGAAAACGCGGCCAACAGACGGCCCCTATACGACGCTGCGAACGGTGGAAGCAAGGCGGGAGGGAACATGCAAAGTGCTTTTCACCTTGAAAGTGGCTGAACCTCGTAAAAACTCATGCGCGAGTGCATCGAGGTACCTCAAACACTCCCAAAAGCGTTACAAAAGCAATGGTGTTTTTCCACACCCCTAGAAGCGCCCATTTCGTCATCTACGTGGTAGACACATGAATATATACATAGTTGTTTGCAGTGTTACCCAAAAGCTGGCCGCCATTTCCGCCAGCTTCAGAAAAACGACAAATACAACAAGCGAGAAGAAGTGGAGACATAAGGGTAACACATCAACACCTATTTCAATGGGTGTCACACAGCGCTGGTAACAACATGGGTCACATATGTCAAATAGCATACTCAAAATAGACATGTACGGCATTCTCAAATCGTGCATATACGGGGTCCTGGGGGTAGGGCAAGTTGTGACGCCTAAGGCATAGGAGTACGCAGGCAAATGATGACAAATTGCAACAACCACAACCATGGTCCTATGCTGCCGGCACACTGTTTCACCATCTTTCTCCAATTCAACACGATGAGTTTCAACCGTTCAGCTAGGCTTGTGTGTCGGTGTATGGTGTGCGCGCGTGCATGCCGCCGTTTGGCAGAGTAAGTGCACGGCACTGATTCTTTGCATCACATGGATCCGAGGAGGTCTGAGACACTTTGCACATGTGCCAAAAAAATTCCCTATATACCCCATCGGGAATGGATGCTGCAGAAGGCATGTGTAACAAAGTGGCAATGGTGAATCAAGGTTCAACGAACCTGGTGAAACCACCTATCTGCTTCGGTGGTCAAACCCAGCAAGTGGGGGGTTGTCCTGTCAACACCTATCCGGTGGGGAGGCGCTTTGGCACACCAATTGCGCCTTGCTCGCTTTGCTGGCGTTGTGCCCTCATTTTGCACGGCTTTTGTGCCCCACTGTAGCTAAGGTTCCCCATTGCTCAAACTCTCGTGAACTCTCGCAACGAGAGGTGTTCCCTACAGGGCAGATTCTTCTTACCTTTGCAATGCTTCCAACCCCTTTCAAGGCATATGTGCACCATGTTTGCATTTGTATCACCGCTGCTGACTGATATCAAGCACAACATGACCGCATATCCGTACGCGTCCGTTCTGCATTCGCGGTGGACGGGTAAGGTGACCCTTGAATTGTTCCGAACGGCACGACCGACCCTTCCCGCGTTGTGGAAACATCCCCTGTCCGGGGAAAATGATACTTTGCCCTAGGCCCTCTACAAGGGCAAGGTTACTTCGGTAGCTTGTATCGCTGTTGTTCTTCACCAACAAGGAACCGTGCTCACCTGCTCGGCCACGGTAAAGACCTTATCCCACCGGCTCATTGTGGCTCATGTTCCACTTGTTGTCGTACCCTGTCCCAAGACCCTTGGATGTCTTCCTCTGCCGGCTGACGACATGGCAGCCCATGTGGAAGAAAGGTGGAATCCGAATTACAAGCCACCAGACCGCTCTAAGTTGCACGCCTCCATAGCGCGAATGGTCGGCGTTCCCAATGCGACTTTGAGAGCGAACCTGATTAGGCCCGTTGACGATTATTTGCCAGCCGGTGTTGTGTGCGAATTTTGGCCCCGATCGCCCCCCGCCCGACGCGCCGACAATCCTCTGCCAACTTTCCCGGCCTGTGGAATCGGCCTTGTCTGTGTCTAAGCCAGCCCCTTTGGATGAGCTACACTATGCCCTGTTGGCATGGGCGGGAAGTCTCTCAAATTTCACGCCCGGGGCCCCTTTCTCCAAGAGGGCACCCGTTCAGGACTTTGCTTCCGTGGAAACCACATTCGCGGCTTATGAAGCCTCTTTGATACCCATTGTGGATTGTTTCCGTGGAAACTGCAGCCACCGCTTACCAAGCCTCTTTGATACGGATCGGATGTGTCACGGACCTCCACGCCTTCGCACGAGATGCCATGGTGTCGTGGCCGACAGCCCCGGTTCCAGCCGTGGTGGAGCATGGACACCGGCGCATGATGACGCAACCGAAAGGGTTGTGCCTTTATATCCCCGGCACGGCCTTCTCACCGGTTGATGATGCTCTTCAGAGTCTTTTGACGCCAACGTTTGCCACTAAGCCCAGCACCGAGCATATCACTATCCATGATGAAGCGCCTTCAACCGTCACAATGCCCTGCCGAGACTCCGCTGCAACTCCTGCTAATGTAACTTGCATCCCGGATACAGCTAGTGCGCCACCGCCGCTGCGTGACTCCGCACATCTTGCTGATGTCAGCAGTGCCATTTTGCCTCAACGAGTGCTCTTTGATCCGCCGGCAGGCAATCCTCCTAAATACGAAACGGGCCGTGTCATCGATCAACTTCATCATCAGCATGAACGTGAACTGCCGCGACTATGGGACGAGCACGAGTCCCGGTTACAGGCGCTCAAGGCACAGCATGACGCTTCGTTGAAAATTCGAGAAAATGCCCATGACGCCAGCCTCAAGCCTCTGCCGTCAGCAGCAATCTGCTTTGGAGCTCATCTTCATAATTCGCATACCGAGAATCAGAGGCTTCAGCGTCAAGCGCCTGCCCCGGCATTGCCAAATTTATCTTTGGAAATGCGACTGCTTGACAACATTGTCCGCCGACGACGCATCTGCTTCCCGCGTTCATTCCACGCCGACCTCCATGATACTGTGACAGCACTTTGCTTTGTTGCCCGCCAATCACAAGTTATTCCTGCAGTACGTGCCTCTTGTTGTCACCATAGCTACGATGCTAGGCATTGCCCCCCCCCCCAATTGAAAGGAGCAGCAACGCTCCTTCCGCACTAAGCGCGTTGTGCGCTTTCACAACCCACCGTCCACTGTTGTGGCTGCTTCTAGCCTTACTGTCCGTCCCACGTTTGAGCCGGTCCCCCCCCCCCACGCCACCATGTCTTCACCCGGGGCCACACCGTCCGATCCAAACCCTAAGGGTGGATGTGCGGAGTCCCTCCCCAAGGTTGTGTAATGCCTCAACACTGTCGCGGCCGCGCGGGAGCAACAATCCGCAACGTCTTTCCACCTTTTATGAACCTCACCTGTGTGAGTGATTGCCCGGGACCACGCTTCCCCACGGACTCCTTGTACTCCCAGTGAGCATACCTCACCCGCAACTCCGCCCAACAACCCACATGTGGCTCGGCAGTTCACGCGTTTTTGGGTCACCAGAACATGCACCCCTCCCCGGAACCCGTAGTAGCAGCAGACTCAGCCACCGTTGCGTTGCATGAGCTCAAGCACAGACTCCGGCAACTGGAGCCGCGGCCTCCTCCTCATCTGCCCCCTCCCGGGGTGGGGGTGCAAATGCGGATCGCTTCCCTATCGCGATGTGCATGCGGTGGATAGCAAAGCCAAACGTACACCGGCCATGTATTTCATCAATACTAGGCAGCGTCATGTGCACTGTTTTGGGGGCGGACCATGTTGCCCATGTGTCTGATCAACAGCTGCAGGAGGGCACTAATGGCCAGAATGCGAGCTATTATGTGGTAGGCATCTCTCACGCAGCAGAGACTATTCTGCAATTCCAGTCGTCCCATGAGGACACTCACTACACCTTCGCCTTTTGAAAAGCGGATGGACGGCCTTGGAGGCCGTGGAGCGCGGCCCACAGTGCTAAACAGGCTTGAACGGATTCCACCCCTCCAACCTCGACGTCTCTGACCATTGGGTACACCGTGGACCAGTACGTGGCCCCAACTCCCATCCCCTATCCCTATCCTTAGCCAGGCTATCACTCGGCCTAGCCAGTACCTTAATCTACTTACATCTGCTCCCCGGCGGCTGGAGCACCGCCTTATGCCTCCTTGAGTCGTTCTGCTTCCCATAGGGCATCCCACCCCCCGCTATTTCTGCCCCCTCCCCCCTCCCCAGTACGCTGCAAATCCCCCAATGCCGCAGCACCCCCCTCTAGTGAGCCCGGCCCCCAGCGGTTATTCCAAGCCCCAATGACCGTAAACAAAAAAACAACCCCAGCCCCATACATAAGTGAAGGTGCCTTTGGGTGAAGCACGGTGCAGGGGCAGCGTGCAGTTTGCTGTTTGGGGCGCGCTGGTCCTAGGTAGGGCAGGCGCTTAGTGTGCCAATGCAGCATTTCCTCCGTGGGGTCATTTGGGAGGTCTTCCTCCCTTATGTTCCGTGCACCGAGGTCATCTAGGGCGCCACTGCAAACGAAAATCTGTGGCCATGCGTGCACACGCTTCGGCCTCCACCTCCGCCTCCTCACTGTGCACAAGGAAGCCATCGTTGAGAACGTCCACCTCGAAAATGCACGGGACCACGTCCGGGCAGACCGGAAAACCGCCCTGTGAATAAAGACTCGGACACACGACTAAAGTACCCGGGACACAGCCTTGGTAGGTGGCCATTATTCACCTACTTGGGGACACGTGCACTCAAAGCGCATAATGTGAATGGACGGACACGTGGGCACATGTATGCACCACCCCACAGGACACAATACAATAACCCTCTCTCAGGACCGAGGTCCTCAGGCCGGCCCCTACAACGGCCGAGTCCCACACTGCAGCAAGTTTCTTCACCGGTGCGTGGACCCACACACGCACCCTTCACTGCTAAGCGGTGGAAGCACTCATAACAACTGTTTGCCACGACCAGTCACTACACACACACTCCTCACGACCGGGTACAAAATGGCACAAGCTGTGGTGGCAAGACCCTGAATTAGCCAACGACCTACAAGCGACAGCTGGCCAACCCAACCTCGGCTTCCAAATGACAACAATAACCCACGCCGTGGCCACGCTTGCAAAGAAGGCCCCAGCACCACCCCACGGGGCGTCGGCAAACCCGAGGAAAGAAGCAGCATGCTACGACCTGGCTTCTCGCACTTCCCGGGACACCCGGGATTAACCGCTTCCTACCAAACCTGGCCGGCCCCAACCTCCGCAACCACGACCATTGGGCTGTCGACTGTTACCTAAAGGCACGTAGAGTCTTAGACAGCGGGCCGGGAGAGGGACCAAGGATGGTACCAAGCTTTGCATAATGGTTAGCGGAGATTGGGGCACCGCCTTACGAGTCAACATAATTGCAAGCTAAAGGTATTTTCGAGGGTTTTCGAGAGGGTTACAACGGAAATAGGGTATGGGGATGTCTGTTGTACATTACTTGTGTCTTTGATCATAAAGTGAGACCGTAGCCGAAAACTATTAGTGAACAAATTCATTAACCCATTCCAGCAGCAATGCCTATGTCTGTAGTCTTGGTAGGATTTCCGAAGAGGAGTATGTGTATTTGATTTTTGCAAAATGAACCGTGCGCGGCTTGAGACCAAAGGTTCCCAATGAAGCTCAGTCCGCACCAAGGGACTGCAGACAAAGGCAGGATCCACCCAAACAGCAAGGCCAACCATGGCTCTGAAGACGATCCCATAGGAGTGTTAAGACGCAACGTGCCGCGAGAGGCATGACAGGTCGATTATTCGAGAACGCTGACGGCGGGACTACAAGTGCTTTTCCGGGAAACGCAGAGGCGGGCAGCAGGCCACCTACTAAATCGCTCGTCACCCATTGGCGGGGTCCCTAGTAACCGACAAGGAAGCAGTGTAGGGGACCAATCCTAGAGGGGGGGTGGATACGGCATTGGGCACGAAATTTGGTTCCCGCTTTTCACCAAGGATGCCAAGTGGGAACCCGTGCCCAGCAGCACTAAGATAGTACTATGGATGGGATTGGACATGGACAAGGGTGTGGAGGATGTGGGCACCGCTGTGACCGTGTAGGAGATAGTGTGGTCCGTGGCCTTGCCAGACAACACGTTTTGAGGGATTGCAACTACCGTGCTCTGCACATGGAGGAACAACAAGCCAACAGCTCTGTGCCACAAGTACTTGTGAATGCTTCCGAAAGTGAGGAGCAAGCAAAGGCAGAGCTGATGGGACTCAGCAAGGCCAAGGCCACAGGATGAGATGCACCAGGGTCCACCTTCCTTGCCCGCATGAAGGAAGCGGGGCCCGCAAACATGGACCGGGATGATGAGCCCCAGGCAGCAACGGACAGGAGAGGAGCGAAGCAGTCAACCAGCAGCTGAGGAAGGGAAACGGTGTCGACAAGCCGGAATGCAAACCACCTGGGCCAAGATGGTATACGTTTCCGTGAGGGGTGAGGTGCATGGCGGGTTCACATTTCCGAATGAAAATCGGTGAAGGAGGATTCAGAGAGGCCAAAGGGCCCTGGGGGGGGGGGGGGGGAGATGAGTTGATGGGTAGAGCCGGAGGAGGATACAATGGAAGATTGGTGCAGGGAGTTGAGCCTCATAGCCGGGTAGGAAAGAGAGCATCATATGCTGTGTCAGTGTTTGGTGGCAATCCATGAGTCGGTACATGAGGTCGTACAATTGGCCACCGCGCAAAAGTGCGGTTACCAGTTCTCGCAAGCCACGTGCTTTCTAGGGCAACGTGGACTTGCAAGAACGTTTTCACTCTTTGCCCTTTCTCCCCGCGCGTCTGCAGTGTGTTTATGTGTTCTGAGGGCCCTTTACCATCCCTTGCGACTCACTAAATGCAACCCGAGTTGGCATTCTGATCCGGTTAGATGGCGAACATCAACTGGACGCCACCACTGCCACCGGGTCGGCCATGTTCCCCCTCCTTCCGCCCGGGTTGCGGGAAGGAGCCGCTCACTACTTTGCTCAGGGGGTACACTTTGCGGTTTCATGCCGCTTCCCCGCATACCCAGTCGGCATTGATTCTCGGCCTTAGTTCAGCGTACATGAGGAAGCACCTCCGGCACCTACTGCCGTTTGCAATGCCACATGCTACTTGCCACCGAGTTTTACACCATTTGGATGCTCTAGATGACCCCATGGCGGCTTGGAAGTCGGCGATTTTGCATGTACAGCCAACGACTGCCAGCGCTCCTGACACCCGTGGCATGCATTTCATGTCGCTCAATGTGCAGCAGTCCCTGTGACCCAAGGTTCGGGCCCTATCTTCCCTTATTCCCTCTTTTTTTTTTCAAACGGCATTTCCCTACGAGAAATTTGAGTTCTCCCTTTGTTGTTTTCCATTCAACCGCTATATGCCCCATTCTCGGCCTGACCAAAAGAAAGTGTCTAGGTGTTGCTATCCTCATTCGCCATGATGACAGCTATATCTTCCACCCTGTGGAAATCCGAGCAAACAGCCGAGGCCTGGCCATATGGTTTAGCCTAGTGGGTGCCCCCTTCTAGCCATAGGCTGGTACCTGCTAACATGTGGGTGGGCGCCTAGGAGCATTTGAATGTCCTCGACCACTTTTTGGTCCCTTCGCGTGTCACCACATACAAAGCGAAACCCACCCTAGTGCGCAATTTCCTTTGGATCATTGTCCTATCACTTTGCACATAACTAAATTGGTAGCATCGGAGCCTATCTCAATCCCGGGGCATCCGTAGTATGTCCACCTCATCCCTCGAGATCCGGCGTGCCTCATAGATAGGTACAACGTGGCCTTGGCACATGCCATGCAGAGGGCTAAGCCGATGTCAGAAACACACGGATTTTAGCACCTTTGCATCGCCGCTGTAGAGGCGGCGTGTGTGACGCGTGGGGAGCCCGTAGCCTAGGAGCGGCTCCCTGCAAAGGTTGAGCAACCGTAGGATTCCCCGAAAGCATTTACCCGCTCCCACCCCTTTTGGTGGTCCCGCCTAGAGCACTAGTATCAACTGCTCGGGCCCCGTCGCGCCATCCACACCGCGTGGTGCATCACCACCCTGGGGGCGCAGTTTGGATTGAGCCGCTCTTTGCATCACTCAAAACATATACCCGGCATCTCAACCATACTAACCCTCTGGTCTGAGCGTCTCGCACTCCTTCAAGCAAAACAGCGGTTACGTCCCCTCCATGCCGTGCCTGGCCACTGGTGGGCCTCGTGAGTGTCTATCACTTGCCGACAATCACAGCCGCTTCCTTATCCTCTGCCAGTGAGTGCATCTAAAGGTGCACGTGCCTCGTGACCAGCTGTATGTGCGCACCGTCTATAACCCCATGCATTAAT